>JABNMW010000001.1:673191-1346382 GCA_013461505.1 Ramularia coccinea | reverse complement strand
GGTTGTCGCCGCGAGCCGCAAGGCCGGCAAGAAGGTCGGCGTCTTCTCAGTGAGCGGAGAGCAGGCCAAGATGTTCGCCGACCAGGGGTTCGACCTCATCTCCGTGGCCACGGACTATCTCGCACTTGGGGCTGTCATGCATCAATCGCTGAGTGTGGCGAAGGGTGGTAAGCAGTAGCAGTATCCGGAAATATTGTTGCAGCTTGGCCAAGGGTTCGCAAGAGAAACAGTGCAGCTCAATGGAGAGGATAGGAGATGCTAGCGCTTCTCTACCTCGTCCATTTTGGCTTCCACCTGCTCTGGGGTGAAGCGGTGCATGAGTTTCACAGCCTTGCTCGCGGTTGTGACGTCCTCCTCAGGCGCGTCAGACTTGCTGATATGGATCTGAATATATACTGTGAATAGCGTGCCAATGATTGACCTTTTTTGATTGTACTCACCACTGGGACATCAAAATCATACAAGTCTCTCCATTTCGAGCCCTTGGCGTCTACGTTCTCCTCCTGATAGGCAAACGGTCTCTTGTCCCAGACTTGCGATAGGGATGCTTTGCCCTGATCACATAGCCCGCAGCCTTGTCGCGTGAAAAGAGTGATGCGGCTTTTCAACTCCAGCAAGCGACGGGTTGCAAACATGTTGGCAGAATTAGACGACTACCATAGGATTTTGACCGTACGACGGGCAGCTCGAAGCTCCTTTAAAGGATGGTACGTGTTTTTGATACTTCCAGGGTCTTAATGACCTTAATGACCTGAAGGTACAGAAGGGGCAGGCGGTGAAACCACCGACCCATCGGAGCTAAGCCAACCCCAATAGCCTGAGGTGCTTGAAGCTGCTGGGCACTGCTCTGGCGTCATGGCTTGAAGCAGGCAGATTTCTAGAACATCCCACCCCACTGCTTCGAGATAAACTGCCCGCCGTCCTCGAAGCCCGTGGAGCTGTCCGGTCATTTTCCCTACAACACTAGTTTTTCTTCTAGTGAACCTTTTTTCCTTTTTCTTCTTTCTTTTATCAGTCTCATCTCGTTCATCTCGTGCTTTTGCATATATTGCTTCTTGTTCTTAGACCAGATCTTGGGACATTGACCCCGGAGTTGAGAAGAATCGCAATGGCTCAGAAGTGCGTCCATCAAGGCTGCGGCAAGGAGTTTACGGATCCTGAGGAAAAGTGTGTCTATCACCCGGGTCCTCCTGTGTTTCACGAGGGACAGAAAGGTATGTTTTCGGACTTTGTTATCTCCTCCCTCCCGTTTCTACATCTCCAGACGTTGGATTTCCAACGGTGAGAGGGAAGTATAAAGTTACCGTTTACTTTCCTGGTGTTAACTTTTTTGAACAGGATGGAAGTGCTGCAGCACCCGCGTCTTGACATTCGATGAATTCATGGAAATCCCACCCTGTACCACAGGCGTTCACTCCACCACCGACAAGCCACCACAGATCGAGGAGAAGCGGACCCCGGAGGACGATGCCGCGCTGAACCGCAAGATCGAGGCTATGAACGAGTCCGCCGCCAAAGATCCCGGCCGAGCCCCCGTCCAGGCCGCCCAGCAGACGCCCGCGCAACCGGCGCCGCCGCCCGAATCCGAAGACGACGAACCAGGGTTGGAGATCCCCGACGGAGCCGAGTGCCGGCGCAAGATGTGCGGGGCCAAGTACAAGAAGGGTCAGTCGCGGGATGGGGAGAAGTGCGTGCATCACCCGGGCGTCCCCATCTTTCATGAGGGAAGCAAGGGGTACTCGTGCTGCAAGCGTCGCGTGTTGGAGTTTGATCAGTTTATGCAGCTCGAGGGTTGCACGACCAAGGACAAGCATCTTTTCATCGGGAGCGGGAAGAAGGACAAGGCGGCAGCTGGCGGGGACGATGTCCTGACAACTGTCAGGTACGGTTACTCTAATGGCGCTGCGGCCCATGATGCTGCTGCTGCGGAAACACGGCTATCTTTGAATTACTGTGGCTAACCATGCGTGCAGGCACGACTTCTACCAGACACCTTCAACGGTAATCGCATCCATCTTTCTGAAGAAGATTGTAAAGGCGGAGGCCAAGGTCGAGTTCAAGCCTCAGTCCGTTGACCTTGACCTCAAGACGGAGGACACACCGCCAAAGCGGTACACTGCCGAGTTTCCACTGTACGGGGCCATTGACACAGAAAAGTCCAGCTTCAAGATTCTGGGGTCGAAGCTGGAGATGAGCCTTGTCAAGGCGGACGGCGCATCGTGGCCGGTACTCCGAAGCGACGAGGCGCTGACAGGCGAGATCCTACAAATTGGGAAGGCGGGACGCGCATAAACAGCGACACGGACAGGGATAGGGAAAAGAAAAGGAAAGGAGATGCATGATACCTAGGACTAGGGAACGGGGCATTGGGAAAGCGAGGCATGATGTTTACTAGACGATGGTGTGCTATATGATGATGAGATGACAAGGCGAATGATCCTCAAAGTACTACGAGTAGTATCTATCGATTGCGTACCTGTTACTAGTACTGCCTTATATGTGTGTGACAAAAAGTCACTCCTCTATAGTGCAATTATAGCTCCGTTTGGCGAGGACCTTTTACTAATGTAACGCGGTAGAGTTGGGTAAAGTGGGATAAGCTTAAATTGTCAGGCCTGCAAGATCCCATCAGATCGGAGGACGATCGCCCTTGGCGGCAACAGCAGTAGCAGCGCGCTCTCCCCCTCAGAAAATGGTACTACTAGTGTACCTATTGTACAACTAATTTGACTGTATCCGTAAGTGCCAACACCAAAAGCCTTATCAGCAATGCCTGCAGCGAACCCAGTACCCATGTTAATGACTCGACGGGAATGAACCAGCCTTGGCAACCCCCAGTTCATCACTCGGAGTGCCCCAGGTTCTCGGTACCAGTAACCTGGGGCTGGGAGGACGCCAGCCAAATGCAAACGTGGCGTAAGTCATGCCAACTCGCCGAATGGGAACGATGCTGCTGCCGTAATGAGTAATGGCAGCATCGCTTGTTCGGGATACTTTTCGTCAATTCTTGCGTTGTGACAGGTCAAAGATAAGGCCTTCACTACTGGAAATGGCTGCTTCGTTCTAGCTGGCACATCAATTCTGGTAAGTAAGTACTGCTGCTAGTACCTATTAGTAGTATCGTTAGTAGGATAAATGATGGTCTGCCGCAATCGCAGATTACTACTGTAGTACGAGTTGTACTTGTACTGCGAGTACAATTATCACTACGGATATGTACTTCAAGTACATACCTATCATACTAGGTCATTTGTTCCCCACACAGGATAGGCACATTGAAGGGTGGGAGGGAAGGGGGAGTTTCTGAGCAAATACTGCTACGTAAACAGCCCGGCTTCTGACTGGCTGGTATTTGCTGGCCTCCCACGCCGAGGGAAACGGCCCCGCCCTCTGATAAGCTTCCGATAGACCAAGCGCTGGAGCTGAACATTGGGCTGTTGGGGCACTACTTGCACTACGTAGACGCTACTCGTACGAGTACGTGCTATTATGCCATAATTACTATCTCCCTACTCTATCCGTACCTGTATCTCCCTTATCAGTTGGGGAAAATGGACCAGCCGAAGATCGATCAAATAATGTCGGATGAATGAGGATGATGATGTCGGTCAGGGCAAACTGCAGATGCTGAGTCGTGCGAGGCTAAAAAACAAGGTTATAACAAATATAAGGCCACTACATCGCCCGCTCGCGAGCGTTCCTAATACTACGATCCCATATCTTGCCATTCTGTCTCTGACCATCTGCTATCATTCTCTTTGAGTGAAAGCTGTCTGATACTTGTTCTTCATCTCTCTTTTCTTCTTCTTCTTCTTTCTTTTCGCGTACGGCACTCGTCACATTCAAGTCACCCACTCGAAACAATGTCGGCCGAGGTATCCCACGGACGCGGCGGCGCGGGCAACATCAACGCCGACGACACGCAGTACGTCGATGGTTCCATTGTTCGCGCAGGACCCGAAGGCAGCCATGGAGACGGCGCTTATAGCGCCGGCCGCGGAGGTAAATAAGCACAACACCCACGCCCCGCTATGCGCTCCCAAAACGTTTACGATTGAGATGAGAGATCATGGCTGACGATTGATGCTTCGTGCGTTCGGCTTGGGTGTAGGTGCTGGTAATATTGGCGACGCGGGCTCCAAGTCGTTGGGCCGCAGCGACGCGGATTTGATTCCGGAGGCGGCCAAGCGCTCCGAGGACAGTTCCAGGCATCACACCGGCCGCGGTGGAGCTGGCAACGAGGAAAAGCCTGTCAAGACGGGAGACTCATACCACGCGCCGGTTGGCCTGGCTGATAAGCTCAAGGCCAAGCTATTCGGCAAGAAGTGAGCTGATGGCCAAGGCAGAGTGTCGAGGCAGCGGGAAGCCAAACAAGCAAAAAAAGAAGAAAAAAGAAGACGAGTTGAGAGTGCCAATGTTTGTTGGATGCAGGAGGCGCTAGCTGGGAGCATCGAAGAAGCCGGAGTCGATGGCCAATAGAGGTTTGGATGGAGCAAGGCAAGCTGGTGGTTTTTCGTTTCTTCATACCCATTATTCGATATCCACTTGCTTTTACTCGTACTTCAAATGCCCATCTCAATGCCCATCTGACCTTTCCTTCTAAGAGGGAGCATCGTATTTCGTATACGGGTTTCACCGACCCGCTCACCTCTTGCACTCCTCGAGGGCGACTAGATTCACGAGCTGTCTGACGATCGTCAGTGCTACTATAGAATTAACGAGTGATTAGAGCAGCCTTCGCAGCCCTTTATCTAGCCCCATCAACAACTGCGACACCTAGTAGAGACTAGATATGCAGATGCAAGCGCTTGCCTCAAGGCTGCTGCGCCAAGCACGGTCTTTAGGTGCAAGAACGCACGCTTTAGACAAGGTCCAACTCCAGCCTCCCCTCCCCACCTCCCCCTCTTCAACTCAACAGTATCCGTACTTTATCTAAGATCTGCTCGAAGATCTCTGTGGATCTCCACATTGACTGGTAACTCCATACTCCGTAGTGGACTAGCACAAGAGCGACATGTGGAGATGGCTAGAGATTGCGCTAGTTCGCGTCATCAGGCCATCTGCGCATGCGTTCCAACGATCTTCATAGTTAGGCCGTCCGTAAAGGCCCGGGCAAGCTCGGTTGCAAAATACAGAGGCTCCGTTGCGCATTGCCATGACCCAACCTAAATGGCACCTTGTGAGTTCCTGGCGGCCCCTTTCGAAGGGCGTGGAAGTTTGGGCCAAAGAGCCCGAGCCCACTTTCATGGCAACCATGGGACGAGGCAGGGGAACATGGAGACGTTGGGATGGCGAATAAGCGCTCTGCCATAATCTCGTGAAGTGCGGCATATCATGCCTCAATCGAGGATGGCACTGCATGGTGCCCCCCTCTCTCCCTGGCGCCCTTGCGCAGCCTACGGAAACGAGAGATGCGGGTTAAAGACCCATCGTTAGCCATGTCCAGTCCAATTCCCATTCTTTTTAATATTCCTGAACGACAATGGAAGTAATGAAAACGTTCTCTTGACCCTCACCTCTTCTCCGGACACGACCTCCAAGATCTGCGAAGAGCGGGCGATTTTCTCTCCGCCACCTCCATCAGAGAAGCGAGAGGAAGGGAGGACGACGATCCAGCGACCGACATGCACCTATTGCATCGCTAATCGCGGTGGCGCACGAACGTCGCAAGGAAACAAGCATATGTTGGGAGAACACGTGCTGGTCCTGCATCGCTGCTTTGAGCATTTTCCTCATGCGTTGACAAAGCTGTGTCTTGCAGCAAAGGGCGCTTCTCCTCTACCTTACTGTACCTGTCTTACCATTGTGCAGCAATCGACCCGTCCTCTTGGGCATCCCTTACCTCTATGGACGGTGACTTGACGCACCTGCCTGTCATCCGCTTTTAGCTCTTTCCCATTACTAGACTGGCAGTGACCGCGTCACCTGGACCAGCGCGCAGCTTGGGGCGCAGGTCCAATCACAGTGCCCGTGGCTCTGGTCAGCCGCTCCCAGCTCCCCACCTAAGCTCTCAGGTCGTGAGACAATTGTACCTAGCAGTACTGAGGTACCTTAGTACTGGCCTACAGTTTTGGAGACCGTGGGTGTACAGTACGCGGAGGGAGGGTGCTTACCTCCAGGGCGCTGACTGGCTGTCGCAGCCATGAACCTTCAACCTCATCGTCCGGCCCTCAGCAGTCAGAGGCACTTGTCGGGCGTTTCTGTCATATCTAAACAGTCCTACCGCTCCTACGCCACATCCTCGTTCGAGGCTGACGACGAGCGATCATCCAGTGACCCGGGCGAGATGAGTGGCCGCAGCAGCAGCTCGGGCGACGACGATGCTCGTCGCCGTAGGGCTGCCGCAGCACTTTACGCCGGCTACGATGGCCGCCCTACGAGCCGCAAGGAGTTGACCGGATGGTACATGTATGGCTTTGCTGCAGAGACCTATGTGATCTGCGGAATTGGTAAGTTGATGGTCGTGCTCCGACTCCGGCGCTTCCAACTGTTTTGGCTAACATGACCTTTCCCCCCGGAATCTAGGCTCATTCATTCCCATCCTCCTCGAGAGCTTGGCTCGCGAGAACGGAGTCCTCCTTTCCGATCCGGAGACGCCGTGCGGCTCCAGCGATAGCAAAAGCAAAGATGACGGGCAGTGCGTTGTCTTCGTACTGGGCATACCGATCAACACGGCCAGTTTCGCCATGTACACTTTTTCCATCAGCGTGTTGCTGCAAGCGCTACTGGTCGTGAGCATCAGCTGCGCCGCCGACCACGGGAATTATAGAAAGAAACTGCTTTTGACGTTTGCCTGGGTCGGCAGCTTCTCCGTCATGGGGTACATTTTCATTTCAAAATCCACCTACATACTGGGCGCCATCCTCACCATCATTTCCAACACCTCGTTCGGTGCATCTTTTGTCCTCCTCAACTCCTTCTTGCCTCTCCTCGTTCGGAACCACCCGGACGTTATCGAGGCGCGACGTACGCAGACTCCGGACTTGTTGGACTCTGGCCTGGAGTCGAGCCGAATGGAGGACTCGACGGGAAGCTTGGATGTAAACAGGATCGACTCCTCCTCTCCGTTACTAGCTGACCAATCTCTCCATGCCTCCGAATATCGACTTGACAGTAAAGCTACCCATAGCGAAATTACCTCAAAAGAGCTCGAGCTCTCGACATCCATGTCCGCCAAGGGTATTAGCATCGGCTACGGCGCAGCTCTCTTCGTGCAGTGCGTTTCCATAGCCATCCTGATCTTTCTGAACAATACTACCTGGTCGCAGCGGGTGGTCCTCGGCATGGTGGGAGCCTGGTGGGCCATCTTCACCATTCCGGCTGCCATGTGGCTGCGGCCGAGACCTGGGCCTCCGTTGACGAACAAGCACAAGGGCCGCTTCGCATGGCTTGCGTACTTGGCTTATTCGTGGAAGTCGCTTTATCGGACAGCTGTCCTGGCTCGGAGGCTGTCGGATATCATGCTCTTCCTAGCAGGCTGGTTTTTACTCTCCGATGCCGTCGCAACGACGTCATCTACAGCTATCCTATTTGCCAAGACCACCTTACACATGCAACCTTGGGCACTTGGTATGATTAACGTCATTACCACATTGTGCGGCGTCTGTGGCGCCCTCGGCTGGTCTTGGGTATCCCGATTTTTCAACTTGAAGCCGCACCAAACCATCTTGGCTTGCATCTGCTTGTTCGAGCTCATTCCCATTTACGGGCTGATTGGATATCTTCCTTTCGTTCAGGATTGGGGTGTCTTGGGCTTGCAGCAACCATGGGAGATGTATCCCTTAGCTGGGATCTATGGTCTGGTTTTGGGAGGGCTTGGAGCGTACTGTCGCTCCTTGTACGGAGAGCTGATTCCACCCGGATCTGAAGCTGCCTTCTATGCCCTCTACGCCATCACCGACAAGGGCTCTAGCGTGTTCGGGCCAACTATAGTGGGCGCCATCATCGACAAGACCGGTAGCATCAGACCTGCTTTCTGGTTCCTGGCTGCTCTGGTTGGCCTACCCGCTCCTTTGATTTATTTCATCGACGTGGAACGTGGCAAGCGCGAGGGCGAGAAGCTTGCAGCGACCATCGAGGGTCTAAGCTCCGCGGCCTCGGAGCGGGATGCCGGGCACGAGGAGGAAGAGGCGGAGAACCTCATGGCCAACAATGATTACCCAGAGGATAACCACCGTTCGCACAACGATTGAGAGAGCGATGGTTGATTTAGTAATCATTGGCTCTAATTTTGGACAATGTATAGGTTATAGTTTTAAAGCATAGCGATCGGCGTTTTGGACATAACTCTTGGTCAATCTGATCCAATCTACTGATCAACTTGAATACATTTGATATTGAATGATCTTGAGTAAGATACAGTTACAGCTTTAACGCGTCCGGTTCTGGCTACCTCAATGGTGAAATGCAAGGACGATAGCGCTTCTGAGTACTAATACTACAGATACAGTAATTACTGACAACAACAATGCTCAGCTTTTATTTCCTAATCCGCCTTAGATCCGTCCTAGAATGGAAAGAAGCGACCCAAGAGCCGTTGCTGAGTCAGGCGTCTGGGGGCAGTCGCTAGTCTTGCCGATCCCCTCTGGAAGGACCTGTAGACTTTGTCTCCCCCCCGAAGTCCAGGTACCAGCCAGACGCGTCCTGCAAATCCGCAGTACGGACTGGGGGCGTTTTTTTTTCTACCACGTCGCTGTTCTATAGCGCCGCCTCAGCTTGACCCTGTCCATAACCCAAAACACCCCCACCGACCGGATTAAGGGTCCCTAGGACGCTCCTGGAAGCCTTTTACTCTCTTATATAGCTTCGGGCCTCTCTCTTTTGTTGCACTTACCATTTCCCCCCGAGGGCGCAGGCTGGGAAACGTTGCTTTGGGCGGCGCATGACCAACGCCTCACCGTTATTGCGCAACCCACGCGACGTCTGATAAGGCCAACGCCTAACTCTGTTCGCCATCCTTCGTTTGAAGGCGTTCATTTGTGCGGATCGAGCAAGCGACACGCGATTCGGGAGCGACGCGCTTGCCCACGAATCCGCACGCCCGCCCCGGCCCAACACATCGCCTGCCATGCCATCCAAGAAGCGATCGCGGCCTGACGCCGACGAGTCTCGCGCGGAATGCCCCTTCACTGTGAAGCAGCGTCCGCCGACGACGGCTGAGCTCACACGCTATCAGGAGAAGAAAGCACGGCGCGAACCCGTGGACGACGACAAGAAGGCCCAGTGGCACTGGCAGGGCAATCCCTTCAATCTGACGGGCTTCCAGTCGATGGAGGTTAAGTACGCCATTGACCCGAATACACAGTGGTCGGAGATGACTCGCTATAACAGCTTCGTCTGTGAGTAAAACATGCTCATCATTTTCGCGCGCTTCTTTTCCTTTTGCTTCTGTCGACCGTACGCTTCACTTGCTTATGATGCTGCGCTTACGGACGGAGGGTGTGCCGCTTACTGACAGTCCAAATCTTGGCAGTGGGAAAGGAAAAGTTTCACACCGAAGACTTTGTATTCGTCGCCAACGAGGAAAGCGTGAAGCGCCAAAAGTCGGCCGAGCCAGCCGCTAACGGCGCTGCGATTCGGAGAGAGAGGACCGAATGGGTTGCCAAAATCCTTGAGATTCGTGCACTTAACGAACAGCATGTGTACGCGAGGGTATTTTGGATGTACTGGCCGGACGAGCTTCCCCAGGGCACGCACGTAGGGCGCAAACCGATCCGCGCTGGGCGGCAACCCTACCATGGCAAGCACGAGTTGATTGCCTCTAACCACAGTAGGTTCCTCTCTTGGACGACTGCGCTCAAAGTGAATGAGGAGAGATTGGGAGATTGCTAACAATACTTCAAGTGGACGTCATCAACGCGGTGAGCGTGACCATGGCAGCAGATGTGAACCACTGGATAGAGACGGATGAGGATGACACACAACGAGCGTTTTACTGGCGGCAGGCTTTCAACTGCAGCACCTCGGCTCTTTCTGTAAGTCCCCAGAGAAAAAAAAAAGACGGACCGCTAGCTGTGCCCCAGGGACTAATCAATTGATCAGCCTGCTAAGGAAATCTGCAAATGCGAAACGCCCGCCAACCCCGATAAGATGCTCGTCCGCTGCTCTTCCTCCCAGTGTGGGCGCTGGATGCACGACGACTGCCTGAAACATGACGCGCTACTGAGAGTTTTCGAGCGACTGGGAAAGGACAAGCCGCAAACGTTTGACGAGAATGAGGAGAAGGAGGAGGGCATGGTCTCCCCACCTGCTACAGATTCGGAGAACAAGGAGAACGGCGAAACTGCTTCAAACGACACCAACCTACCGATATATCGTGGTCCTCAGCCAGCCCCGGCGAAGCTCCCTAAGAAAGGCGTCAAGAAGGAACCATACCGCGGACTTTTCGAAGCGAATATTCGGTTGAACCAAGGGCCGACCTGTTGGCGGGTGGAGGATTTAAGGAATATCGAAGGAGGAGCTGCAGCTTGGCTCGAGAAAGCACACTGCCTATTCTGCGACACGCTGATTGATTGAATGCGGCTCGAAGGCTCGAACACCGGCGTGAACACCGCATGTTGGGCAGATACCAACTTGGCGAAACAGGACCCATAGGGTACCGACAGACTGTTTTGTAAGTTCTAGAAGGAGGCGGCTGGGGTAAAACTTTATAGAGGACTACGGTTGATCATCGAATCTCTGAGCCTTCGTACAAAGAAGACGGGACAGGATCGGGGTGTCATGAGCGGAAGTCAGTGGTTTTTGCGATTTTGCTATAACGTATTCGGGTTCGAAGACGGGCGTTTTGGCGTGGCGTGGCGTTGAGGTATTGGTATACCACAAAGGAGATGGTCGGAGGTGCTACAACCAGCGGGGCCTCCCGTTCCTGCGAAGCTTCTCCCGCGGATTTGTGATTTCTCGTCTTATGACTTGTTACTGTTCTTCTGTTGAGCTGATGGGTTCTGTCGAATTTGAATAGGGCCCCTTTGACTTGATAAACAGCTATGGATGGAATTGTCCATACAATATATATTTCTTCAAGAGATTCAAGCAGACACCCATTTCCCACGGCTGGTGTCTTGGGGTGGCTTTTGTGATAAAGACACAAGGCTGAGTAGTACCTTTACAACTTCTAATGTGTGACGAATGTGCCGAACAGTGCCAAAAATATCGGTACTAACCTTGGTCATGTTTGAAGGATGCAGTTGTGAGCTCATGTGGGGGGTCAATGTTGTACTGCCGATAAACCCCGCCATCGACGCAATCGAGTACTCTCTTTTAAGTTAATCACTAGACTACCTTTACTAGTACTAAGTAATAGAGCTGCACTCTTCGATCTCGCAGACGACGCCCACTCTCGAACTTCCCCCCAACCTTGTCATCTCCAAGGGTAGCTTCGCCCTTTCCCACCAATTGATTTCCTCCGCATCCAGCTGTCGACTCTTAACGAAGACTTTCAAGATGGCTGCCATCGACCCTTTTGATTCTGCCCTGTAAGCACCTCGTCTCCGACTCTCTCTCCCCCATCCCCCCCTTCTCTTTGCCACGTTACGGCCTTCCAACAAATGTCTTGATCCTTAAGCTAAACATCAAGGGAATATGCAGTGATCTCCTACGTCGCCTCAACCCCAAACACACCGCCGATCACCTCAACTCCATCATCTCCCTCGCCCCCGACCTGACCGAGGACCTCCTCGCCTCCGTCGACCAGCCCCTCACCGTCAAGCGCTGCAAGGACTCGGGCCGCGAGTACCTCCTCTGCGATTACAACCGCGACGGCGACAGCTACCGCTCCCCCTGGTCCAACAAGTTCGACCCCCCTCTCGACGGCGATGCCGGCGGCAGCGGAGGCGTGGGGGCCGGAGGCAGCGAGGGCGCGGGCGAGGGCGCAATCCCCAGCGAGCGCGTGCGGAAGATGGAGATCAAGGCCAACGAGGCGTTTGACGTGTATAGGGAGCTGTACTACGAGGGAGGCGTGAGCAGCGTTTACTTTTGGAACCTGGACGACGGGTTTGCTGGGGTGGTTCTACTGAAGAAATGTGAGGAAGGCTGCTATTCTAATTTCCCGAAACTGCCACAATAACCCCCAACCCCAATGCCCCTTCTTTTGTGGCGTTTGTGAGGGTAACCACGGATATACTGACAAATTCATGTTTCCAGCATCTACACCAGGAGGCAGCACCGAGGGAGTCTGGGACTCTATTCACGTCTTCGAGGCCATCGAGCGTGGGCGCACAACACACTACAAGCTCACCTCCACCGTGATCCTGTCCCTCTCCACGGCGGCGGCGGCGACGCTCGGAGAGATGGACCTGAGCGGCAACATGACGCGGCAAGTGGAGCAGGACCTCCCCGTGGACAGCGACGACAGCCACATTGCCAACGTCGGACGGCTGGTGGAGGACATGGAGCTCAAGATGCGCAACCTGCTGCAGGAGGTGTACTTTGGCAAGGCCAAGGATGTGGTCGGTGACCTGCGCAGTGTTGGTAGCTTGAGTGAGGGCGCGAGGGATCGGGAGGCCCAGCAGGAGATTATCAACAACATGAAGAGGTGAGGAAGATCTGGTAAGGGGGGGGGGAAACCTAAGGTAGTTGACGATACACAGAGGAAAGATGAGTATGAGACATCTTCCCTGGAGACGCTCCGCATGCCAGCGTCTCTCGGGTAGACATTACGTCCCCGTTTTGTGTTGTACAACGAGGGCAGAGATATTCAACTTGGTAGCGATGGGTGACAGCCTTTTACTGTAAATCACGACTCACCAACAATGATTTTGAAAAATAAAGCAAATGACAATCAGATCTCACACTAGAAGGAGCTTACTGGGCGCTGGAGGTTTCAGTTCTGACATAGAGTGCTAACTCTCACGATGATCTCCCTCTTTCTGGAACGACCTCCCCGGCGCCATACATTCAGACACACCACCCCTATCATGATTCGCGGTGATGAGACACAACGGTGAAACGTCGGAAGCTCGCTCCGGGCCCGTAATGCTGCATGGCCCTTCTGACAGGACGAACATGCCGTACCCAGGTTCTGGAAGGTGTCACTGTCGGGAAACGAAAAGTCTGCGGCAGGAAGTGAACTGGCTGATACATTCTCTAGATCCGATTGGGGTGAGAGGGGGCCATCCGGCTCACCAAAGTTCAGGTTGGCGGCGTCTTCGTCCCACGCCGCTCCCTCTCGTACGATGGTGGTACAGAGAAGTGCCGGACCCCCTGTTTGTGTCAAGGACAAGGTGATTTGGAGTGTTACTAGCCACACGCTCTGGCAGGCACATTCGATCTGTGTGAGCGTTGTAGAGCTATCATTTTCACTAATATTAGTTTCAAACATGCATACAGAGTAGTATGTCGTGAGCGGATGGTGCTCAGTGCTTACATTGTGACAGGTGTCTCGTTCGGTGAAAACAGGCACTACTATTGGTATCAGCTATCAAACGGGGCGAAGAAGGAAGCCTAGATCAGATCATAGACACCGCGTATTGGGTTCATGCACAAGCGGCTCAGGATGGGCAACCGGTTGGTCCACGCGCCGACGGATGATATATTAATGTTACTCTGTCCTAGCAGTATGGGATGACGTGCATAAGATGAGCATCTCCCCTAGGGTTGCATTGTTCCGGTCAGCATGCGATGACCAACTTGGAGAAATAAGTCTAATTACTTAATTAATTCAACGTGCTATGACATATCTTGTCCAGCCGGCCATAGATTGTTGATATTGGTACACCTCTTGCGGGCGGCAACTACAGCTCGTAACAAGTAGGAGACACCGAGGGTGCAAGACTAGTTGACTGATGCCAAATGTTGGAAAGCTGTTGTGTCAATACGATCTCAAGTATAATACAATTGTTTGTCTTGTCTTGAATTAACGACTTCCTTAAGTCCCTGAGGCAGTGGCTTGCATGAAGCTGAACAGATGGTGTTGAGGAAGCTGAATTCAGCTACATGGCACCCTTGCCGGTGTGGCTCTTGGGGGCAGTGGATCCCAAGTCTTGAAACCAGGCTCGAGTGCACAGACAAGGGGCGGTATCCATCCTTTGCAGCGCGATCTATGTCGTTGACATGGTGGTACAACGAGCGAGTCGATCGCCCTGTGACAATCACGTGTCAGCTGAAAAACAAAAGGGAAGGGAAAAGCCTATGACGGTGTAAAGAGACGACGTAGAACGACTTAAACAAAGGCCGTGACGTGCACCCGATACTAGGATGGACGACCATCATTGTGGTTTTGTATCGGCACTGGAATTAGCCAGACTACCTGAATTTCCAGCATGAGGTGAAGGGCCCAGGGTTGAAAATGACGACTATCATCCAAAAGTGATTGCGGAAGAAACAGTACAGGGTATTACTCCGGGGGTTGTCCGGGATATTCGAAAGCTGTCAAGTCTAATATTGGGTCGGGTTCCCAAACTCCTCTCTTACCGACCTGGTCCAGGAAGTACCCGGTCACAACTCCCCTGATTAACGAGCGGGCCGAGCGACCAAGCGTCCAACCTTGAACAAGGTAGAATGGCGGTAAATCGAAAGGGTTGATTGATGCTGAATGAAGAGTCAGACCTGACTTTTGAGCCAGATGAATGTGCCTAGCTAGCAAAAGCTCAAGTCGCCCGAGATCCATCAAAATCAAGATCAGCTTTGTAAAACCTCTGCTCCCAGACTCGAAGACTGCCACAGACTTGCTTTGATATTATCACATTTAGGGGTTGCATATTGAACCCAACTGCGAATTTTGTGGGCAATCTATGTCGCACCGAGAGAAATAGGAGTTGGTTGACGATTCGATAGCCCTGACGCTCTGTCTCGATAAGGCAAGGAGAAGCGGCCAGGTGGAGAAGCAGGACCACCAAGACTCCAATTGTATGTGTAGCTCGAGGAAATAGCCGTTTGGTAGCGCCGCGCCGGGCTAAAAGTGCAGCTGGGGGGAGTACTGTACGGTAAGCCATGAGGGGCAGGCTGCCGAGTGAGGTATTCGGTCCTCCGTACTGTGGGTACGATACAAAGCAAGAAACCCATCCCCCCCTTCATGGTAAAATTCAACAAGGTCACAAGGCACACCCAAGAAACGCGCGATGTTGATGTACGTGCCGCTACCGGGCGCAGGGGTCGGTTGCTCGGGTCAATCATCTCGGCGGGCGTAAGTGATGACGCTATGTATGTCAGGCATGTACTCCGATTTCCATACACGGCACTGCTCTGTCTAGTTATCAATTAGTAGTATATCACTCAAAACGACGACAGGTATCGTAACCGGTGTCCCATGTCGAGCACAGCAGGTTCTCTCATAGATGTTCCAGAAAGGTATTCGAAGGCACAAGTAGTCCCATGATTTGTGGGCGATTGTCCCGAGCCAACCACATGTAGAGCTCGACTACGGAGTACTGGCGCCTAAAATGCGTGGGTGAGAGCTCCAAAACTTCCAGAAGCCAGCCGTTCACACCCGGTATAGAATTGCTCAGCAAGCGCACAGGGGCCGGCCTAAGCTAGCGAGGCACGGATAGTCCAAGTCGGATTAGCAGCTGGTACTCTGTACAAGTACGGATAGTTTGGGGGTTCATTGGTGTGCTGGGCAAGGTGCGGCCCCAATTCTCGGGGCGGTTCGTTCCACACAAACGTCGCACATGGCGTCCCGTCCTTTCCTAATTGTCCGCGAAAGGGTGGCCAGGCATCACCAACCAGATCCAAGCGAAGCACCTACTGTTATGCACAAGTTCTCTGAATCTTGTCTTTGAGGTGCATTCCATTAACCGGAGGCTTGTTGCTGGGGTTCTTCGCCCTTCCTTTCACGCCTTTCCTCTCCATTTATGTTAGCTGGCGGTCGTCGTTTTCATTCACTAGCAGGTGCAGCTCTCGAATCAATTCTCCGGGGCGATCCTCTTTGCATATTATGAGCCCGGGCTGGTAAAAGAAAAAAAAAAAAACCGAGGAATAGGCTGTAGTCCAGTGTATTAACGGCAAGCAGAAGCAGCAAAGTGCCGTGAAGAGTCAGGACAGACGGACAGGACGGTCCCTGTCGGCATCCCTGACCCCTGACGACCAACGTGACATGTCCCAGCATGATGGCCCGCCGCACGGGTGTTCCCACCACCCCAAAAGCGCGCCTTGGAAGCCCCCGATCGTTGGCGTCTCATCTCCGAGTGTGGCCTTGGATTTCAGCCTCAGAATTGAGCTGGTCCGCAGGCTGAGGTGAATCTGCTCGTATTCTGCCCTAGTTGCAGGGAAGTTCCTTGTGCTACCGCAACTTCACTGTCAGATTATAGAAGTGACTCTTGTTACATCCTCGTACTCCTTATTTGCAACAAGTGTACTATTTGGCAATGGTGTTCCTACGTCTGTACCCAAACCCTCGTGGGGCGATTTTGGATGACGATCGCATTTATGCGCCGGGCCCGGCGGCTAGGGTACCTACCAAGTACTAATATTAATGGGGCCAAGAGCGGGATCGATGAAGGAAGACAAACTCATGTCCTAACTTGAGTCATGGAGCTCAGGCCATTGTCTGTACCCAACGGAAGGTACTTTGCAATTAATATCGATGCGAGAACATGCCGGCAGGTACGTCCCATTTTTGTAGAGCTTGAGGGACTGTACTCCGGTTGCCCCTACCATAAAGTAAGGTACCTAAGGTAGGTAGCATAGTAGTTGGTACCTACTCCGTACCTAAGGTACCTTACCTTTGGAACTTGTGCCCTGTTTGATGACCACAATACCTTCCTCGTGCCTAGCAAAAGCACAAGGTATCATGCAGAGGTAGGTACTAGTGAGAGGCAGGCACCGCCCGCATCAAGTCGTCAGGCACCTAAAGTTCTAGGTATCATTACCTTAGTAAGGTTTGATGACGAGAAAGTCTGAGAAAACCGAGGACGGCATTGGAGCTGCCCTTCTCAAGCGGTATTGCTTTACAGATCAAGTACAGATACGACACGCTTAGTGCTCGGACTCCTGCTCTGACCTTCTGATACTGCGATTGGTAATTACTACTAATGACTACTATAACAGTAGCTACCCGGACTGGTCGTACGTTGGTCGTCTCAGCATGCACTGCCCCCAATGATACGTGATTAAAATCTGTAGTTAGCTCTATGCAAGAAGCTGTGATCGACTCATGTCTTGTACCACCACTCATAAAGACACTGCCCAGCATCTAATTCCCGGACAGAAGCAATACTATTACTGCTATTAGTAGTACTAGTAGTACTAGATAGTAGTACTAAAAGAACCTACTATAGTCATCATAATACATTACTTATGGATACTAGTAGTAGCTACCACTACCTACCTAGGTACTTCTCCTACTTCCACTACATTACTATACAGATTGTCAATGCCTGGTAAAGGGCCCTCGCTTGGGGCGCTACTTTGAGGTGACACACCTAAATTTAAGGCAAGTACGGAGTAGAGTGGTGCTACTCGTACCCGTTCCGCTAATCTACAGCAGTACTAGTATTAGTGAGCAGGACCATACCTGCAGAGTAGAAGTACTACGAGTAGCACCACGGACACCATCCATCATCCCTCCTGCCAAATCTCTCGCCATACTCCCCCCATCAGTGATCCCCACCCCACAGTCACACCCCGTCATTTGATTCCCTCAACGCACTTCCATCTCTCCCCTCAACGACCAGCCCAGCCCAGCCCAGCCCAGTGAGCCCTAGCATTCATCTCCCCTTTCCCACATTCGACTTGAGTCTTGAACAGCTCCTTATTCTTCGCTTGCTTTTATTTTTTTCCAGCAAGCTCCTCTATGCTTCTTTATAGACCTTTATAGACAGACTGGCGCTACCCCCCCATCGAGAGCAACCCCACGGTGCACCGCAGATCTAAAGGTGCTGACCATCCTGCGCGCCAACTTGCCATCATATTACCGCGCCTACTCGACACGGTCGACAGCCCCGACCGCGGCGCCACCAGAACTGCTGATACAACTCGACGCAGCCCGTCTTTGATTTACACCCTTTAAAAATGGCCGACGACAAGCCCTCGGTCTTGATCATTGGTGGTCTGGGGTACATTGGCCGCTTTCTCGCCCTTCACATCCACCAGAACAGCTTGGCTTCCGATGTGCGTCTCGTGGACAAGGTCTTACCTCAGCTTGCATGGCTGGGCCCGGAGTTCGCCGAAGCATGCTCTCAGGACAAGTTCATGCAGGCTGATGCAAGCAGAGTTGGTGAGTTCTTGACTGGAAGCCGGACTCGTCTTCACCCTGTCTCCAGCTTCATAACTGATAATTTTTTTTGTTTCTCTTCGGGCAGAGGGCCTCGCAAGGATTTTCGACAGACCAGATGGCAAGCAATGGGACTATGTTTTCAACTGTGGCGGAGAGACAAGATACTCTCAGGAAGATGAGGTCTACAAACTCCGATCTCTGAACTTATCTCTAGCTGTTGGACGAGAAGCTGCAAAACGCGGGGTCAAGAGCTTCATTGAACTCAGTACTGGAATGGTCTACAAACCTGACTCATCACCCAGCAAGGAGGGAGACAAACTGAAGCCGTGGAGCAAAATCGCCGTTTTCAAGCTACAAGCCGAGGAGGAACTAGCCAAGATTGAAGGGTAAGTGCGGTCGGAGTTACACGGACGTATTTAAGCCGTCCTGTTCGTCCTCCTTCGGTAGACTTACGTGCTAACACGGCAACTACTACAGACTCAATCTAGTGGTTGTGCGTCTCCCGCACGTGTACGGCCCTTACGCTTCTCAGTGGGTTGCAACAGCTCTATGCATGGCGCGCGTGTACCAGCACCTCGAAGACGAGATGAAGTGGCTTTGGACCCGGGATCTGCGTACTAATACGGTGCACATTCAGGATGCCTCGCGCGCGCTGTGGGACATCGCGGCGTGGAACGACAAAGGCAAGACAGGTTGGGACGGCGGCTCGATGGGAAGTGTTCCCATTTTCAATGTGGTTGACAAGGGGGCCACGACGCAAGGTACCCTGGCCGACATTATTGGCGAAATCTTCAAGATCGATACCGGCTTCCAGGGTCAACTAGTCAGCACCTTCGCGCGCCTGAATCTTGATAGCGTGGTAGACGATGTAAACGATGAGGTACTTGGGCCTTGGGCAGATCTCCTCGCGGATGCGGGCATCACTCGACCTGGACCCTTGACACCCTTCATGGAAAAGGAACTACTTAAGGATACAGACTTGAGCATGGACGGCAGCCGACTGGAGTCTGTTCTAGGTTTCCAATACGAAAAGCCACACATGACCAAGGAGTTGATCAATGAGGTGGTTGAGAGCTACAAGAAGATGAAGTGGTGGCCTTGATTAGCAATCTCTGCTATGGTCGAGACGAGGTGTTGACTTGTTAGCGATTGCGCCACAAAAAGAAAGAAAGGGGGGACGTTCGCCCCGCGCCGACCTATGGCCGGTTTCACACAAGCGGTGCGAACTAAAAGCAGTATTGGAGGCAGAGATACCCAAAGTACCAGCGAAACAGCACCGGCGGCGTTTCCGGGCCTCGAGACATGATAGCGAGACCGGGCTTCTACTTTTCGGCCTTGAGCCGCAGCATTGGATCCGGGTGAACCCGCTTGGGTTTTGACATGTGTATAATTAGCAAAGCAACAGCGATTTAGGAAGTACCCAAGCGCGAGTTAGAGAAGTGAACTCGACTTATATAGGCATGCAGCGACAAGGTGTACCACTGAGGTACTATCTACTCACAAAATACCATTCATACATTATATGCCGAGAAGGTTGGAGAGCTATACCACTGAAGCGAGACAACGAACCACAAGCAAAGGATGGGATTCTACCGAGAAGACTTACCCACTCGCCGCCGGGCGAGGAGCGAACGTAAATGGTATCAAATGGTGACCACTACTACTACCTACTGTCTAGTAGTAACAGGGTAAACACCTAATGACATCAGCAAGCGATTTCCCAGAGTAACCCATGTCGATCAGGGCACATAGCCAGGACAAGCAATTGCGACACTAAAGATGGAGGGATCACTAAAGTTCGGAGACAAGACAAGACATACCTGCCAATCCCGGAAATAGTACCTTACGGGTATACATATACCACATCTGGACAATTCTGGTCATTAACCTCGAAGTAAAGTGTTGCTGTCATCAAACAAGCGCGATAATCGATTGAAACAACGGGCAAGCTCTCTGAACGTGAAAGTAACGAAGTTTTAGTACCTTTCTTGTCTAATGCGCGTGTGTTCCTAGTCTCATCATTAGCCTTGGGTCACAAAGACATTTGGCATGGTCAAGGAGGCCGAGGTTCCTCGACCTCGGCGAGTGTACGGTACAGGCAGGGTTGGAAGAGAAAGGACGACGACCCAGCCAGTCAATAGCATATGTATCTGTAAAGTCCACCATCAACTTCATCGACTTACCAATCGAAACAGGTCAACTTCTTACTCCATCCCTATCAAAGTCCCCACTACTGCAGTCAGTGACAGTACAGCTACAGCTTTAAGCTTTCATCCAAGCACATCTACCTTTTTGTGGTTTGAATCTCCGAACCACCCCCTCTAAGGGGGAGCGAGTGCCACATTCCTTGAGAAGGCAAGTGGCTCGATAAGGCCAAGCAGTGAGAGGAATTTTAGCAGTGCTGAGAATTCTCCCCGTGGAAGGGGTGTTTCTTTGGATCCGACTTAGAGACGGAACGGGTACTAAATTTAGACACATTAGCAGGAGGCAAGAATTGGGTAGGGAAGGTCCGTGTGGTTCACGCGGCTTTTTTTAAGCTTTGAGTAGATACTGCTGGGAAAGCCTGTAGCAAAGCGAGTGATCTTCTATACCTTCGTACTACTAGCTAGGGAAATTCCCCCAATCCATGTGTGAATGTTTAGTCGAAGTTGTTCTCCCGCTGGGCACGAACCAGCCAACCACCTAGACTAGTACCTCCACATGAAACGCATACCGGAAAGAAGCTTAAAGCCAGCGGCCAATTAGCGAAGACGTTTGTATAGGACATGCAGCAGTAGCAGTAGCAGTAGCAGTAGCAGTAGCAGTAGCAGTAGCAGTAGCAGTAGCAGTAGCAGTAGCAGTAGCAGTAGCAGTAGCAGTAGCAGCAGCTGCTGCTGCTGCTGCCGCATTTCCGTTATCCCCATCGGTCTTACTCAGGCAGGCTGTTGGGTATCTGCATGAACTCAATGTCCATCTTAAAGTTCGACGTAGTACACTGGGTTGGGCCCATACCTACTACTTACTAGTAGTAATACTAGTAAGTGGGTGAATCCTCTCTCCCTCTCTTCACCTCTGTCCCTTCTAGGCCACATCCCCGTGGCTATTGCTCCGTAACAGGCAATGAGAACGGATCATGGGTCCAATCTGGTGACTAGCGTCTCCGTCGTATACATATCGTCCCTATTATTTCTAGCCAGGTACACCACCAAGTTATACTAGTCTAGTACTACTAGTAGTGGAAGCAGTAATTAATACCACCTTTCCTACTGGTTTTCTCCTCCTGCTGCGCCTTTCCCAGCACTCTGTCTTTGTTTCTCTCAAGGAATGATCGAGATCTGCAGAGCCAACGCGCCAGACGCGGCTTGAATCAATCTCCAGAGGCAAAGTCCCCCATACGGATTTCTAGATACCACCCCATACGGATGGATCAATGGTGTGATTCGGCACTAGAATATGGGCGATCCCCGGAGTAACAGGTCGCGAAAGGGTAACAAGCTCGTGGGCGTGTGCGGGGGCGGTCTTGGAGGAGGGGGGGGGGCACAAAGGGGGAAAGCACATTAGAGCTAGAGGCACGGGGTAGAAGAGGATGGAGATTGGAGGTGGCTGTTCCGGTTGGTACGTAGTAGGTAGGTTAGGTAGGAATGCAACCCTCCGCAATGTCTCTCACATGGAGACGCAAAAAAGTTGTGGATACCTGAAAGTCGTAGATGTTCTAGTAATAATACTACTAGTGGTACTAGTGCGTGAGGAGGTACGTTAGGTAGTAGCCTGACAAAGGGTAATAGTAGCGAGGAATATTCACAAGTTTGCGCCGAATGATGGTAAGTGCCGCGGCGTTGGCGCATCGGCAAGCCACCCCTCGTGAAAATTGGCACTTTTGGGGTCAGGAAGGAAACACGAACTTGAATAGCCCACACATGGGAAAGGAGGGGTTGGCTCAATGTTATCCTTTTTTTTTTTTGGTGTACAGGAGTCAATACTCTATAACGTCTTAGCAGCCAATACCGTGGTAGTTCTTCGATAAGTAAAAGACTTTAGTTAGGTCCATTTCCAAATACAGACTGAAAGTTCACCCCCGCATGGCCACAGGTAAAAGGACGTCATCGCAGGGCAGAGAGCTCCGGGCCGGGCGAGGTAAGGCAGAGGAGGGGCAACATGCACAAGGGTCATTCCCAAGGTGAGGGTAAGGTAGCAGTAGGCAAGGTACCTCGGCGATTTGATATGGGGAACTGGGACCGTGCCTTTTGCTCGAGTCAATCCGAATCGAATAAAGACCCAATGTGTTTCCCCTAGTCTACTACAACTTCCCCAATTCTTTGTTTCCTCCCCGTATCCTATCATTTATCTTTACTAGTCTTAGTTCTATCAATATCTAAGACCATACCACCACCACCACTACTACTACTAGTACTGCTGCTCACCACCATCAGTGTCTAGTCCCTTCCTCTGACACTATCAAAACAGTTACCCTCACCTACTATCATACGTCTACCAATACTCGTCAAAATGGCGGCTCCTCCCGAGAAGACCCTCAAGAACCTCACTGGCAAATGGCTCCTTGTACGTCGACTCGATGGTCCCTCGACCAGATTCCGCCCGCGGCATTGCTAACACTGTACGCTCCAGAACAAAACTCTGTCAGGCAACCCCGAGCCCATCCTCGTGCTCCAAGGGATCGGCTACCTCGTCCGCAAGGGCATCAGCCTGGCCAGCATCAGCCTCGACATCAACGAGTACGAGGCGCCCCCCACCGCGCCAAACACCTCCTCCACGGACATTGTCACCCACATCGACATTGAGCAGTCGGCCTCTGGGCTCAGCAACACCCACGAGAAGCGCTGCCTCGACGACACCTTCCGCGAGCACTCCGACTGGCTGTTTGGCAAGTGTCGCGGCCGCAGCGCCTGGGTCAGCCTCGACGAGATCGATGAGGCCCACCTCAAGAGCGACTGGATCACCGAGGGCGAGGGCAAGAACTTCATCTTGAGCCACGTGGAGAGTGTCGACAACGGCTGGGTCGCCCGCCAGATCTGGGGATTCCAGACCATCGACGGCGAGAGGCGGTACACCCGGAATGTCTCCGTTACTAAGGGTGACAAGAAGGTTGAAATCAAGCTGATCTATGACTTTGTCTCCTAGACACTAAGATGCGAGTAGAAAGAGAAGGATGGTGTGTTATGGGTGAGAAAGGTGGATGATGACGACGTTAACGAGCTGACGCTACCTATTTCTCGCCTGGTCTCAGAATGGGCAAGAGAAAGGGCTCATTTTTTCGAGTGCATATCCTAAGTTTTTTTATGCGGAACTTCTAGAGTCTTAAGTAGTTCAGTTAGATCTTGTCAAACTGTACGTTCGATGCTATAGTGGCTACCTATATACGACACATTATAAAGCTCTGCATGACGAAGAGCTTAGAACCGCCCGCGTCCATGCGGTCAGCTTGTTCTAACTATTGCAGTTCAAAGTCTCGCTTCCTCGAGGGCATAGCTCAGTGCAAACGAACAATGTATGTCATACATGTCGCAGCCATAGACTCCTTTTCCAATATAATATTGGGGGGGGGGGGGGTATCACTTTAATGATAACTGGCCAAATCGGGCCAGACTCGCCCTCGAACGGCGGGAGAGAGACGGACGTGGTGTGCCAGGCACTTCCCTCACGCTCACATAGCCACGCAAACCACGACTATGCGGGTCTCCTCTTCACAAATTCCTCCAGATCCGACACGGTCGCCACGCCGAGGACGAACCTCCTGTTCTCGTCGGTGATGACAGCAAACTCCTGTTTCCATCCGTCCGCCTGGCTCCCGCGGAAGAATGCCTCCAGCTCTTCAAGCGGCGTCTCCATCGTGATGACCCTGTACCGCTTCCCCTTGCGCTGAAACGTGGTCATAGCGGCGCTGAGAGGATCCTCCGGCTTGACTTTCCCGCTATCTAGCAATGACTGCAGATGCGGGATGGAAAGGTAACCTAGCAAGGCGCGGGTCTCGCTGTCGACGATGGTCAGGTGGGTGTAATCGCGCTCAAAGGCGGAGAGAAGGGCGAGAGAGATGGAATCGGATGGGTTCAGAGAGAGAGCGGCGGGGGGGTCTAGGTCTTCGACGGTAGCCTGTCAATGACGAGGCAGGAGATGACCCCTATATGTTAGCTATCCCGGAAGCAAATTGAGATATTCGGGGACCCTGGGGCCGTGCGTGGACTTACCCCGCGGTATCGTGAAGACCATGCGGAAACGAAAGGAGGGGCAGCAGAGGCCGGTTCGGCGCTGCTGGCCGTCTGTGCTGCCGAAGCCATGGTGGAAGGGACAGGAAAGAATGACTCTCTTGGTTGCTTGCACGATGCGGTTGGCGGGTTCAAAACTTGTCTCAGCGGGTGGATCTCGACTCGGAAGGTAATTATCGGGGGAAAGGGGATGGGATGGATGACCAGGCTGAGGTGGCTTTCCCGTGCTGGTTAGAATTTTGGTGGTTCAATCGTCGAATGCAGGATACGGGATGCCGCCCGAGTGGGGTTCAAGCATTTTTAGCACCCGTGGCCAGCCGAGAGCGGGTTCCACCAGATGCAATCTTCAAGTTCAGGCCTCGTCACTAGGTACGAAGGACGGATAGTAATAGTACTTGTAATAGGTATGTAAGTAGTTGCTGCAGTCAGCCGTAAGACACCGATCGGATGGCTGTTCAGGGACTAGCAGTAATCTACTACATATTACTGGTCTAGTAGGGTCCTCAAGGACCCAAGTCGACGGGGTTCTGATGAGGCTGCATAGTGGGACTTCCCAGCTTCCACTTGAGCCCGACACAAATGGGAGTATCCACCGTGCCGAATCCCGCCGAGAATCGCAAACCATCACGGGGGAGCAGTGACTGTCCTACCTTTGATAATACCAATCAATGGCAGACTTTGTCTCGCTCGTGCCCTCTTAAGGGAATCCGAAGGGTGGAGTCAAAGTGATGTCACCCTGATTGGGGGCTTTGAGTTCTCGGATTGTGCCTGCCTTATGTCCGCGTGACACTACAGCTCTGATACCTGCAGTGAGCGCAAAGAGTTTCACAGTCATCCTTTTCCTTATGGTAGCTCTTAAATCGCTTTCGCGGCCAGGAGGGGTTACAAATTCAAGCCCAAGACAAACAACCCAGGTAGACAGGCAAGATTTAGTAGGTAAGGCCTCTCTCACTCTAGCCCATCCGTGTAAGTCATCGGCGGGATCCGTTCAGATTCACCAATTCCGCTCCCGACGGATGGCTCACGAACAATTAAAAGCTGACAAGCTCCCGGGAATCCTAGATCCGAGTATTCTCCATTTGAACTCATAGAAGAATTCTTCATCATGTCGCTGTTTTTTCCTAAAAGGGATACCCTGCAGACCTCTTTTAACAATCCTGGGGTAGTCGCAAAACCTCAGAATGGCGCGACCCCGTATCAGGCCCGCCCGGAGCTCTACGGAGCGTTCTCTGTCTCCGACAATGCAAAGGACAAGGCTATAAAGATCACAAACGAAGCTGCCAGGGATTTCGAGAAGGCGAGTTCCAAGGCACAGGCTAAAGTAGGCGGCATTGAGCTGTACTCTGGGAAGTTCTATGCTGCCTGTACCTTTGGCGGTATGCTTGCCTGTGTAGGTAAACCCGGATAACTACTTATATGGCTCGTTCTCCGCTGACAATCTTGCTTGTGTATAGGGCTTGACTCACACTGCAGTCACGCCTCTTGATCTCGTAAAGACTCGCCGCCAGGTCGATTCGAAGCTCTACACCGGCAACTTCCAAGCCTGGGGCAAGATCTTTAGGGGTGAGGGTGTCCGCGGTGTATTCACAGGATGGAGCCCAACCTTCTTTGGATATTCGGCCCAGGGTGCGTTCAAGTACGGGTGGTACGAGTACTTCAAGAAAACCTACTCCGACCTTGCTGGTCCGTCGGCCGCATACAAGCACAAGACTGCCCTCTACCTTGCTGCCTCGGCTTCGGCTGAGTTCCTTGCCGACATCGCCCTTTGTCCCTTTGAAGCCGTCAAGGTTCGCATGCAGGGCAGCATGCCAAATCCCTATAAGGGCACCCTGGACGGCATCAGGTCCATCACTGCCAAGGAGGGCTGGGCAGGTCTATACAAGGGCATCTACCCGCTCTGGGGTCGTCAGATCCCTTACACGATGATGAAGTTCGCCTCCTTCGAGACCATTGTCGAGAAGATTTACGACCGGCTTCCCGGCCAGAAGAGTGACTACGGAAAGGCTGCACAGACGGGCGTCTCCTTTACCGGTGGGTATCTGGCTGGAATCCTGTGCGCTATTGTTTCCCATCCGGCCGATGTCATGGTCAGCAAGTTGAACGCCAACCGAGGGCCGAACGAGGCCTTTGGTGGCGCTGTGGGTAGAATCTACAAGGAGATTGGATTCTCTGGACTGTGGAATGGACTGCCTGTTCGAATTGTCATGATTGGTACATTGACCGGTCTCCAGTGGATGATCTATGTAAGTGTTTGCGGTTGATTCATACCCGGAGCGCTATGGCAAATCAGGCTAACCAACCAAACTCTTCCTAGGACTACTTTAAGATCTTTATGGGTCTGCCGACAACGGGTGGCGGCCCGCCACCAGCAGCCTCCGAGGAGAAGTAAATGCAGAAACGATGTTGACTGACTTAGAGTAGCTGCTGGGCTGCTGCAGTCACAGCACCAAAATGCCTGTCGCCAGTTTCGATACTGCCATTGTATGATCAAATGTCGAATTGAATTGTGGCTGTCGTGCACTATAGATCATTCGTTCAAACTACATTGTATCCGGAACAATTTTGACATATTCGTTCTCGCCAAAAGTGAAATAGGGTAGGAATAGGGTAGAGCCGCAGAAGGCGAAGATGAACAATGTAACAGAAATTTGGGTTTCTCTGCCAATCTACTTTTATCCCAACCATCTGGAACTGTGAGGTCTACTGCCCATGCATTATGTCACAATTAGATGAGAAGTGACAAGAAGAAAGCTGGTTGCGTATCCTGGATGCAGCTCGTATACGTCTACGAGCTCCGAAAACTCCATGGCAGGAACCGATAGGCTTGGCATCAGCGCCCTTTTCCTCAGCTTCCCTACAGATGACAATGCATCAAGGTAGGATTGACGAGGAAGGCCGACCAGAGCTCGAGAAGGGAATTTTACGAAGTTCGAGCTTGATGCTGAAAATTCACTGCTGATTACTAGGGTTCAGAGGGTGGCGTGTATGGACCCGACCAACCGATCTCCTACGGGAAACATGCGAGCTTGAGAGAGAGAGCCTGGGCTGAATGAGCATAAGCATACGTTAGCCATCTGACGTAGTAGCAGACCACATGGCATATGAATGTCCATGAATACCTTGTACTGACGGTCAGACATGCAGTAAGGTTGCAGTAAAGATACTCAACTAGACTACATTGTACTACCAGAGTACCTATTATCTAGACTGGTAGTACTTGGCATCTAAGATTGGTCGGTACCACGAGGCGACAGGGCGAGTGCACACTCGGAAAGATTAGAGGGTACGGCACCCGAGAGCACACCACCAAAGGGTCGCGAAGATGGAAAATCCAGGTAGTGGTGATGAGTGGTTGGCTCGACGGGATGGTGGAGGACGGACCGATTTCGCGCATGATACGATTCCAGCGCTCTGGGTTGGGGAAGTTCTGATTGGCGTGTGCTGCTGCTGTTTGCTGCTGTCTGAGGACATGGCATCCCACCCACCCCAAAACCCCACAACCTCCTCTGCTCCTCCCTCCCCCCCCCCTCGACTCTCCTACACCTATCCTTGCTGCGTCACTCAAGGCGGCAATTACAGAAAAGATCCGAGTCGCAATAGACAGAGCTCTTTTGTTTTCTTTTCTGTCGAACGGACTCTTGCTCCTTTTCTAGCAAGCCGCTACCTGTCACAGACTTCTTAGGGAACGGCAGTCCTTAAGCTGCCGGAGGGCTCAGTTTGACCCCGCGGCTAACTTGGAGACGGCACCATCTCGACGGTTCGTGAGAGCTCCCGTCAACGAATCTAGGCCCTTGTCAGTGGGGCTCAAGGGCTACCCGGGTCAGTATTGAAGCCCCAGGGTGTTGCCGAGAATTTGCTTAACTGGATCATTCGATCTTGTTTCGAGATGAAGCCCTCTTACAAATTGAAGTGAGCAATGAATGACCATCATGATGACGGCCAAGCCTGCTCAAGAGACTTGTCGTGCTCGAAGCACCCCCACATCTCGCATCGCCAATCGAGGCATCGGCAACAATCCGATCTCTTGTCCCAGATGGTCTTAGCAGAGGAAGCTATCCTCAGCCTCCAGCGTCTTGGCTGTCAGCCACAGGCTCTTGAATGCACAATGCGCACCATACAGAGGACACTTGGCAGGCCATGCCCAGAGAAGCGGCGTCTAAGAAGAGGCGCGGATCTCGTGGGCCAAGATTCTCCCCCTGCGGAAAGCCGTCGGTCGGCTAATTTAGTCGTGATTGCTGAATCAGTATTCCCGAATACTGCTCATACACAATAACTACTACTACTAGGCTAGTAGTAGTAGCGATGGCCAAACCAAGTGGGGACGCCAGGCGGGCTTTTCGACGGCAGCGGCTAATACCACGCAAGTACGGAGTAGTACTGTACACACGTATCTGTACTGTACTCGATACATGTACTTCGGTACCTATTTATGGAAAGCCTGGACCTCTTCAGAGTAAAAAAGTGTGACACGCTTGCTAAGGGCAGCCTCAACAAGCCTTGAAGCTATAGAGTAAGTACTTCGGATAGGATTTCCACTGGCAATCACGTTCCGCATGTGGAAGGGTTCGGCCCCCAAATGGCTGATGCAATTAAATGCATTAGTTGGGGACGTGGCCAACGGTTCGCTTGTTGGTACAAGTATAATGGTAGGCGCAAATGGCAAACATGGGAGGGCGGGGAAACCGCCGCCAATGACACCGTAACTGACATGAACTGACATGAATATATGCATGGGTGCGTCTTCTGCGCAGAAATCGAAGCAGACCTTGCTGGGGTAAAGGACCAATGGCGGACGGCAAGGTCCCGCAGCCTGCAGATTGAACATACATCATACTACCACTCATTCATTACCTTGGTATTCTGCAGTACCAATGACTAGACTAGTACTACTCAGAGTACATGTTTCCTAGCTGTGTAGTCCTTGGACGTCGTTTTGCCGTCTTGCACACGGGCCACCAGTAGTTCAACTATTAGATAGCGCATCATCTGCTGAGGAGGCCGTAAGAAGATGTAAATGAGGGGTGCGGAGGAAGTAGGAGAGACCGCAGAGGGGCATCGGACGCTCGCGGACTTTGCGGAGCAGGATGTAATAGTACTGGTAGGCACCCAGCCGGCGCAATTGGCAAGCTCCAAGATAGGCTCTTGGCGTCAGGGCTACCAGACCGCTTCCTGGGTATCAGTATGTGTAGTTCTAGTAGTATCTACCAAGAACAATAGGTACTAGGGGAAGGCCATTGTACACATACGGTATGATGGAGATGACCCGAGCTGGAGGCAGCCTGCAGTATGCACACACATGTGCTAGGAGAAGGCCCTGAAGGGTTGATGATCTGTATTCGGAAATCCAACTGATCTTCCATACTGGTGATTGATGGTGCAAGCTTCGTAAAGCACTCCATAAGATACAGCTAATCGTTTGTCTATCTCGTATTGTAAAAAGGGGTTGGCAACCTGTCTGATGTTGAGGCCGCTTACCCCGTAGTTGACTTCCAGTTGACATGAATGACCCTGGTCACCCCACCATTTTTCTTGTTTCTCAGTTCGGCTCTCAATTCGACTCGGGTTCCGAGTCCGTTATTTTGTGCGGTCAGCCGGTCGCGGTGGTTCCATCCCCACCCTCCACATGGGCGATGGGGGATCTTGGCGGTAGCCGTGAACTGTACTCCGTACTGCGAGCGAGTCGTAGGCAGGTGGAGGACCCCTAACTAGACTGGCGCGGCCTGGCGTGGCCTGGTGTGGCCTGGCGGGCAATGGCCTGTCAATGGTGGCGATGGGAGGAGTCTACCGCTGACACTTGTCTGACGCTCCAGGCTTCAAAGCCTCTGCCTATTACTATAATTCGTAGTTGTACCTTTGCTAGCGGTAGAGCCGCCAAACTGGACTGACACGACAAACAGACTCCTTACTCGTCTTAGTTTTCGCACCGTCACTTAAGCATGATCTCAAGGCAGCAAAGCATGCTGCTGCGGACAGGGCACCGTGAGATCCCGATACTACCTACTTACCTTAAGGTAACAAACCTACCTCCCCCCCCCCCCAACAGCAGCACAGAGAACCAACTACCCTTCACGGTACTATTATGTACTCTGCCTAAGGACTGTCCCCGCAGCGCTGCATTGCCCCCGGAAAGAGGGTCTCCAGGCTCCTCACTCCAGGCCCCAGGCCTCAGGCCCAGGCTTAACCGGGAAGCTGCCCATCTGTACAAGTATTCCGTAGCGTATTCACTGGGTTCTTTTTTGGCAATGGTGCGCTACGCCGTTGCCCAGTCGTCCCAGTACAAGCGGCCCCCGCCACTGCCCCTATAACCTTCCCCAACCAAGCAACCAACTTGAAGAGAGCCTCTACTCCGCGAGGTACTACTACTACTAGTCTCGTAGGTAAGGTACACTCCGTCCTCATCTGTCTTGTCCCTCCGCTGGGAAACCTCGCCGCCTCCAACTTGCATTTTGCCGCTTCCTTCCTCTTTACGACCTTTCCATCTCTTTCTTCCTCTTTACCCTTTTCGTCTTTTTCCCTTTTCCTTTTCTTTCTTCTTTCGTCTTCTCATCTGTTGCCTTTTTTTTATTTTTATTTGCTTCAAGCAGCCCTCCCTTGTCCCTTCATTGTTCCTAAGAATTCCCAGAGACGAGCTTCTATCTGCGCCTGGAGAGGACATTCATTCCTGGTCGCGCAGTGTTATCCCCATTTGTTCCCGAGCGCACGCACCGCAGGGCGCATCTTGGGGGGTTGCTACAGCCTACCTAAGGTACCTTACAGTGCTGGCTAAACCCTACACAGGCAGGCAGGTAGCCATTTACTGCCACCCAGGTTAGGCCACGGCGAAGCCACAACCAGAACCAGAGCCAAAGCCAAAGCCAAAGCCAAAGCCAACCCAACCCAAACCCTGGGGAGAAGGCGTCCCACACCCCCCTCCGCCCTCCGCCCTCGCCCTCCACCAACGTCGACTAGCCCCGGCTTGTCGCCTCCTGGGCGAACGTACGAAACCGTCCCCAATCTTCCAATTGAATCGAACACCGACGAAAAGTCGTCATCACCCGCATGGTTTTATGATACCAACCTGAGCGGCCGCCTCAAAGCAAGTGTTGCGCAGCAGCTGCTGTCGACCTTGTCCGCTCGCTCAACTACCCGCCGCTTTCCCTCGACCGCGACCCCATTTGCGGCTGGTGCGACTGCTACGACTCCAACGCCCACGAGGCCCCCAATCACAATCGTCGAGGCCTTGACAACGTCGACATAAGAAGTCGCCATCATGGCCGGCTTCTTCAGCAAAATCAAGAGCGCTGGCTCGGTATGCCTTCTCCAGCCCCTATGATGTTCTTTTTCTCCATCAAATCATATCAACCTTCTTTCTCGACGTCTTGCGCCAAGGTCCTGCCGTTGCTAACAAAATGCCGCTTCACAACAGACCACCACAGCCGCCACAACTAAAGATGCTGTTGTAAAGAAGAAGGATGAGCCCGCTCAAGAGATGACCCCTTTGGAAAAGATGCTTTTGAATGCTGGTCCTCTACGGCCAGACGGCAGTGATAGGTTCTACGGATTTGAGAACGTAAGTACCCCCAAAATGATGCCCACTGCGCACTGCGTGCGCGCATCCTTATGACTGCCCCAAGTTCAAGGCTGACAGTTATTCGACAGTTCGGAAACACATGGTATGGACTCTTATAATGCCAATCAAAGGTCACAAAGATTCAATGCTGACAAACTTATCAGCTACTGCAACTCCATCGTTCAAGCTCTGTTCTACAATGACCTCTTTCGAGAACATGTCATCAACTACCCGTCGCTGTCGCCCGCTGACACCCCGAACGGTACGAGGCCTAAAGTCAATGTCACCATCCGCCCGCCAGCGAACCCGACGCCACAACCAGCCGCGCAGCAAAACGGAAAGCAAAAGGGGCATAGCACATCCCAGATCCTCAAGCAAAGACAGGCCATAAACAGTGGATTACAACCACCACCTGGACAAGCCGCAGTACGACCCGAAGACAAACCCGATACCCCCGAATACAAGAAAAAGCAAGCCATGATCAAAGGCCCTATTCTCGAGCTTGCTCAGGAGCACGCGGAGGCTTACGGCATGGATGAATGCACCTTTACTGGTCTAAAGGACATCTTCCTGGCTCTTATTGAAAGCGACAAGAGGATTGGAGTACTGAGCCCCCAGCGGTTCCTCGAGATCTTCAAGCGGGACAACGAGCTCTTCCGCACATCTATGCATCAGGACGCTCACGAGTTTTACGGTCTCGTCTTGAACGACGTTATTACTAACGTGGAGGAAAATGCCCGCAGGATGCAGGCCCAAGCTACCCACAACGGCTTGACGAGCTCGGTCAGCAATGCTCTGGGGTCGGGCATGCTGAATCGCCAAGCCAATGGCACGGGATCACCCGGCACTGGCTGGGTTCATGATATATTCGAGGGCCTGTTGACCTCTGAGACACAGTGCTTGTCCTGCGGTACAGGATCACAGCGCGATGAGACATTTCTCGATCTTTCGATTGATCTAGAGGAGCACTCTTCTGTCACTTCATGTCTTCGCAAGTTCTCAGACGACGAAATGCTCTGTGAGCGCAACAAGTTCCATTGTGATACCTGCGGTGGGTTGGAAGAAGCTGAGAAGCGTATGAAGGTCAAGCGCCTACCCAAGGTGCTTACCCTCCACTTGAAGCGCTTTAAGTACACAGAAGATTACAGCCGACTTCAGAAGCTCTTCCATCGCGTGGTTTACCCTTACCACCTTCGGCTGTTCAACACGACGGAAGAAGCTGAGGATCCGGATAGGCTCTACGAGCTGTACGCGGTGATTGTGCACATTGGGGGAAACGCATACCACGGTCACTACGTCTCCATCATCAAGACCAAAGATCGGGGCTGGGTGTTGTTCGATGATGAGATGGTGGAACCCGTCGACAAACATTTTGTCCGCAATTTCTTCGGTGACAAGCCTGGCATGGCTACTGCCTACGTCCTCTTCTACCAGGAAACAACGTTCGAGAAGGTCAGGGAGGAGCAGATCAGGGAAGGTATGGAAGAAGTTATGCTGGCCAACCAGGCAGCCAACCTGGCAGCAGAAGATGGAGAAAAGCAGGAAAAGACAGAGCCTCTGAAGCGGCAAGCAACACAGCCCACCTCGCCGGCCCATGATCCGAGTCCTCTGTCAGGATTGGCACGCGCGAGCACAACACCTGACTTGTTTTCAGCGCCACCAGGGACATCAAGGACAGGAGATATCCCTCCCGTGCCGTCGACGCCCTTAAGTCAGAACACCACTGCGGAAAAGGCAGAAGCGAAGTCGGAGGTTGTAACAAAAGAGGACAAGAAACGTGAGAAGAAGGAGCGGGAAGCTGCCGAGAAGGCTAAGAAGCAGGCCGAGAAGCAAGCCGACAAGGATAAGAAAGATCAGGCCAAGCTGGAAGAAAAGAAACGCCTCGACGAGCGATTACAAAATATGAAGCAACGACAGAAGGAAGACGAAGATCTCGCAAAAGTTCTCGAGGAGAGCAGAAAATCAGCCGTTAAAGAAGACAATGGCCGGAAGCCCGAGAATGGCGAGGCCAGCCCATCTGGAACTTTTGGGTTCCTGAATCGCTCGAAACGAGGTAGCAAGTCGATATCTGGAAAATCGATGGCTAAGAGGAGCGTTAGCTTCTTTGGTGGTCGGGACAAGGACGAGCCACCGGCTTCCGAGGACACTAATGGCACGACCCCTGAAACCAAGGACAGTCGGATGGGACGCCTCAGCTCGACCTTGGGGAGAAAGAAAAGCAGTAATATGCTTTCATAGCATGGGCAGGCGCTTCAGGTGTAATGCTGATGTAGGGATGCAATTTCGGGTATTATGAGCAATGTACGAATTTTGGTATATGGGAAATTTGAGCGCATTCACTACTGGCATCTTACGGTCAGGTGCGAGAGGTGCGAGGGGAGGAAAACCCCCCGGCATCTGAAATCGATGGTGCTCTTACATTCTGCTGGACTTGCTGTTCACTTGTGTCGTCGTGGTTTGAAAGCTCGCGCTGAGAGCTCGCGGCGAAAAGAGTCGGAAAGTTTGTTTATATATATATATACACCCAAGCAACAACATCATTATTGGCTGATAGAAGAGGGAGGCGCTGGATGCAGAGATAGTTTACTGCTAGTCTAGGGCTGCTGGGATCGCACGAAGCAGGCTCAAGACCCTCGGAGGCGCGATATTCAACGGAGAGTTGCGCATAGGCTCCACCTAAGCGATTGTACTTTAGCAGCTGGCCGCAGCATATCAAGAATAAGCATTCTCGGGAAACCCGAATAAACTTGTGTATGTTCCATTTAGCATGTACTGTGTTTGGTTTACCCTGACATTTTTGTAGTAGAGTAGACCTTTCGAGAGAATCTTCTCAACTTGGCTGTAAAGCCTGCCGCCGTACGCTGAACGCCCTTTACGCCATGCTCCTCCTTGTTCTAACTTGCTCAACCCAAATGACAAACCCCGTCTAGAAAGTAATTGGTTCTCATGCTCCCTTGCCATCCTGCACCACGACTTCCATGTTACCCAAGTATCAGTTCGTACAAAATAATGATGGAATTGACGAATACTAGGGGCACTGTCCGGAGAATGTGTTAGCAACGCTCTTCGCACCACTGTCGAGACCGCATCGCTCTGCGAGTCTACGAGTAAAAGACAAAGCCAAACTCCCTGTGTATACAGAAAGGTAGAGGATGAAAAAGGAGGCGCGGCAAGGGGAGGAGTCTGTGTCTCGTACTTCGCATGATGGTCCGTATACTGGCAATGAGGTTGATAATCTTGGCTTGGACGCTGGCTTCGGAACCAGCCCCGAAGGCGGGGTCATAGGAGGCAGGCGAAAGATTGACTGCGTAAAGATATGGCTGATTAGACTCCAATTCCTATATTCAATCATTGGGGTTTAGGGGGGGTTTCTTCAAGTTCGTACTGCGCGCGAGGAAGCGGTCTTCGGAGAGGATGGCCACGGCGTTGATGAGCAGGACGCCCACTGTTGGAAAGAAAAAAAAGAGAGAGTCGTCAGTACACGAACCAGGGGCTGTTTTTGGGGGAGGAATCTTACTGTAGATGAAGTTGCCGAAGAGCAGCATGGCGGGCAAGGGAGATCTGGGGGTGCTGGGGGAGAGGAAGTGGAGGGTGTCGTGTCTTTGCGGTGCAGAAGGCGATATGATGTCGCTGAAGGACAGCTTGGGAGTAAATCCAATGGTGGGTTGTCGGACCAAGCTACGGGGGCTGTTTTGGCGGTGCTAAGGACAGATGCGAGGGGCGTGGGCGGGCCATGGTTGTGCCGATCCGATGGAGAAGAGAGCGCCGTTGCTAATGCTTGTAATCAGTACGTTAGTGCGTGGTGCACTGGTGGGTGGCCTGTGGGTGGTTCCTAGGCAATTACTACCTTACTTGTAGTTGGGTGGTTCCTGCCTAGCACTTACACCGACGGACACATCTCATCCATGCTCCTTACTCACTCAAGAGTCAAGACTTACTTTAAAAGGCCATCTCATGTGCAATAGTCAGCCCTACTGAATTTCACTTATACATACACACCAGGCATCCCATCAAATCTTTCTTTGCTGGTCCGAGAGGGAAATTCATCAATGTCATTGATCAATTTATTCGAGATTGTTCATCAACGAGTGTGCCAATCTATCCCTTTCTTCTCTATTTGATGGCGCTGCAGCTAGTCACGCGTCTTCACTATGGAACTCATGGGTAAGAAAGACACCTTACCTTCAAGTTGGCATGCCAAGACAACGGAGAGATCATCAGACATATTCAGGAAACTAATATCTGGACCTCTTATCTGACTCTCAGATCTTCGGCTGAGCTCTCTTCTCTTCATCATCCCGCTCATCCACCTCACTGTCTCGCCCCATACCAAGGTGGAGGAGTCGTTTAATCTTCAAGCTACTCACGATATACTCGTCTACGGAACCCCTACACGGAACATTGGCGAGCGCTTCGCCGCCGTCTATGATCACTTCACTTTCCCCGGGGCTGTGCCTCGCTCCTTCATCGGCTCTGTTGTGCTCTCGGGCGTCAGCCAGCCCGTAGTGGCGCTGTTCGGCTTCCAGCACGCCCAATTCATCGTGAGGGCCGTCCTCGGGGGCTTCAACGCCGGCTGTCTCTTGTTCTTCCGCAATTCGCTAGCTCAAGCCTACGGGAAGGGGGTGGCGAGATGGTGGATCCTGTTGCTGGTCAGCCAGTTCCATGTGGTGTACTATCTTTCTCGCACCCTGCCCAACATGTTCGCTTTTGGTCTGAGTAAGTGGCCCCTTTTTTCGTTCGGTTCATGAACCAGTCCGTCCTGGAAGCGTCACCAAACTCATCCTACGACGTAGCTACGCTAGCGTTTGCCTGTCTCCTTCCAAGAGCAACTGAGCAAGAGACAACTCGGCGTCGAAAGCAGGCCATTGCCGCCTTGACCTTCTCAGCCGCCGTCTTCCGCGCAGAGCTCGCTATTCTTCTCTTCACTACGGCGGCGTACCTTTTCTTGTCCGGCCGGGCGAGCATTCGCGCCATCGCACCCGTATTCGCCGTTTCGTTTGTCGGGTCTCTGGTCCTATCTATGCCCATCGATTCGTACTTCTGGCAGAGATGGATCTGGCCCGAGCTGGCTGGCTTCTACTACAACGCCGTTCTTGGATCCTCCGCCAACTGGGGAGTCTCGCCCTTCCACTACTACTTCACCTCGGCCCTGCCTAGACTCTTCATCAACCCCATGACGCCACTGCTCGCCCTCCTAGCCCTCGCGCACCCCGGCACCGCGCAGCAGGCCAGGCCACTCGCTCTACCGAGCCTTCTCTTCGTCGCCATCTACTCACTCCAACCCCACAAGGAAGCACGTTTCATATTCTATGTCGTACCGCCCTTGACCGCCGTGGGAGCCATCGGCGCGCACTTTGTTTTCCTCCGCCGGTCAAAGTCACTCGCCTCCCGCCTAGCTACCTACGCCCTCGCCGCCTCCATCCCCTGCGCCCTGGCTCTGAGCTCCGCCATGCTTCTCCTCTCGTCCCTGAACTACCCAGGAGGTGACGCTCTCGTCCAGCTTCAGTCTTACATTGCGGATCACCCGCCGGTCCCGACGGCCGAGGACCCGTCCATCGCCGTGGCTGCCCACGCCGACGTGCTGACCTGCATGACCGGCCTCAGCCTCTTCGGTCAGAACCCGTTCGGCCTGCCGCTGGCTCTCGCGGACCTCAGTACCGTGGGGCCAGATCACACGCAGCCGCTGCTGCTGATTGACAAGACGGAAACGGGCCTAGAGCTGGGCAAGCCGAGCTACTGGGATCGACTTGAGTACGCCCTCGAGGAGAACCCTGCGTTGCCGGTTGGGGACTGGGAGGTCCTCGGGGTTGTGCAAGGATTTAACGGGATCGAGATTCTGAGACCCAATGAGGGCGATGATGGTAAGAAGGATGCAATATTGAAGAAGGGTGAGGACAACATCCTGGGACTGGGCAACGTCGTTACACAAGTGAGAGAGAGGGTTCGGGCTTATACAGGAGGGTGGTGGATTGGGCCCAGGATGTCTCCCCGAATCCGCATCATGCGCAAGTTCGAGCGTGTTTGAGAGGACGAGGAGGGTGGGAATCGACATTATCACCTCGATATTTGGACATGGTAAGCGATGGATGTACAAGAGACAAGAAATGAGCCTGTGAGGATTACAATTGCTTCAGTTATTTGAAACTTGGACAAGCTATCATAATCAATAATGGATACTACAAAGATGAACCGAGAAACCCCCCCTAGAAGAACTTCCAACCCACTCACAAGTTAGCTCCCCAAAACCCTTCGTCGAAACATTCGCTGAGCCTCAGAGCGGGAAAAATTCCAAAGGTGCTGCTTTCCGTCCGTGTTTTGTCTTTTCTCGTGTTCCTCCTCATCGTTTCCATACCCATACCCAAAAAGAAGAGCAAAATCAAGTTTCCCCAACGCACCAATTAACGCCGTTATCTAAGCCAACCCCCCTTCCCCTAAAAACTCTCATAGAGTGGATGTAGATATGAGTGAGACAAGAAAAACGAGAGTGAGCACCAGGGGGAATAGTTGTCTGATGATGTAGAGGCGGTTCCTGACTCAAAAAAAAGGGAAGGGTATCGCTGGAAAGTATCAAAGCTCCAGAAACCTTTCTCCAGTAAAATAAACGCCGATGGAAGGAAAAAAATTCCTCCCGTTATTATGTCTGCCCATATCAATATTTGATAATCAAATTTCCGCGCGTGGTGAGGGTAGCCTAAGCTATCTGGCAAGTGGTCTAGTCTCCCCGATTTATTGATAGGACGAGCCCAAACCCAGGCGTTGGTCGTTTAGGTGAGAGTAGCATAATGTCGGTAGTCGTGGTGCTAGTTATGTGGTATATATATCAGTACTGCCAAGTCGATCTTCTGCGATTTTGTACGATCTCAAAGGGGCGACCATGATGATCGAAAAGCTGCGTATCTTCTCCCTTGCTCGGCGGACTAGACGTGCTCCGTGTCGCTTCCTTTGGTGTCGACGTCGCTGATATCAGCTCTATCGTTAAGCTCCTGCACAGTGTGACCGTCGTCTGACAGGTCACCGTACTTTTCCCGGTAGCGGTCAAGCTCGTTCCTCTGCTGCACAAAATAATCGAGGACAGAGGCCATGGGGGCTCGGAGCTGGTTAAGCTCAGTAAGCGGACCATCACACATGGCAAGGTAGCGCATGGTCAGGGTAGTGATACAAGTCTGGCGCAGCGAGAGTCAGTAACAATTGGGCATCTAACACGTCACGAAAAAGAAAAAGGGGGAGGGGTTTCAAAAACATACCTCTATCCTGCTCACTTGATGCTCCATGAAGTTAACGAGGAAGCGCTCAGTGACCTCACCGCCTCTTTGCTTGATCCGCTCCATTAGTTCAGTCTCGGGAGGCTGCAAGCCTGGTCCTCTGACCTCCTCAAGAGTACTGCAGAGCATTTCGAGGCGCAGACTGACTTTCCACAGGTCCCAGACCATATCCGGCGTGAAGTCAGCGTTCCCTCCATATCGCATGGCGGCAGGCTTGTCAGTAGTGCCTTCGTCGCTGCGCTCGATTTGCTGGTGATAATCGATGCGGCCCACGAGAGCATGCGGATAGAGCGAATATACCACTTCAGGGTTCTCCAGTCCCTTGAGCTTCTTCTCTCCCATCTCCTTGACTTCGAAACCTTGAGACGTCAGGGACCTCAGATCCTTGCGGATCTGGTTGGCATAAGACTCTTCCTCGAAACCCTCCTCAGTAGCAGCTGAGCCGTTGCGGTCTGTGTCCTGATACTGCTCAAGACAGCGCTGGATCTCAGATATAAAGTCGGAAGACACGGTGATTTGTCCACCATCGGCGACGGCTGAAATTCGAGCAGCCTTGTTGACCATGGGACCGAAGTAGTCCATACGACGAGTCACCGGATCGGTCTCGCTCACGCAGTCTCCGTAATGAATACCCATGCGAACTGAAAGACCTTTGAAAATGACACTGTCATCTTTGTCGTGGAGCACCTCGGTGGAAACGGCCGAGAGGACTTCAGATGGCCATTCAACGTTGAGCAGGCTCAATTGCACAGCAAAGGTCCACAGCAAAGCCGAGGTCGCTGTCGGGAAAGATACCATGAAAGCGTCGCCTTCAGTCTTGACCTCGTATCCTCCAATTCGCCGCAATTGGCGCCGCATGACTTCGTTGTGGAGCTTGATGGCGGATCTCATGGCATTGGGATACATCTCCCAGAGCATAGTGGAGTTCTTTATGTCAGTAAACACGATGGCGATGTTACCAGTTGGCGCGGGAATCTCCGCTTCGAGGCGTCCGAGTGACGAATCCAGCACATCTGTCTTTGGCTTACGTCCTCTTCTGGCAGTAAGGACTTGAGCCTCGTCAGGCAGACCTGACGGATAGAGTGACATACTAGGCCCGCGATGTCCAGTCTTGGAACGCTCCACCCGCCTCTTCAGATCAGCTACGCTAATCATCATGACCATGATTTTCCCGGAAGCACCGTAGGCCATGGCCAGATCTCGTAGCTTCTGCGCTGCCGTCATCAGATTTTGCCGCTCGGCTCGGGCGATGTCGGTGACCAATCCAGGGGATAAGTACTCCCAAAGCTCACGCGTTGCCAAGAGGATGATGTCGTCTTGTTCCCGTATGGTCATATTGCTAACATACGGCGCAGCTTGGACAATGGGCATCAGGTCGCTGTACCCAAATGCTCGTGAGACTTCGAGCGTATCATTCAGTCTGCCGTTGCGGGATACCCAGCCGCCAGCTTCTCGGATCCTGGACCGTTCAGAGGGTTCGGCAGGATCGTGCTTGCGTGTGAGAATGTTGTGGCCGCCGTCGTTCTGAATGACCATGGCCTGCACGTCACCTACATTGGCAACGTACAGCTCGGTCCCCTTCAAGTAGACAACCGTAGCGACACCACCGGAATGCAAGTCCTCCTTGCTCAGCACTAGAGGCTGGCTTGAGCCCTTAGGCTTCGTCCTGGACCGGTCCTCGGTGTGTTGCGTGGCAATGGTGGCAAGATCCTTGTTTGTCGATATGAAAGCTCGGCGTAGGGCATCCGACGGTGTCTCCTCTTGGCTGGTCTTCAAAGCCTTGAGCTCTTGTGCAAAGACTTGGCCGAAATTCTCATGCAGATATTTGGCAATCTTTGACCCACCACTTGAGTATGCGTGACCGTCAAAAAGACCCAGGAGCATTTCCATCTCGGAGGAATTGAAGCGAGGAACCACGAGATCGACCGTCGAGAGATGTTCATTCTTGCCTAGCGTATCAGCCATGCCGTACGAGAGATGACCTGCGATCGAACCGGACGTCCGGACTCGGCGGTCTTCGCTTTGATCCGGAATGCTGGGCTGTGTGAGAGTGACGTCCATCAATCCCAGGATTCGCAGATTGGACAGGCGACTGAAATCGGTGAGCTCCTCTCGCGCAATCATACCCGGCGGCGCCACGACTGCTGTCGATCCGGCCCAAGCAGTCTGCTTGATCTCGAGCTTTGTGTTGCCCGACAGATTGAGGTATCTCAGATTGGGGTTGAGGTTCCAATTCCAATCGTACGGCACGTTGGAGATATTGTACTTGAGATAGTTACTGCCGCAGTCAAGCACCGCCAGTTTCTTTGCGCGAGAAATGTCCGCCGGGAGATTTGTAAACTTGTTGCCGTTGATATAGAGGGCTTGAAGAGGACTCGTTTCCTCGAGATCGTCGGCAGGCAGGGTGGTGAGGCCATTTCCAGAGAGGAACAGCTCGACCAACTGGGGCCAGCTCTTTATGGACCTTTGGGGCATGTCGCTGATCTCTTCATTGTAAGACAGGTTGAGTGATCTTAACTCAGCAAGCAGTGTGATTTGGTCAAATACGTCGTCGTCCAAACGGTTGTCGGCCAGAGAAAGAGTCCTGAGAGATCCAGCAAAGGTGGTTGTTAAACGCGATGTCAAGCTTGAATCTTTCCTTCCCGGCACGGGGACAGGCGTTGCAGCAGACGTTGACGTGCCTTGTGAAGTCGATCGCGAAACCACCGACGTCTTACGTCCGCCCTTGCCATACACCGACACTACAGAACTCTTCCTATCAGAGACGGGAGAAGGCCCAACACTGAGCAACGTGCTTGAAGCTTGACTAGGTCTTCGATCATCGTCCAATTCCTCAGAGCTAGGCGTAGACGACAGTGTCCCAAGCGGCATAGATTTGCTGCTCGGCAAAGGTGGCGGCGGTGGTCCATTTTGCTCCTCCCCTGGAACTCTTGGCGGTCTCGAGGCCGGCTTTGGGAACTGGTCAAGGACATTGGAGGAAGCATTAAGAACCTCGAGTTTCTTGGCCCACCAGATTTCCATAGGGAGCTTGGAGATATTGTTCCCACGTACGTTGAGCACACGCAGCTCCGTGAGGCAGCCAATCTGTGGCGGGAGCTCACCAACCGAATTGTTGGCTATGCTGAAATGCTCCAGCTTGACGAGCGTGCCAATCTGAACTGGAAGGGATACAAAGTAATTGTTATCCAAAATCAGATTTTCCAAGTTAGGCATGTGTGCAAAGGCCGAGTCCACACTGGCCAGCTGAGCGTTGGACAGGTTCAGAGACTTGAGGGTAGGAATAGGCTCCTCGATCTCAAACCTGTTCAAGGGATTGGAATTGAGCTTCAGCTGACGCAAACGCTCGAACTTTCCAATGACAGCCGAAATGGCGTTATGGTCCGCATACAAGATCTCCAGCTTAGGAAGATCCGATAGGGTCTCGATAGATGTTATGGCATTGTACTTGATGTCAAGCTCGCGCAGGCTGATGAGGTTCCTGAATGCGATGGGCACCGACGGGGCGAGCCTATTGTTGGTGATGAGCAGTTTCTCGAGGTTCTTCAAATCGCCAATCTCATCAGGCAGCTCGCTGATGGCGTTGAAGCTGAGATCCAGCTCGACAAGGCTCTGTAGGTCGCAAAGGAACAGGGGAAATTGATCCAAGAAATTGGACGAAATATTAAGCGAGCGCAGAGACTGATACGCGCCAAAGTAGGAAGGTAGTGACTTCAACCGGTTGTTGGCAAGGCTCATCTTCAGGATCCCAGTAATGTTCTGCAGCTCGGCGTTCTCAAGTTGCTCCACCCGGTTATTCGAGACGTCTAGATATGTAAGCTTGCTGGCTCTGCTAAGGCTCATCGGAAGCTTCCGTGCCTCGTTGTTGTTGAACTTGATGTCTCGCAAATGCTTGCAAGACTGGATAAAGTCTCTGGGGATGTCCAGGGACAGGTTCCGCGACAGATTCAGAGATATAATCTCGCTCGCCTTGGAATACAGGGAGATGGGGATAGTGATGAGGTTGCGACCTGATAAATCGACATAGTTGAGCTTCTGATTCCGGGGGAATCCGAGATCGTTGGTCTTGGAGTGGAAGTCGCTCTCCTTGGCCGAAAGAAACATGAAGCGGCAGAGGTAGCTGTTGTCTTCCCTACCAATGTCCTCTAACCGATCCTTTTCTTCGTAGCCAACCTGCTGCAGGAGTCGTTTCTGAATGAGCACTGGGAGTTCGCCGGAGCCCAGAACACGGATAAGAGAGTGCTTCTTCATAATTATGTGGTAGTTCTCCAAGCCGTCCACCACGTATGTCTTCTTTACGACTTGAGAAATGAGGTCGTTCACACTAGCGTCCAGCGGCATCGAATGCGTCGAGAATGTCCCATCGGAACGAAAAATGCGGATACAGTAAGAAGTCAACTTCTCCTCGGGGCGCGGCGGGCTCTGAGTCTCGTCGAGCTCGGGTGTTTCGTTGGATTGATCGTCTGTATTGCGCCGCACTGCCCAGCTGTCCGGTGCGTCCCACCGGCCCTTTGGTGGAGGCGACACGATGGACTCTCGTTTATCACTCTCGTTCGCAAACGACACATCTACTGGCGTCAGGGCGGGGGGCCTGGTCAGGATGCCTTCCATATCGTTCAGGTTAGTATCGAGGTGGAATAGCTGACCACGGCCGGGAATATCCTCCTCGCCCTCGTCCACGTCTGTCGGTCCAATCGAATCTTCATAGTATTCTGCCGGTCGTTGAGGCGCGTTCCTCTTCTTGGAGAAAGGGAATCGATTGTTAAAAGTGTTGCCCCGTTGGACACCACGCTGGCCTTCGGGGCCTTCCAGCTCAGACTGGCTAGCAGCTTGGGACCAGCCTCCGGGCGGCGATGGCTCTCTTCGACGGAGGTCATTCTTGGAGGCCTTGTTGTGCAACGACTTGGTCGATTGCGGGAGACTCCTCAGCCTCGCGTCGTCCTTCTCCTTGTTATTGTGATTTTTGCGCAGTCGCCCCAGCAGGCCAAACCTCCCGGGATGGCCTGGCGATGCGGCTTGCGCATCGCCGTGGGCCGTCCTCGAGGATGAGGGAGGCGGAATGCTGCTGGCACTCGGCGTCGGACTCGAGGCTCGCGGTCGGGCGTTCTGCGTGGCGTACTGCTTGCCCTTATCTTTGGCCATGGCGGCTTGCTGGCTAAGGGCGGAGTCTTCCCTACTGACGGTCGGCCTCAGGGATCGCGAATCTTCATTGCTGCGCTGGTGTCGATGGTGGTGGCCAGGGAGGTGGACAATGGAATGCCCGGAGCGTGCGGAGGACGATGTCTTGGGTGGGTGCTGGGAGTGAGACTGTTGCCCCTCCGTCACGTAGCGTTCGCGATCGGGACCTGCGAGGCTGTTGCGAACCGGCGCCTCACCATAGCGAGCAATATCCTGCCAGAGAAGGTCAGTCCAAAAGCCCTTGGTTAGATTGCCAATCGGAGAAGGCGCTAGTGTCCGGTAAACTAGTAGATAGTACGAGCACACGCCTGCCCGTTGCGCTTGGCTACTGCGAATACAAGTACTAGTCGTAGTAGTGCTAAGTACTACTAGTAGGTAGTAGTAGCAGTAGCGGCGCTCGTAGTACTCGGCGACTGGGGTAAAAAGTGCAATGTAATGCTGATATGCTGAGTGCGAGTACTCACTCGCTACTACTACCTGTAGCGTTTTGGGGTTACTTTTTCCTCACAGTAACCCCGTTGATCCAGGTGAGTGGGGATGGACGGTGGTGGGTGCGCAACAGGGCCGCATCAGCAGCCTGGGCAGCGACAGGGCTTGGCTTGGGTTGGATTGAAATGGATTGACGTTACATGCGCAGGTTTGACGTGCCGTAAAGGAACGACGCCCGACTAGCTAGCATGGACTGACAACCATTGACGGTACCATAAGACATGGAACCCTTAGGAGGATGTCTCTAATCTTTGCCATCGTACAGGGCGCAAGGGGGGGGGTCTTATCGTAAAGAGCAGGGAGAGAGACAGATACGAACAAGTAACTCACCGTATTATCCTGATAGAGGAAAGGAACGACTTCGGGAGCGGGAACGGGTGTTCTGGGCCGAGAGGACGACGGCGACCCGTCCCTCGTCTGGTCGGCAGATGTGGCGTTAGACGCCTTTCGGTCGCGATGAGATTGACGACTGTGGCTGTAGGACCTTGAGTGTCGACGGTCCTTGCCCGCGCCGGACGCGGGCAGACTGTTGTCGGAACTGTCGCGCCCAGGAAATTCTTCGCCAAAGAAACCCTGGAGTTTCCGAAGCCGTTGGGCGCTGGTTCGGGAACCCGTGCTACTGGCCGTCGCGATGCTCGCTAACGAAGGTCTCCGGTCATCGTGCTGGTAGTGCTCCGCCTCGGGAGATTCTGGGATCGCGCTCGGGGGGCCGCCGCTGCGGAAGGAAGTCTGGTAGCCGGCGGTCGACGGCTGCGAAGCTGACGATGATTGTGTGTCGCTTCCGTCGAAGAAGAAGCTCGTCTCCGGGGTTTTCGAAGGTTTTGAGTCGCCATTTTCGGACATCCAAGGCGCAACCTGGGAGGCTAAGCTTCCAGAAGGAGGGCTGTACTGCAGCTGGGGCGCGCGAGAGGGATCGATGTGGAGGGCGTCTCGTCGGGAGCCAGTTGAATTGTTGGTCCGATGTTCTTTGGAGGGCGATGAGGTGAGATCGAAGGAAGGGGAGTTTGTCGTCGTAGGGGATACTGATTCGGTACTAGAGATCGTCCTGTAAAAGGCAAAGAGAAAAAGAAGGACTCAAGTTAGCCCGGGAGCTCAGGGTTCCAACTTTCCAAAGGTACGGGGGGTCGGCCCCGCAAGCGCCGCTGAGACACATGAAACTCACCTCTCCAGCTCTGGATGTGAGACGTCGTCGTCAGTCTGAATAGAGAGGAAGGTTTCCAGCCCGCCAGGGCCGCGCTTGAAGCGCTGGGCACGGCGGGCTTCGGCCGCAGTCTGGGTAGGCGAGGGCTTCACCGTCGACGAAGAACGGGTGCTGTCGGTGCTGGCGGAGGTGCTGGCGCTCGCGACGGAGCTGATGCGCTGGACCGATCCATCATTCCTGGCCATTGTTCAGCCAACCGCGGAGGCAGGTGTCAAGGCCATGTCATGGAGGGGAAGTTGCGCGATGAGGGTTGGGTTGGGCGCGTCGCTCAGGTCATTCTTGGAGGGACGAGCGCCAGAGAGGATGACGACTGACGACTGTATACTGCAATAGGCGTACGGAGTAGGCGGGCGACCGAGCTTTTTCCAAGGCGGTGGTTTGCGGGCTCTGGCTGTGGTGGCGACGTAGCCGGTTGAAGGTGCAGAATGACGCCGGATCAGGGCCAATGGACTAAGGGACGGTTGATGATAGGTTAGAAGCGTACTTTCCCAGTACTCGTGCAACAAAGGTCTAGTGTAATTACCTAGTAGAATTGGATTTTGGCTTTGGCGAGGATGTCAGACGAAGGGTAACAAGGTCGAGCTAACAGCTCACGAGCGAACAGGTGGGAGGAGACCAATAGACCACTAACGCGCCTACGTCTAACTTGAATACTCCGTACCTCCAGCTGGGGCTGTAGGTACTCCGTAATAGAGGTTAGCCGCCGTTCTAATTAGAGCCACCAGCTGCTGTCTGGATCCCTGCCAAGTCCTTACCAGTGGTCACGGTACTAACCTTACTCCGTCCGCCTGCGTCTGCGTCTGCAGTGAGGTACTAATGATTACGAGGATGGGGCTCCTGGGGGGTTTAGCTGCACGCCGCTCAAATACAGGCTACCTACGCGGGAGGGCCCTGTTTTGAGACATATGACCAACACCCCAGTTTGCGATAGAGAGACGTTTGGAGAGCTTAAGATCTATTATTTGCTCTTAAAATATGTTATCCTCTCTCTTATTAGATGTTTATTATATTCAACATCTATTGATTGTAAACTGGGGTGTTGGTTACCATTTTTGATGAGAACATACTGTCCAGGGAAGGGGCCCTCCCGCGATGGTACGGAGTACATTAATTAATTACCTTGCCTTGGGTACTACGAGTAGTGCACCTACAGGCCACGCTTGCAGGCTACAGTGGGGGACATCGCGGAGCCTGCCGCAGCTGGGGGTGGGTCGGCGATCGATGGACAGCGGCTGCTACCTTTGTTACCAGATATTGCTAGTATCGGTAGAGTAGTTAACTCAAGGCTCAAGCTGCTTGCTGGCTTGACTGGTGGAACTCGAGCTGGCTGGGGCCGCAACTGTAACCAAAGCGGCCCGGAAATTTGGTGTGCGCGCTGTGCCGTAACACCACTTCTAGTTCTCTCTCTTACCCCAGAGTACATATTCTAATTAGTACATAGTGGTGTTCCTGCTACTCCTACTCCGTACTTGCACTTGTAATACTACTGATATATATCATATCCATAGATGGTAGTGCTATGAACACTTGCCGCATGTTCTCATCGCCACCAGGACATTCGTCAAAAAGGTAAGGTCAGACACGATTGCATCTACTATATGTACTTGTATGTCTATCGTCGTCATGACTTGATCTCAGGCATCCCATTGGCCGCGTTACCACTGCTGCCGTTCAAGAGACGCCTCAGCACGGGCGTGCTGGGTAGTCCATTAGACTCGGATCTTCCAGGCTTCGGAACTTGAATGCCGGAAACAAAGCGCTTCCACCGGATCCTCCATTTGAGATTGTTTCCAGTACAAGTATGGATACAGTCATTTCTTGCCTTGGACACCGCAATCGGCGGAGCGAGGACAAATGTCAGTGGCGGGACGATGCAAAGCACTGTCAGACAACCGGGGTAAAATAGAATAAAAAAGAGCCAGATCATGATGATGGCAAGGCAAGGCGGCTGGGAGGCAAGGGGTGGGCTCCAATTCTCGGGAGCAGAGCTCAAGTGTCGCTGTGTCACTCGCATGAGTCCATGACAGGGGGGGGAAGGTTAGGATGGCCAGATGAGGGGCGGGGACAAGGGGGAGCCTGAACGAGGCTATTGATATTGGCCAAGCCTAGCTACCTACCTTAGGCAGCCAAGTCGAATATTTGCGGTACTGTACTGTAGAGTACAGAGTACACTGTACGAACCACGGAACATGGATACTAGTCCCTGTTGTTGATTACATACAAGTCATTTGTGGGAGGCATTCCCGTAGGATGAGAGGCATTATCGTCAACCCGGTTACAGCCAGAACCGGGTCACGATGCGACGGTGGATGTGCCCAAGAAAACACTGCAATACAGTATACTCGAACTCGGTAAGTACAAGGTAATGACAGGGTATACGTACTTGTACATATGTACAGAGTAATGGAAACAGTCGTGCCTGTACATTACCTACCAAGGAGACGAGCGCGAGAGACTGACTGACAGATGGATGCCCCGCGTCAATGCCCGTGCTCGTGCTCGTTGCTCCTCTTCCTGACATTCTGTGAGTCTATGGCACTCAGTTGAGGAGATCCTCCGCATTGACATGACCTTGATCGTCAAAACACCCGATCCTGCAAAGGGCACCAAGCTCGAGTCAGTGAAGCGGGCCCAGTTTGACTTCCCTCTGTCGTGCGAGTACGAGTACATGATTTGGGCCATGGCAAGCCATTAACATTGCAGTGACCAACTCAGATGTGAATCCGCCGGGTGCTCTACATTGAAGTAGTTACTAGAGGTAGTCAATCCAAAACTAGCGGTAGCAATCTCCAGATAGCATATGCTACCACACACCTAGAGCTCAAGGATTGGGAAACCGCCACGCTTCAGCCGGTTTTGCGCCTCGGCAGCGGAAAGCAACGTCAGAATGCACCATCAGAGAGTACAGCTCAAGTATCAAGCTTCACGGGCAAAAGGCCGACAAAAATCGTACGGTTGAAAGATATCAACTCTCCATATGGGTAAACGGCCGTTTGGACCGCTGTCTGTTGGCCTTTATGATCCTCGTACAAGCCTGCCGTATTGAAATAGCCGCATCACGCCCCACGGATTTGCGTGTGAACACAATGTCGTCTTGAAGAGAGGGACAAATGAGAAATGTTATTCTGGACCGTATCCTCCGCTCTAGTTGTTCGTACAAGTGTATGGGCTCAGGGTCTCCCCATCGACAGACATTTTTTCTGCAGTAAGTCTATTCCTCATCCTCGTCGCCGGCCTCGATGTACTTATGACGGATGTCCTTCCATTGACGCTGCGTGTCCATCAGCGGTTAGCATTCGCGCGTCGGCGCCTCGGGATATAAGAAGAGTATCATCACGTACGCCGCGGTTGTTCCAGTCCCAGATTTTGTCCATGGTCCGGTTGAAGCCCCTATTGATTCCGGTCGTATCAGCATTTGAATCTTTGAATTTTTTGAATCGATGGATTCGATACGGCGCGCGAGACGTACATTTCAAAGGCGAAGCCCGCGCCGAAGACTGCGCCCAGCATGGCATAGTTTCGCTTGAAGATGGCGCTGCAGTGAGTATTCCGGTTAGTCTCATCGTGTTCGTCGTCCTCGGTCGGGGGAGCGTCGCGGGTTCAGGGTCAAGCTTGCCTGTAGATCTGGCCTCCGAGAGACTATTCCCAATGTGCGCGATTAGCTGGCTGCGTGGACAGAGTCGCCGGCGGACTCGAGTGTGACTTACCATGATGGCTAATTTGTGCGATTGAGCAAATTGGGAGTCGATTATAGCCGGGTGGGATCGCTGAGGTAGAGGAATTGAGGGTTTCGTTGAGGTCAGCTTCGGTTCAAGCACATTCAGTCGGGGAGGAAATTCGCGAAGTTCCGGGTTGGGTTTGGCCGCCATTTGATTGGCCGCTGAGCTGCCGTAAAAATCATGGCATCCAACCACCATGTCCCCACCCAGCAATCCATCCATCCATCCACCCATTCACTATTACATACTACATCCGAGTCCATCCAGCTGCGTCACGGTCGCTTCTTCAGTCGCCAGCGTCAAGATTCTTGGCCGAGCAAACCACTATTCGCAAGAGCCATGAACGAACCAGCAAGCACGCACGCACTCTCTCTCTCTCCTTGCATAATTGTTACCGCCCGATTGGATGAAACCCGAGTCAGTATGACCTGTCCTTCATCGTGGTTGTTAATCCGGTAATAGTAGCCAGAAAATCAAATAAAAATAAAAGAATGCAGAGTATTCGCTTCTTCGCGGCTCAGGCGGAACACAACGGACGACTTTGGAACTGCACACACTGACAAGGTTGCCATTGAAATACGGAAAAGTAATCCTCCCCCAATCTTTGTCTTTGTCTCTTGCCACTGTCTCCGTGATTATCTCTGTGCTTGTCTCTACTGGTACCGTGCCGTGCAATAATTCACTCGGTACAAGTGGTGTTGGGCTCCTTTCGGCACACCATCTGCCCAAGACATTTAACCTCCAAGTAGAGTCTAAGCCCTGCATGCTACTTCAGTGTGCGCCAATCCGTATCCATAGCACAAATAGATATACTCTTATACGGCCAGCCAGTCAACAGGTACCGTTGTGACGGGGAACCCCAGTAGTAGGATCACGGAGACAGGGTCGCTTAAGGGCAAGAAGTGGTTCGTTCGCAACTACACATACTACTCCGTACTCTTACGCGGAGCAAATACATACCTGATTGAGTAGTAGACTAATTAGTAGTAGTCGTAACAGTAGTACAGAGTAGTAGCAAGGTTGGTACGTGTATATGTACTCTACTCGTACTTAGTCGCGTTCCTTTGAGATAGCATCTGCTCTATCCTTGCGCCTAGACTATCCGTGACTAAGGCTCTCGTGAAAGTAAGTCGTAACGCTCGGGATGTACGGAGTATAGATGTTGTCTTCCCAGCGCCAAGTCCCCCCACGACCAGGGTAGAGAAGCAGATCAGGTGCGCACCTGACATTGGAAATTGGCGATCGGCGGTCCCAAGAGAACAGTCACCAGTGTCACTGTGACAGTTTCCGGGCCCAAATTCCACTCAGTCACTCCCGGAGGAGACATGCCATGCTTTCAGTATCGAAGGCAGCCTTCCCGGCAGTGGTGACGGCAGCAGCCAGTGATTATTTCCTCGTTTGGAAGCGGCCAGTTCACCTGATGGGATGCCATGAGGTCTTTTCCTACAATTGTCGTAGTTTGTAAGGGTCTTTTCGTAGTTCGTCGACTTTACTTGTAGTCCTAATTTAGTTGCAGTCAACTTTGCGGTTGTCGTTTTTACAATATGGCAGGTCATTCTGTGGTCCGAGTTCAGCCGAGAGTTTGCGGGTCACAAAAGCTTTGCAACACTAAACGATCAATCATCAAAACAAGATATATAGTCCATGTTCTTTTCATGTCGATGTCGCTTCAATTCATCACATATGTCTTCCAAGTCTGATGAAGGTGTGCCGAAGAAAGTTGGTAAAGGATAATATTGACGCTGGAGTATAGGGTAATTTTACGTAGCAGGTAAGGAGGTAGGCCAGGCAGTACCTTCCTACCACTATGCAGCAGTTACATGTACTCCGTAGTTGTAGTTACCTCATCGTAATTGACCCCTCATGTCGGTCCGGCAGAATGTCCCGTTTCCTCCCCAATCATTTTCTTCAAGCAAATGTTCTAACCAATAGTCTATAGTTGCGGATTTTCAGGCCGCAAGATAACCATAAGAAATGGGTCTGTGCCGGTCGCGGGTACAACTTGAAGTACAGCAAGACCCATCGGCCCATTACCGAGCTGGGTAATACGTCGAGGACCATGACGGAGTCACCCCACGAAGGGACCCCGCAGGAATCAGGGACTCGGACTCTCTAGTCTCTACTATCATCATGGTACAGATAGTGTCCATCCATGGGACGACACTAGTCTAGTAGACTGGACATCCCACCAACATGTCTCACATAGGGCCGTTCTTCATATAAGGGGCCCCTTGATCAGACGGAGACTTTCTCGACATCTGTGCTCTCATCATCCCCATTCTTTGGACTCAGTCCAATTCGTGCTATATTGAAGTATTGTTTATTCCGTCAGACCTTACGAACTTCAGCGCTAGATCTGCGACCTTTCCTAAACAACATCATTCACGTATTGCCTATCATCTCACTCACCACTATATTACAGCTTAACCAAAGGTCGGCGGCATCTTACTTCCTCCACCATGGGCAGCGTGCCACAGCACCAGCAGCTGAAGGCCTGGTGGAAGGAGAGTTCCGTCTACCAGGTCTACCCGGCTTCCTTTCAAGACTCTACGGGATCGGGCGTAGGTGATCTCAAAGGCATCATCTCGCGTGTCGACTATCTGAAGAATCTCGGCGTTGATATCGTATGGCTATCACCCATATTTGAAAGCCCCCAGATCGACATGGTACGTCCAACCTTTTTCGACAACAAGCCTGGTCATCATTTATCGAGACTCTTTTTCTGCTTTGTCTCGCTGTTTCCTTTCCTTTTTTCCCTTTCACGCTGACCATCAAGGGCACCGGTTGCCATGCTATCTCCAGGGCTATGACATTAGCGACTATGAGAAGATTGACCCGCCGTATGGGGACATCAGTGATGTGGACGTCCTCAAAGACAAGCTTCACGAGCGCGGCATGAAGCTGGTCTTGGATCTCGTCGTCAACCACACCAGTGACCAGCACCATTGGTTCAAAGAGTCGCGGAAATCAAAGGACAACCCTTACCGTGACTGGTACATCTGGCGCCCGCCTCGTTATGATTCCCAAGGCAATCGTCAGCCCCCAACCAACTGGGATGGGCATTTCCAAGGTACGATGGCCATTCTGTCACCTTCTTCCTTCCGTGTAGTAGAGGTAGGAGAGCGCAGGAGAGCTAAATCGAGTCCAGGCAACGCATGGGAGTACGATGAGACCACCGGCGAGTACTACCTCCACCTCTTCTGCAAGGAGCAGCCCGACTTGAACTGGGAGAACCCAGATGTGCGTGCCAAGGTCCACGAGATTATGCGCTTCTGGCTCGATCGCGGCTGTGACGGCTTCCGCATGGACGTTATCAACTTTATCAGCAAGGACCAGTCTTTTCCAGACTCGGACAAGACCGTCCACCGCGGCGCCGAGTTCTACGCCTGTGGACCACGCCTGCACGAGTACTTGCAAGAAATCGGCGCCATCCTGAAGGAGTACGATGCCTTCAGCGTCGGCGAGATGCCCTGTGTCCATGACCAACGGGAGCTCATCAAAGCTATCCGCTCTGACCGTAATGAGCTGAGCATGATCTTCCACTTTGAGCTGTACGTGAACGCCCGTAACCCCCCTCACTCGACTGGTTCTATAGAGATGTTCTCGTTCGACTTCTTTTTCCTACGTTAGTACATGATTTCCGTAAAGCTCATGATGACTGACATCTCCTCCCTCCAGGATGGACATCGACCATGGGGAAAAAGGCAAATTCTCATGGCAAAAGTGGCCACTCTCTAAGCTCAAAGATACTGTACTCAAGTGGCAGCGCTTCATGTACGACAATGACGGCTGGAATGCGCTCAATCTCGAGAACCACGACCAGCCGCGCTCCGTCAGCCGCTTCGCCATCGACACTCCCGAGCTGCGCGAGGCCAGCGCCAAGCTCATTTCCATCTTCCTCGGTTTCCAAGCCGGCACCCCTTTCGTCTACCAGGGACAGGAGATTGGTATGACCAACGTCCCTGTGGACTGGCCCATGGAAGAGTACAAGGACATTGACTGCCTGAGCCACTGGAAGTACGTTTCAAAATCTTGCACTTCCCACCTAACCCCCTTGCAGTACTAGACTAACATGCGGTTTTGCTTCGCCAGCCTCTACAAGGACACAGCCGATGAGGAGACCAAACGCCAAATCCGCTTCAACTACCAAAAGAAGTCCCGCGATAATGCCCGGACCCCCATGCAATGGGATGCCGGCTCCCAGGCGGGGTTCACCACCAGCAACGAGCCGTGGATGCGTGTAAATGACAACTACAAGGATATCAATGCTGCCGCTCAGGTTGACAACCCCAACTCAGTCTACCACTGCTGGCGCCAGGTCCTCGAGCAGCGCAAAGCCTACAAGGACATGTTCGTTTACGGCGACTTTGCCCTGGCGGACGAGCCCAACGAGAGCGTGTTTGCCTACAAGCGCATTGCCGTGGGTGGAGAGGAAGCCCTCGTGGCCTGCAACTTTTCGGACAAGGAGGTTACTTGGAAGGCGGGTGTTCCAATCAAAGAGGTACTTGTCAGTCCTGGTGGTAAGAGCCTAGAGAGCGTCAGCGGTGGAGAGTTCACATTGGCACCATGCGAGGCTATCGCGGTTCTCTTGTAACCGGAGATGGTGAATATGCCGCTATACTTGTAGGAGACCTTTTATACATCCACCCAAGAGATGGGTTCGCTGCCGATGAAACAAAACCAACATTTGCCATTGCTCCAGCAAGCACGACAATACACCTTGAAACTCCGCTGATGGTAATCACTGTGGTGAATCCCCCGTTGACCAAACCCCTGTTCTACAAGCTGCGAGGCTACGACATTTTGTGCATCCTACACGCTGGCTCAGCTCTCCTCATGTATCATTTCTCCTAGGGCTTTGCTGTCCTCCATGATCATCCGAGCCTCGTCCGAGCCCGTACCCATGTCTTCTCTGATCAATTGCACAGCCAGTTCAGCCACCAAGACCGACTGTATGTAGGCTGCCGATCCACGCCCAGAGATTGTACGGTCGTGCACAGCCTTCTGCTTCAGCAAGTCCCCAAATCGGTCCACCAACCGATCGCACATGAGATTGAAGCCACGGGGCCCGTAGTACCCAGGATTGAGGTTCTTCTCCTTCTTGAGGGTGCGATCCTGCCCGGCTTCAATTTGCTCTGCCAGCCTGTCTCGGTAATGGGACGATTCGCTGTAGTCTATGACTCCCAGCAGGAGGTTGTCGTGCTTGGCTATACGATCGGGGAGCCTGTCCCAGTCAATGTCAGGGTACGACTTGGCTTGCCAAATCTCCAAGGCGGTCTGCTTCTTGTGTCTTCGGCAGAAATTTGCCTGCTGCCTGACATTCATGCGCTTGCCCTTGGGGAGCTCCGTAATCAGTGTTTCGTCTACAGCATCGCCACACCATGGACATCTTGCGCTGACGGCACTATTGACAACTTCTACATCCGTAGCCGCTGCTCGCGTATCCTCCAAATCAGATCCCAGCTCCGATAAAGGACTGTCTGAGTCCACAAAGTCAGGGGTTTCCACATCTTCGAATGTCATGAATACAGCTTTGGGAGACTCTGATCGCTGTTTGTCGTCTTTATTCTGACGGCGCCGATTGGACTTCTTCCGCCCTTTCGCTTCCTTTTCGGGAAATAAAGGCACAGTACGCTTCTGTCCGCGTCGAGTAATTGTTTTTGACGAGCTGCTATCGCTGTCGTCTGTGTCAGGGTCCTGGAATTTTGCCTTTCGTTCTTTCAAGGGCGACACTTCTGGGGGGCGGATGAATTTTGCCTCGTCGGTCCCTTCTGTTGGCGAGTCCAACCCATCATCAGAGAACACTTGGAAACCTGCACTCTTCTTCGGCGGGCTCGAAGGGACCTCTGACTCCACATCCGACACAGTTTGAAATTTGGCTGCAGGCGGACTTTTGATGGCTGTATTCCACGTTAGTGTTGCGAAGGAGCAGCAGACAGAATCAGCGCACCTTTAGAAGTGTCTTTTGCCCGTGGTTTGCCCTTCTTCTTATCAGTTTGTGAGCCGTAAGTTGGCTTCTTCCCGTAGCCTGACTTGGTGGAAGCTCTCCTCGCGAATCCATGCTCATCGACGAGATGGCTCCCTGAGCTCGACGGTTCCGTAGCCTGACTAGAGCTTTCGGCACCAGCAGCCCGGTTGAACTTCCGGTCACCTCGGTCCGCGTCACGAGGCTCGGCGCTCAGTTTCCTTTTCTTTGTGGGACTGGGCCCTGCACTGTCGGGGCCTTCCAACGGCTTGGTTCTGGTTGAGCTTTGGCGTTCTTCCTGATTGCTCCTTGATTCAGCTCTTCTGGGTTTAGCATCCTTGGACGAAGCAAATCTGAATGAAGAGTTCCAATTCGTTTTGCTCATATTCCCCCTATCTGCGCGATTAGATCCCACATCTGAGGCATCAGAACTACTGTTGTTCATCAAATCATCTGCTGATCGTCTCGAACGGGAGATTTCAACATCTGAGATGGGGTCCCGCTCAGTCCGGGGCTTCTTCTGAGTGGTCCCCTTTACATTCTTGTCACTAGGACCGGATGCCTGTTCGGAATCTTGATCGGTCTTTCTCGACTTGTCATCTGTGCAGCGAGTTGGCTTGTTATCAATGCGTCGTAATAAGGGTGGTGGTCTGTCTGAGTACCGCATCCTCACACCCTGCCCCGAATTTTGCCAGTGACCAGTGAGCTGCGTAGTCCCGATCCCAAGGAAGTTTCTTGCAAGAGCAGATGCTCAATCAGATAATCGATTTGTTGCACACATCAGAGTCATAGATTCGTCGTTTCACGCGTAACGGGCATCGAACTGGATCAGATGTGAAAGTGGACGCGTCGATATAAGGTGGTGGTAGTAGGTGGGTTGGTTAGATGGTGGGGGGGCCATTTTTAGTGGCTGCTGGCGCTGTTGGCACTGATGCTCGGGCCTGGGGATGTCTACTACCCTGGCAAGCACTACCTCAGGTAGGTAGACCGTGAGTGCCCCTTGATGCTCCCCATGCTCCCATACTTCCAATCTCTTTGCGACATTGCTTTGCTAGCCAGGTCACATAGCCGACGATTTCGCCATAGGTCGCTGGTTCTATTACTGCAGCTTTGACAACTTGCGAACATTCGTGCAACCCTCAGTTGGAGCTCCCCCGGCTTCTCTCCTCGCCATGGCGCGCGAACGTAAATATGCTGGGCTTCCAGACATGGTACATTATAGCAGCTGGAACCTAGAAGAACGAGAGAACAATTTGGTTAACAAGAGCTCAGGATGATGCGCCCGACATCTATGAGACCCCAGAACTCACAGACGACACTTCCACCGTTCCGGTACATACGCCCTGCCAACCACCCTCACCCCTCTTCCAACCGCCGCTTGCTCCAGACCTAGAGCTGACCGCAACATGAATTGAAACTAGACCACAGCAGCTCGCACCCACTCCGACGATGAGTTCTACGATGTCGAAGACGAGTCACAGCCCATCTCCCGCTCAAGACTACGAATCGACGAGGCTCGTTCGCGGTTCCTGCCCGCCAACGTAGCTACAAATGGGGTGGACTTCTCAGACCGGGTAGACGGCAAGCGCAAGTCTTATAAGGCCACAAGCCGACGGCAGAGGATACTTAAGGATGGCACAGAAGAATTGGGCGACCTTTCAGACGATGACGACGACGACGACGACGGAGAGAGCCTCGAGCGGAAAATTGCCCGGCTACAGCGTGAGGTGGAGGAGGCTAAAGAGGAACACGCCAAAAGGCAGGCCGCCTCGTCGTCAAACGAAGAGCAGAACGGCGCAGCCCCCAGCACGGAGAGGCTGGACTCGCTGAGCCAGGTGCTGAACGGTATATCCAGGCCAGCCGGGAGCACATATATTCCACAGGCATCCAAATCGGTGGTGACGGACACAAAGGACGAATCAAGTCTTCCGGCAGCGGACGATGCCACTTATACAATTACCTACGCGCCAACCTACGAGCAGAGCCATGCCCTCGCCAAGGCAGCCGACTTTGATCGCCGACTCGTCATGCTTGAGAAGGGTCTCGGCATAGCATCATCGTCGTTGCCGGAAACCGGCTCCGACGGCCTGGCCAGGGCCATCCTACCGGTCCTCGACTCACTCGACAAGCAAGTTTCGACGCTATCACAGGCCTCAACGGCCAATCTGGACGCTATCAGCCGGCGAGTGCGGAGCCTGGCCTCTGAGCAGGACAAGCTCAACGAGTCTCGGGAAAAGGCCAAGACGCTGCGAGAGGAGCTGGGCAAGAACGCGCCAACGTCGGCGCCAGGGGAGGAGTCAGAACAGGACGCCAAGATCAATGCGCTCTATGGGATACTCCCAACCATCGAGAGCCTCACGCCGATCCTGCCACCCCTGCTAGATCGTCTGAGGTCGCTCAAGGCCATCCACGCCGACGCCGCCACAGCAAGCGAGACGCTGAACAGGCTCGAAAGGGAGCAGTCTGAAATGGCTGGCGAGCTCAAGCAGTGGAAGGAAGGGCTAGAAAAGATAGAGGGCGCGATGGAAGACGGGGATGAATCCGTAAAGGGGAACATGAAGGTCATGGAGGGTTGGGTCAAGGATCTAGAAGAGAGGTTGGCCAACCTAAAGTAGATTCTACGGAGATGTTGATGCGAAGATACCCTGAAATTGACTGGCATATGAACTAACCCCAGAGTCCATGGCCAACAAAGAAAGATATTGCCGTTCACATAAAATATGTTAATGCGATATCTGCGACTAACGACTTACCATTGGAGTCGTCCTACCATAATAATGTCCCGGCCGACTATGTCCGCGCTAGGTGGTCAATTTGGATCACGTGCTGCCCACCCAAAGCTCACCATTTAACGAAAGCCCCAGCGGACTTCCTTCACATAATTTCTTCTCTCGAACATGACCACTATCAGCCGACAGTGCTCCTACAGTAATAATCCTTTGGTAAGTCATGCAGCTCGATTTCTCACGCTCAATTATTCTTTTTGGAATGATGTTTCAAATAGCATGTATTACCTGAACATACATTGATGTCAAATTTTATCACCAAGATCTCTGATCCAATACCCTTCCCTCACGCAGCTTAATGCAGTCAAAATATACTTTGGAACCCTCCAAGCTAACGCCCTGAAAGTTTGGTATCTAGAAGCCCGGTTTACCTAGAATCATGTCTTCGAGCGCGAAGCCTCCTCAAGGCCACTTCAATATTCTGTACTTTGCCGGCGCAAGCTCGTACACCGGCAAGGACAGGGAAGCGCTGCAGGCACCACTACCACTCGGGAAGCTTTTCGCGGAGCTCGAATCGAGGTATCCAGGGATCCAAACCAAGATCCTCGATTCATGCTTGGTCACGATCAATCTTGAATACGTAGATGTGCCCGGGGAAGGTGCTGCAAACGATGTAACGATCCGGGAGATGGACGAGGTCGCGATCATCCCACCTGTCAGCTCTGGGTGAGCTCGGCTTTCGTGATCATAACAGATGGCTCCCCTGAGTAGCCAGATATCCCATCCGATTCACAGCGATGAAGGTTGTACGTATGTCGAAGATCCGGTCTAGTCTCCGACAGACGGAATCTCGCAAGGTTGAAGCTATAGTAGCTTGACGGATGTCAGCCTCCTTGTATTCCGTAAGGCTGTCCTCTTCTCGGCCCAGCTAGCAGTGCGTCCCTCTCACGATTGTCCGAGTCATCTCGCGGAGGCAAAGATGCGCGCCATTCCCGAACCCAGACCGGGCGCCACGACTGCTGCGCTCGAGAATGTGCCCGCACCCTCTGCGCTGCGAGGACCGTAAGGAAGATCAGTAGAAAAAGCACCATGGTGAAAACGATGGAAGACACGGCGATAATAGTCGTAATGGTCGAGACATGGCACCCGAGCGGCCGTGTCCGGAGCTCCCACTGTTCATTTTGAGCGGGGCACATGTTCTCCTCCCAAGCTGGCGCGAGGAACTGCACCCTGTGGGTATTGGGGACGCACGACCAAGTCTGTGAATACAGAGATTTAGCCTTGGTTCACGATATTCCGCAACTTTCTCTGAGAGATCAGTCTCACCATTGGACACCAGCTGCACTCATCGGCAGCGAGGCAGCGCTCGCAGCCCTGCTGTAGCCAGCATCGCAGGAAATGGGATTTCCGACCTTCGCTGACGGAAAAGCTGTCTCGGAGCGATTCAATAACTGATGCATCCATCTCATGTGACTTTAGCGACACGATTACCACGTATGCTGGTCGCTGACAATGAATCCCTAGTGCATGACGATGGTTTGGGGGCGAAGCTATTTGTACGTCCTTCATTGAGTAGAGTATTTGTACATATTCTTAGAGGTCAAGCTTGTCCGGAACATTTGGTGGTCCGTGCACATCCTCACCCACTTGCGGATGGCCTACCCTAAGGTACCTTACCTTCAATTTGGTCGTTCCCTCGTGCTTTCGCTCGTTTCTGCCTCCCAAGGACTCTTACAAGCTGTATGATGGATGGCTCTGAAATGATGGTTGTGTTACACTAGCATCAGCATAGGGACCTGCTGTAGTGATGTCCATAATTCCTCAATTTCAACTAGTACAAAAATCAGACAGACCCTCCTTCTATCGGTGTCGTTTGCGTACATACTCTCTGCATTTGGACCTCCATGTTGCTTCCTTCTATATCATAAAAACATGATTTCTGTGTACGGCACACTTCACCAGACAGTAATGGATAGGGTAGTGTCTAGGCCCAGAAGTCCAAGGGCGGGGAGGTGACCAACGCTCTGGAGGATGCCCCCGACTTCGAGCGTGTTATCTGGTACCAGGAACCTGGTTTGAGGAAAATTTACTTCTATGACTTTGTACTCTGTATTATTTCCGCCACTAACAGCTATGATGGGCAAGGCAGTCCGAAAGAGGCCACGTCAAGAGATTAGAAGAACCTCCTACATGGGAGATCTGGAGAGTTCAGAAGGACTCACGTGGGATTGGGAGACATATGTGAAGCTCCATAGGAGAACCACCAGCTGTCTAGGATTTATCCGCACTCCAAGCATCAAGTACCGCCTAATGCTCCTGATTCCCCTCAGTTCCTCCTCTCGCAGTGACCGAATAAGGCCAATACTAGCAATTTTATCTCTATATTGTATGATGGTGTTGGTATCAGTGACCCTACTACCAAGCTTGGTGTAAGTGACTCAAACCTTTTTGCCTGCCTCATCATCAAACCTTTGCCCTATATCCAAACCCCTTTTACTAAATCTTCCGTGCTTGTAGCTCATACTGGCACAACCTCCATCGCCCTCATTGATTCGTTACAGCCGCCCTCCTCGTCGACAAGGTCGGCTGCCGACCTGATCTCTCGCCTCCACTGGCGGTACATTCTTCACGTTCATCTTTTCTGGCCTATCAAGGCCAAGGGCCTACCCTTGAGGAGCTCGCACGTATCATTGATGGCGACAATTCCTACGTTGGCGACCATGATCTTGGTAGAAGGAAGTCATCGAAGGCGAAAAGATAGGCAATATTGCAGTGGTCACTGCTCGAGCGGCTTAAAGAAAGGTAGTGTCAGGCTGAGATAACCAAGATTTTGACATCCGATTACCAATCGTGTTCTGAATTAAAGTAACTATACATAGATATTCGACTTATAAGCTGTTATACTGACAATCGTGATATCGTGATGTACCTCTGGGCGGAACCGTCGAGGGACGTTTTATCGAAGCAGGGTCAGGCTCAGTGTCAATGTTGCCTGATGGTCTTATGAAGCTTCACGTTCGAGGATATCAAAGGTAGTTCTTTGGTTTAGAGTTCTGTGACTTGCGAGCTTGTTGTTTCAGCCTCTTCAAATCCTTTCTCCTTTCAAAGGCTCTGTGTTCTCTGGTGGAAACAGGCGACACCAAAACAAGAGACTTCGACTCAGCGAGACTTGCTAGGAACTGCCGAATATGTATTCCCGTGTTGTCCTGCACTTGTTCATGTACAGAATGGTTGCACGCTGCAGCGGCTACAACTTGGAGACCTTTCAAAGCTTCCCGATCGCTGATAGTCCGAGAGGCTGAGCTATGTAGACGGCTTTGTCTAGGTGGCGGCGACTTTGGCACTTTTCGAGACGGAGGCTCGGGGTCCATGCTCATACCTAGTACAGGCATATGAGTGGCATGATGGCCGGTATCATGGTGCGCAAATTTTGGGGCTGTTCGCTCGACTTTTCCTAAAGGGGGTGCGTCTTTCTTGAACATACGCCCGCTCCAAAGACTTGGGCGTTGAGCAGCAGAAAGAACATGTGCAGATGGTTGCGCGTAGATATTCGGCAAAGACCGGGAATACCCGAAACGGTGTGGCTCCCGAACTGGACCTTTACTAGTCGTATGCGACGGACGGCCTTGGATTACATTCCCACTCCCTGTGAACCGATGCGAATCCACGTTGTTCGAAGCTTGGGAATCCGGATCAAAAGGAGTTGCTCCTGGCCTCGCTTTACATACAGTAGGTTTCTCTGGGCTTCGACGATGTCTCCTCGTGTGTGGACGCTTTCGTTCCTTCGACTTTGGAGATGCTTGCATGTGGGGCAAAGTCATCGATCGTCTTCGCAGGCCTTTTGGGCGTTCAGGCTCATCTTGGTTACCAACCTGGGTTGTTCTCTTTGTGGGCTTTGCGTCCGCACTTTTCGAAATGTTCTGTGTCTTGCGAAGCGCATGGCTAGCGTTTGGTGCCGTGTGTCCTCCTGGATACTGGAAGCCCACATTGGCTCGCTTAGAAGAGGACCTGACAGGTGCCACTGGCGGTGGCTTGGTAACATGGTGTCGAGCATCGTATAGAACCTGCGCGCTGGCATCACTCGGGCTATATCCTTGGTGCCCCGGAAAGCATGGAAGACAACGAGGTGAGGTCGCATTCTTCTCTCCAGTTGTCCAAAAGTGCTTCCGAGGTGGCACAATAGGTATTTCGTCAATTAACGCGCGCCGCCAATTCTCAATGTCAGTCGAGTCAACAAAGTCGACGATGGTACTCTGGTCCAATGGGCTCTCTTGTTTCCTATCTACCTGCGAGACATGGCTTCGCTGAGCATCGTCTAGGCTTCTTTTTTCCTTGTACGCTCGCAACTTGACCTTCTTCCTTTTCCTTGCTGGCAGTCCTCGTGCTTGGTCTAGTGAAGTAACTGCTAGACCCGCTGCACGAAATTCGGGACGATAGGGGAGCAGGGCAGAGATGGTTCGAAAAGACGGTGGCGTTGTCGACGGCGTCGGTGTGAAGATTGGAAGTCTACCTGTGGCGCCGACCTTTTCCGAATATCGATGAAGTTCTTTGGTGAAATTCTCTAATGCTTCTCGCTGACTAGATGTACGTGAGTTGGAGGATGGTTTTCCCTGCGAGTGACGAGCAGGTTGTGGCTGCGAACGTGAAATGGGGCGCGAGATATCGGCCATGTCCAACAGAACGGCTTCGGTATTCCCTCGCTGAGTACTTTTGGATGGCGAGATGTCAGGAGTACTTCGGGCACCAGATTTCGCGGCATTTGGTTTCTCGTTCGGCATGCGCGAAGGCTTTCCATGCTTCCAACGAATGGATCGTGTCCGCAGCTTAGAGGATGAAGTTGGTGCCAGAGGATCAATTGCTGGCCTTGTAGTCCCACCCACAGAACGGGTATCATCCGGGAACGGCCATCCTTCAGCATCGCCTGGTGGCTTCGGGAAGCTTTCCAGCTGGATGGAAGGGGCTGTCTGAGAAACTGTACTGGCCGGGGATGAATTCAAAGGGGATACAGGCCCCTCCTCTACTTGAACAGCTCGTGGTCGATGCAATGCTGGAACAGGGAGAACGGTGGCTTTGGCGACTCTGGTGCCTGCATCAGCCACTGAATGGCAAGGTTGAACTTCCTCGTTGGCGGTGGCCTCAGCTTCAGTCGAAGTGACAGAATAGCGGACGTGACGTTCAACGCGGGACGGCTTCCTCCTTGAGACGATGACAATACGAGAACGAGGGCGAACTCTGCAAAAGGCGACTGAGCGGGTGACGTGTTGACCTTGACTTTGGATTGACCTCCAGGATGGAGCCTCGGGGATAGATGCTAAGGTAGCCATTGACGAAGGGCCGCGCGAGATAGATGAGGTAATGAAGCCCAAGAATAAAGGTTGTCCAAAAACTTAGCAGCACTTTCATGATGATGTTGGCAGTGCTAGAGACGGCAATGAATCAAGAAGCCAATGTTGGATCTGTAAGGGAAGTTGACGCGGGTTTTGCCGATGCTTGGACCCTAGGAGAAACCATCATGTCGAGTCCGTCAGTGGCAATAGCAAGGGTGGAAGACTGGATGCTTCTTTCCAATGGTCATCGTTGCCTCTCCACTGCCCGGGCTCCTCTTGCCCTTCGTCGTGCCCAGCTGACAGTCAGAGGCCGGAAGGAGCGATTCGGTGACCCATGAACAGTACGCATCATGATCCTCAGGCTCACATCATGATTTTCAATGACTGCATGTGAGCCACAGAATATTGAGGTGCTTCCTAACGATCAGAACTCAGGAGGAGAAGCGGCAAAGTAGATCAATGGATGTCCTTGATCCCGGGCGCCGCAAATGTATCAAGTTGCCGGCGGCCTTTGCGCAGCAGGTACTCGATCGCGCCGAAGTCGCGTTTGTCAAGACCCATGTTGCGTGCGAATTCCGCCCTAAGGAATTATTTGCGTCAGTATATGTCCGCGACGTAAAGTCATTATCAGTTTATCAGTCTCTGGGTTCTCATTACCTCGCGAATTTCTCAAAGTGAGCGCGTGTCGACTAGAGTGAACGCGTCATGGTTAGCGATTGGATCGAGAAGCCAGAATGACTTTACATGTTCAGAATGAGCTATGCTGCGCTGCGCTGGAAATACCTGAGGCTTTTGGCGGCTTTCACGCAGGCACTGGCGGTACAGAGCCAGGACCTCTCTCTGTAGACCCGAGAGACGCATCTTGAGTTCCAGAACGGGCAAGTTTTATGAGTCGTTATATGTGGTGGTGAGGTAGTACTACTATTGAAATACGTAGTAGGTCATTGGCCAAGACACCTTAAAGCAAAAGGTGTGCAACTGGAGTTGGGGAAAATATTGGGGTGAACAAACGCATTCGAGGTACCAGTCTAGTGGTACTCCGTAGGTGGTAATTAATTAGCGTACATCGGAGCTTTGACCCGGGGCGCCAGACCGAATTTCCACCAGTCACCATCATTCTCAGTGCCATTATTGCCATTACCATTGCCACAACCCTTATTACCGAGTACAACTACATGTACGGAGTACATCCACCAGGCAAAGCAAAGCATCAGACCCGGCGTTGCGGAGTTCGGATGCCGAGCACATCGGCTATTATCCGTATGGCATCATGTACTTTATCATGTACTCTAGAGTACTTGTACCATCAAGATAACCCCGTCCTTTCGTCCGCGAACTTTGCTTCATTAATCTGACGGAAAACTCATGTCAGACCTTTTCTTCCATGCTCTCTACTTGAAGTCAATCCATCTATCGCCGCATCATGCCGAGCTTCTCCGTAAGTCACCCTATCGTTCCGGCCTTGATTGACCCCATCCAATTCTCTACCGGACCCTGCTCCTCATCCGACCTGAACAGTCGAGTTGACAATTTCATTCAGCGCCTCGTTCGCTTCGTAGCCACAGATGGCCAGACCTACTATGGTGATGCCATCCTGCCCTCGGGCGTTAGTGATGTGTCCAAGGCCACACACGCCCGCATCATCGAGGGCGACGTCCTGGGCTCTCACAACGTAACGGACCAAGTGGCCGCCATCCGCCTGTTCCTTAGCCCCTTGTCCGCTGCCGACACCGGCACCCTCCGCTGCCTGGGACTCAACTACGCCCTCCACGCCCAGGAGTCGGGTATGCCCGAGCCCAAGTTCCCCATCCTATTCTACAAGCCCAAGACGGCCGTCGCCGGCCCCACGGATCCCATCCCCGTCGCCCCCGTCGCCCAGCAGGGCAGCGGCCTCGACTACGAATGCGAGCTCGTCATTGTCATCGGGCGGCGTTGCAGCGAGGTGTCGGAGGCGCAGGCCCTGGACTATGTGCTTGGCTACGCCGTGGGGAACGATGTCTCCCACCGAGACTGGCAGATCAAGCACGGTGGGGGCCAGTGGTCGCTCGGCAAGGGCTTCGACGGATGGGCGCCCTACGGACCGGGCATTGTGAGCAGGAGCATCATTGAAGATCCCCAAAAGCTCAAGATCTGGACCAAGGTCAATGGAAAGACGATGCAGGTGAGTGACGCGAGCAGCTGCTACGCTTGATTGAACAGCACGACTAGGGTGGCAAAGCTAACAGGATAACCCGTCTGCAGAATGGAGAAACGTCCGACATGATCTTCAGTGTGCGAAAGACGATTTCTTTCCTGAGCCAAGGCACAACGCTTATGCCTGGCGATCTGGTCTTTACTGGAACGTAAGTTTTAGTCTCCAAGTCTCTCTTTCTCTCCCTGCTGCATGGTCGCAGTGCGTTTGCTGACTTGAGGTCTCCTAGTCCGTCGGGCGTAGGTATGGGGCGAAAACCTCAGGTTTGGCTCAAGAACGGGGATGTGGTAGAAGTAGGACTGGACGGAGTGGGGACTTGGTAAGTCTTACAAGTTACAACCTTGGCGCTTCCGTTCGACTTGATAATGATAGGAAGCCATTCGCTGACTCGTTTCATAGCACCAACAAGGTGGAATTTGCTGGAGCCAAGGCCAAGCTATAGATATACCCTTACTGTCGACATTGACGAAGCTACCAGGCCGCAATGCCCGCAAGAGAAGGCAGATTTTATAGTCAGATCTTGCCTGTCACCAACGAATCTCCGTTTCGATCACCGTGTGAACATGTAATTCATTGTACTATCGAGCAACAGCCGGATGTCGGGATAGTTGCAGAGTTGGCTATCTGGTATCGCCTAGCTTCCTTCTTGGTAAACTTGACCTTTATGCTTCCCATTCTATGTTGAGAGCAGGCTCATTTGTGGGTTAGCTTTATTCGCAAGCTGCGAGGGTAATTTCCCGAAAAAAAGGAAAAAAGAATGATAATGATGGAAAGTGACTAGGCTCGTACCAATGCCCTTATCCGGAGTATCAGCGAACATGCTGTGGGCTACAAAGTTGTACTATAGTCGGGCAACCTACCTGCCTTAGGGTACTACTAGACTAGTACAAAGGACTTGGTACGGTAGTAGTCCTTGGCATACCAGTGAGCTTTACCATGGTGAAGTAGCCGTTGCATGTTGCAGCCATCAAAGGCAGAATCAGAGACATGCTGAGCTACATTCTTATTTCTCATCATTATGATAGGTTTTCTTCCGGTTAGCTTCATCGTTAGACGAGTCCTACTTGCGATAGACGAAGTAGATCGAATGCGCCTTGGTCACCATAATCGGCCTCAGGTGGTGCCGTATTCCCGCATGTCCGAAGGAGGAATGACTTCTAGGACTCACAACCTAGGTAAGGTACAGATACAGTGTGAGGGAAAGACTCGAGCAGGGGTAATGGTGGTTTACGGGGCAGACCTTAAACTAGACCTAGGTAAGGTACCTACGGAGTAGAGTACAGTGGTTGAGCCTTACCCAGGTAGGCGGGGTACTACGGAGTACGGTGCTAGTAGTCCCTAGACGACCGCTCCTCTTTCAGCTCCGCCTCCACTCCTCCATTATCACCACTGGTACCACAAACTTGACTGTCATCGCGTGCCTAAAGAAGGGGTCCGTGGCATTAGCGACCATCCTTCATTGGTTGTCTACTACTAGGCGCCGCCCATCCTTTGTTGGAAAACATGTCGCTTATCCTGCATCTGATTGACTCGGGACGTCGACAAGACGCCCGCCCCGCAGTCCGACAAAGATGCCTTGGCTAGCCGGTACCAGCATAAGGTAGACGCCGCATAGATACAGCCGATGATGATGATCATGATCCCATGCCCACGCCCACGCCCGCGTCCACTTCTACGCCGGTTGGTGCTGTTTGCTGCATATAGCATGGCTTAAAGGCCGGGGCTTGCCGCACTTTCCCCACACGAGATGCAGAAGAAGTGCAGAAGACGTGCAGAAAGGCACACTGCAGGCATTTGAACCTCTCTATTGCTCCAATATGCCCAATGTGCCTTGGAGTGACAGAGGGTTGGCGGTAACTCCTGTGTGAACGATGGCAGCCATGGCCGAGTCGTCTGCTGCTGCTGCTGCTGCTGCGACGAGACAAGTGATGCCTGGGTCCTTTGATCCCGGTGACTACATTGAATTCCTCGAAAACCCCTTTGAAATTGAGCACCTTACCGACATCCGGGATTCCTGGTGTTACAAAGAGAGAACCAGTTTTTGGTCGACTCGACAACTGCCTGAGATGAACGAAGAAGCTGTGGTGGACTGGTATCAATACCAACCACCAACTGTACTAACCAAGACGCTCAACGTTAGATCCGATGTCCTGGTTGATCTTGTGGCTTCTTCGGTAGCAAACATTGCAGTACAAGCATCGGAGGAAGCTCGTCGCGTAAGAGAGCAGACGGAGCAGAAGAAAGACAGTGACCCCATCCGCAGAGGCGATGGTGAACACTACTTGCCCATCGTCATCTCGTCTCAAGGGCCGACGACACCTCCCTCGCCACCTCCCTCACCAACTTCTTTGCCTTCCGCGGGCGACCCCGTAACGCGCCTCCGCGCTGAAGCCATTCTAGCTGTGGACAGGTCCCGACCGCCTGGGCGTTTACGATTTCCAAGGGCGGCAGCCAAACCTCTCAAGCTGAATCTCCGACGATTGTTTGGGCAGAAGGATGTGAAGAACCTCGCAGAACTACAGGATGCTCCAAGGAGCTCCTTTGGCCGCAAGGTCCTGGGAGCAGCAAAATCTGGATCCGGTCTTCTGGGACCTCAAGACCATCTGTCGGGAGTGGCCAGGCCGAGAACATCACCCACTGAGCAGATCGTGCAACGTTTGGAGTTGATGTAAGTGTCTCCTGAATCTTTTCTAGGAATGGGGAAACAAAGAGGGGGAAAATATCCCATTGCTAACAAGAATGTAGCGAGTGTGTCTCCTGCTTCGATGAATTCACTCCTCCGCAAACGGTCAAGGTTCCATGCCATAGCTATTGCTTCGAGTGCTTTGCCGCCTTAATTTCAACATCTTGCCAAAATGAGCAGCAGTGGCCGCCAAAATGCTGCTTGAACGAGATTCCGTTCCGTACAATTCTCCGCTACGTGCCCGGGGACCTCAAAAAAAAGTACCAGGAACGCTCCGACGAATGGAATGTGCCTATCGGTGACCGGGTCTACTGCTCGAGAGCAAACTGCAGCCTGTGGATCAAGCCTGACCGTATCAACGCGCGGCACCAAGAGGGACGCTGCGAGAGAGGTCACTGGACTTGCGTCACATGTCGCGGCCCTCGGCATCCGAACCAGGCCTGCGGGCAGGATCCGAATCTGATCATGACCAACGAGCTCGCCGAGGAGCAAGGTTGGAAGAAGTGCGGCAAGTGCGGAGCGCTGGTCGAGCACGCCGAGGCCTGTCGGCACATGACCTGCCGTTGTGGTTACCAGTTCTGCTATGTCTGCGGAGGCAAGTGGTGTACGTGTAACTGCACGGGCGACCAGCTCGAGGCGATCAAGGGTGCCGCTTCAGAGCGCCGCCGACGCCGTGAGGCCAGGGAGATGGAGCACGCGAGGATACAGGCGAGGCAGGCCGAGGAGCTCCGCCAGATACTCGCCGAGATTGCGGCATTCGAGCGCGAGGTGGCGCTCAAGGAGGAGATGCTGCGCCAGGAGCAAGAGCGGCTCGAGCAGGAAGCCCGGCAGCGCGAGTTGGAGGAGAGAGTTCGCCTGGAGAGCATCCGGCGGGCGGACCTAGAGGAGAAGTTCTCGGCGCTACGCAGCGACCTGGAGCTACTGCACGAGCTGCAAGTCGTGATGCTGGAGTCTCGTCATGACCAAGAGGCCAAGGCTCTGGCAGAGGCAATGGAAACGGCGCAGAGGAGGCTCACGGACAAGCACTCCCAGACACGGGCTGATGTTCTGGCAAAAATGGAGGCGAGGATGAAGGCGAAGAGTCGGTTCTTTGACCAAGAGTTTGCTATTCGATCGGCGGCCGAGAAGAAGATGATGGATGAGTATCAGTCTCAGCTTGAAGAGTACTGGCGCAAGAGGCCAAATGGTAAGCAAGAGATAGCCAAGGCAATGCAACCCCTGAGGACGAGGATGGAGCGAGGCTATCTCGGCTGGCAAACCTGGAAGGCCAACGAGCTGGATACATATCGCCGGAGGCTCGAGGAAGAGTCGCTTCTGCAGGAAGAATACATGTACAGCGAGAAGGTCCGACTCGACGACCGCTTCGAGAACCAGGTGTCTGAGCATGCAAGGAAGTCGGCCGCGGAGCAAAAGTGGCTGCACCTGGTGGTGGTAGAGAGGGAGAGGATGCTTGGGGAGATGGAGATGGAAGAGGTGGAAGGGGACGCAGACAGCCTGTTCGCTGTCGAGGGATCGGAGAGCGGAGCAGCAGAGAGAGATGATCCGCCTGAGGGGAACGATCGGAACGGTCAGGATGTTACTGTTGATCAAGGTGGGAGTGAAGGGGATGCTGAGTTTGTGGACGCTGGAGCGCCGAGAGATGAGCAGGAGAGAGAGACGAGCAGAAGCGAATAGGAGGCAGAGGCAGTGGCGATGTCAATTCGAATTAAGTAGCGACTAGTCTGTACAAGATGTTCCAACACAGCTATACGAGGCAGTTTAAACAATCGGCCAGGCCAAGTCTTACTTCTATGGTTGTGTTAGAAGCTTCACGAGGGTAATTGTAACTAGTATCAACCATACCTAGGTACCTACGAGCGAAGGGGGTGTTGTGTGACATTGCTGGTGACATAAGTAGTGTAAGAAAAGAAAATGATGTAGGTGCGCCCATAGTATCAGTGGAGTGTCCAAGAAACACAGTACAAATACATAATTATAGTCTTTTGTAGTTTGGACATGATACTATGTAAGGCTTAATGTGGGACATTAGCACGATGTATAGACCTCCATCTTGATGTCGAGTGTCCAGGTGATTTTGAGTAACTTAGATGATGTCGAGTAAGAAATGATGTGGGATATCTGTGGCCGTGTAAGTGGAATTAAACACCACTGTAGCGCTCTAATAGTGCTGTCCCTCACTCTACCTTACCTCAGGCTATTACCGACCTACAGTTGTAGGTGGGCTCCTTGAAATGGACCGTGGTCGACTTCTGCCCCGCCATCTTAGCCATCCTCGAAATTTCAAACCCCCACCAAGGGTCCAGGGCCACCACGCAGCGCGCCGCGACTTCACTTATATATGTACACATTCAAATGTACCCTTATCTGTGAAAGCGACTTGCATTTGCTTTAAACCTTCAAAGCGTCGGTCGACCATGATACCAGAATGTGGTGAGGGGGGCTCCAGCCAGTACGTCAACACATCCTCTACCATCCTTTACCTCCTAGGTCCAAGTCACTAACTAGATCGCCAATAACCCCCAGTCCTCTCAAACTGTTCGATCTTGCTCGGAAGCAGGACAAGTTCTTATCTGCGTGCGCGCCCATGGTTCGGTATAGCAAGGTATGACAAGATCCAACAGCCCCATGCTCTTCAGGACCATATGAGGATGAGAACTTACCGATATTCGTGATACAGCTTGCCTTTCGTCAGACAGTCCACTACTACGGCACCGACCTGTGCTGGACACCGATGATCCTAGCAAAGGAGTTCAACAGGAGCGCTTTTGCTAGAGATGGCGGTACGATACCAAATTTCTCTTTTCTTGCAACTAATGAGGGTCATGAGTCTCTCACCTTTGCTGACTTTGATCAAAACCGCCAGACCTGACCATATCAACTCAGGCTCCTCAGCCGCCAACCATCCTTCAGTTTGGCGCCAACAGCCCTCAGGAGCTCTCCCGCGCCTCGTGCCTCAGCGCGCCCTTTGTGAACGGCGTGGACCTCAACTGTGGCTGCCCGCAGTCCTGGGCTTGCGCGGAGACTCTGGGCGCTGCCCTCATGAATCAGAGGGAGCTTGTCAAGGACATGGTCGTGGAGACGAGGTCGGCCATGGAGCGTGAGGGCTGGGCCGTGGGCAAGGATAAAGACATTAACAACCCGAAAGGCCGGAGTGTGAGCGTCAAGATTAGGGTCCATGACGATTTGAGGTATGATTGCCCTCGTATGAGCTCACGAGGGTCATGTGAGAGGCAAGGCACTGACGGTGATTTCGTCGTAGGAAAACCATGGATTTCATTGAAACAGTAGTAGGCCATCCGCAAAATCGGCAGGTCGATTGGATCACGATACATCCTCGGACTCGCAGTACACCTTCGACCATACCCATCCGCTCCGAAGCGCTGGAGATTCTCTCCTCAAAGTACTCTTCTACCCTCCCCGTCCTTCTGTCCGGCGATGTCTTTGACGTCAACTCCCTACCTTTCAAACCATCCTTCCAGCCACCACCGGATGTCTCAACACTCACACTCAACGACATTCTCCCTCGCGACGTGGGCACCAACGGAGACTCGGCTTCGACAGCGTCCGCTCACATCCCCAAGCCGAGCAACACCCACCTCTCAGGCTTCATGTCTGCCCGCGGCCTCCTCGCCAACCCAGCCCTGTTTGCCGGCTACTCCTCCTGCCCCTGGGAGGCTGTCGAGCGCTTCATGTGCAACGTCGCCCGCGCGCCTATCCCCTACAAGCTCACGCTGCATCATGTGCACGAGATGTGCTCGCCTGGCATGGGTGCCGACAAGAACGCCCTTCTGACCAAAAAGGAGAGGGCGCAGCTCAACCTACTGGACAATATGTTTGAACTCATGGACTTCCTGGACGACAAGATCGAGGAAAAGATTGGACAGGTCGGCGGTCTGCGCCGAGACTTTTGAACCGGCGTATCACATTGAGAAAACAAAATCTGCAGCATCAAGGATATTGGATGGGCGTCAGCATGGTATCATATTCAAGCTACATGGGCGACATCAAGCGACTAGACTAGGTTGTCTCAGCCATACAACCACCAATCAGGGGCTAGATCCGTTACAACCCAGCCAACACGCTCTGCACTCCCGTCGACCCCGAATCGTCCCTCCGCTGGACAAATGCTCGGAAGTCCGCTTTGCTCAGTTTCCCCCGTGACGGCGCCGAAGCCAGTGTTCGCGACTTCTCCCTCAGCGCCTCGGGGCCCACAATGAAGAGCGAGCCGATCTCGGTCAGCAGATCAACAGACACGGACACGTCCTTAAGCAGCGGCCACTCGCGCATGGTGGCCGCGTACTTTGCAATATCCTGCGTGACCATCAGTCCGCCCGTGGCATTCACCTGGAACTTCTTGAAGTGGTCCAGCAGCAAGTTGAAGATGGCTATGGCCAGCTCGCTGTAGAACTTCTCAGCGTTCTGCCCGTCGACCGCCTTGCTGACGTTCCGGGTGGCGCGGCTAAGGAACGTGCAGATGCCCAGGCACGTCTGCGTCTGCAGAGACTCGAGCTCGCCGTCCCTAGGACGGAAGTCCTGCTTCTTCTGGGTGCCGAGCGATTTGCTGACCCAATTGGAAATGACGTCTATTGACACGCGGAAAACATCGTTGGTCTTCTTCTCGATCGAATCGATGGCCATCTTCTTCTGTGCCTCCATGGACCGCCTGACCGTGGCATTAGGCTCAGCCAGACGGATCAGAACGGTCGAGATGAACCGCTCCATGATTGCCGCCACAGATATGGCCGGTCGTACGGCTGGCAGATATGAGAGGTCGGGCTCTGTTTTGGCGTTCTCTAATGTGTTGGCCTGGTAGTTCGCTGCGTCGAGGGCCGTTTGGATGTACACCTCGCCCATGCTAGATAGCAATAGATTGAGCAGCACATTGACGTCCTTGGGAGTCTCGAGTTGAGTACCGAGCTCCAACGCTCGCTGAACACTTTCCGCAAGCCATTTGAGCATCCGCTTGGCGTTGGCAACGCTCAGGGTTCCGTCTTCATCCGAAACTTCAATTTCGTCCTTGTTGTCCTTCTCTTTCAGCCCGGCAACACGTAACATCATGGCCTTTTGTGTCGGCGTGAGTTCCGAAGAATCCAGCTTCTCAATGTAGGCATCCTTTGCGGACGACATGACTTCCCTTCCCTGCTGGGCCAGGGATGCCATGAACCCAGTCGGGGCCTTCTTCTTTCGGGAATGGTAGATGGTAAACTTGAACAGCAGCGAGCTGTACATTTCCTCCAGACTCTTCTTCTCGCGGTCAATATATGAGTTGCCGACGAGGTATGGCACAAAGAGCTCTTCCATCTGCTGGTCCAGGGTCTGCGAGATTTGCGCCGAGGCAGGCTCGGGGTGCTCGGTGAGGCCATGAGTCTTCAGATCTTCAACCAATGAGCTGATGTAGCTCCTGGACGAATGCAAGGACCTCAGAAAGGCCAATGACGAGATGGTGTCCGCCTTATCCAGCACCTTCTCGAGTCGCTGTTGTATTGATTGCTGGAACACTCGCTGTATGAATTTGATGAGCACCGTCTCGTAGTAAGGAAAGGCGCGTTTGATGATAAATGACTCCTCCTGCATAACAATCTTGACTTCGTCTATCAGTGACTGCATCGTCGGCTCGACACCGGGTGGCTCGGAGTCAGGGTCGGCCAGCTGATCCCATGTCTCCCCGTCTGCCGTGACCTCGTCGCTCATCAACTGATCGCGATCAATAAAGAACTGATGTTGGTTGACAAATATGGCAATGACGCTGGCGCCGCCATTGAAGTCACGCAGCACCTTGGAACATTCCATCATGTCGTCAAAATTCTGCCGGCGGTAGCTGTTGTTGAACTGTTGTAATAGATCCTGCTCAAGCGTCTCGCAGAACTTCTCCAGTACCTCCCGCGGATTGTGCCCATTTCCTGCGCCGTTGGTGTTGCCGTTGCCGTTGCGTTGCCCATTCCTCTGACCTCCAGCGCTGTCTGGACTCAGCCTCTGGCTAATCCTCATCAGCTGCCGGGCAATGACAGCGCATCGAATCTTGTTCTCAGAACCTCCAGCTCGCTGAACATCAAGCAGCGAGGTAAGCTGACCCGTCTCGGTGACCTCATTCCAGCATTGGATCAGGAAGATGGCATCCTGGGCGCGTCTTCGCTTGCGGTCCAGTTCCTCGAGCCTCTCTCCGATTTGAACGGCAACGTTCCCGCCGCCGTCTGACTTGTTGCTCGTATCGTTTACGCTCGCAGTCCCCGAATTTAGCGAAATGTCTAGAGCCTCAAACGAGCTCATGGACTGATCAAGCTTGTTCCCCAATGTCTCTAGCGTCTGGTCGTGTTGTATCTCGGCGCGGCGCACTTGTGTGAGAAGCTCGGTCTCCTTCTCCTGGAGCTCCTCGCTCAGCTGTCCTAATTGCGAAAGGGCGTCTGCACCAAAAGGGTTAACGTCTGTATAGAACTTCAACCCAGCCAGCCATCTCTGTTGAAGCTATGCGCGGTGAACCTACTCTCGAAGGTCCGGATCAGGGGTTTGGAGTCGAATGCGGTCGGGGATGGGCCTGAGCGACGGTTGATGGGGACGGCGCTCTCGGCGAGGCTGTCGACAAAGTCGCGGACTATAAAGTCATTGTTGGAAAAGTTGTCCAGCGTGAAGCTGGGGCCCTTGGGGAAGAGGGTCGTGGGACCGGAGCTTGAGCGGTCCATGGTTGTGACAATGCCAGCGCCGCAGACTGACTCTCTATGGGCTACATGTGCCCCAAAGGAGATCCGACTCTATGAGCCGTCTCTACAGGGCTGGGGCGTCGCTTTCGGCTGTCGTAGTACCCAAAGAATTGGTGCTCTGTTACTGGGAGAAATACTAAGTAATACTCGTAGTCTTGGTAGGACTTGTCGCGGGGAGGATCAGGTACCGTGTAGTCGTTAGCTCCCACCACTGTGGCGGCCGCGCAAGATGGTGGTGGTGGTGCTGTGGCTTATTGTCGGCCCCTCGAATACTACCTAAGGTACCAGCTGCCTTACCCTAAGGTAGCTGCGGCTGCGCCACAACGCGTCGACCCTGCTCGCCAGGCGGGACTGAATCACTGGCAATGGCTTGTGCGTGCGCTGAGAACTTGAATGTGGTGGTCTCCAGTGGGGCAAGCGTCGTCACTAGTACAGGCAACACACGGCTCAGCGCCTTCACTTGGTGATCACCTTCTTCTGCCTTTTTTTGACATCAACTTATATAGCTGGTCTTGCGCGCCGGCGCTCACCAAATTGAGCATATATTTCTTTGGTCTACAGCACACTCCTCCTCTCGCCTTCTCTCCGACTAATTCCCTTCTCTTTTCGATATTCGGCCTCGGCATCACTTCTTCGCGCAACCTTGCCATAGTTTCCGCCTAACCTCTATCTTGGAGCCCTCGAATCAGTACCACAGCGGCTGCCACACCTCCAAAATGCCCGTATCGGTTCGAGATGTCAAGGGCCGTCGGTCCAACAACATAAAGGAATATGAGATGCTTTCAGGTGAAGACAGACGAGGGGTCTTGAAGGTAAAATGACCATGTGACAGAGATGCGAATAGCTTCAGACACTGACATTCTTTTCGCTTGCAGTCCAGCATGCCTGCGATGGAGGACGTCCCGAACGTCTCTACCCTTACGAGAAACAAGCCAGAGCGCAGATCCCATCTCGGTGTTCGGAAATTTGCATTGAACCAGCTTCACCTCCTCATCTTTGCCATCATGCACGGCATCTTCTCGCTGTACATTCGAATCCGACAGGCTTGGAATGTTGTCAAATATCAGATGGCTTCCGTGCTCTACTACCACCATGCCACGCCCCAATACATTCAGCGAGACGTCGAGGGCTTGAACAAGAGGCCGACCCATCTCAGCGCGATTCTCAAGTCGGAGAGCCACAGGGTGGCCTCGGACATGGATCGGCTCATAGACGAGACGGCGGAGCTGGCAACTTGGTGCGCCTGTGCTGAAATTCCCATGCTCTCCGTGTATGAGAAGACTGGTAAGTTCCGGTTTTCGAGCATGTTCGAGCTCTCTCTGACATGTATCATAGGAATACTCAAGAAGCACATGCCGCGCATCTACGAGGCCACAACTCAGAAATTTGCCTTCTACTTCGGCGGCGAGCACCCTACCCTTTCTGTGACATCACCCCACAGGGAGAGCTACTCTTCGCCAGCCCTGGAGAGCAGAATGGGACATTTGAAGCTCCATCTCATTTCTGCTCAGGACGGTAGGGAGTCGGTTGTTGACTTGACCCGGACTCTCACCGAGATGTCTCAAAAGGGGAAGCTCTCGCCGCAGGACATCTCCATGGAGCTGATTGACAATGAACTTTCTGAAGGGATAATGCCCGAGCCAGAGCTCTTGATCCTCTTTGGACCCAATGTCGAGCTGTCCAGCTACCCTCCGTGGCAGATCCGTTTGACGGAGATTTTCTGCCTGAAGGACAACGAGACCTTTGGATACCAGGTTTTCGTACGGGCCCTGCGGAATTACGCCGGTGCTCAGATGCGCCGTGGCAAGTAGTAAAAATGGGGAGGTCACTTGCATACTGGTTGTATCTGGACTTATTTTCTTGTTTTTCTCTTTGGTTTCGGGCTTGTTTGAAGATTTAGCTTTGCCCTTGTCAAGTCGGGATCGCCTTCTTGATTTGAGATACCCTCAAACTTTCCATAGCGTCATTTCACGTTGCTCATCATTCCACCGGTATACAGGACCAGTGCCAACATTATAGTTGTAGTAGTTCTCGGTGCCACCCTTGACCATGGCTCTGCGGAAAGTGATGTTGATTCTCCCGCCGTCTTCCTGATTCTTGCCCGTCCGCTTGGGGATCGAGTGAAGCCACTTGGACTGCGTCAATCCACGCATGAGAATCATGTCACCGCTCGCCAAACCCAGCTTCATGGGTTTGGCAGTAATATCCTGAACCGCCTGAACCGCCTGCTCGCCCTCCTTCTGGGAAACGGGCTTGTGCTTCATCAAGAAGTCTCGACGAGCGCCGAGTGAAAAGGAGGCGATGGCCGGCTCTTTGCCAAGAAAGCGCTCATCGTCGCTGTGGTAGGAGATGCTGTCGGACCCTGAGGCGTAGTAGTTGACGAGGCAGAAGTTGAACTTGCAGTCTGTGGCGGCTTCGGTGGATTTGCGAAGATCATCCAGGCATTTCGGGAGCGGCCGTGGTGGGTATCTGTCGTACAGCTTATCCGACACCTTCATATTGGATTTGGCATCGACGACGACGCCATCTTCATTGAACCTGGACGTCTCATCGAGTCCAAATACTGTAGTCCATCTTTGGACATTGTGTTCGCATTAATAAAAAAAAACCCCCCCAAAGGCAAACAAGTGAAAGAAATTGAGACAAATGAATTGGTATGTGCGCGCCGCCACCAAGGGATCGTATCCTTACCTGGGAGTGCGAATATGCGTCTTGGTTCCATAGCGATGAATGTCGTATTCGACGCGGTAAAATGGCAATTCTGACCGCAGGAACCGGAACAAGTCCTTGGCCAGGTAACCCGGTATGTACGGCTCAAAGTAGAGCAGGTCTAGATCCGGCTGGTCGTTGATGGCCCGGCCGGGACGGGCAGGCAAAGAGGCCACCTCTCTGCCAATGGAGGGTGGCAACTCGGGGATCGGAAAGGGATACTGCGCGTGGTGTGTTTTCAGACGCGGAGCATCGTCGCCATGGGCCAAAGTGGGTATAGAAGACGACAAAGTAGCAGTGGCACTGGTAGCAACAGTAGCAACAGTAGCAGTGGTGGTGGTGTCTAGATCTGAGTGGCCTGAAGTATCCTCGTCTTTTGTACGCGCCTTCTTGGAGGGTACGCCAAAGAAGGCGTCTATGGTGCGTTTCTTAGACATTGATGTGCAATTCGAAGTCAGATGCCAATATTGGCTTGTTACGACTACTACTACTAGTACTAGATAGTAGGTTCAGATCCTTGTGCCCGGAGAACAGTTTTAGGTGGTTCTGAGGTCAGTGTAGTAGCTCCAAGTCGTGACATCACTCGTTTCTTCTATGCCAATAGAACGAGTGCAGTTACAAGCTCGCCTTGCTTGACCGACGGTACTGACTAAAGTAGTAGTAGGACTGCCTCTAGTCGTATCCATACAGTAATAATTACTAGCTTATGGGTGCATCTACCCAATTGCTCGTCCAGCCTTTCAGGAGCGTAAACCACATTCGTTTGAACTTCCCAAGGTCAGAACTGGGGGGAGGTTAATTACCGTGTATCATTCTCATTACCTGTCATTTGTAAGCATAAGGCAGCTTGTTTTACCTCAAGTGCACCTCAGCAGTAGCACTCGGGCTAAGTGATGCATTTTCTTACCTTACATCCTGAATGATTATACGCCTATATGTACATGTAGGAGAAGTGCGACGTGTTCCGCCTTATTGCTTCGCTACTACTATCACAAGTCGACTCAGGGTGAACTGTCTTCCATTACTCTAGTGCTCACCAAAGCTCACCAAAGCAGACTGGCCGGCCATATTTTGCTGATGGCGGGTGCTGATGGCGGGTGGCGATATCGACGTTGATGAGATCTGCTACACATTACTATTAATGGTACTCGGCTGCAAAGCCTCGCCTGATGGTCCCTTTCTCTCTACGGAGTAAGGTCAAGGGCCGGCAACAGCCAATGGGTAGAGACTGAGATACTCCACGACCCACAGAACCCTGCCAGAAGCTACTACATAAGTATACTAAGTATAGGTAGTGAGTATTGCGTATCGCGTATCGTCTGTACATATGTGTACAAAAGGTACAACATGAGACTGATCATAGCGTGTGTCGTCCACTTCGTCCAAATCCTCCCCAGGGTCCTAGCCTGCCGGGTGCGGCTCGAGAACATTGGAGAGGAGCGAAGCAGAGCATAACGGAGGATTTTTACTTAACACTCATTAATAGCAGTAGCTAAAAGCTTAGTTCATGCTGATTCAGAGAATCCATTTGTTTCGAAATGTCCTTAAGATCTTAGGTATGTACATAGAAGGCAAGCGTTCTGCTGACAGGGTCGTCGCATGTACAAAGACCGGGCGGGATTTGTCATATCAGATCTCCACGGATCGATGGCGGTTCTTGCGTAAGAAGGGCACATACGGTGCGATGCCTCCCAACCTGACATAGGAACGTCCGGGCGCGCAATTGACTACAACTACTGCCACTAGTATTTGAACTGATATGTCAAGGTCGCTAGCGTGGCTTTTCGATTCTTCAATCCAAGGTATCCGTAGGTAAAATTGTAGTACAAGTAATTGATAGCATGTCGGTCACAGTCACAGCGAACCCTGTTGCTGGTATGTGTAGAGGCCAGCGAGGGGGGCGTCCATCCTCTATGACCCCTGTCTTAAAGGGAGTGAGCACACTGGGCGGTGGGCATTGCCGGGCACCGTCATGCGACTCATGCCTGCCAAAAGGGACACTTGTTCACTTCAAGTTCAACCAGGCCGGGTCGCAGCCCACCAGCCCACCCGCCTCAGGCTGCTAGGGGTTTAGTTGACCCCACCCCCACTGTTAGGATGCTGCCATGGCTGCTCGTTGCGGCGGTGACTACCTGGTAATGGTAAGGTAAGGCACCTGCCTACACATCCCACAGCGAACCAGCTCGGACGTTCAGCGTTTTGGTGAAAGGTGGCTGGATCCCCAGCGACTCGATGTACCTGAGCACTGGACCCTCCAGCCTGTAAGGTGTGGTAGACCCGTACTTCTGCGCTCAAGGTACAAGCAGGACCCTCTTTACCAGGACAGCCCGCTACCCTCCTCGATCTCCATTGAGAGCGCCAAGGGTTCGAAAAGGTACAGGTGGCTACTACAAAACCGCCCTGCCCATCCAAACTTCTTCCACAGGAATCTCTTTCCCATTCATCCTCCCCTCATATACCCGTATCATTTGTGTCTGTACTCGAATTCGTGGCTAGAATTCCTGTTGCTTATAGTTTCTATTCTCTCTGTAGAAGCTTCCTCGATTTCCACCTCTACACACATTACACATCAGCAACTTCACCATGCTGCACAAGCGTCTTGCCTACGGCCTGTTGGCCGCCTTTGCCGCCTTCGCCAAAGCCGATGGCGACTCCGACGTTACCCAGCTGACCAAGGACACCTTCGACGACTTCGTCAAGGCTAATGACCTCGTCCTGGCTGAGTGTAAGTTACCAGACCACCACATTCCCACGTTTTACCATCGTTCAATTGCTGACCCCAGTGTCTCTCCAACAGTCTTTGCTCCCTGGTGTGGCCATTGCAAGGCCCTCGCCCCCGAGTACGAGGAGGCTGCCACCTCCCTCAAGGAGAAGAACATCAAGCTTGCCAAGATCGACTGTACCGAGGAGACCGACCTCTGCCAGACATATGGCGTTGAGGGCTACCCTACCCTCAAGGTCTTCCGCGGCCCTGAGAACATTGCTCCTTATACCGGCCAGCGCAAGGCGCCTGCGTTAGTACCATCGCTCCCGTTCTCCGGGGTGGGAATCGGATTAAAAATCAGCTGCTAACTGTATACTCAACAGCATCACCTCTTACATGGTGAAGCAGTCCCTGCCTGCCGTCTCCATCCTCGACAAGGACACTCTCGGGGACTTCAAGACAGCCGACAAGGTCGTTCTTGTTGCCTACGTCGCCTCTGACGACAAGGCCTCCAACGAGACCTTCACCAAGGTCGCTGAGTCGCTCCGCGACACCTACCTCTTCGGCGGCGTCAACGACGCTGCTGTTGCCGAGGCTGAGGGCGTCAAGGCCCCCGCCATCGTCCTCTACAAGAGCTTCGATGAGGGCAAGAACACCTTCACTGAGAAGTTCGAGGAGGAGGCCATCCAGGCCTTCGCCAAGACTTCCGCCACTCCTCTGGTTGGTGAGGTCGGCCCTGAGACCTACGCCGGATACATGTCCGCCGGTATTCCCCTGGCCTACATCTTCGCCGAGACTCCTGAGGAGCGCACCGAGCTTGGTGACAAGCTCCGTCCCATTGCCGAGAACTACAAGGGCAAGATCAACTTCGCCACCATTGACGCCAAGTCCTTCGGTGCTCACGCCGGAAACCTGAACCTCAAGACCGACAAGTTCCCTGCCTTTGCCATTCAGGACCCTGAGAAGAACCAGAAGTTCCCCTTCGACCAGGATGCTGAGATCACCCACGACGCCATTGCCAAGTTCACCGAGGAGTTCAGCGCTGGCAAGATTGAGCCCAGCATCAAGTCCGAGCCCATTCCTGAGACTCAGGACGGCCCCGTCAGCATCGTTGTCGCCAAGAACTACAAGGACATCGTCCTCGATGACACCAAGGATGTCCTCATCGAGTTCTACGCTCCCTGGTGCGGTCACTGCAAGGCTTTGGCCCCCAAGTATGACGACCTTGGCTCCCAGTACGCTGCTAGCGAGTTCAAGGACAAGGTTGTCATTGCCAAGGTCGACGCTACCCAGAATGATGTTCCCGACGAGATCCAGGGTTTCCCTACCATCAAGCTGTACCCCGCTGGTGCCAAGGATGACCCCGTCACCTACCAGGGTGCTCGCACCGTTGAGGACCTCATCAAGTTCATTGCCGAGAACGGCAAGTACAAGGCTGACCTTCCTCAGGCTGCCGAGGAGCCTGAGGCTGCCCCTGCCGCCTCTGAGAAGGCTGACGAGAAGGATGAGCTGTAAACTTGGATTTTTTGTTTAAGTGTATAGTGTGGACAGGAAAATTGGCTTGATGACTTTACGGGCGCTGGTTTATGGATGAATCAATACCTTTGGGAGACTTTTCGATTAGTTTCAGAGGCAATATGAACACGATTTACTAAAATGCATTGTCTTGATCGTCCTTTTAATTTGGATAAAACATGCGACTCTGTTATGCAATTCCAAAGCAGAGTAGGTAGCTTGCGCGAATGAGAAAAGAACCAAACAGGAGCTCCGTATATACACTCGATTTCGATTGCATTGTTGGTACAGATCATAGATTTAAGAGACATCGTAGCGACGACTTGGGCTCGATGTTCCGGCCGTTTGTCCGCGCGGCGTTCGTTGCATGAAGGGCGATTCGCTACTTCCTACCGAAATTGCCCCTATAAACTCATTTCTTCTTCTCCTGCAGGCGCTGCTCAAGGTTCTGTACGTAGCTCGTGAGGCGAGTGACCGAGGCTTGGAGAGTCTATGGAGAATGGTTAGCTTTCGATACGTCAATTGCGCGGCTTTCGGGGCCCAAGTTTGCAAGGCCCTCCCCCTCCCGTCACCAAGGAACGGTCACAGCTCGCAGTAGGTTCGGCCGTCGAAAACAGTGCGTGTACACGTACGTAAATGTCCTCGGTGAGGAGTTCGTTCGAGGTCTTGTATTCGCCTAGGAGGTAGGAGTAGACGGCGGTGCCAGATAGAACAGTGCCGAGTAGGAAGCCGAAAAGACTAGCAAGCGCAAGGTTAGCAATACAGCTTCGACAGAGATCCCAAATCGGCGGTGGCCACGTCGGAGAACAGGAACCGGCCCCCTGGCCCCCCTAAAGATGTAAAAAACACTCACCCTCCTCGGAAAGCTCCCAATGGCCTCTTCGCAGGCAGAGGAGCTACATCGGCCATGCGTCGTGCCGAGGTGTGGAATGTGCGCGCGGCCTTGGAGCTGCCCGACAGCAGCAGTCTCGAAGCTCCCAGCATGTTTGTGGTGACGAGGGAGTTGTATTTTTCCGTTTCGAAGAAAAGTAAGATTGCTGTCTCTTGAGGATGGGGGAAGGGGACTTCGGGTAGAGGTTGTATCGTGAGGAGAGGTTGAGGTTGAGGTCGATGGTCTCGTGGCTTCTAAAACACCCGGATAAGGTGGAAGCAGCCGGGGCTCTGCTGGCTGTTATTACGGGCTGCTTGTGTTTCGGGGCGATCGTGGCAGAATTGGCCACTGGTAGCTGCGATGCGTGTGTTGCTGTCCGGGGGGCCGGTTCCTAACAACCGCCAAGTAGCCGGTACTCGTCCTGAATTGACTACCTAGTAGTGTTGTGTGTTAGACCACACAACTACTAGTTGTACTAGTATCAGACTAGTAATAGTACACGAGTTAGAAGGACCTGCAGGGTAGATGTTGGCCTGCTAGTCTACTAGTGGTTGCTTCAATTAACTATCATAACATCAACAATTTGAACCATGATATCTAACGGTATATACGTGGACATACTGATAATGAATAAACATGACATCGAACCAAAAAACTAGACTACCCAGAGCCAGGAGTCGAACCGGGATCCGTCCGCCCCCGTAGGGCTTGGTTCCGCGCAATAGGCTTTACCAAGTGTCAACTCGGCATGTTACCATTACACCACTCTGGGCTTGTAAATCAAGCAGTGTTGGTTTAACATTCAATACATGTCTAGAGCTTCATTACATCGAGCATTACTAGGATCTACCAGACTAGCTTACCAGTAGTATCTAACAATAGGAGAGTACTAGATATGAAGAGATCTAGAGTGGAAACTCATACCAAATGCCATCAAGTGGAATTGGAGAGTCTCAGTAACAGTTGTGGAGGAGCGCAAGATGTGAAAGATAATGGTAGTAGGCGGGGTATAGCAAAGATGATCTAGTTGGGTTAACAACAGCAGGCTCAGAAGAGCAAATATAAGCAGGAATAATTCGTCGTCGAGGCTCAAGATATAACAGTCTATCTTTACAATAGATAGTGAAATGTTTAAAGAAGGCTAAGGATAGAAAGAGGGAAAGAGGTTATCTATAACCTTGGGCAGAACGAGGGATTTCATTGCATTTTACAGCAATACAAGCGTGCTACCACCTTATACAACTACAAGTATTCTATGGCCATGCCCCAGTATTGCGAATGGAGAAGAGCCACTCACTCTATTTCAAGTTGGCACTACCGTGACGTTAGTTACTACTACAGATAATAGTTGTAGTAAGGTAGGATTCCCTTTCGGGCGCTACATGTGCAACGCACACTTCAACGCTGTGATTGGTAGGGCGAGCTGGAGCTGCTGGTGCTTGCACCGCTGTCTTAGTAGGTTAGGTACTCAGTAATAGCAGATTTGTTCGCAGCGGTAGGTACTGGGTACATTATCTTGGTTAGTGCTTAGTATCTTTCATCTCTCCCCGAATCGGACAACAGCTTTCAATTTTTGGGAGGGAAACGCGCCCCACAGATCGGGTTCAAGCTACCCAGCGCATCCTGGGGATTCTCTGACACTTAACGTATTTCTCTTCAGCACCCATACACGACGACATCGGTATTCCGCAATCATGAACAACTTCGGGGTGGTCGAGATCGCCGGCGCGAAGACGACCTTGGCCCCAGGCTGGGCCTACGTGCCGGTCACCGGGCCTCACCCGTCGAGCCTCCAGCCTACAAATCGAAAGCGCGCCAGGAACGCTGCCTCGGGACCGAGCATTGGCGACCTGACCGCGCGCCAGGAGGCGAAGCAGCGGAAAGAGGTGGAGGCACTGGAGCGCGATGGGAACAGAGACAACACGATCCCCATACCCGTCAAGGCCGGGCGGAAAGGTACAATCCTGCTCGGAGCCCCGTAGCTTGGTTATTCGAGGGACGCGAACTAACAGGTGAAATCAGCTCAAGGGAAGACGCCGCCCGTGAGGAAGATCCTGCAGTCACAGAAGACATTTGCGAACCACCTCGACGATTTCCTAGCGCTTCAGCAGGCCGAAGCCAGCGCGGCCGCCGCCGCTGCCAACAGCAAGCGGTCGACGCTGAACCGAAGCGCCTCCAACGCAGCCGTACAAGACGAAGATACCCTGATGACAGACGACGCCGCCGCCGCCGCCGCAGTTTCCAAAAAGAAGAAGAAGCCTGACGCGAAGCCCCTACTGCCGCCGCCGTACGGTCCACCGATGGCAACACATCCTGGCGACGACGACCCTCTGCTGATGTCGGCTGTCCCCGAACGGCCTTCGGACGACGAACTCCGCGCTCTATTGGCACAGCCTCCGTTGACGTACCTGGAAGCTAGAGGCAAATGGGACGAGAGAGAGCGGGGGCCGCCGGGCAGAGTGTTCTGCGAAGTGTGCGGGTATTGGGGCCGAGTACGGTGCATGAAATGCGGGACGAGGGTGTGCGCTCTGGAATGCCTAGAGACGCATCGTGAAGAGTGTGTGACCAGATACGGACTTTGAAAGGGTTCTTTTTTCTTTTCTTTTGCAGAATCTGAGGCGTTGAGGGTCGTTTTGACTTTACATACATATGATACCCCAAGTCCAGGTACAACGTAGCGAATAGCCTGGCAATACTTACTTGTTTCTCTCTTTTCTTTCAAAGCGTGGATGATACTTCCTTGGTGCCAATGTAACGCTCATCGAGGTTGACTCTTAGCCCCGTTCTCAGAAGATCCATATTCATACAACACCGACGCCATCGCTCCGGCTTTCGCGTTGGTTGACACTAGTAGTAATCAGCCATCCTTGACTCATCTCCGATGATAGGAGACCGAGGCTCTGCCGCTCTTCAGAGTCTACCTCTGCTTTGGCCTTTTTGACTCTAAACGGTCAAGTTAGCTCCCCAAATCATTTGCTCACTTCTTGGGACCTGATTCCACTGTTCGTAACACATACTAATACTACTTACTGCTGCTGCTGCTGCTGCTACTACTACCAGGGGCCAAAGCATGTGAAAGTGTTTCGAAGTACCTATACGTCTACTATTTGGTATTTTTACTCCTAATTCACAGCAACATCAAAGCCTGATAAAACTACTGATACTACCTACTACTATCCTACTACTTGTACTGCTAGTAGCAACACTGCCTTAGTCTTGTTAGGAGTAGGGTGAAAATCGGTGGTGACTCAACCCCCACTTTCGCGCTTGAACTGCCCCTCCATCAGAAAACTGCCCGAGTACTTTGGCCCCGCCATCGCCCATCGCCGACAGAAGTCCAACTTTTTTCCCAATCAGACATCTCTAGAGACCCAATCCGCTGCCCAAGTTTTCTCAGCGGCATGTCGTCCGAGCAAGTTGATCCCGCCAAAGCAGCGGAAGGCGCTCCGGCGCAGGAGCTCCCCTCGCGACCTGCGAAGCAGCCCAAGGAGAAGAAGGGCGGGAAGGTCAAGGAGAGTCTCGAGGTTCGTCGCTTTTACCGTCTTAAACCCCCTCTCTCCCTTCCTCCCAAGTGGCGCGGGCCTTTGCTCCTTCGAACTTGAGGAACTTGAGCAGATGGCAGTCGATAGGCCTGGCTTCGACGTGAGAAATCGACTGACATGTTTCTTCCCCAGCTTCCTGAGCTCCCTGAGTACATCCAGCACCGAATCGCTATTTTCGACAAGGTCAAGGCAAGGAACGACGCTGAGATTGCTGGTGCGTAACACGAAGAAATGCTCGAACGAGTCAAGATCCCGGAGCAAGTCGCGGAGTCATGGAAGAACTAACAACACTATAGCCAAGCCGCGTGAGGAGATCACCATTGCTCTTCCCAATGGCAAGGAGGAGAAGGGCACCTCCTGGGAGACTACGCCCGGCTCCATTGCCAGGGCCATCTCCAAGTCTCTATTTGAGCGCACAATCATTTCCACCGTGGACGGCGAACTGTGGGACCTTACGCGACCGCTAGAGAAGAGCTGTAAAGTCGAGTTCTTGGACTTTGAGAATACCGAGGCCAAGAAGGTTTTCTGGCATTCGTCAGCTCACGTTCTGGGCGAGGCTTGCGAGAAGCGCTTTGGTTGCTACCTGTGCAATGGCCCTCCCACCACGGATCCCCCTGGTTTCTATTACGACATGGCTAACATGGACGGGTAAGTCGAGTTCATCTCTACAGTAAAGAGTCAGACTAATACTCCCCCATCAGCAAGGTCGTTGCCGAAGAGGACAAGAAGGCTTTGGAGTCCATTTCTGGTGCCATCGTCAAGGAGAAGCAGCCTTTCGAGCGTCTCGAGCTCACCAAGGACGAATTGTTGGAAATGTTCAATTACAGCCAGTACAAGATTTACTTCATCAACCAGCGAGTACCCGATGGTACCAAGAGCACGGTCTATCGATGCGGCCCCCTCATCGATCTGTGTCGTGGACCGCACGTGCCTACCACTGGCAACATCAAGGCTTTCTCCGTACTGAAGGTAGGCATACGTGCCCCTTTCTTCCAGAATAAAGTCAGCAATGGCCACTGACATGATATAGAACTCCGCTGCGTATTGGCTTGGAAACAGCGAGAACGAGTCCGTTCAGAGAATCTCCGGTATCTCATTCCCCGACAAGAAGGAGCTCGAGGCCTACAAGACTTTCCTCGCCGAAGCTGCGAAGCGCAACCACCGCAAGATCGGCCAGGACCAAAAATTGTTCTTCTTCGACGAGGTGTCTCCTGGGTCTACGTTCTGGCTTCCTCATGGCACGCGTATCTACAATTCCCTCCAAGTGCTCCTCCAGCAGCAATACAGGAAAAGAGGCTTTCAGGAGGTCATGTCCCCAAACATGTACAAGTCGGATCTCTGGAAGACGTCGGGTCACTGGGGTCATTATGCGGAGAACATGTTCACTTTCGAGGTTGAGAAGGAGACCTTTGGCTTGAAGCCCATGAACTGTCCGGGTCACTGCAAGATCTTTGCCCACTCTGATATCACATACAAAGACCTGCCATGGAGGATGGCAGATTTTGGTGTCCTGCACCGCAACGAATTTTCTGGTGCTCTCTCCGGGCTCACGCGTGTGCGTCGCTTCCAACAGGACGATGCCCATATCTTCTGCACTGTTGACCAGGTTTGTCTTGCTTGCGCCCCAGCCAGTCTGTTTGTCTGACGCTAAGAATGTTGATAGATCAAAGATGAGATTGAGGGCTGCTTTGATTTCTTGTACGCTGTCTACGGGCTCTTCGGCTTCTCTTTCAAGCTGAAGCTTTCTACTCGTCCTGAGAAGTACATTGGTGATATTGCCATCTGGGACATGGCAGAGGAGAAGCTACGCCAGGCACTCGATAGCTTCGTGCAGAAAATTGAGGGCAAGTGGGAGGAGAACCCCGGTGACGGTGCCTTCTATGGTCCCAAGATTGACATTACGGTGTACGATGCGCTCAAGAGAGACTTCCAGTGCGGCACAATCCAGCTTGACTTCAACCTGCCAAACCGCTTCAAGCTGCGCTACCTTGCTGCCAAGGATGAGAACCTGCCGGAAAGTGCCGCCAACGATCCCGAACTACCCGCTGGCTATGGGCGTCCTGTAATGATTCACCGAGCTGTGTTGGGTAGCTTCGAGAGGATGATTGGCATCTTGACCGAACACTTTGCAGGCAAGTGGCCGTTCTGGCTCAGCCCCCGCCAGGTGCTAGTTGTTCCTGTGATGCCCGTTGTCAACGACTATGCCAAGGAGGTGCAGAGCTTGTTTTCCGACAAGGGCTTGTACATTGACGTGGACACGAGCACGAATACCTTCCAGAAGAAGATCCGCACGGGTCAACTGGAGCAGTACAATTTCATTTTTGGTGAGTTCTTTTTCCACGTCACTCGATAATGGAGTCAATCGTCAAAAGAATATTTGCTAATGCCTTTCACAGTCGTTGGGGCGGAAGAGGAAAAATCCCGAACGGTCAACATCCGCAACAGAGACGACCAGAGCACCCAATCCAAGGGTGAGCTGGTTCCCATGCAGGACGCGCTCGAGAAGTTGCTGAAGCTCAAGGATGAGCGTAGACTAGAAAATAAGATCTAAGACCCTACTGGGTGATTTGGGGTATCAAGATAAGGGGGGACAAGTACCCCAGGATGAAAAAGAAAGCCAGGAGTTTTGAGGGTGGAAGATGGCGGGATGCAAGTAGATGACGACTGTTCCGAAAATATAAAAGACATAACAAAGAAAGCATGTTGAAACCAAATAAGGCTTGTTCTCGCAAAAGGCCATGGCGTGAGACGAGCAGATCTCGGTAAGCGTCAGCCGATAGCTTTGCTAAAAGAAAACAAATTGTATTTTCCCCAGGTCTCTTGTGTCATGACTGAAGTGCTCTCTTTGGGTTCCGCAACTCTAGTACATACGGATCATACAAGTAGAGCAAAGAGGGGGCACACTTTTGGCAGCAAAAGCAATTTGCAACCGCCCGGATGCACTATGCCGTACATGTGATATCAATGTTTTGCACATCCTTGCTTATCTCGTAGCGGGCGGACGTCAGGAAGTCTGCTTTTCCACTTCTATCGGCGGCTGCCCAATTCCCCCACTAGAAATAGGGTCGCCACACCTACAGCACAACAATACAAGGCGGGTGAACTGAGGAGAAAGGTAGTGATGAAGAATGGTGATCGCAGGTAGAAGCAGATTATCCGACGGCAACACAGGATCAATAAAGCGGTCTCTCATACGATTCGAATCAAGTCCGGGTCGCTAATGGGCCTTGGTTACTGGAATACTACTAGTCTTGTTACTCACGTCTGTGCAAAAAGTTGAAAAAAAAAGAAAAAAAAAGGTGAATAGATCTTCGAGTCCACCGATTTCCAAAGAAGGTTTGGATCGGGCCACGGGACGGGCCACGGCGGGAGCGAAAATAATTAGGGGAGGGGGGCTAACACGTCGGCTGCCATCATCAAGACACCACACAAAAGAAGCCAAAAGCGCTTGCTTGAGTTTGTCCTGCTCAAAGCGACGACTCCAGCTGTATTTTTCTTCAGCTTCGTGGCCATTGCATTAAGCGCCATTGCGGGTTTTAAGCAGTGACATGTCGGCCAGGATTCTACGGGAGGATAGAGCTCGAGACCGTCCCAGCTGTTATCATACCCTTTCGAGTAACCCAAATTTGCTGGGAAGCTCGCCTTTGGATTCCGGACCTACGACCCTTGACCGAAATGCACTAGCCACGGGTTTTTCCCTCCTTAACATATGATATGTGACCGATCACACGCTCGTAATTTTCAGCGGAAAGTGCTAGCTCGAGCTTGGTTTGAAGCAGGCCCTCGTGCGCACCAGTGGGCGAGCATCGCCAATGACCAGAGCTTCTCTTTAGAGCTTGATCCGGATCGTCGTGTACTTGTATCTCGAAAGTGGCTGCTCTTCGTCCACGTGCGACCCGCTTAGGCGTCGTCCGTCGACCCCTTGCTCCTTCATGCGCCTGCATGGAGGACTGGAATCAAGCCTAGATTGCCGCCGGCAAATACCAAATTTCCACGAAAAGGCCCGACCGCGAGTCTGGCATGCGATGATGAAAGCATTTCTTCCCCATATCCACAAGTAGGGCTCGGATACTGTACTCCGGAGCCACGAGGTGAACTGCGACGTGAGTCAACACCAACTGCGACGTGAGTTTATGGCTCCTGGCGAGTGCATAAATTGGGAGCGCGGGAGCGCAGCAGCGCAATTATTTGCGTCAAGTCGCCATGGGCCGTTGATACTGGTAATGTTACTGCGGAGTGCAACATGACATGGGTGGTTACGCAGAAGAGAGGGTGGGTGGAGGCGGCCGAACGAGCGATTGCGACTCGGAGGAAGCTCTGCTCATCTATCACAAACTGACACGACAGACCATCTCTGTACAGGCGTGTCCAAACAAAGCAAGCAGCTGGTGGCCGGCCGGCCTAGAGGGGCCATGCGGGCATGCGCTGTGTGACACTGACCGAGTGTGGGCGGGACATGGTGCCCAGGTGGGCAGAGTGGTTGGGCAGCCGCCGACATCCCCACGGCTGCTCGCTGAAAGGGGGCACGAGCAAGCCAACGGGCCTTATGGAGAAGCTCGTACCAAGTCGCCTGCGGTACGAGCCGGTTTTCGTCTAGCGAACCTCAGCTGCCATTAGCCTACAAGTGCCAATCCGACGCTCGGACCAGCAGGTCTTGTACTTGTACGTCCCATCATTTTCCTAGATAGATTGGTCGGCGGTATGTGAGCTATGAGATGTGAGCTGTGAGCTAGGAGCTAGAAGCTAGGAGCTAGGAGCTAGGAGCTAGGAGCTAGGAGAAAGCTGTCTCGGAATCAGCCCTAGGCTAGATTTCAGAGCTAGCCGCGTGGAGGAGCTGGGGATGCGGCTCCGTCTTACATGGAATGGCGCCGAAACGTGATGATCAAGGTGGCACACGAGTGAAGAGCGAGGTAGACAACATCAGCAGTGATGTGTGCCGGTGGTGTTACTACCACCTTACTCAGTAGTATGTTACCGGCTATGATTTCAAGGAGAATGGGCGCTTGAGAGATTCTCGAATGCATCTAGCCGTCCAGGATATTTGGAGAGTAATTGTACTACCATTACTACCACTAGGTACTACTAGTAGTGGAGGTAATGTAATAGCAGCAATTAGCTAGGCAGGCACCTGTGGGAGGTAAGACATGACAGAGCTCCTGCTATTCAGGGAAGCCAGGTCAGTTGGCAATCGTACCTGCCGGTTGAGGAGTGTGGGCAGTGGCCCCTCCCATCTGGAAAGTACAACTTTAAGAATTGGTACCAATTATCCCCATTAAATCAAGTCGACTTCATTTTGGAAAGAGGTCGTCCTACCATCCCCGCTCCTCCAAGGACTCGGTGTAGTAGGATTCACAGACATGAACCCTGTGCGGACGTGTAGTAGTAGGTACCTATTACCTACTTGCAGGTTGTCTACGATATTCCACGTATGACATGTCGCTTCCTAAAGATAATAGAGTTGAAGAAGGCGCAACTCCAAGCTGCTCTTTTCTCCAGAAACACATGATCCGAGGTATGTGTGGAGTAGCGGAAGGTTCAAGTTAGGTAGGCACAGGAAAATACGAGTAGGCGAGTCAGGTATTGGGGTAAGTGCGGACGAGGGCGCACCAGCCTCCAGGAGGTGGTTACTGCTTAAGCGATTTTGACACCAAGTGTGATGCAGAGCTACTACTATTAGTACCTAGGTACTAGTATTAGGTACTAGGTAGGTACTATTAGGTACCTTAGTATTTGCGAGCTAAGAGCAAGTTGGGAGTACCGACTATTAGGAAAGGGTACCTTACTTTTCGTCCGAGCCTGTACTCGTACGAAAGAAGGTTATCAATCTCCCAGCATAGGTAGGTACGCTCCCGTCCCGTCTTGGTTTCATCATCCTCCATTAACAGAGCCTGTTATTGCCAGGCCGGATGCATGCGACCGATCCCGGCTGTTTAGACACGCCGCAGTCAGGGATGTAATCAATGTGTATGCGTATGCAACTAGACTGCTAGTCTAGTAGTTCACGGACTACCCCAGTCCCAGCGTCTGAGGCGGGCAAAGCTTCAGGGCCCCAGCGCTGATCCGCGCTCACCCTGACCGTCCTAAGTCCTGACGAGATGGACTTGAGCTTCCCGCCTCGACGTTTTGCCAGCAACCACCACCACCATCTCTGCCACCACTGCCCACCACTGCCCACCACTGCCACCATCACGACCGCCATCCACTGAAGTACGAGCATTCGCCTCCACCACACTCTGTGGGTCGCATCCCACGCGCAGGTGCACTAATTACGGACTCGGATGGTACTAATAGTGTTGGTAGTCCAGTTTTCGACCGGGACTGACTAGAGCCGCTGCATCTCGCTAGTAGGCAGCGTCGTTGCGCCAGATCCTCAAAGTTGTCCCACAGACGACGACGACCATCCATACATCAACACCGGTAGGAGGCTTCCTTTCTTCGGTCAGCTTTCGATGTGCTCTGGACTTGCGCCGCGGGTCATTGCTGTTGAATTTTACTCCCGATATAGCCAGAGCTATCTTTTGTCGCAACCCGAACCGCATCCGAAGGTAGCCTAAAAAAACGATCAAAAGCAAGGCGACAAAAGCAACAACCACGCCTGCCAAGAAAGTGCTGAGACAATTCCTTGAAAAAAGTTGATAAGCACTCTCAACGGCCCAGGGTCCCTCCCATACTAGTGACTACGACGCCACGACACTTTAATACCCGAGTGCTCACAAAACACAACACGGCCGCCTACCAAGAGGCGCTCTCTGCCATTGTGAAAACGTGCAGTGACTCGACGCTCAGCACCTCAATCGGCATATAGTTTCCTGCTGAGTTGCATACCTTACAACTGTGCATATATGGGGGGTCTAAGGACCGGGCATGTTAGCATAATGCTCCGGGCAATTGCTCCCTGATGCCAGAGTATGCAGCGTCACAAGAGACGTCGTACAGTCATTCGACATTGCCAGCAAGCGGTCCCGGAAACACAAGTCGACAAGCACCAGGCTCATGATCCTGGCCCACATTCCATGTATGAAACGAGCGTGGACATTAACGCTGCAGTTGAGGATGGGGAAGACGACGAAGGGGGGCTCGACGTTTCATTCACTGGGCAGCCGTCAATAAGTTCCTATCGTATATCTGAGGGGAACGCCTCCCTTAGCGGGGGGTCTTATACAGGCAGCCCAGCGCATGGTTCCTCAGCTGTCGTTGACCACGCTGGATCTCTTTCGTATGAAGATGCCGCTATGACGGATGCAGCTTCAAGTGATGGGAGTACTCCTTGGCTCGACTACCTGCGTAGTCTCGACAGTCCTAGCAACACCAATCTCCCATTTGGTCTACACTTTGCAGATACGTTGCCCGGGCCCAATTCAAACGCCTTTGGTTCTGGCTCGAGTCATGCTGATAGCAGCGACGCAGGCGGAGCGGCAATCGAGAATCCAGATCTAGGAAGCCACGCAGAGCAGACTCATAACAACGAAAGCGTACATACGCACCCCACCAACCTACATGTCGGCACACAAGCGGATGCTACGACAACCTTCAGCATACAACCTGGGCTAAACTTCACCGAGGACTTTCTTGATTTCATTGAAAATACCGCCCTAGCTCACACTGGTCTTCCCTTTGGATTTGTTGGCGACTACACCGCTCCCAATCCTTGGACCCAGTCCAACGACACATCCGACCAGCCCTGGCCTGATTCAATGCCAGGACAGCCCATTGATCCGCATTCCCCGGCCTTCCTGGACGATGATATGCCACCGATTGTTCCCAGCACAGTGTCTATGGGTATGGGATGCTACAACGTGGGACTCGTCAACTTTCTGCGGCTGTGGGCGCATCGTGGTGAGGTTGGTAGTAAGAGGTCACACCCTCCAGATATTCGTGAAGTCCGGGGGCTGGTGGATCAGACTCTTGATGAAGTCACCTATAATGACTTGAAGGGAGATCAGTGTGATTTCCAGGGGATTAACTGGGAGCACATGGGCACGACACGCACAGCAGCACGAGCGCATCGGCAGGCGACGTATAGAAATTACGTGAATCGACTGGGCTCTGATCGATGGATGGTAAGCCTTCTCATCCTAAATGAATCATTGAATTCCTGTATAGTACATTCATACTCACACCCTCAAAGCCACAGCGAAGGGAAGCATGGATTCCATCAACTGGAAACTTTTACCGATTTCGCCGCATGAAAATGTTTCAGGATGTCTCTATAAGACACTTTCAGCTGCGGAGCTCCTTAGCTTGTGCTTCTAGATCACACATTTTCTACACGACTGCGCATGGCATCAAGCGATATAATCCACTTTCGAACAAGATTGAACTAGCTCTTGCAAACGGGGAACATCCAGACGATGGTCGAATGTTCACAACCATTGATGCTCAGCACGGGCTCCTTGTTGGAGGCACATTTTGCGGCAAGGTGAAAATGCACCCCCTTTACTCGGAGAGTAAAAGATCCTTCACAAAAGACATCAGCAACGACAGTGTACCAAACATTACGAATCACATACGTTTATGCACGCCGCGCCGTTCCTCCTCGCCTCTACTCGCGATTAGCGGCAACGACCAGTGGTTCAAATTGCTGGATCTACAGTCGGAGCAGTTCGTACTCGATCATTATTACCCATTTCCAATCAACTGCTCGTCCATGTCACCAGACCGTCGACTCAGGGCCCTGGTCGGTGACTTGAAGTCGGTTGTCATCACGAATGCGGAGACAGGTTGCGTCGAGCTCACGCTGGAAGGTCATGCCGACTACGGTTTTGCTTGTGACTGGTCGCCGGATGGCCGAACGTTGGCTACTGGATTTCAGGACAAGAGCGTAAAGATATGGGACGCTCGTAAATGGGTCAACAGCAAGAAAGAGGCAACCCCGGTGGCGAGCTTCTGGTGCGATATGGCGGGGGCCCGTAGTCTTCGCTTCTCGCCCAGTGGCAGCGGCCCTCCGGTTCTGGTGGTCGCCGAAGAAGCGGACTATGTCAGCATTGTTGATGCTAGGACTTTCGACCAAAAACAGGCGATAGATGTCTTTGGCGAAGTTGGGGGAGTCTCCTTTACCAACGAGGGCTCCGACCTGAATGTCCTTGTTAGTGACTCCCATCGAGGGGGCCTGGTCCAGCTGGAGAGGTGCCAGACATCTGCAGGGTTCCACCGTCCTGCGACTCTCGAGCATCTGCAGCCATTCTAGCAGCAGTTTTATACCCTGGCTTGGGCGACCACCAAGAGAGTCGTCATCCCAGGTCGTATCGGTCTGAATTTGCAAAGCCGGATTGAGGCGTCACATGAATAGTGTCGCTCATTCTCATCCTTTTGATACCATTTTGTTCCTTTTGTGTATTATTTGCTTTTCCTCTGATTACTAAAGGATTAAAGAGATGGGCGCGAATTTTGGTTCTAGGAAAGTGACTGACCAGGAAGCAACCTACCTGGTCGGACATGAGGGGGGATCGTGATTTATATTTCTATATAGTAGCCTCAGCATTCGAGAATGTGGAAGGTGGCGGCGACAGTGCTACAAGTAGACAGTGTCTGGGGATACATTGGCTTTTGGCAAGCAAATGTCTACATACGACTATCATGAGTCTAATGATAACGAGATTGCATCTTTAGACGTGAAGCAAGGAAGACGCCCATGTATGTCCCAGTAGGCTGTAATAGTTCCCCTCCCTTGAAACATGTACAGCCCTCACAGTGTACACTAAACTATGTCTCAAAGAAGACGTCGATCCTCATCCGGCCGGGTCAGCCCACGAGGGCTCCAGTCCAGGGGTCATGATTCATGAATAAAACACGCAGGATGTCGTAGGGGTCGTAGGCTATAATGCGGCCAGTGCTGATCTAGCGAGCATGAGAGATCAATGCTCTGAGTCTCGAAGCGACTTTGACGATCAACAAATCCAGACTACGCCTACTCCACTTGCTGTTCAAGTTGACATCATCTACATGGGGTAGAGTACGACTTGAAGGTAGTCCGGAGTACATATATGTGTATTTGTAGGCTTCTGATCCAGATCATGTATCCGCAATCAAGAGAAAGTACAAGTAATACTAGCGGAAGCGGAAACGGTTCCCCTCCACCACCCCGGTGATGGAAGAACTTGTCTCGTAAACAAAGATTGCTTGCCACGCTAGCCTTTCCTTTCGTGTCTCTATCTCTCTCTCTACTCAAGAAGCGGAGATGTGTTGGCTTTTTGCCACCAGAAGAGTGAGTCCTCGAACTCTGCATTATACGACACTATACTATACTGTAGCTAGAATAGCCTGCAAGCGCCCGGGCTAGTCTCAACCGCGTCCCCTTGCTGGGTTCGGGGAAATTGCAAATCAGGTGTGGCGTCGACAACGAAGAGTCCGCTCAAATACCGGACATGGTCGTCGGGAAAGGGCAAGGGGAAGGGGAGGAGGAGTTGACGGCGGCGGGGATCAATGACCGGGAGAGGAGGGGGGAGAAAATGTATGGAGGGTCTTTTCAATCATTCTAGATTTCCTCCTTCGCAGTTGCCGAAGGCTATAGACACAGTAGACGATCATCGGATCGCCTTGGATTGACGTTGAAGGACGAGACGATGCTGCACTGCACGACTTTGTATGCGATCGTATCATTTGATAATGTAAGAGAAACTTAATAAATTACAGCTGTAGAAAGAAGCATATGCTAAATGACAACCCGTTAGATGCTGAAAACCCTCCGTACACCTGATTGAAAAGAATTGAACTGACAAAACAAGGTTTTCCATGGGATCGGCGAGGAGGCACATAGGAGTTTACATGCCAACAAACCGACCCGATACACACAAAGGCAAAATGCTGTAAAAGTCAGGGATCTCGCACATATGATAGGTCGCATTCAGGCCTGATTTTCCTCTGTCCGGTCCCCTTATCATCATACACACGCACACATACACATATAGGCAATACGCACATTAGTGCGGTGATGACCCCGACCCAGTCCGTGATGAGAGAAAATAAGAGAAACACCTCCAAACAAAACAATCCAAGGCCAAGGGAACATGCAAGAATGCGAGATCCACCGATGTTCGAGTCCCCACGGATGTGATGGAAAATCCATGTCACGACAAGGGCAAGACAAGAGCGAGGAGGTTCAGACGAGCAAACAGGTGCGAGAGAGAAGAAGATATTGGCAATCGTTCATGTTCAATTAACATATGAGTATTCTTTTGCTTGACGGCCTAAGCGAGAGGCTGAATGGACATGCTGTACGAGAAAGCCAGGAGTAGAGTCCAGCTTAGAGAGAATCGAAGTAGCTGCCGGCATCCCAGAACTGCTCACAGTTGAACTCACCAGGCTCCTTCCAGGCGTCGTTACCGAAAGAGAAGAAGACGGTGCGGTCACCGCACTCCTCACGGATGGACTGGAGGGCCTCGGCCTGCTCAGACTTACCAGCGCAAGCCTGACCGTTGCAGTCACCATTGTTGGGCCAACCGCACTCCAGGTTGACGGCTTCCTTGCCGGGGCAGAGCTTGTCGAGGATGGCGAGCTGGCCCTTAACGAAGGTACCGGCCATGGAGGGCAGGATGGCGTTGTTGAAGAAGGGGTGGACGTTCGCGCCAGTGAAGTCGATCTCGCTGCAGAGAGCGCCGGAAGTGGAGGGGTCCAACCACGACTCGAGAGTTTCAGCAGTGGTGTAAGGACCATTGTAGCCGGAGCAGGAGGACTTGACGGACTTGATGAGAGTCTTGAGCTCCTGAGCGGTACAGAAGCCCTTGTGCAGGACCTCGTTACCGATGACGAAAAGCTTGACCATGTCCCACTGGGCCCATTCGGCGATGGCGTCGATCTGCTCCTTGACCTCGGGGGTGTCGGCGCTGCAGCCAGTCTCCTTGACGAAGACACCGATGATCAGTTCAATGCCGTGCTTCTTGCAAGCAGGGCCAACAGACTGCAGGGTGTCGCAGTCGGTAGAGTAGATACGGACGACCTGGAATCCATCCTTCTTGATCTGGGCAATGTCCTTCTCAACGGTGCCGGCAGACTTGCACTCGCCGGTCTCGCCATCGTAAGGAGTGTAGGTAATACCGTAGTGGTCACCCTCACCTCCGAAGCTACCGTCGAACTTGCCACCGCCAGGGGTCTTGGGGGGCTCGTACTTGGGGGGCTCCTTCTTCGGGGGCTCGTACTTGGGGGGCTCAGGCTCCGGGATGGGCTCCTTGGGAGCCTCGGACTTGACAGGAGGAGGGAGAGCCTTGGTGGTGGTGGGCTCGGGCTTCTGGCTGGTGTACGGGCAAGTGGTGACAAAGCCTGTCTCAGTGACGGTGACGACCTGCTCGGGAGCAGTGTAAGTACCAGAGGGGTACTCGGTGGGAACGGGGTAGTCGACATCACAGTCCTCAGTCACGGTGGTGGTGATGGGAGCAATGGTGTAGGTACCAGCCTCGGGGCACACGAACTCGGTGGTGATGATGGTGCTGGTGACGACGCCATCCTCGGTGGTGACAGTGGCGACGGGGCAAGTCACGGTCGTCTGGTGCTCGACGACGGTGGTGACACCGCCGAGAGTGTGAGTGCCCGAGGGGACGTGGGTGGACTCAGCACCACAGACAGTGGTCTCCTTGGTGAGGGTCAAGGTGGTGGCCGGGATGGTGTAGGTGCCGGGCTCATCGTAGGTGATGGGCTCAGGAGTCGGGACGGGCTCCTTGGGGATGTGAGTCGAGGTAGGCACAGGCTCAGCCGTCGTCTTGGGAGGAGGAGGAGGCACCACTGTAAAGAAGCATCATATTAGTCGTTTGGTTCTCGTGGGAAAAAACAACCATCCCATGGTCCGCCCCTGCCTCTCGAGAGACACAGGAAAGCGGATCTATGAGCAGTCCATAAGCAGAAAGGAGCAGTAGAAAACATACGGGTGGCCTCTCCAGTGATGGTGGTGTAGATGGTAGTGCACTTTTGAGAGCACTGCTGGACCTCGTAGCTCTTCTTGAAGAGCTCGTGGGCGTGGCGGTGGTTGATGGCGTTGGCACCGCTGGCCATAGCCGCCAAAGCGGCAGCAGCAATTCCTCCCTTCATGTTGACTAGAATTTAATTGGCCGTGTATATACGGATTGCGATATTATTATCGAGATTAATTTTTTGGAAAAACGAATGCCCGCTAAAAGAGTGAAGCGGTAAGTGGAGTGGTTTGAAAGAACGAAAGGACGAAAGCGAGGTTGACGGAGCTCTCTTTACGATCTCGACATCGGCGACTCGTGAAGAGGAAACGGAGGGAGGGGGGAACGAAGGAAGAGGACGAGACGGGGATGTTATTATTGTTTCCACGGACAGCGCCAAGCTCAGCACAGCACAGGCCGGCGCAGAAGCACGGGGCTCGTACGAGCACCAAGAGGGCAGTCCAGCCTGCCAGAACCCAGCCAGGCCCCAAGCCTTTAGGCACTCCATAATTACCGAGCGCATGGAGTACTTCTGGCAAGGCCTGTTCGCCTGCCTGTTGCTTGTCTCTCTCTCCTCCTCTCTCCTTTGCCTGGGGCCTCCCGGGTTGAGATTACAAGGCGGCGCCGTCCAACCGGGGCTGGTGATGGGTCCAGAGATACCTCGTTAGGCGCCCGCATTCCTGCTGAGCCGGAGGTACCGGCGGACAGGAAAAGAGTCAAAGGACCCAGTCGAGCCCGAGGGAGGGAGGGCCACCGCTGGCAGCGGCGCCCCTGTCGATGGGCCTTGGGACCGTGGGAGAGGGCACGTATTCGCCGACATTAGACGATGTGGAGCGCGCTACGTCGCAATGCAATCTTACTTGCGCCGCCTGGTTTGGAAAAAAGGGGGATCCGGTTGGAGGCACGGCATCCTCACATCCCAAATCCTAGCCAGGGGTAACAGCAAATGAGCGCCGAGAAAATGGCCAAGCTGGGGTACGGGAGTAGCGTGGTTTGTGTTCGTGTCGCTAAGCATTGAGGTTCCAAATCATCATCTCGACGCATTGGCGAGTAAAATGAGATCCGTCGCCCACACCACGCTCACTTCGCTGGGCCGCCGCCGCTGTCACTGCCAATGCCCACCACCTCCGAGTCAGTTGTGTACTGTGAATTAATTACTACTCCGTAGTGCGACTGGTGGTACGGAGTACTTGTAGGTATGTGCCTCAGCGCCTTCAAGTCACCTTACCTTTCACCGCCCACACTCCCTACATACCTACGTACCTCTCTTGATCGACTGCGATTAGCACAGGCCAGTGTAGGCGCCAACCTCATAAACGTTTCTCTCTTTTACGCGCTTTGCAAGGCTGACCACCTTTTTGGTTGCACTCGTACCACCTTGTGATGCGATACTCTCGTCTGAATGGACCCTTGGCCCGAAGCGATTAAATGATCGAGTCGTGGATCACACGATTCACATCCACTAGGGTAGACTGTAATTACTACAGATACTAGTAGTATCCGTAGGTTCGACCGAAGTCAGTCTCTTCTCTCTCCTCTCCGATCTCCTTCCCTGCCCTGCCCTTGCCCTTGCCCTGGCTCTTGCTCTTGCCTCCCATCTCCCAGATAGGCCCACCCTTTCCTCCCTTTTTGGGCCTTGATACTGGACCAGACGGAGATCCCGGCTATTGGTCGAGTTTGTCTGTGGCTTAGCTGATCTGTTACCCCTTTTAGGCAAAGCTGGTGTGGGTTGTGATTTCTGTTCCTGCATCAAACTCAATGAAGTCTAGGGTTCCTACCTAATTCTGTGAGATCCAGAATGGTCGACCAACAACTAGCAGTAGCCACGCGCCTGCGAGACGGGGCTTTAATTTCGACGCCTTCAGTGACCTGCGACACTACTAATGAATACTAGCAGGTACTACCCTACCTCCGTACTACTCCCTTACAGCACTCTAACTTGAAGGCACTTGTATTAGTATCGATACCTCAGTACGGATCATGGTGCAGGGTACGACTGCACTGTGAGCGATAGCTAAGGTAGTAATGGTACCTTATAATGTACCTAAGGCAGATACTGTCTGCTATCTGCCGAATAGGCCATCCTCACCATCGCGGCCCTGTGGGACCTGACAGCGAGAGTCCGCCATTTGTGAAGCTCATCAAGGCAATACCATCCTGATGGACGACCGTGCACACCAGTCTATCAATCTAACCGGCACTCCAGACTAAGCTTTGTAAAAGTACATAGGTTCCTTTGGTTCTGTTCTCCCTCCCCTGCTCATGGCAAAGTGATAACATATTACAGGACACTCGCACGAGTACAATTACAGTAAGTGCAATTACCCCAACATCCATCGGAAGGCCGAGGACCCGTTCGGTCTGGTCTATCGGTTTGGGCTATCGGTTTGGGCTATCGGTCTGGGCGGTCGGGTTCGATGGTACCGTACGAACCTAAAGGCTACTGGCGCACGTCTGTTTGGCTGTTGGTCTGTAATTGCTCATCTTGGTTCAATTTTAGAAAAAGGGGCCACTTGACTCGGCACCTGGGCTACTGGGTCCGGAGGCCTTGCAAGCTACCTGGGGCCTCCCAGGCTTCTAGCCCTTCAAGGAGATGATGAGCATTCACAGCACTATCTTCACGGGACTAATCAGGAGACGCGTCGATTGCTTTTTGCAAGTTGACCATCGCCATCGTCGGCTAGCCCAGTCCGATCGGTCACCGCTCTAGAAGCTTATTTCGCCACTGAGTATCCGTTTTACGGCAAGGTTCCGACAAGATGATTAGTGAGATCGGCACACAGAGTACAGGTAGACTCTCACTAATACTCCGTACAGAGCATCTGGTTTGAACTTGTTGAAACTAAGTAGACCGCTTGCAGCGGGTCTAATATCAGTACGAAGATGCTTCTGGTGCGGATTAGGGGGGAAGCAAGGAAAGGGGGGGTTGGCGATGGAGGGTGGGGGGGGGGGGGGGGGGGGGGGGGGGGGGCTTCTCAAAGGGTTGAAATCCTGTCCGGAGTAACGCAGTGTGCCAGCAGCGCTTTTGTCCGAAATGTGACTGCACATACCACCAGGTGGCCATTAGGCTGATGCTACCAGGACGTACGGAGTTCTGCGCTTGCGACTAGGAATTGCCTCTTTCGGATATGACCTTTAATATGTCCTGTCACCCTACGCTGACTGTAATTGAACATGGCTCGTCCGATCCTGGTTGTTTCATCGCAATGCCCCATACCCAACTGCTCTTATGCTGCGTCATGAGGGCTCCTGGGCTCGCAGCTCTGTTGGTGGGACTTGCACATAAGTAGTAGGTGAGAACAAACGTCATGTCCTGAATATTACACTTCGTTTGATTCGACATGCTATTCCATCATGCGAGACAACATCGAGCACTGCCAGATGCAAGAGCGCATGATTCGAATTATGCGGAAGCCATTGGAGAGCAGGCAGCACGGGTAATGTTGGAGTGAGGACATCCCAGCCGAGCAAAGAGCACATATCTTTGAAAAGGACAACGGGTCGTCGCCGTGGCTTGAATAGCCTTGAACGCAGTCCTGATGGGCGTCCTGAGAACTGGACCAGGGACCGACGTCCAGAAGATGCTATAACATTGCGATGCTATGCCTGTCGTGGGTAGGTTTGAGTTATTGAAGATGTCAGCGGTGGTAAGCGAACAACCATGGTCAACTCGATTGGTCTAGCCGATATTTGCCTCTGTGTGCCAGTCTTCAGAGCAGGAAGTTAACACAGTTGCTGGGGTCTATAGATTCTCATGTATGTATAGTCCGTACTCTCGTACTCCGTAGTAACACTTGGAAGATGATAGTAGAAGCACATCACTAGTATAGTATCATAGATATTGTCGGCATTTGCGACAGTTAAGGGCAATCACGTGCGCTCGCGGCTGGTGGGCGCTTGCAGTAGAGGATAGTGACGCGCTCCAGTCGCAGCTCGAGGCGGCCAACTGACAAGTAAGGCTCCTCAAGGCAAAAGGTACGTACCGAGCTGGCGCTGGACCCCAAAAATTTCCCTACGGTCACAACGTTGACTTCCACGAGTTTGCGCAACCACGTACAATACTAGACGGCATTCGGTCTGAGTTTTGCTCGCTGCTCGATCATGCTTCAAACATCTGGTCGCCCTTATATGTGCCGGAGATGTCTGACTTTAAGTCTTCGCCAGAATGGGTTTGCGCCTAAACCCACACTCGGCCAGCGGCCTTCGAGCCAGCGGTCTCCCCATCCAGTGAGTACGCCAGTGTTGGGATCGTTTCGCCTTTGGTAGACGTTCGGGATCCTGCGCAGGAGCTGACGTCTTTGATCAGAACTTGACAAGTAGGAGGGTCTACTCAGAAGTTGCCGAACCTTCAAGCATTGTAGCTCCCATCGATGCGCAAGCTCCGCAGATTGCTACGGGCAAGACCACGACAAACATACGCGACCGGCTACACCAATGGACCATCGAAAACCAAGAGATGCTAAAGGGCTACAATGATAACACTTTGATTTCGGACTCGCCTCTCTCCGGTCGAGCTTCCAATAGTCTGACTCGCCCGCAGTCCACAGCGTCATATGTAATGGAACAATTAGTATCTCAGGATACTGGCATGGCAAGTCTAGCCGCAGAGCGCGCAACAGGTGCCGACGACCTTGAGATCGCAGCCGATGTACCAACTCCGGGAGATCTTGTGGAGATGAGGTAGGAAACGACCACCAATTTGCAACAGACCGCTAGATCATGCTAACTCCCACTAGACCGCGGTCCTCGAGAATTCCCGTCTTCGCTGTCTACCTGGGCTACTTCGTCGGGAGATATCACTTCTATGGAGTTCAAGGGCGGTGGATTGTCACCATGAATTTTGCTTCCATCTTTACTGTATCCAATTTTGCCACCATGGCAGAGATTCAGCCTCTCGTGGACGAGATGCCACACTTCACAACTGTTGAAGAGCTGGATCAAGCGCAGCGTGAAGATAAAGGACCCTCGAGAGCGACTGCTTCTGATCTAATAGCCAAGATGACCAGCTTCAAGACACAGACTCAAGAGATATATCTACGTAACATGAGCACCCTCGACAAGGCCCGAGACCTCCTCGCAGACAAGGAGCGAGTCAAGTACATGAGTCTGTTCGAAATTGCGCATATTCTTCTGCCCTCTTCGAAGCGCGAGGACGGCACGTTCCATGCCTCCGCCCTCTATGCCGTCCACACGGCTCTTCACCGTGACGAACTCACGTTTCGACCTCTAAGCCCTACAAGTGATTGCCATCGGCGTGATCATCTGTTCGAAATCTTCCCTCGAACATTCACGCGGAACATCGACCGTGTTGCAACCATGGTGCGCGACTACTGGATGTCGGCAAGCAAGCTAATGAACCCATCCTCACGGGGCAATTTCAAATGGACTCCGCTCGGCGGCTTCGTTCTTAAGGCGCGTCAAGCCGTTTTGTCAAGCCGCAAAACTCGCTCATGGGAGAAGGGGGCTATATCACCTTCGACCGCAGGCTCCAACATGGCAGAGGTGGACTGGTCACAGGCAAGCTGGGACATCATAACTTTCCTCCAGTGGTGGGCGAGTTACGATTTGTTCGACCCAAACTCTCGCTTCTACTCCTATGGCGCCACCATTCTCCGGATCCTCGACCTCTATGACGAGGCCTTATTAGACCAGTCGACAGGGTGGACATTCCTGCAGGAGATTGGCGTTGTACCTCTCTGTGAAATACCCTCACGTTATCGAGTTCGATTTCCCGACACGGGGATAGTCAAGGGTGGGGGGCTAGCACGCGAAGGCCGCCCAGACTTGTTGGAGAACTCCTTACGGCCGGACATAGCCGCCGAATACCGCACCAAACGAGCCGCAGAAAAGGTCTTTTGCATTGATGGGCCCAGTGCTTTCCTTATTGATGACGGCGTCTCTCTGGAGGCAACCGATAGAGATGATGAGTTTTGGATACATGTGCATGCTGCAGATCCAACCTCCCGTATCATCCCCAACTCGGAGCTCTCCAAGTACATGGAGATCATACCCGAGAATATTTATTTGAAAGGCCATTTCCAATCCATGCTGTCTGGCACCGGCGGTGGCGGCCCCGCAGCTGAATTCAGAGACTTTGTCGAAGAGTTCTCCTTGTCTCCTGGTTCTCCCGCTTTGACTTTTAGCGCCAGAGTGAACCTTGCTGGCGAGATACTCGATCACAAGGTGGAGCCGTCGAGACTCCACGACGTTCTCTACATGGACCCACAAGATGTTGCTGCCTTCTGCAATGAGCCTCGACCACCACTACCACCAGTTCAGGAACTGTCTGTTGGGCGCCCGCCCCGAAGCGATTCACGCCAGCCAACCCGGACGGTAACGAGCTCGGCGTCTTTAGATGCTCGAAGCAAGAATGACCTTATGACCCTCTATCGTCTTGCTGAGGCCTTGAAGTCCCAACGATTGGCTCGGGGTGCGTGGCCTTACTTCCCTCCAAAGCCATCCATTCGAGTCGAGACACCGAGTCGTTCCGCGGGTCGAGATAGCAACTACGTGGTAGGAAAATCGGTATATGTTCCGGCCGATCCCTACATTAGCGTAGTCACCAACGAAGACTCCGCATGCTCTGTGGTTGGCAACTTAATGGTCCTGGCTGGTCAGGTTGCGGCACGCTGGTGTGCGGAGCGTAACATACCAGTCCCCTTCCGCAAGGATACCCTTTCGGCCAAAAACTTCGACCAAGCGTACAAGTATGCGACGGAAGTGGTATATCCTCAGATTGCGAGAGGTGAGGAGCCATCGGTCGACCAAAGAGGGCAGCTTTCGGTTTTGACTGGCAAGGTTCAACTGTCAACGTCGCCAGGGCCTCACTTTGCCATGGGCATCGACATGTACGCCAAAGCCACTTCTCCTCTCCGACGATTCTCCGATCTTCTCGTTCACTGGCAGATCCACGCCGCCTTGGCGTATGAGCACGAAACGAGTCAGGTTGTGGGCAGTACTCCCGACTCGAACGCTGTGCTCCCATACTCCGAGGACCAGCTCGCCCGTACGCTCTCACTCCTGCAAATGCGGGAGAAGATGGCGCGTGCCGTCTCTCAGGGCGACCAAGACTGGATATTGATGGCCCTATCTCGTGCCTGGCGCTTCGAGGGTACTGCCCCCGCAAAGTTCCGCTTCGTGGCCACTTCCAAATGGAAGAACGGTCTTATTGGAAATATCGATTTGTTCAAGCTGAAAGCCATGATGGAGGTCGGGGATATAGAGGGCCACGTCCTGATCAAGGATGTCAAGATTGGCGATACTTTTGACGTGGAGCTTGTCGATGTCAACGTGCACTCTCGTGATATCATGGTCCGTGCTCTGCGCCATTATCCCAAGACGCAAGAACGACCTCGAGAGAGTATCGCAGCGGCCGCCTAGGGGACGGATGAATTATTTGGCGCAAATGTACAATAAACATAGACATGTATAAACAGGCCTCGATACATGAGGTTCGGAACAATCAATTGCAATTACAGCGGAACTGGAGCGCTTTCTGGCCGATCGCCACTCTCATTGCTAACCAGCTCGATTTCACCTGTGAATCCGCACTATATTTCCCGTTCACTCAGTGATGATGAGCGCTTCACCGTGTATGACCAACGTCACTCCTGCCCACTCTGTCTACTACTAGGCAAATCACTTTCCTATAAGCCTAAGGGAAAATGAAAGTGGAGTTACGGCAAATGCCCGACATGAACTTCGCTACCCTAGACTGTTTTTTTAAAAATCTAATTCTATTTTTGCAACCCGACAATCGAGCTTTATACGAATACATCATTACATTGCACGAGGGTTACGCGGACCTGTGTTTGTTTTGCTTCAAATACATGGTCTTGTAAATACGTGGATTTCTCACGATCAAGTGAGGCGGTATTTTATCTGGGTGGTCGGTTTTTATCCATGGCTAATGTTACCACAGTTTTGTTGTAATCAAACCCTTAGCATTCGGGAGTGCCCATCTCAGCTGCCTTTTCTCATATCATGGCAAAATTTGCAAATTAACTCACCCGTGTAGATACATACTACTCTCCAATGCTGAATCAAACAAAGATCACACGATGGGTATATGGTGTAACAACCCAAACCGGGGGGGGGGGGGCAGGCAACGAGAGTACTAGGGGTTCGAAGCTCAATATTCACACCCACACTTACAGTCTCACCAATGACCTTCAAGTCGGTGGCTTCTTACCAGCGAGGAAGAAGAAATTAAGCACATCGTCATTTCCCCACAACACCAAGCAAGTCATTACCCCAAATACCACTTAATTACCGCCAGTAGTCGAGCCTAGTGGCCCCAAGTTGACTTCCAAGCAAATGACCAACTACTAGTCTAGATAATCGTACTGTTTTCGCACACGGTACTTCCTGGATCGTGATCACTTGGTGGCAAGCTAACTCTGGTACCTACTACGGAGTAGACACTCGCGTGACGTTCTGGTCCCCAACAATCATTGAGTCATCTCTTTTGCCATTTTTGCTGCTGTCCTGAACGTGAATGTCGTCGCGACTAGGCATTGTATATGTGTACAAAAGTAGTTGATCAGCGTCAAACCCCTTCCCGTAATTCATTGCGCCCAGGATTCGCCTTCATTTCCATTGCCCTGTTTTCCCTTCTCTCTCGTTCCGATCCCCCGCGGTTGCCCTAGAGTAGGATGACATGTACTTGTTTCTCTGCCCCAGCCTCTGGGAGCTAAAGAGTGTCCAATGCGAACCGGCTCCCTTATATCGTGACCTAGAGCCCTCCTATGAATAACAATGTCGTAATGAGAAAAAACGCTCGCCAAAAAGGTACAAAGCCAAAAAAAAAAAAAAAAAAGAGGTAATAAAACAATGTAAAATGCCTGTGCCTGGTTCCGTTTTGTCCTGTGCTTGAAAACGAATATTCTAACCGTAGTCGACAGAAATGTAAAGTAATTACTGCGCATACAGTTACCCGGCCCCGCAATGAAATAGGGACAGACAGGTTGAGGGCATCCAATTATGGGGCTCGGCTGAGGCTCTAAAGTGTAAGAACCGTTGGGGACAGATTTGGCCTTCTTCCTTGAGGCCCAAGGGGGGTCATGAGACCTCGCGCCGAGGTTGGAGAAGAGTGCAGCCAATAGCGAGCCGGCAGGGGCATACTGCCAAAAACGCAGGACCATGTCCCCCCAGCAATAATGACGCGGGGATGCTGGTGTGCCGACGGCCACGACAGCATCTACTCGTAGGTAGCCGTCCATGTGTCCATGTATTAGCGCGTGTCGCTTCCTAAATTTCCAATTGTAGATCCACGGTGTGCCTCGTCAGTGGTGCATCATTGCGTACCGACGTCTGGGGAAACAACGCTTGACGATCTGTGTGGGGCGGCATCGTAGGAGGAGACGGACTGTCGTCATGCCTCAACAAAAAATAATAATATCGCCGCACGTGTGCAATATGCAGGGACGTGTCCGTTTACTTACGCCAACCGACATTCCAAATCACGTGGGCTATGTCTCTTGCGGTGTTGACGGTGTCGATGACCCGGCCAAAGATGCCCTCGCCGGCAGCAGCGTCGCCTTCCTCGTAGGGCATAAGCATGCCAGACGGCGTACGGCGCATACCTGCGGCGGGTTCGTTGGTAAGGCTGTTGGTAGAGCTGGACCGGTGCAATGCCCCAGTCTCCTCGTCGTCTGGCGATGCGTTCCACTCCAGATTGGGGTCGCAGAAGCCGTCGGCAATATCATCGTCCTCTTCAAAGTAGAAGCGACCCCTCCCTGGTCGTAGTGTCTCTTGGGATGACGAGGGTGAAATCAGATGACCTCTGCCGGTACTGTGCTTCATTGCGGTCTCTGGAGGCTCAGGGGTATCTGTGCGATACTTCAACGTTGTAGACGGAAGCATGGCGATGATCTTCCCTTCAGCGGCTGGTGAATTCTTCTTGCGTTTCTTCGTAGTCGGCGCTGATTTCCTTGCCCTTCCCCTCTTCATCACAACTCCCCCTGAAGAGTCGCTGTCGGCGTCAAGCTGTTGATCAACGTCCACATCATCTTCATCTTCGCCCTTCACCTCAACTGCTATGCATTGCTCGACTTGTTCGTTGAAGTGAATGTGCTTGCGTTCCGCACTTGGGGACGTGACACCTGAGGAGTCGGTAGAAGCAGCAACGCTGCTGCTAGATAGACCATGGCTCATTCTCCGAGTGGGCGAGGGGAAGGACGTGGAGTCAGTGGTGGAACGGACGAGGCTTGGTCTGATGATGCTCCGCGGGCCTTGAGCCTGGACAGCCGCTGTGGCCTGCTTCAATAGAGATGCATTCGATAGTGAGCGCTGTAGCATAACCTCCGACATGCTCCTCTTCTTGAGAATTGGCTTCTTGTTCAGATTCACCAAGGAGCTCGTCCGAGATAGCGAGCCACTAGTGCTGTCCAGTTTCTGGGGACCAATATTGTTGGGCCCGGGTTGTAAGGGCCCGTACAGCCATGTCACATCGCACTCTTTGAGCCTGGAAAAAGTGTGAGAAGGTAAAAATTCCAAACCGGGACAAAGTCTTACGAAGGGCACTTACCAGTTGAGGGTCTCGGGTGATATGGTCTTCAGATTGTTCTTGGCCTTGGCCCACGTTCTCCACGAGGCATTCTCCAAGCGTTCGCTGTTTGAAAACTCGCCGCGACGATTGACAATATACCTCCAAGAAGACCAAATATCTTCCTCCCTCCAGTCGTGCGACAGGTAGTCGACTTGCCGAGACGGGCGTGTCGTTACAGCCGTATCGTCCTCCGCGTGCTCCGGAACGTCGGGAATGTCTGGCCGCGGCGTATCATTTGAACTGTCAAATTCGGGAGAGGGTGTGTAAGAGTCACCGGTTTTAGGACTGGGTGGGGGTTCTAGGTTGTCGTCGGGCGTTGAGGTAGGTGGTTGTGGTTGTAAGAAGAAGTCCTCGTGCTTGTAGGCGGGGACGCCGACGCCGAAGCCGTCGGCTACTTCACTGTCGTCAAAAGCCAGCGTATCGTCGTAGTCGGAGATGAGGGAGAAGTTGCTGGCCGGCGTCGAGGCCGAGGACAGGTCGGTGGACTCAGCATGGGATATTCGAGGAGAGGATGAGGTCGAAGATGGCGCAGAGCGCGAGTAGGCTTCGGAGAAATTTTTGTATTCGTCGTCCTTTGGCGTCCTCGTTGGGTGTTGAAAGGGAGTCGAAGCTGCCGAGCTGAACTGTGACTGAGAATGGGATCGTCGTAGTGTACTGGGAGAGAAGTAGGTGCTCTCCTCAGATGAGAGAACAACGGCCATACTGGAGGGCAGAGACTGGTCCACAGACCGATTCTGTGATGCCGGGGCACCAAGTTTATGGAGGGGAGCAGTCAGGAAACCATGGGTCGTAGAGTGAAGTAAAGACCGTTGTTGTTCTTGTCGTTGTCGTCGTCTTCGTCGTCGTCTTGAACGTCGGAAATGGTGGAATTGCCAGGGTTTTTCTTGCCTTTCCCACAGGCGGCGGCGGCGGCGGTGGTGCAGGTTCAGGTGGACCCTTCCAGACTGGCGGCGACCCCCGGTGTGGGTTGCCAATGGAGCGGTTCAGACTGCTACTAGTAGTAGATAGTAGTAGTAGATGTAGGTTGAGCGGTGATACTAGGAGAGCCGGGAAGTGCAATTCGAAAGGAGCCGCAATGTCCAGGAAGACGTGTAGGGTCGTGGAGCAGATGAGCGTGTCTGAATATAAGGTCAAGACAAATATGGCTGGAATGGAAGACGAGGGTGTGTCGCGGATTTAGATCGTGGGGGATAAGAGCGGGAGCTGGGTCTGATGGGGGTTCCTCTGAGCGAGAACAAGGGTCTCCCAGTGGGTTGGGTGGTACGAAGCATAAGTATTCCGTACCGCGCGTTCGTACTCCGTACTTCCGTACTCTGCACTAAGTTCCTTGCTTGCCCAGCAGGATCGAGGGGGAGGCTGTCTGTTTCTGGCCTTGGTGCTGGCGCTGGCGCTGGCGTTGGTGTGCACTAGGCGTAGGTGGGGCAAAAGGATACCCTACCTACCTTAAGGTACCTACTAACTTGAAGGTACTACTACTAATCAACTTGAAGTAATAGTGGCAGTATCCAGGCGCTACAATACCATGGAAGGTACCTGTAGTAGTTTTCAAGGCACGCAGGTATGACTGACACTGTATGATAAGACCGTGAGTGAGTGAGTGGCGACATCAACGAAAGACAGCAAATTAGACAATGCTGGGTAGTGAGGTAAGGTGTTCGCCGACGAGAAGAGGCACGAGAATCAAAGAATTCATTCAAGGTAGCCTAAGCAAGCTGAACAACAATAGCTCGAGGGGTGAAAAGAAAAAGAGAGCTGAGAAAGACAAGACACAGGGATGGGAAAGGTAAGAGACGGAACGGATGGGTTGGAATGAGGAATGTGTGGCTCTGATATGGATGCCAGATGCAACTCGACTCGAAGTGAAGTACAGGTAATCAATGGGTATACTGATGAGTGGGCGGTAGGCAGATGGGGGAAAGCTTGCACTAGAGCCTGGGGATCGCAGGCTAGTTGGACGCTACCACACCGTGCATTGTACGGAGTAATGCCTGCTGGCGTAGAGAGTACGGGAGAACTTTGGAAGTCACGAAACTCGTGCATGTAAAACGCAATGGTCTTGTCGTTTTAGTTTGGGCGGTGCTGACCTGCTTAGCACCGAATACTACTGGTAGTAGTGCGGAATACGGCGGAGCATGACGGAGCTAACCCACGGCAAAAATCCACAGAGAAAGGAGAACGCTGGGACTGCAGGTCCGTTTCCAACCGACCACTGCACCCACCGACCAGCGCCACGGTGCAAGGGAAAACCATCCAACTGCCAACTCCACGCCCTCCAGGAAGGCCAACAGCGGGGCCATGGTGGCTTGCACGTATCTTATACGGATACCGGAGTAGCACTCGTGCTCAGTTCGTTCGCGTATGAGTCGCAGCGCCTGATGTGTGGTGATGCGATGCTATGCTATGCGATGCGACGCGGTCTGCAGCACGGATATGCAGGCCACACACATACGCTGAAGAGCTCACACATCGTGGTGGAGCGACTTGCAGGCAATGCCTCTCTTGAGTTCATCCATGCATATATCGCGTGCAGAACTCCATCCTTGGTGAAATTCAGTCTGATAGTATCATTGCAATTGGAGATGAGGCGTCGAGAACCTGTCCTGGGTATTCCGTACTCGTGCACTGTACTCCGTACCTTTGACGATATCGTCCTCGTCCTCACCATTCCGGCGATTGAAGACCCCAGTGGAAGCGGTCAACTGTCACCACAGACTGCCCAACGTGAACCACCATGGGCATGGTCTCTGGGCTTAAGTCTGATGCCCCTCCCTGCAAGCGCGGCAGCTTTGACGCCTGGGACGGGTTCACCGTGGCGTCGTGGAGGGAGCCATCTGCTTTATGAGTGGCCGGAAATTCCCTTGGGAGACAAGCCTGGAAGGAAGTTGGAGGCCACAAGGGAATGGTCCACCCTTGTCCCCCGGCTCCGAATACTGGCACTGGCACTGGCACCGGCACTGTCCACGGTCCAGGACTCAGAGCACCGCTGCACATACGGCTGGGCGCCACCAATGTCCCTGGGTAACCTGCACCCAGTGCAATCGGGGCGGTTCGGTACTCGCTCCAGGGAGCAGCAGACAGCAAACAGAACATGGCAAAGAACTGAATCAGAAGGCCAGAAACTCAATGCACCCAAGGGCGGTAGCGGCAAAATTTCCAACCCCACCCCACCATACCGTCGAATTTTCTTTGGTCCACCACCTTGCTATTCGTAACAGCAACTCTTCTATCGTTGCTTGGGGCGGTAAGGCGGTTCTCGACTTCACCTGTGCTTAGCGTCTATTTGTGTGGCGGCCCACAAGTCCATTCTAATCGGGTGCCAGCCCAGAGCAGCCGAGCGGAGCGTCTAGGCTCTGACTTGGTGGGAGGATCCTCGCTGCGCGTCCGACGAACGAAATGCTTCATGTCGATCGTCTTAATGATGGAAGGGGACAGGAGATAAGGGTGTTTCGGTACTCAGAGAGCATCCCTCTGAACCGACCTTATCTCCTCAGCGCAACTCGTACCCTCCCAGACCTTTTTCCAGGCCGTCTCCCCCACCGCAAGGACTTCTTCATCAGATGGAGGTGGGCGGGCGTAGCGGATAACTTCAGATGTGAACGAATGCGGAGGGGCATTGCGGCGTGGCCTAGTCTCGCTCGCTGCTTGGTGGTCCAATCCGGAGGCCAGCCACAGTGTTCAGTTCGCGGGCGATCCTATATCATCCGAGACCCTCATCCACCCCATTCGAGTCGGTCAGTCGGTCAGTGCCTTGTTTCCGCCAACCAGAGGGCAGGTTTTCTGGAGTGATGGGGCCTGCTGGGTCAGGGTTTTGAGGATTGGGATCCCCTTCCATCTGGGGTCTCGTCTTCTCTCCACGCGTCGCTCCGTTGGCAATAGTTCGGTCTGGTGTCTGATAATATCCAAACGGAATCTTGGCAGAGCAAGTGCGAGCACATTGTGTGTTCAGCGCCGACCACTCCCCTGTGGCCCCTGTGGGCTCGGCCGTCTGAACCCTGGAGATTTTCTCCACCCCCAAGCTGGGTCTCGCGGCAGGACCCCGAGCCTCTGATCTTTTCTCTTTATTGTGCATTGGAGACCCAAAATGACGAAGCCAAGCATCACTTGATCTTCACTCGGCTGCATTGGTCGCTGACCTTCCATCCTATGATGGATCTGAAATTTGTTGAGGACAAAAGGGGGGAAAAGCTGAAGCAGTATTGTCTTTACAAATTTATTGTTACTAACCTTGAGTAGATCTCTTTGAACCCAGAGTTGGCTTCAAGCACGTATTCTGTCCCTTCACTCGTTTCGCGGTACCTCTACGACGTTGAAGGCGGTTTCCAATGTCGCGTCTGCATTGCTGGCCACGCTTCGTAATGCGAGAGAGCAAGTTCCACAGGTTGCTTGCGTTAGTTGACCAACTTGGCTCATATATACGCATCAACCCTTGGATCAAAAGTCCACTTTACACACAATTGACCTGCCTTACTATCTTTAACGGCTTGCAACTTGCATCAGATCTTATTACGCAGCCACTTGTACAGTCCGATGGATAATGGATAGCCAGTTCAGCAGCAGAGAAAAACTCCCTCCGCAAAGCCATCGCGGCTTCGGATTCAAGCCCTAGGCTGCATCATTGAAAGCATCGTGTGTTCCAAAAGCATTTTAACTCGAAGCACGCAAAGTCAATGGCGCCGCCAACCTGGCTCCCTTCATAACTGGCCTTTCGGTATCTGACACCACGGCGTGTCATACCTCAGGCCGATAGCGAACTGCAATTCTGTTACGTCCACAAGGAATGCCAGATCCGCGTTGCATTGGTCCAAGTTTGATGTCGAATGATTCTACTACAAAGAAGAAGACAACTTCAAGCAGATTCGCAATGTTCATTGTGAGGACCTTACTCTGATGCTTACGGATTCCCGGATCTTATGTGATGAGAGGAAGCAAGCTCGTTGGAGTACAAACGGGCCCGAAACGTAGAGGAACTTGAAGATGAAAGGCGTCGTAAGCGTCATGCTACCATCTACGGCCGTGCGCGGCGGCGATTTGGAACTACATGACGCATCGTGGATCGTGGGAAACTTTGGCTAGCAACCGCCACAGGCAGCACACAGTGACCGTGCGTAAGCAATTGATGACCAGCACCTACCTGCCGCCGTTAATGGTAGCGACAGAAAGGTCTTGACACTAGCCCGAGTCCTCCCGCGTCGTCTGGAGTCAATCGCAGTATGGCGGGCGCCATTGAGCAAGTGCATTCCCCTCGGAAAAGCACATAGTTCTCCACCATGCCATCAAGCAAAGCTCGATTATACTTGAGGGACTTATGCCACCAGGACTATCTACTAGCCCAAGGTATCCCTTCTTTGCAACCACATCGACGTAACATCGCAGGGCTTCGCTATCAGGGTCCTTGAAGCATGATTAGCGGGGACCGTCAGATCTGCGCCAGTGCGACCAGAACAAAGGCCGGCTGCTAAAGAAGCCGGGCTTGCTGGCTGGCCGTCGAGGTACCCGCGTCCTAGAGCCGCGGGAAAGTCAAAGATTGAATACTAAACGCTAATATTGCTCTAGTCGGATACGTCAGACTTCCTCTCACCCGCCAGCCCGGACCACGCACCCGCCCCATAAACCGGGCAGTTGGAGCTTGAAGGGCACAATGAGAGATGTGCGAGTCGATTACGATAGCCCGGAGACGATTGCTCCAGGTTTGTCGAGCTGCACTGATTGAGCTTTGTCGAGCTTTTGCTGCAATGAGGTTGCAATCAGAAACTTGGGAGTCAAGGCGCCAAGTGCCTGCAGGTTGGCAACCATCTTTCGCAAAACTGGGCCCTGATCCGTGCCTTTTGCCTAGCAGCGCGGTGTGTGCCGCACATGCAATGCACACTCGCATTGCATTTGCTGTCTGGCGCCTGCTCTACCGTTTCCAGATGCACGCCGCCTGCAGCTAACGACGCCGATAGCCACCCAGTTCTTGGTCAACCCAGAGGCAGCCTCCTGCACTGGTACTAGCAGCACGATACGAGTGTCGACTAGTGCCACTAGTCTTGGTAGTATTCGCTATTAAACCTCCGACTGCTTCGAAACGTCCGCGATGGCCTGCCTGCGTTGCGCACCACACATGGGCGGCCTTATCGTGTGGTCTTGCGGCGCTTCTTGATTGGCTTTGGGGCTTCCTCCGACGCTCTGTATATGTACAGATACGATTGTGACTGTTTTCCACCGGCTCGCCTTTGCTTGTGGAGTCTTGCCCTGTCACATCGAGAACCGCATGTCTGCTTGCATGCACAAAGTCTACGCAAAAGTCCTCTAGACGCTGCAATTGGTGAGCCATTAATTACATTCTCGAACCAGACGCAGTGGCTGACGTGTTTCATGCCCATCTGCTTCGCTTCGAGGGAGAATTAGATTGGAAGCGGACGCCTCTAGTCCTGGTCCTACTAGTCCTAGTCCTAGTCATCTTTCTGGCTTGATCTGGCCAGCACAGCCAGCCAGCCAACCAGCCAGGTCAGACTGTGCAAACTATTCCTCCGAATCGCTATTATTTACATGCCATTGATTACCAACAACAGTGCTATTACCTGATTTCCCAGTAGACTCACATCAACACACAGTGAGCCTATTGAGAGGCTCCCATCACCTGGTTGGTGGCGATAAGACTCCGGGCTTTTGATAAAGCTCTGGAACCTGTTTGGATAACAGTTGACTTCTTGGAATGCATGATATGCAGTGGGACAACATCTGCGTCCGAAACTCAAGGAGATCAGTCATCCATCTCACCGGCGGTATTGACCTTGCGTATGCGGGTATCAGTCTCTTGTGTATATTTTTACTCCTCCGCTTGCTTGTAAATGGCTAAGAGAGTCTTCGACGTCAATCAGCCTTCCGCCGTTTCCTCCTCGTAATGGTAGTACTACTGCATGCCTGTCAAATGGAGTTCGCGCCAGGACGCGTTCATCTACAGCAATTGCATTCTACATACTATACAAGTACAACTACAGCACGCCTCGAACAAGCTTCGACGGACCTTCCGTGCCATGGCTCCACCCAATCCCGGCCCGGGCTATTCGTGGAGTTCGTGGTATGGAGACGCAATCGGGCCCTCTTGTTCCCTGTCCCCTAAGACTTTGCTGGTATGCCGTACATATTCATTGTGGCGGCGGCGGCTAGGGGTGGTCTAGAAAGTACGCGGCCCACCCTCCGCGGAGAATAACAATGGGCGCTTGTTTTGCCTTGGACCTTTCTGGACCTTGATGGCGCGGGCGCGGGCGCGGGCAAAAAGTTTGTCGGGCTTATATGACGCGTATAGGGGAAGAGAGAGAAAAATAAACCGACGAGATACGAAATCCTGTGTTTGTTTATCTCCTGTGTTAGCTCTTTGCATTTCGCAGTTGGCGGCACGGCATTGCTCTCGGACACCTCTAGCTCTTCAAACCGCCCGTGTTAGTCGGGCTAAAGCAAGCCAAAATATCTCCCGCCATCGTAAGTCGCGATGACGAAGCATGGGAGAGCCAGGTGTAGAGAGAAGTGTGTATGAAAGAGGGAAACAGAGAGAGAAGAGGGAACAGCTTGGTGACCGACCTCCAACTCGGCTAGGGCGGATTCGAATTGTGCAATCTCGGACTAAGATGGAACAGCAACAAGGTGCAGAACACCATCCGAATTGCGTCTTTTCTGTACGCCAACACCACCACTGGCAGCAGGGTAAGGGAAAAGGAGGAGGGCCGATTTTTGGCCACTGCGAACAACATGCTCAGCGGCTGCAAGCCACAGCAAGGTGACTGACTACTCCGTACGACTCGGTCGACAGACGGAAAAGCCTTCACACCATGCACAGGAGGCTCTGCATAGTTCGACAATATCCCTTGTCCACACATATCTTCCATTTTGTTTTTTATTTCTCTCTACTATCCATGCTCGACGGGGCATATTGTGGTTCCTTCTTGGTATTAAGTAGTGGGTCTGCCGTTCGATTCAATGCAGTAGCGTACGATGCCGTGGATACCCAGCGTCGCATTCCAACTTGGCATTTGTTTCCAATCCAAGGCATTCGATGGGTTGGTTGTTTCCTCTTGTCAAGGATAGTCAGGGTCGTGCATCTTCATGTGAAAAGAGGCGCTCGGCGCGCGCGCCATTCGTCCTCGCTCCAACGACCTGTTCCCCCCCCCCCCGGGCCGCCCAATTGAAGCGCAGAGAACCCGGGACAAAATGTACGGGTTACACCATCTTCTTATCGGATACATATGTATCTTCCAGCGGGGAACAACCATCCAGATACATTCTGGATGCATTCTCCCTCTTTCAACTGGGACTACACTCCAGCTGTGGTCCAAGCCGGTACGCTGCTTGCTTTGTGGGGAGAGAGAGAGTACGGAGCAAGCGCCACCATGTTAGAATTGGTTACACGGCATCGAGGTAGCCAGCGTGGTGCTGTGCTGTGCTGTCTCTGCAGGCTGGGAAGCACAACAGGACCGTTTTTCCCTCCTCTCAAGTGACAGTAAGCGGGTAGGCAACCCCATCGCACATACAACCCTATTCCCTTCGAACTGTGGCTGGCTCCACGGGGCTGGGATTTGCTGCCTATCCTCAAGTTGATGTATACCACGCTGCCATCTCGTGTTCGAGATAGGTCCCGGACCACAAGGTTGATATACCCGACTTATAGTCCATGGGGGATCCCCCCCCCCAGACAGCCCGAGTAGTTAAGAACCGTGTAGCGCCCGCCGGAGAGTTCCACAACCGCCTTGTTCCGCCGCTCACCGGCTGCACGTATGTTGTTTTAATCAAGCGACGGTCCATACATGATTGTCGGACGAGCGAAGGTACGATTAACGCTTTACCCCCCCGAGGTGGCAACGCAGTGGATAGGTAGCGTACTGCAGGCCCGTTGACTTGCAGCTTGCACCCCCTTGCAAGGCCCAACTTCAACAATCGTTGTAGAGTGCTCGGAAGGCCGGCATGACGCTGGTTGAGGAGATGCTTCCTACCCTCGAGGGGCGAATGCAACGTCGCTTGGGAGTCGCATACTCACGCAGAACATGAGCTTGTTGGGAGCCACATCGCGTACCTCATGAAAGGTGGCTTGGCCTTCCTCCTCGCCGTTTCCAGGCTTCGGCCGCAGCCCAATCTCCTTCTCGATTCTATCCAGCACTTCCTGAACGGCTGCGTCATTGTTCGGCTTTGGAGCGAAGCAGTGAACGTGTATCATGGGAAGGAGGGTCTTCGTGTGAGGAGCAAACAGTTCTTCATGTTCATGGTAAAGACCGCGGAAATTGTGAAGGAATTCAATCGCTGATGCAGGGAGGTTCATGACAAAGTGCGAGACGGTCGGAGGTACAGGCACCCGAGTCGGTGGCGGCGCCGGGTTTCCCGAGGACCGGGAGAACTTGGGCTTGATGAGAGCATGGTCGCCACGTTTGGACGCCTCGAGCACAAGGTCTGCCGCTCGATGAATGAAGTCGTGGCCGTCTTCGTTGAAGGGTTTCACGTATTGGGAGACCTGAAAAGCATTAGCTGAGTGGCAGTTCTTATGTAGAGTAGACCATGAAACAAGTTGAGAATTACCTTGTTCCTTTGCACGTTCTGTTCAAGATACTTGTAGCTCTCGGGGTTCTTGTCGTTGGCCCATACGAAGACCCCTTTCCTCCCTGCCGGGATGGCAAACGGACCAATGCCGCCCATAACATCCGCGACGACCTCGCCGGGCTTGAATAATTCAATGACACGCTCGTGCTCATGCCCCAGCTTGGAGTTCCAGTACACCTTGCCATAGTCGAACTCGAAATTGCACCCGGACTCGCGAACCTTGACGAGGAGGTCGTCTGGGCCTGCCAGCACCTCGTAGGAGAAGGTGCGGAATTCATTGTCCGTGCCCACGTCGTTGATCTTGTTGATCACGGTTGACAGGTGTGCATTCTTGTCAATGATGGCCTCCGCAATGATATGCTTGTACGGGAGATATGGCTCCCGTAGATTCAGATGGGCTGGATTTTGAGGATTAGTACATGGCTGGCTGCCTGTCAAGATTGAGGATTGCCACTTACCAACGTGGCCAGCAGAGTTGAAGCCACTTGGAATTTCTCCATGAAGCTCCTCTGGAAGAACTGACTTGATAACATCACCTTCTCCAAGTTAGCCAAGCGTACAACATGTGAAGGGGTTGTCGCAAAGGACTGACCATAGCTCCAATACGAGTAGTCGACATCGAGGGTGTAGGGTAGGATATCCAATTCTCCCCCGTCCACCCCATCTCTCAAGACAGAGCTCCAAGATTCACGTTCTACGCCAAAAAGAAAGAAAAAATAGCGGTTAGTGAGTGACATGTGAGTGAGGCGATGGTTTTTTCATCGAATTTACTGGCAGGGTCGACCCTCGGATCCAAGACCAGGCATCTCTCTCCTTGCTTGGCCAGCGCTGGATCTGGATGGGGTACCACGGGCTTCAGCTTTTCCAAGCGCAGGAGCTCCTTTGACTTCTCCAGGCCGCTGCGGTAGCGAGCTAGGTTCTGATGGCTCTTTACATGGGCAGCCGTGGACGGCAACTGCTTGAAGAAGAGGGATCTGTCCAGAGTTTTGGCAGCTCGCGCAGCAGGGGCTCGGAAGAGGTTGTTCATGTCGGTCACCTCAGTCTTGCCCTTCTAAGAAATCCCTTCTTGTCAGTTCTGAAGCTTGTCAGAGGTCCCTATAGACAAACAAAGAAAAGAGGGAAAAAATCGTCAAGAGCGGTGTAGGAATGCTGTGATTAGACTGACCTCCATTTTCACGGCGAGCTCGAGCTCTGAGGCAGGATTTTGGGATGAGACCAGGTCGTGTAATAATTTGATGCCCTCAGGCATGGATTTCCACGACAAGGGGTCTTATTTGCTAGTGGGGGGAATGGGGTAGGGAAGTGTGGCTGTGCGACGCCACACTATCTTCTAGTCTAGTGCCTCAGTGTATGTAATTAGTAGTTGTACCTGCTAACTTGCAGGCAAGAAGTGTGGACCTGACATCAACTGTGGCTGAAGCTTCAACTGACGAACCGTCCATCATCTCGACCATCTCGAATTGCCTTGTTTTCTCTCGTGAGAACCTCAGTGGGACCAATACTGCAGTACGACCACCTGGTTTCTTTACAAGATGGCCCTCACCAAGCTGGACTATCACCGCGGAACATATTGAATACGATAAATACAATCAACTCGTCTGGATGTCAGTTATTGTGACTTCTGTACCAACATATCTATTTTCTTCTTTCTTCTTTCTTTTTTAGATTCTCAGCCGCTGATGACCCTTTTCAATCCGGAAGAAAAAAAAAAACTCCTCATGGCCTCGGCTGTACGGTAATGTACTGGATCGGCCACTTGGCAGGGACCTTGAGCTCCTGAGCCGCCTTGAGCACCCACCTTGGCTCACGCAAGAACTGCCTGGCGGCCACCACAAAGTCGGCGCGGGCCTTCTGCTCGCTGCCGCTCTCACCCAAGGCACCGCCCTCCTGTACAAGCGATCTCGCTTTCTCAGCTTCCCTAATGTTGCCCACGGCCGCGATGCCCATGTCGATCCCATCGGCACGCAACGCAGCACGGATCTCGCCCGCGAGCTGTGTCTGGAAGTCCAGGTCAACGTCAATGCGCTGGGCCGGATGGTTACCGCCGCAGCTCACGTCGAGCACGTCGACGCCCAGAGCGGGAAGCTCCCTGGCAAGGCGCATGGTCGATGGCATGTCCCACGAGGCCTCGCCAGTGTGTTCCATCCACTCTGTGGCCGAGATGCGCACCCAAAGCGGCATGTCCTGGGGCAAGACGGCGCGGACGGCGGTGATGATGTCACGCAAAAGACGTGTGCGGTTCTCATAGCTTCCGCCGTATTCGTCTGTTCGTTTCTGAGCGAGTGGTTGTCAATATACGGAACATGATGAAAGAGAGACATTGGACTTACATTGGTGATCGGGGAGAGAGACTGACTTAGTAGGTAACCGTGACAAGCTTGCAGTTCAACGGCATCGAAGCCAGCGTCCACAGCTCTCCTAGCTGATTGGGCAAAGGCACCGACAATCCTCTCTATGTCCTTGGCAGTCATTGACTTGGGCGTTGGGAACGACGCATCATATGGGATTGAGCTAGGTGCAACGACATCGGTTGGCCAGCCTCCAACACTCTCATCCGCCACCGTCTTATTGGCACTTCCCCCAACCCAGGGGGTGAGCGTACTTGCTTTGCGCCCCGCATGAGCAAGCTGGATAGCCGCCTTGGACCCTTGGCTGTGAATCACATCTACGATGCGGCGCAAAGGGGCGATCTGGGAGTCGAGCCACAGACCCGAGTCCTCGGGGGAGATGCGACCACGAGCCTCGACGGCCGTAGCCTCGACAAAGATGAGTCCGGCGCCACCGAGGGCGAACTGGCTTAGATGAGCAAGGTGCCAATCGGTGAGATGGCCGTTGTCGGCGCTGTAAGTGCACATAGGAGCGACGACGAAGCGGTTTTGGACAGTCAGCCCGCGACTCTTGTACGGCTGGAAGAGGGTCGGCGCTGATGAAGGCGTCAGGGCCGATCCAGGTGGAGGAGTCTGTGCCGGAGTGAAGAAGGGCACGTCAGAGGCCGGCTCATTCTTGAGAGTGATGGAACCCATTGTGTGAGACTCTCGAGCTTTGTTGCTGTGATAAGGGGTGGAGCAGCTGCTCTACGGAGTAGGGAGATGCCATGATGTATCCATTGCCGAGAGAGTCGCCTTTCTTATACCCATTGCTTCCTTTCAAAGTCCTCTTCGTCTACCTGGGCGACCTGAACAACCTCATGGCCGGGACGCCCTGAGATTGACTTGTTTGACATCGAATTTGAGGCATTACTAATGTTGGGGAGAGAGTGCCAACTACGAGATGTCAAATAGGCTTAGTTATGGTGGTAGTAGGAGCTCTGCAGTTCCGCGGGGATACGCCAGGCTACCGGGATACCGGGGGAAAGCCTGATTAGATGGGATGAGGGATTGTCATTGGATGGGAACCTCGGCTTTAGGGGGCAGATCTCTGGCACGATACCACAAGGCTACCTCAGGACTCAGGAGTCTCGGACTGTCAGGTTGCTCAGCTGGCATCACGGAGGCGGCATCGCTATAGGCTTACTGGACTCCGGGCAATTGGAACCCTGGGCCCCATCAAGACAAAGGCGTACCAAGGTGACAAATCCAGATGGAAAAGCTAAGACGGATTAGGAGGAATTCTGGTCACCCCCCCTGTCATGCCACATTAGGTTCGCTCACGGCGTATCAGGACAGTAATCCATGTCTTTAAATAAAATAGCAGTCTGGTAACGTTTGAGTTCTTTTATCTATACCTACATTGCCAAGGGGGTCGGTCAGGGAACGCACTTTGTTGTTATCAGCTATCTCCATTCTTGTGTCCTCGACATGCAGTTTATCAGCACTGGCTGTGAGAGACTTCAGCTAAGGGTCGCTCGCACAGATGCTAAACCAAGACTATTCATCGATGGCGTTGCCGGTCAGGGTTGAGAGTAATAATTGGCACGCGGTAGACGGCAAACGGCAAGCCAGAATCAAGGCACATGCATATTACTGATGGATAGTATGGGACAGGATGGGATGCGAAGATCTACTAGTCTGGTACAGTATGAACTGTGAAGGGACTGACTGCATGGTAAACCATATTACCAAGATAATGACCAATGGATAAGTGCGCGTCTCATCGTTGTTAGCTCGGAGCAGCAACAGCAACAGCAACAGCAGCAGCAACAGCAGCAGCAACAGCAGCAGCAGCAGCAGCAGCAGCAGCAGCCACACGAGCATGTTATAAGACGGCTGCATGTCTTATCCCCCCCGCAGTCGTTGATTGGATCCCTCGTGGGGTTTGGAGAGTGCCAGCGCATTCGACGCTGATCGGGAATGGCGTTGGATGGGATGGGACGGAATGGGGGGGAAAAGTTGGAAAAAGTGACCTGCTTTCATGCAATCAGGCCAGTTACATGGCGCGCTCCCACCCTTTTCCCGTCGTACGAGGAACCAGATGTTGATTCAGGCAGAACAACGCATGAGGAAACAAGACCTTTTTTTGTGTACATGGAATGTTAAAAATCAATTGATTCGGCAGAAGAAGGAAGAAGAAGAAGGCCAAGAAGAAAAGACAGTAAAGAGGGAACATGGTTTGTGCTCATGTACGTCACATTAATAGCATTGATGATATGGGATGTTGCCTGGATGATCGACCTCGTCGTCAAATCAACGGCAAGGGGGATAGGATAGCAATAGAAAAATAACAATAACAACAAACCAAGCCAAACCTTGTTGCTCCCGAATGTCTAAGCATTGCATCAGTCCGTTGGACTTGGTGGCTGATCGACCTGCAGAATGAAGGAGCAAGTCATGAGGGTTCGTCGGGAGTCGAGACCCTCAGAAGGAGGTGCAATTGCGGGCGGGGGGCACTTGCGTGAGGAGGAGAAGGAGGAGGGCGTCCACGACAACGAAGGGGAAGGGGGGTAGCTGAGATGGGGTTGTGGACGGGAATGGGATGGGGGATGGAGGATGGGAGGATGGGAATCAATCGGATGAGGGCGGTCAGCGATGGTAAGAGGGCGCGGGAGAGAAAGAGCCAGCCTGTCTGTGTGTTGGTGCTGCTGCTGCTGCTGATGGTGGATGGATGGATGGATGGATGAATGAATGAATGAATGAATGAATGGCCTGGGATGGATGGATGGGTCGATGGGTCGATGGGTCGATGAGTGGATGATGGTCGGTCACTCACACGCATACTCACGCTCACTTTTCTCTCTCGCTCATCCACCCACTTCCATCCGCAGTCCCAGCCAAGCCAGCTCATCATCAACTCCCGTGGTCGTGAACGTTAATGTCAATGCTCCATTGCTCCTCATCAGTTGATGCTGGTCGTCGGGCGAAAGAATCGAATCGGGGGCGCAGGAATGGGGGATGGGGCCGGCACAGTCCGCACAGTACGGAGCGCATGGAGTGCCAGTGCTAATGCCCGTGATGGTGTGAGGTGATTGGTTCTCCCTTGGGTCACCCCGCTTAGCCGTCCACCATTGCCCTCTGGGTCAGCTTCCCGAGTCTATGTGCACTTGAAACTTGGGCCCCATCTGCTCCTGCTACAGTGCGGATACTGTGACCCCAATGCCGCTACTCCGTCCTCCTCCTAATATTACGGAGTATACGTGCCTAGGTAAGGCACCTAAGGTCAGTGCTACACTGCTACCTTAGTGAGGTCCACAGCGCTTGTTCACTTGTGCGGCAGGGCACCTTTCCGCACCACTCCGTAAGTGACTACGGACAGCAGGGCTCCTCTAGCTTCTTGCCGTGCCTGTACTTCAACTTGTGCTTGTGCTTGTGCTGGGGCCGGGGCTGGTGCCATTGTTATGCACCGCAGTGGACTCACCATCCGAAACCACCATCGTGAAGCGCCGACCTACCATGCACTACTGTGCCATCCGCCGCACCGTCAACCTTTTCTACTACTATTCTTCTGCATGATCCCCAGCGCGATTGCTGCCCTTGAGAGCTCCCCCCTACGCGTCGTCCGAACACTCGAAGCCCTGCCAATTCAGCCCCCGGCTCCGCAGACACCCTTTCTGACCTGACCTGGCTTAACTGACTCGCCCGAGTCCTCCGCCAGGCTTGTGCTTTCAGCGTGCTTCCTGCGTGCCTGCGTGCGCGCCCGTGTACACTCGTATAGTGCATTCGCACGCTCCGCACCCGCACCCGCTCCACCGCTTGCTGTTCCAGTCTCAAGTTTGGCTCCATTTCCATCAACCTCTCCTGACCTCTCAACTCAAACCCCCAAGCGAGGTCAGCGGCCTAAAAACTGCTGATTGATAGTCACCACGTCGAATCCGGGGCTTTTCTACTTCTCTCAGTCATGCATCCTCGTCTCGCTAGTCTGTAGTCTGGGCTCCCTTGCCAGACCCTCGAGTCGATACTGCGAAACCCCGATAGCCGTCAACCGGCCCCCCTCCGTGGCCTCGAATTCCCTCCTTATCCTTCCCGTCTGGCCTCATCATCGTGCAATCGACCCGGCTTTCGCGCCTTCCGAGCTGGCGTGAGGCCTTCTCACGGCCATGGACTCACCGTCTCGCTCGTTGGCCCCACCTGCCGTGTCCCAACTACGGACCGAGCAGGCGGGCCCCATGGAAAGATCCCTCAGCCAGGATATCCGTGAGGAGCGCGAGGATCTACGAGAAGCCGCCGAGTCAACTCTCAACTGCATCGTCGACCTGAATCTCGATGGGACCATCAAGTGGGCGAGTCCGTCGTGGACCGATGTCGTTGGGACGCGACACGAGTCGCTTGCTAGCAAGTCCATGTCGGATTTGATTGTCGGCGAAAACAAGCACGTCTTCTCTGAGGTCGTCGAGTCCATGAACAAGGATGATTCCAAGAGCCATCGTGTTCGCTTCGCCCTCGAGCTTGGTCCATTGTCCAAACTACGATCGATCGACCCCACAGAGGACCCAGAACAGCCACAACGAGATACCATCGATCTCGAAGCACAGGGCATCATGGTATATGATGGCGTCTCGGGGGGTGATAGCCATGTACGTATCCCCGAAACCTCACCGATTAGGATTGCTGTGACTAACATGGGACTGGCCAGGTTATGTGGATGATCCGTCCTTGGACAGCGCCCAACGAAATCCAAATCGACCTTCCTGATGTCATTGTCGACTCTCTGGGCTCTGGAGGGGAGGTTTTGGCGAGTTTCCTCAACCAACTCGCTGAGTACGGGGGTGAAGACATTGATAACAACGTGAAGCCCCCACCGCCGGTACTCTGCCGCATCTGCGAGCGTCAGATTCAGCCATGGTGGTTTGAGAAGCACACCGATCTATGTCTCCAAGAGCATCGAGCCGAAATGGATGTGCAAATGTCGCAAGAAAACCTGTCCGAACATCGCCACGCCATCGTTCGAGTACTCGACGCGTTGGAGGCTCGTCAGAGCCGACCGGTAACTGGCGAGCAGCCGACCGTCCCCTTAGCCGAGTACAAGGGAATGCCCATCGGCCCTCCACCCTCCACCCAGTCTTCTCCAGGCACATCCATGGCCAGATCAAGGGATCGGTCGAGCGGCTTTGGGCACACTAGGACGCGCTCCTTTGCCGTTCGCCGTCCCCAGGCACGCATAGTTGAACTTCTTATGGACCTGTGCGACACTGCTATGGAGATCAGTACCCCGTCGCTCAAGGATGGCTCGACCCAACAAGAAAACGGCGACTTTCGCACACAATCTCCCCAATCCGAATCGAGGATCTCCCAGGTGCTCCAGTGGCACTCGCCCAGCACCAACACGCTTGAGCAGGAACATGGTTTGGCAAGTCTTTGTGCGGACACGGAGAAGGTTGCTAGGGCTAAAGTCGACGCCGTGTTCCGTCATCGCAAGATTATCGAGTACGCAGAGCGTATTCGTATCGAACTGGCCGTTTTGGTTCAAGATTGCATCGACGAAGCCATGCACAAGGCTGCTCGTATCGCTGCTGGCTGCTTGACCGATTCGGTCGAGAGTGATGAAGAAGCAGCACAGGAAAGCGAAGAGTCTCAGCAGGCTGATGCTGGCGGCGAGGGCTCTTTTGAACCTGTCGAAATCAGTCTCGAAGCCCGGGCGGCAACTCAGAGCCATGAAGATGTTGACGAGCCACGGGGTCGCAAGGTGGATGATGCGGCCGAGAAGGCGATCAGTAGCCCCTCCGCTCTTGCGGCGGCTCTTCGTCAAGTTGACCTGTCATCTACCGGGGCACCCAGATCCCGCCCCACGTCGTTCATTGCTTCCACAAGATCCAGCAGCCCGCGGGAGTGCCAGACACCTCGGTCTAACATGGGCGGTCCCGGCAGTGTCTCCCATCCCTTGGACATGTCGCGGGAGCCTACCATCGTCTCCGAGAGCGAGACAGCTGAGAGCGAAGGCAGCTTCCGCTCGTCTTCGCTGGCCTCTAGAACGGCGGCAAGGACCGAATCCCCCATCTCGGAGTTTGGCGATTTGAGACGTGCAGCCAGTTCCCGGCAACACCATCGCAAGAGCTTGGTTCTTCCGGGTACATCGTCACCGCGACGTCAAGAATCACCCTCTCGATCTCAAGCTCCTCCGTCGCCCCTAAGGATCAAGCCACGTGGTATGCCTGGCTCCCAGGAAGGTATCACTTCGCCAGAGGCGTCGCCCATGTTAGGGGGAAGCGAATTTAGCTCGCCCGTCATTCACCCCGTCCGCCATCACCGTAGACAATCGTCAGCCGCCATTTCCGATTTCGTCATGAAGCCACCACCTTCGCCTCGACTGAATACCAATCAAGCGCCGCCGCAAGGCCGCTCGACGCAGCCGTCTATCAAGGACTTTGAGATTATCAAGCCCATCAGCAAAGGCGCCTTTGGTAGCGTGTACTTATCAAAGAAGAAATCCACAGCCGAGTACTTTGCGATCAAGGTGCTGAAGAAGGCTGACATGGTTGCCAAAAATCAGGTCGGGAACGTCAAGGCTGAACGAGCAATCATGATGTGGCAAGGAACGAGCGACTTTGTTGCCAAACTATACTGGACATTTTCCAGTAAAGACTACCTGTATCTTGTGATGGAGTATCTCAATGGAGGGGACTGTGCTTCGCTGATCAAGGTCCTTGGTGGTCTTCCCGAGGACTGGGTCAAGAAATATCTTGGTGAGGTTATCCTGGGCGTAGAGCATCTACACAGCCGAGGCATCATTCACCGAGATCTCAAACCGGACAACCTGCTCATCGATCAAAAGGGCCATCTCAAGCTGACAGATTTTGGTCTGTCCCGCATGGGTCTGGTCGGTCGGCAGAAACGTGCACTCAACAGCGGCCAAGCCGACACCACGCCTGATCTTCTCAAGCAGGGCCCCTTTGTGCGATCAACGTCCATGGCATCATCACGCTCAACGTCTCTTGACCTTCATGGCCACTCGGCTCACTCCCCTGTTCATACGCCACAGATGACGCCCGAGGTTGGTAGCCTCGGCCAACCGTCGTACTTCAGCCTAGGCTCGGCGCAGAATGAACCCCGTCGGGTGTCGAGTAGTCATCGAAGCGACAGTGGCGGCAGCGAGACCCTCACCCATATGCTTGGGGCTTTCTCGTTGAACGACCCCGAGCCTGGTTTACACCCAACCACTACTAAATCGCCGGTAGAGGAAGAGGGCGCGATTGCCGGGTCGCCTGAGCTAACTTCCATGCAAGCCGGCTCTCGACTGAGCATGGAAGCCCGGCATGCTCCTACCCAGTCTAACATGATGCCACCAGCCATGGCGCTGTTTGATCCTGAAGATGCCAATCGCCGATTCGTAGGCACTCCGGACTATCTAGCCCCTGAGACTATCAACGGTGACAAGCAAGATGAGACGAGCGATTGGTGGTCTGTAGGATGCATACTCTTCGAGTTCCTCTACGGCCTCCCTCCCTTTCACGCTGGGGAAGCCGAAGAAGTCTTTGAGAACATTCTGGCACGCAAGATACAGTGGCCAGAGGAGGACCCTGACGAGCCCATCTCCGAAGAAGCCAAAGACCTGATCAACAAGCTGCTGTGCACGGACCCGCCTCAGCGACTGGGCTCAAATCGCGAGGAGAAGTTTCCCTCTGGTGGCGAAGAGATCCGGAGCCATTCCTGGTTCCAGGGGTTGGATTGGGATAGCTTGCTCGAAGATGAGGCGCAATTTGTTCCCCAACCTGAAAACCCAGAAGATACCGAGTACTTCGATCCCCGCGGAGCCATACTGCAACCCTTCACAGAGGAGATGGACGAACAAATGTCGCCTCAGTCGTCCGGCGGTGGCTCGGAGTATCCCGATAGACCGCACGATGCCTTGTCCAGGGTCCGGTCGCAGGTTAACTCGCTCATGCATCGGAAGTTGATGCCACTGCATATCCCCCCGCATGTCAGAGACACCAAGTCCAGGAGACTAAGTGAGCCGGTGGCCAATGACGACTTTGGGACGTTTGCTTTCAAGAATCTCTCCGTCCTCGAGAAGGCGAACAAAGATCTCATTCAGAAATTAAGGGCGGATGCCCTCGCTTCGCAGAGCAAAGGAGGTTCCGCACCTCAGAGCGCAGGCGCCGGCGCGCCATCACAAGCGCCATCCTTAGAAGGCAGCCCGGTACTTCCGAACCCTCTCCAGCGAACATTGTCCAATGCCAAGTCGGGCAACCGACCACAGTCTCCCTCAGGGTACGGTCAGAGTAACGCGTCGCCGAGCCGAGCCTCGCAACCTTCCTCGCCGCTTCTCGTCTCGTTCGTGGCAGGGCAAGGTGCGGAGGGACGTCGCAAAGCTTCAAACAACTCATCGAACCTGTCTCAACCGAACATTGGCGGTAATGGTGGTGGTTCGCTCCAACCACCATCCAATATTGATATTCCAAGAATGCCTCCAAGTCTCCAAAAAGCTGCGACAACCATGTCGTCGTCTTCGTCCCCCGTCAAGGGCCGCGGAAGCGCGCCGCCGCCTTTAGCCCTATCGCCTCAGAAATTGGTCGCAACGCCTAAGCCAGCCAGCGCTACTGCAAGCCGTTCGAGGTCTCTGACGGTGGGATCCCAAGAGGGTAGTCCCGTGTCGGCAGATGCGCTCCATCGTCATCGCAGTCGCAGGAGCCAAGTCTTCGACATGTCGCCGTCATCATCGGACAACGAGGGGGACAAGCACAGTGCCCTTCTACGCGTGCAAAGGCGACGACAGAGCTCGAGGCGCTTGTCACAGATTGCTTTTGACGGCGGATCTACCTTCAGACCGCTCGATGTGCTAATTTGTGAGGACCACCCCGTGGCTCGTATGGTGATGGAAAAACTACTGGAGAAGCTCCGTTGCCGCACCATCTCCGTACCCAATGGCTCGGAGGCTGTGCGCTACTCGATGAGCGAGATCAAATTCGATGCCATCTTCCTCGAATATAAACTACCGCAGATCAATGGCACTGACGTGGCCCGGATGATTCGGGAGACAAAGAATGCCAACTCCCACACACCCATCATTGCCATCACAGCCTACCTCAAGGAGCTGCAGGCACCACACTACTTTGATTCATTGATCGAGAAGCCCATCAGCTCATCTAAACTGACCGAGGTACTTCGCAGTCTCTGCCACTGGAGACCAGAATCGCCTGGGCAAAGCTCGTCGAGCAACAGTCTGAATATGCCGCCGCCTCAACACCCGGCCCCGACGGCTTTGAAGAAGGTCGACACGCGGACGGACGAAAGCCCCACGTCGGTGTCTTCCTTTGCGGGACGCCATGGCTCATCCGTCCTATCCAGCCGCGAGGACTCCATCAGCTCGAGTGCCTATGGTGATACTGAGTCTGTCACAACGGACGAGTTCTCTGCGGGCCTGAGCCGCAAGGGGACCGCAGAATGGGAGGAAGGGGGCCTGGGAATATCGGACTCGAATGCAGTTACAGCTACGGCTACGGCTACGGCTGAAGCTAACGCCCCAGTCCCTGAAGGACCAGCCCCGACGATACCGCAGCTCACCGTCCAGCATTCGGCGCCGCCCCAACTCGAGCGGAACACTCGTACTCCGGAAAAACCCAAGAGCAAGCGGGAGGGCTCAGAGAAGAAACAGCCAGAGAATACGGAGTCGGCCGACGATGAGGATGAAGAGCTTGGACTTACCCGCGAGCGACAGCCAAGGCGAAGCACGGGTCCCAAGGGCAAGCCGACGTTGCCTAGCTCCAAGCTTGGTATTGAGATGATGCGAGCCAATAGCCATGACAGCGCGGTAGGCTCGGAGAGCACGCCTGAAATGTGCACGCAGGTCGTTACCACGCCCGCCAAGGAGATGGACGAGTCCATACTGGGCTCGCCTCAGGCTTCGCGGACACTTACGCCTCCGGAAGGCCTCCGAGCGGCTGGCTCGAAAGACGGAGGGCCGCCCAGTGCTGACGCCACACCTCGACCACAAGGCCCAAATCGGTTCGAGAGCGATGACAGCATAGCTGTATCGGACACAGATGCAACGCCCAGACCGCTGGGCAAATGAGGCAATTGAGGCACATTTTCAAGTCAAAGACATCGCCGAATGGAGAAGGAAAAGGGTTCGGACGTGTGACAAATCGTATGATATTATTTCTTTTGTTCCGGTTGATAGCGCGGCGTTGGAGGGATAAACAACAGTTTTGATGGCCCGGGAGGGGACAACAACCCGAGGACCAAATTTCACATTTCGTACTTTCACATACGACGTGCTCTTCGAAAGATTTTTTCCCTTTTTCTTTTCTTTTTCTCTTTTTCTGTTCTTTCCGTTTCTTCTTTCTCTTTTCACTCATTTCGATTTCAATCTATGACCGGTTTGCTCTCTACTATCAACAAAGAATTGGGATGGGATGCTTCAGATTTTATCATACTATCTGCTGGGTAGCATTGAATTGGAGAAAGAGACCGAGACAGAGACAGTCAGAGACAGATATGATGGGAATGCAAGAGTGCAAGGGTGGAATCATGTATGTACATTAGGTACCGGGGCAAAGGATTACAAGAAAGGCAGACGAAGCAGAAAAAGAGACATGACATTGTATCCCACTTTGCATTAATTGCATTGCATTGCATTGCACGCATGCATGCATGCAGGCGTGTTGGATGGATGCGACTTTGGTGAACGGTGATAAGAAGGGTATTGGCGCGTGAGAGTAGTGCGATGACGACAATGATGCCAAAGGTCACGATGGGCTACGGTGTGCTACAGTGTGCTACGACGGACGGAGTATGTAGGGTGATGTGTTCCCGTGGCCGTTTGCGTCTTGCCGCAGAGGGATCTACGCTGCGTTGCAACATGAGGCCATCGCGCGGGCCGCTGAAGGATGTGGGGGATGACGATGTTTCTTTTTCGTTCTTCCTTTTTTTTTGGCGCTCTCTTTTCTATCCGTCATTACGCTATACAAGTATTACAAGTAGAGTACGTACTTGTACTGGTATATCTGATGAGAGAGAGATGGGGGAGGGGAGGGAGGCTTGCGGGAGGCTTACGGAGGAGGCTTGTCGTTGCACTTGCACGAGTGAGCACGCGAGCCATTTCCTAATGTGGCATGCATGAGAAGGATTGCGGGTGGCGGCCCTGCGGGAATCGTTGCGGGTGGAGCTCTCTCACCTCTTGGCATCGGATGCAAACTGAATGAAACCAAACAATAAGATCCTTTCTATCAGTATCAATTATCGTGGAGTTGTGTTGTTTTCAGTTGTTCTTCTTCCTTTTTTTTTTCTGGCCTTTCTCCACCTCTTCACACAACGCACGTGGGCTAGGTGATTGGAAATCAGATATGGGAAAGAAACGTTATTTGCGGACGTGGTGGTGGGGATCTTGAATTGACTTTTTGGAAGGGTTGGAGGGAGCCTGAGGGTTGAAAGGATGGAGGAGACCTGCCTGCACCCCAGGCCAATGATTGATTGATTCGCAGTACGCTACATGTTAGTAGTAAGTGAGCCTGCAGTATCTCAGCCAACGGCATTACACCAAGTCCGGATGGTGAAGGGCAAATCCCTAGTGGGAGGTAGGTAAAGTAAGGTAAAGAAGATGAAGAAGGGAAAAAATGATCCCCTAAAACTAATGCACTAGTAGATCCGAGGATCCGACCCAAACCCACTCCGGATCCCACTCGCTGCCGTCACCGCACCGCAAAAACCACTGAACCATTGCCGTCTGATCCGGATGGGTCCCGCTGTCTCTCGCTCTCAGCCTGTTTCCGGCTTCCTCACTGGCTGACGAGACCATCGTCACAATTTTTTTCTCTCTTTCCCTCTCCGTCCCTCTTTCTCCCTCTCGCTTGCCTCCTGCCCATCTCTCGCCTGCCCACTCTGCCCACTCTGCCTCTCCGGCTCTCGACTCTCGAGAAGGAGGGAGGGGTCCCGTATTAAGCTGCCTGCCCCCCCATGTCAAGGTTTTAGACTTACCTACCCTCCCAGCTGACGGACGACTCCTATCCATAGATTTGGACACGGGCCCTGACGGGAGCATCTCACTGGCGGAACAGCTCGCGAGATCTCTGATTTTCACTAGTCCCAAGATAGATGTCGTGTGGCCCTGCTGGGGACTTGGAGGGAAGAAATCCCTCCTCGAGGCTGTGGACATTCGGGTGTCGTGTTTGTTCGACATGCCCGTCCCGATTCATGCTCATGTACTTGCCCGCCGGAGCTTTCCACATAAATAATTTGTACTATTAGGAGTACTAACAGCCACTACCCCCTAGGGACACCGAATTGTAGTAGTAATGCTCCAAAATCAGAGGTAGCTTTTCCCTTGATCCCCATGTTTCTCATGTTATTGGGACCCCTGTCTCTCCCCATCTCTTCATCTCCCCATCCCTAGTATTATGTCTCTCGCCTCTTCGTTCCTTCCTGGCCTCTCCTCCTCTCAGTGACGCTCTTGCCCCTCCCTCCGCGCAAGTCAGGGTGTCCGCAGCGCAACAGGGGCAAGAACGAACTACCACTGCTACCTCCCACTTACCTAGGTAGTAGTAGTAATAGTAGTAGCAACATACCTACCTTGGGTATAGTACTTGCTACCTTACATACTACTACCACCAAACTAGAGCTCGGCCTTTTAGGAAGGCAAGGCACTACACTAATTAGTAGTACTATATAACCCGTGGAGCTTGCCTCTAGATCTTCATCTCCCTTTATTCCTTCCTCTCCTCTTCTCCTAGTGGTATCGAGAGGAAACTGAGACAAGTCAGTTTTCTTCCCCACCGATTCCCATTCCAGTTCCTTGCGCGCGTGTGTGTCCCGCTCCCATAGTCTTACTCGGCAGGGGACCCCCGAGAATCTGACGTCTTGTTGTTTCACTGCCGTCGCCGTTTCCGTCACCAGGAATAGAAAGAGAAGAAAAAGACGAAAAAGAAGAAGAAGGCGGCCGTAGCCCGTCACATATCGTCTTTGCCTCCCCGTCTGGCATTGACTTGTACACAGATTGGGAAGAAAAACGAAGAAATATCCGGAGAAAGCGGTATTTCTTAGTATTCCAGTTTCTGGAAGTTACTTGCCCCGAATTTGGGTCTTGATTCTTTCTAACCCCCTCGGCTCATCTGCTGTACCTCCCTGAGGCGGCACCGAAGCCCAAGAGCCATGGCGCCACACAACAACCACGAGGACCAGGCTCAACCTGGCTCCTCTTCCTCCGCCTCCTCTGCCGATGGTCGTCACTACCACCACCATCACAATGTCACTGCCGGTGAGATCCCAGTCCCCCATGGTCCCATGGAACAGAGACACCGCCATGGCTACAGCAATGGCTACGACGACGACGACAACTTGGCCGGCACAACTCCCCATGAGAGACGCATATTCGGTCATGTCACTCGCCCAGACGACTCATATACCCAGGATGGCGTCTACTGGGCCGATTTGCCATTGATGCAGCGCCTGCGCTTCATTTCGCAAGTTGATGCCCAAGCCGCCTCCGCCGAGGTGCGCACCATTGGCAAGATGGTCCGTCGTGACCCATTGAGCCCGGTCACCTGGTACTTCCGAAACGCTGTCATCCCGGGAGCTGGTCTAGGTTTGGAGGGGTATGTGCTCTTCTCCATTGGAAACCTCGAGCCGCTCTTCGAAAAGGTTTGGCCGCAGTGCTGGGAGAATCACCAATCCTGTGCCAAGAACTGGGTGTACAGCGTTACCTATCTCGAGATCATTGGCATCATGGTCGGCCAGGCCGGTGTTGGTGTTATCGGTGACTGGATAGGCCGCCGCTGGGGTCTCATCCAGGATGCTGTCATCATGCTTGTCGGTCTCATCATGTTGACAGCCAGCTGGGGCACCTCGCTAGAGGGATGGGTCATCTGCTATGCATGGTCACTCTTCGTCTACGGCATTGGTGTGGGCGGAGAGTATCCCATCACTGCCACCTCCTCCCTTGAGAGTTCCGCCACCGAGGGCAGGCTGTCCACACGCGAGGATCGCCTTCACCGCGGTCGCCGTGTCACCATGGCATTCTTGATGCAAGGTTGGGGCCAGTTCGTGAACCAGGTCATCCTCATTGTCCTCCTCATCATTTTCAACAGTGGCTCCGGAAATCCGCCCTACTCCACGTCTTCTGCTCAGTACGCATTCCGGTTGTCCTTTGCCATCCCGGCCGTCGGAACCGCCTGGCTCGCCTACTACCGTACCTGGAAGATGCCCAATGCCTCGCGCCAACTCAAGGAGGCCAAATCCCGCACTCAAGTCACCGGCTACGACATCAATGCTCTCCGCTATTGCTTCACCCACTTTGGTGGTCGTCTCCTAGCTACTGCAGGCACGTGGTTCTGCAATGATGTTTTCTTTTACGGAAACAAGCTCTTCCAGGGTCAATTCATCAAGGTCATCTCGAACAACCCGGATTCGCTGGTGACAACCTGGACGTGGAATCTTGTCAACATCACCGTCTCCCTCGCTGGCTACTACGCCGCCGCCCTGCTCATCGATAACAAGATCTACGGCCGTCGCATGATGCAACAAGTCGGCTTCTTCATGTGCTTCTTGATGTTCGTCATCCCTGCCTTCAACTACGAGCACTATACCTCGCCAGCAGGGATCCACGGCTTCCAGGCAATGTACTTCATCTCCTCCTTCTTCAATCAATTCGGACCCAACTCTGTCACTTTCCTCGTTGCTGGAGAGGTGTTTCCAACACCGATTCGTGCTACTGCCCACGGCTTCTCTGCAGCCATTGGTAAGGCAGGTGCTCTCCTTGCCAGCGTCCTCTACAACTACATTGACGATCAGACCAAGTTCTACGTGGTCCCCTGGTTCGGTCTCGCTGGCATGCTGCTGACTTGGATCTGGCTCCCCGATACCACCGGCCTTGACCTGAAGGAGCAGGAGCGGCGTTGGCGGTATCTTCGAAGCGGAAAGGGCTCAGAATACCACGGAGTTGCTGTCCACCCGCGTCATCTCAGCATGTGGGAGCGTATGCGCGGCATGGCTGCCTCTTATGATCCCGAAAAGGACTGGCGCCAGAAGATCGATGACATGCGCACTGAGTGGGAAGAAGTCCAGGCTTCGCTCCCTCCCAAGGAGCAGCAGAACCAATCTCAGCAGCAGCAGCAGCAGCCGACCGCCGAGAAGACTGCTGGTGAGGATACCTCGACTTCCAGTGCCCATGGCATGCCTGAGGATGGAGAGTTCTCTCAGGAGATACACGAGTACTTTCTGCGGTCGAGCCCTGTGATCGCAGCCAGGTCCCACGGAAACGAGCAATCAGAAGGCATGATGCTCAACGAGAAGAGCCCTCGTTCGGAGGGATCTAGCTCGAAGTGAAGTTGACAAATCTTTCTCTAGTTGGCTAGCTTGATGGCAACCTTGCTTTTCTAGTAACGAACCTTCGGTGCATATTGTCTCATGTCGTTGTCCCACATCGCATAAGGAGGAGTTCTCGTTTTGTTTAAGCGCTACAATGGTTCACAAAGCGGCTTCAATAGTACTTGCATTGATTAGGAGCATATCGTCATTACATTAGGGAAATTGAGCGAAACTTGTATTGAAGTCCCTTCCAATTTAAGCATGGTGTAACTCAGGCTATGAGGCGTCACATTCTATGTTGTTGTTTTTTTTCTTTTCTTAGCTGAGCTGTGTTCGCCAATGCTATAGTAGACGATCGTGTCTTCAGAATTTAAAGCAAACGAGACCATTCCATAGAACATATTTCTCTACTGGATCATTGCAATTTTGGCTGGTGGAGGATGAACGGTCTTCAGGTGACATCCATCACGTAGTATCATTGTCCGCAGTCACAGAGTTAAATCCAGATGATTCTACTAAAGAGGCAAGTCGGGTGACGGATGATATAGTCATATTTCTGCCTAAACGCATATGGCCTTGTGAAAGTAGTTCTGTAATGAATTGGGTATCGTCAGGAGTGAAGAGGAAGCAAAACCCAAAGAAAAGGGAGTTGCTCCATTAGCCGAAAGGAAAATCTATCCAAAAGATCGTGGTATCTTATGACGTGAAGAAACAGGTAAGTAAAAGAGATATAACAAAAACCCAAGACAAAAGTGTAGAAGGGGAAGAGAGAAAATATCCGGTTTCGTAGCACCGGTGACATTGCTTGTGCTTATGAGTCCAAGTTCATTTCCTCGGCAGACCTAGCGGCATGAAGGCGACTTGCGATGCTCGGAGGCGGCGAAGTCGGGTCTACCAGCGGCAGACGCTGATGGAACGGTTCGCGCTGCGGTTGTGGTTGCTGGTATTGATATTGACTTGCTGGTGCCGGTGATGGACCATTTGGACCTTGTCCTTGACCTTGACTTGGAGGAACGATGACGCTGAGCACACAATCGTCGAGATGCTCATAGAACTCTTGGGCCGTTCCAAATCGGGCGTGGCAAATGGAGCACTTGGCATTGCTAGATGCCTCACCACCGCTGGGCCCACGTAGGCTAGCCGTGTCACCAACAAATAACTTTCGACTATTCGGAGGCGTCTGCTCCACATTGTGAACAGAGGTAAGATGGCGTTTGAAGACGTCTGCTCGGTTGAAAGTCTTCTCATAAGCAGTACCAGCACCCTGACAGAAGGGACAGGCCATAGTACCTTTGTAGTGGGTGAGTGCATGACGATTCTTGTCATACTTCCGGGCAAATCCCTTTGTGTGATATTCGCAAGACTCGATAGGACACTTTTCAGGACGTTCCTCTTGATGTGTAAGCATATGAGCGGCGAGATCCTTGAAGACACGCCCGCAGTCCGGGTGAGGACAACGATTGCGATTATCGCCACCTGCAGAACGCGAGTTCGGACTCTCCTGGCTAGCATTCCACGCTGCTTCTGTCGCAGGCGAAAGGGTCTGCTGAGCGGAAGAGGGTAGAGGGGTTCCCGTCGAGGTATCGAGCATGGAGGTACCGCCGGGACCGTAGAACTCGGCACCAGCAATCTTAGCGTCCTGGTCGTCCCCGCCACTTGAGGACTCGTCATCAGGTGGATTATCTGCTAACTGACGGACTTCTTGCATCCAGTCTTTGAGGATGTTCATGGCTGGCCAGTCGCCGCTGGCCTTGCCTCCGCGATGCGGGTTGAAGTGTGCGCGCCTGAGGTGAGCAGCTGCATTGTAGTAAGCGCCGTATTGCTTTTGCGTCAGACATGCTTTGCATTTGGAAAGCGGTATGACTGGCTGAGGTGCATTGGGCCCATGCTGATCAGGTTCCTTGCAAAGCCATCGCTTAACCAAGGCGGCATGTTTCGCGTCGTTATGCCTCCGCAACTCATGCTCACCTCGAAATCCTTCCGGGTACTCATTGCATTTGGTACAGAACACCCGCCTCACAGGCAGTCTTGTATTGACCATCTTGAACCGTGATGGGGCCATAGGCGAATTCATTAGATGTTGTGACCCTTGCAGGTAGCCAGGAGGCTCACCCAGAGTGTGCCGACGGGTCTTGTTAACGCCGTATGGCTTGGTTCTTGGCGACTTGAGCAAGTCCCCTGGATGCCTTGGAGAGTCCGTGGTTTCATTTGCGACGGTTGCGCTCCAAGGGCCGGTATCTGCGCCTCGCCCGGTATCTTCAGGTGATTGACTTATGGGTGGGAGTTGGGTTGTAAAGCGCCTGGCCCCTTCACTCGTGCGTTGTCTGATGAAACCATTGAAAACAAGTTCATCCGGTGAGCCATCACCAAGAGAGGCCAGGAACTCGAAACTTGACATCATGTGCTTCGAGGTCCATGTTTCACGCCTCGTTACCTGACTCGTGGCGTCCAGGATCGAGAGCTCGTCAGAAGAGATGTCGTTGGTCAAGCTATCTAAGGGTGACGATCCCGTTGCTGCAAAGAACTCTACAACGGCCTTGTATGCGCTATGCATGGTACGTGGGATATTATCCGTCGTAGTACCGTTCGGTTGTCTTAGTAGTTGCAGCTGGGGAGACAGCGCAGACACATCAACCAATATCGTCCGCACGACACTGAAGATACAGAGCGAGGAGAATACTGCCAGCCATTCTCTTACCCGTAGCGTGGTCTTGAGGGATATGGTTGCCTCAAGGACTTGTAAGTACCTAGATAGACACTCTTGAATAAGCCTCAGGTGCTCATCAGACTCCATGCCGTCAGGAGGTGTGCGTCGCTGTTGGGCTGATTCGATCTGGATGGCTGGCTCGGATTGCGCCAGGTCGTAAAATGCTACTTCGCGCAGTAGCAGCTTGGCGCGATAGAGAACAGGATATGTTGCTTCTTCACTGGTGCGATTTGGCGACAAGTATCCCGTGACATTCAGTAAGTCCAGCAGATCGTATGATGTGTCCTGACAGTTCCGACTCGAAGCCAATGCGATCAGGATAGGAGGAGCAGAGAACAGAGCATCCCGATTACTCTCTGTTGCGCTCAAGACCGAGTTGGGTCGTTGATCCAGCTGACCTGACCACCAAAATCCGTCGCGAAAATCGACAACACCAGAGACAACTCTGTTCGTGCTTTCGGGGAACTGGTAAGCTCGTTGCAAGTAGTCATTGGCACCCCGCCGACCAGTCAGTGGCGATATCACAGGGGTACCCAATTGTCGAGGGGAGATTGGAGCTAAGTATCATCATCAGTCGAGTGTTCTTCAGTTCTTGTGGCAGTGGGAAAGGCAATACCTGGCAAAAAGACGCTGGCCAGGGTAGCCAGGGGACCTCGGTAGCATCCTAGAGCTCTCCAGTGTTCCTCCTGGCCGGCTGCGGGATGTTCCATGCAAAAGGAGCAGGGTTGGCCAGAGTCGCACTGCCAAACGCATCAGTAAGAATGACCTCATCTGCAAGGCAAGACTGCATGATACTTACAGCTCGATGTGAGACCTTGCAGCGGAGACAGGGGTCGTTATCGCGGAGAAGCTGGAGCTCGCCGATGGACTGCAGGCGAGAGTGGCCTGCCCGATTCCGCTTCAGAGGCGGCAGTTGCGAGTCTACATCGGACTCGACCGACGCTCCACGCGTTCCTGGTCGGCTGTTGGGATAGCTATAAGCGAAGCTGACAGGATCTTTCCTGTCTCTGTCCCTGGTTTGAGTCTGAAGACTCAAGGTCGGTAAATGAGAGGAGCCTGCAGACCTTACTTGTCGCGCAGGCGGCGCCGGTCGGACTGTCTCGACTGAAGATTGAACCCCTGGGGTGTTCTTTCGTGGAATGAGCGGTGGCGTGGTAATGGACAAGCCGGAGTCCCTCTTAGATAAATAGGTGGAATGTATCCGGGCATGAGAATCACGTTCATACTGGCTCGAAAATCCGTATACAAAATGTACGCATTGTTCGAACCAGCATCTGTAAGATGAGTTGGACCGAGGGCGCGTTGTTGGCGATGTAGCAGCTGAAGCAGACACCGGTGCATGTACAATGGGGTCGTGAAGTTCGAGATGCTTCTCTAACCAGTTATCAAAACCCTCAGGTCCCTCTTTTGACGATGACCGTAAGGCTTGAACTGGATCAAGGCGGGCTGCGTAGGGTACTATGTTAGTTCCCATCATGGACCGGGTGGCATTTGAGCGAGTTGATTCTTACGATCTTGCGAACATGCGAGCTCAAGAGACTCGCAACGAGATTGAAGCGCACGAGCTTCCTCGATATCAGAAACGAAGGGAACAAGTGATGTCAGTCCTGCAGCATTGTCAGCGGAGGCTGTTTCATGATCGTTTCTCCTTGAGCATTAGCGCAAGGGGGGACCGGGTACTAATTATGGCTTGAGAGTCACATCATGGATCGCATAGCCTGTGCCAAACCAAAGGAGGAAGGGAGGGGACAAAAGAAAACTTGGGAAAACTCGCCGTTATCGTGGACGAAATTCTCTAACACGCGACACTTGTGAAGCAGCATGCGCAGCTCATGAGACGGATCGAAACCGTTCTGTGCAGCTAGCAGGAGGCTGATGCGGGTCTGGATGTCGGCCTGTTGCTCCAACAGTTGGCGCAAGGCAGCGTCAATCTCACCTGGACCACCAGCCACGGGAGCATGATCCTCAGCCGTGTTGAATGTCGCTGCTGAGATGGACGCAGATGCAGACGTCGCATTGCTGGTGGTGGCTTGGTGAGCCGAACCGCGCCTTGGGGGCGGCGCATACTGGGACACGGCTGAAGCAGGCTTGGGAGCAGCATTCAACACGACGGATGCCGATTCCGAAGCAAAAGCTGGGGCGGATGGACCAGAAGGCGATGCTGAGACAGAGCCAGAGGCGGCGGTGGCGGCGGCGGCACTGAAATTGCTGTTTCCAGGGAGATGTCCATACTCGCTCTCAGTGAATGGCGATGGAGCTCCTACTGCGGAGCGCTGCGGTACTGGTGTCGCTGCAGTCACCGGAGGTACCAGTGTTTTCGGCGAAGGGTCTATTGCGAGTGCGGCGGACGGCACAGGGAGCGTCACCGAGGCCGATGCTGCTGGCGGCGGCGGCGGCGGTCTTACTACCGCAGGAGTGGGTGCGGATGCCGTTGTTGGTGTTGGGTTCGGGGCGGCGGATCGTGTGTCTGGCGATATTGGACGGCCCTCAGGTCGGTGCCGGTATTGGTGTCGCTGCTGGTGCTGTTGCTGTTGCTGATACTGGTATTGATGTTGTGGTTGTTGGTGCTCATAGGCTGTAGAGGTGGTAATGGTAGAGCTGCCGGCAGGATTCAGGACAGCGGCCTTCATACTCCCCTTGCTGGACTTTTGGGGCAGTGGCAGAGGCGGGGGCGCCAAGCGCGGCGCTGACAGCGGCGCTGACAGTGCCTTTGCGACCTGTTGTGTTTGCGGCCTTAATGATCCTACGGATCCTCCTACTGTTGCTGCTGTCCCTAGAGAGGTGTCAACTGCCGACACGACGGCGGCGGCGTCGGCAGTATCTATGCCAGATCTTGCAGCGGGAGCGGCAGAGGAAGGCTCTGGTATGCCACCGCCCCCTGCCGGCTGCGAGGACTGCATTTAAGACGCCCTCTTCCTCGTGTTCAATTTTTTCCCAAGGTTTCTCGGGCTCGTGTGTTGTAGGAAAATCGGAGTCGGTATCGGGGCGACTCGCGAAAATATCCAAGTGCGCTCTGGTACCGCCGGTGTTGGTGCTGGTGCCCGCAGTAGTACCGAGTCAGTCCAGAGTACTGTTACTACTCATTGCTAGTTGAGCGTTTGCTTTGTACGCTTCGCCTCGCTTTCGCTTCGACTCGGCTTCGTTCTCGGCTTCAGGGAGTGCTCAAAGCAGTCCTTGTCAGTGACCAGAAGCCCGTAGATACTCGTGTCAACATCAGTGACTTTCTCAGAACATTTGCACTAAGGCGCTTGAGACGGCAAGCTTGGCGCAAGGAGCACACCCAAGAACGAAGAGACGCACAGCGTGAATGGAAAGAGACGGGGAGGATAATAACGAAGGAGATGAATGCAAAAAACGACCGGCAGAATAGAGACGGAGTCGGGTTGAGGATATTGATGAAGACTGTAGCCGCGCAGACGGTTTAATCAAGGAGAAGAGAAACGGGCCAGAAAAAGGCAAACCTCCGTGGGTGGGAGCACGACCGAGGCCGGGGATGGTTATATCTAATACCAGGGAGAAGGACATAGGCAATGGGCATTAGGCATGGATATTCACTTGCCTTTCCCATTCCTATTCCCACTGTCGCCGTCGCTGGGCTGATACCCAAAACGCCCCCGATCTTGGGTCAAATATATGGAGGCTCTGGCAACCCTCCACGGCCAGACCCTGCAAGCACTTGCGACTCTTTTGCTTCTTCTGGCTCATGGAATCCACGGCGCTTTACTGTACGCGGTTGCGTCGCCTCTGGGAGTCAAGAGATTGCGGAAGACACCCACAGCTGTATCCTGGCAAGCAAAGTGGAAGTGCGAAGCAAAGTCGCCTCCCCCTCCTCACAAGCGTCTGGGTCACCTTGTCACCCCAGAGTAAACCGGAACCGGGAGCCTGCATTTCGCTTCTCATCGTCCAGCCCGCAGCTGCTGATCTACGATACGGTTCCTCTATCGCCCTCGTTCATCCTGGCACCCTGCTCGACCCTAGTAATGGCAACCCTGTTTTGGGAGGGGGGGGAGTTATCCTGGGGTGCGGCGTAGATACACTACTACGTACGGCTGCTGCAACGCACTCGGCAGCTCGGGTAAGGCGTAACCGTCTGGGGGACGGATGGCTGTGCCTCTGCACCTAGGGTTCAACGTCCCAAACAACACAGCTTCCGCGGTTGTGCTGAGGCCTTTCAGGTAGGGCAAGCTAGCAAGGCTGGGCAAAGATTGGCGTCGCTGATCGGCGGTAGCTCTGGCCCTTGGTGGTTGACGTTGGACCAATTGACCCTGCACTACCTTATGTATCATGCATTGCACTCAATGCTTGCAGTTCGCCCGTGACTTTGCAGATAGCTTGTCCGTCATCAAAGTTCCTTATCCCCGTCGCGCCGTCACTATTCTGGACCTCGTAGTACAAGCACCAGTATGTACGGGCAATGTTGCAGGTTGGAGACGTGTTGGCTGGGACCCGCTAGATTCCATCGCGTCCTGCTAGAGACTCATTAACTCCGGACGCGGACGTTGTGCAATACAGTCACCTTCTCAGGTACCACTCGTAGACAAACAGGATCTCAGAGTATCGGTGCGAATCGGTGGGCCGGGCTCCAGTTCTTTGCAGCTGCGTAAGAGAGTCCCGCCGCAGGTTGTCTGTAATTAGTAGCCCAAGCAGCGGAACCGTTGCCTAGCGGATCCATTAACAAGAACCCGCGGGTGTGGCACCAAATGGAGCGCCCCATGCTCAGTACTCGGGACTTACAATCCCCTGCCTTAAATATCTGTGCCCATTGTATCTGTACACGAAAGGGCCCTTCCAACCACAGTAGGGATAACATCCCTCTGCATATGCTGTGGTGGGTTTGAGAGTCCGAAAGTCGTTTGGGGCTCTTTTGTTCCTGCCCTTTTTCTGTCTTCTTCCTGCTTTGCGTTTCTTTCCCCCCCTCTTCGTCTGGTATATGCCTAACTCAATCATCAGGGGTTTCGTATCGTGCCGCCAGTCCTAACCTGGTACAAGTGGCGGCAGGGTGAGCTCCTTACACAAGTATGCAAGTTATAAGATGCTGTGATTCTTCCAGCTTTCGCTAACAGAAAGGGAGGAAGTTAATTGCGAGTTGGACCAGCCTGCATGCTTCAGCTTTCCGCTTCGCGAGCCTACATGCATGGGCTTGCCCCTCCTGGGAAGCGGCAATCCACACGCGCCCGAGCGCTAGCGGGTGCTAGCACTTGAAGTCAATTGTAAAGCCATTGTGCACTGTAGTGGGGTGCCTGGGTGAAGCTAGAATGGGGTCGAACAAACAGTGTCGAGATTGAATAGGACAGTGTTCGGAACTACTTAGAGCGGTTTTCTGCTTATTCCGAATCTCCAGACGCTCACTGGGGGCTGGCGTTATTAGACAGCGCGCATCATTTCTCGGTGCAGTATGAGGGGCAAAGCATCGAAGGCAACGAGGGTTCTGAAAGTGGTGAGATGAGGACAGGGAAGCGATTAGGAACGGGGGTGACGTACCAAGAGAGTGCGCGAAATGTCCTGCGCCATCCTAGATAGGAAAGAAGTTTGGAGATCGTCCTCGGCGGCTTCCAGAAAATCGGGTAAGACCCTTCAGGTCCTGCTGACAATTACCTGCACAAGCCTTACCAAGGCAGGCGCCCTTCAGCGGCGCACGTATATGCGGAGCACTCACTCTTGCCTGGCCTGTGCCTCCGCTCCTCAGCTTGAAGTGACCTAACCTTAACATAGCAACGACAATGAGCCAGCCGTACCTACCACGGCTGCTCACCGCCTGCACGTGATACCATGCGGCATCATCCCGCACAACCCACTACGTACATCTCCGGAATGTGTCTATAGGTACCTCTCTATCCTGAACCCGTTTACGGGAGACTTGGAGCAGTCAACAAAGCAGCTGATCAATGCACAGATCTAATCACAAGCTGATTGTGCAAGCAAGTAAAAGACTGGCCTTTTTGTGCTGTGATCCGTGTCCCCACCTAGCATTTCAGGGTCCAAAGCCTGGCTAGTAGCCTACTACTAGTACTACTAATAGTATCATATACCTTGGTTGTACGGATAGTAGCCCGCCACGGCGCTAGCCCCATCCCGTCAGCTCGCCAGCCCCATCCTGCGGGTGGACTGAGCAACTTGAACGGGCGAAAGATGGACAGTGGCAGTTATCGGAATGAGTTCAAGTAGTTTGTACCTGCCTAAAGGTGGTATGCTCCAACTTCTGATTATAGAACCGCAGAGCAGAAGGTCCGAGGACAGTAGGTGCACCTGAGCACCACTGAATATGCCCCTGCAAAGAAAGCATGATGCCTCTACCGTTACATGGCCCCTAATGCAACCTCAAAGTGCCAGACGTGCTGCTAATTCCTGCGATTTACTTAATACCTTACCTTTACGGACATAGCACACCTTCGCAAGGTCGCGGATGCCAACTGCCCACCGCGGCAAGAGAGAAACACAGTTGTGCAAGGACCGGGATAGGGGACAAGGTTATCTCGCCGAGGACGGGCCCTACCAGGTCCTTTACCCACCTGCTGTGCCATTGGGCCACGGCAGTGGGCTCTGAGGAGAACCTGGTCTCATTGGAACGCAACAGCACCTAGATTGCACCGGGAGAATCTGTGTCAGCGACGTACTGTGGCTTACGAACCCACCTGGTACGACGAGTCTGAGTGTTCCTAGTTCGAGAGTGTCCATCAACTCGGCCAGCTGCGTCCTGCAACCGTCGCCCAGCATCATATCTGCCTCCTCGACTGCCGGTAATCGAAGCTCCCGCGGTCCGGCATTTGGCCCCTGCCTCCCAGTTCCTTCCCTTTTTCCAGGCCTCGCATCTCGACCTTACATGAACAGTCTACCAAATTTTGAGGCCGAAAACTTGTCGACCCCGACCCCACCCCCCACACCCCCCTTCCGGCTCGCCCCAAATTCCCACCACCACAAAATGTCGCCGGCTCGGATTTGACTTGACGGACGGACGGCGCGCGGGCCATCTTTACCAGATTTTGTGTCCCGCAGCGGAGCCGGCTGCAACTGCGGCTTTTGCCTTCCAACCGTATCTGTGGATCAGAGCTGACCCTCAACGGAACTTGCCTAGGCTAATGGCGACAGCTAGTCTCACTTCTGCTGTTCGCCCTCGTCGCCTTACCTTGAGCCCTGGATAGAAAAAATGGAGTTCCAGGTGAAGCCGACAGATTGATCGAGCCTAGACACGTCTTGCATTGATCATCAACCCTTCGGCAATGCATGTAATCCTAACCGTTCCCTCCTCTTTCTCTTTCTACTGCATACCTGGGTTGTATATCGCGTACCACACGAAAAGTCGAAGCTGCTTGGCCATTGGCCTCTGTCCGATGATCGAAGTCTACTTCCCCTCACACAGTAACACGGGTGGTGGCGGCTAGCCTGTCGATCTTTAACGCATCAGCTCGCTTATCGCCCAACATCCATCACTTCGGCCCCCGATACCGTCAGCTGCTCACTATGCTCCATGTCCAACATCACACGCCGCATTTGCGATCTTCCTCAGCGCCGCCCCGGGAAGAGTCCTGCCCGACGTCTTCCCGATGCCATAGTCGTTTCACGCGTTACCCGGCGGTTGAAGTTGTTCTGTTGGCGGACGCCAAATTTAGCGACTCGCGACAACTTCTCTACGTTGCTGTAACCAGGGCTTCATCTCCGTGTTGCACAAACCCGTAGAAGAATCTCGTATTGGGCCTTTGTTCTTCCCTTTTCTTTTTTTATCTATTTTTTTATATTGTGGAACAAATCATATTCCCTGCATTCGTGCGTCCGCGCCACAGCATCGATCATCGCCGACTGATTTTCCACTCCCGTTGCCACATCGAGCACGCCGCCCCTCATTATCGCTCACCCCAACTTATGCCGTCGCCGCCTTCCGACTTCTCTAAGGCCGTTGCCAGTCTATGCCTCCACCGTAGGTCATCAGATTCAAATTTCGCCATATACCCTCCCACAACCACAACGCTCTTCCTCTTCCGTGGAGAACTGAGAAGCTTACTGTCGACAATCTCATCCTCAAAACGGAGTTGCCTTTGCCTCTCAACATTGCCATCTAGAGCCTTGTAATCAATACAATCGTAGAGATCCGATTCGCTCTCGTGCAGCCCATGTGTGCGGAGCAGCGGAGCACATGATACCCCTCTCTCAGTCCCGCCTACCTGAATATCACTATCAAGTACTACATGTAGGGAAATTCTCTGCTTCCATCTTGAATGGCTATGCTAAATCGGTCTCGCGAACTGCAACTAGTAGACGCCGCCTCGGACCCGTGACCACGAAACGCGCATAGCTACAGATTTCGCATGTGTCAATCCGGAAAGCTATATGTCCGACGCGAATCGCTGTTCTCGATGAGGCTTTGATCGACTACCGTGGCTATTCATGGTAATCAGCTTTAGTAGTAGTGTGTACTACTAAAAGGTGCCGAGAGTCTACGAACACCACCCTAAATACGACTAGATACATTATATCGATACCTTTATTATAGCTCGATCAGATCTGAAATTGGCGGGAAAACATGACAATTTATTACCCCAATTCTGTCACAGACATAGCAGACATTACTGTTTTGCCTCTCTCGTCGTGCCTGCTCTGACCAGCAAGGCACGTGCCTCGTGTGGATAGTAGGTACAGGCAAAAGCCTAAGGAAGATAAACTTTTCAATTTCACCCCATTACAACATCACGATGATGACCCATACCCGGCCTTGATTGTGCCAAGTTTAACTTATGTTACTTTATTATATATGATTATATTATAGAATCATCAAACCAACTGCAGCAAAAAGAAAAAAAGGTTGAAAATTATGTATATCTTGAATTCTATTCTGGTATCCTGTTAATTAAATGTAGCAAATTGTAACAGCGCTGTAGGCCAGGGGCTCAGCGGGTTACAGAAGGCTTGCGGGGCCTTCAGGGGCCTACAACGCCTTAGGGACGCTATTTGTACTGCCAATAGTTGCAGTCGTTGCTTCTACCTATTCACCATTCTTTTGCTAGTTGGTGTAGTGGTTAGTATAGCCGTTATATATTTTTATATTATGAAAAAAAAGTCAAAGTATGTACCTAAGTATTAGCTTTAATTATTGTTCACTATTAATTAATGGGGTTTCAGTGGTTTACCTAGATAAGGTCTTGCGATGTTCGTAGACTTTTGCCACCTCATAGTAGTAGTAATAATAAGTGATGAGTTGGGGGCAGCCACAATGATACAAAACTCGTCAGTTCGGCAACGAAAACAGCGTGCTGCCGCGCCTTGTCTTATGCAGCCCGACAACGGCCTCCAGCCCCATTGGTTGCACATGAACCAACTGACTCTTTAGCCTGTAAAACATCATGGCACATCAGGGTGGTTACGCAGGGTCTGCGCATCAACGGTCCTAGGGGCGGGAGGGATGCCGATTTATACCATTACTCCGTACACAAATGGTGTGGGATAAGGTACCGCTCCGCTTTGGACCAACGGTCACTTCCTCCTGTCAATTTTCCATACACACCACCATCACCATCTGTCGGCCGAGCTCATCAGCCACTCGCCGTATTTGACAACATTGTACGCAACACACGCAACACACACAGCATACGCAACACACGCAACTCACGCAACGCAATTCACGCACAGCAGGCACAGCAGGCACAGCACGCATACCACGCATACCACGCATACCACGCACAGCAGGCACAGCAGGCACAACACACACAACACCCACGAGTCACACAAGCTCTTCCGTACACCCTCTCACATGCTTTCTGACCAGTGTTCGTTCACCATCTGTCGCTTCGTAGCTTTATCGTTTCCTGCTTCTTAGCTCCAATTCTCGCCCATCATGTCTCCGGCCGCGACAATGCTCCATGAACTCGGCAACGTCAGGTACATACCGTTAAAATACGATGGTCAAAAATCCGAGGCCAGCGCGCTAGAGCTCATTCACACTCTCATCCCCGAATGGACCAGCGACGACTCCAACGTGGATTTTATCAGGTTCACCGATGGCATCACCAACACCCTACTGAAAGCCATCAATCGGAAACCGGGCCTCACTAAGAGCGAGATTGACCGTGACGCCGTGCTCCTGCGTGCCTACGGCAGCGGCACCGCCATCTTGATCGACCGCGAGCGCGAGGCCGCCAACCATGAGCTGTTGATGCGATATGATCTCGCCCCCGAGCTCCTTGCTCGTTTCGAGAACGGGATGCTATACCGCTTTATCCCTGGGGCTGTAGCATCACCGACAGACCTCGGTGATCCATCAGTCTGCAAGGCCGTCGCTCGCAGACTCGCAGAATGGCACGCCAGAGTGCCCTGCTTGCACGGCCCTTCCCCTTCTACGAATGGTGGCAAGCGAAACGGCCAAAGCAACGGCGACCGCGAGGACCCAAGCTCCGATCCTGCCATTCTAAATGCTGCACCAGGGAAGCCGTACCCAAACCTATGGACCACAATGCAGAAATGGATCCTGGCACTGCCCACAGATACCGAAGAGAAACGGAAACGGCAATCGCTCTTGCAGCAAGAATTTGAAGAGATAGTCAAGAACTTAAGTCAGCGTCCCGGGTTCGGCCACAATGGGGTATGCACCTGCCTTGTTTCTCCCCCCCCCCTTTGACTTCCCTTACTTATTTCCAATTTCCAAGACAAAGGAAGCTTTGCTGACTGAGAGGAACTGTGTAGCTCATCTTCGCACATTGCGACTTGTTATGTGCCAATGTCATCATCCATCGCAACGAAGGAAAGGAAACAAACGTGAGCTTCATTGATTATGAGTACGCCACACCCTCTCCAGCCGCCTTTGACGTGGCAAACCATTTTGCCGAATGGGCGGGCTATGATTGCGACTACTCAGCCATGCCCTCCGTCAGCCAGCGTCGCAGGTTCATCGACGAGTACGTAAGGACGTACATTGAACTCTCAAAGGAGCCGGGCCTGGATAGGGAGGAAGAGACACGCAAACTCATGGAAGAGGTCGACATTTTCCGTGGAGTGCCAGGGTTTTACTGGGGTATTTGGGCGTCGATTCAAGCCACGATATCGGACATTGACTTTGACTATGCCAACTACTCCGAGCTACGCCTTAGCGAGTACTGGGGCTACAAGGGAGAGCGTGATGGTACCAGAGCGGCCAATGGTTGGGAGATGCCCTTGCGAGAACGAACGTGGGCGCGTAGTGAATAATTGGCATATGAAGGAGAGACGCGGAAACCATCGCGCCTTACGCGAGCATTAGACTGGTACGAGAGGTACGAAATATGGCATACAAGGACAACACCTCGGACCCGAGGAGGCGACATCGAACGATCCTGTCACGGGCACCAGCAACTTCGAGTGCAGCGAAACCATGAAAAGGTGAGGTATGACTGGGAAAAAGAGGCAGAAGAAAACTTCCAAGGGCGAGTCAACCTGGATCAGGTATGGAGGCATTTGATCATGCTAGCAATTCGTGCCTCATCCTAGCGCCAAGCACGCAGGACATGTGAAGGCCGAACGGGAGCACAATTTGCCGCCGTTGGCCCTGCGCCGTTGGGTCGTCCTCGATTCATTCATTCATTATTACTTGTACTAGTAATTACGCGTGGCCCATAGTTTGCGCCGCCCAGGGGCAGTGGGCGGTGCCTGGAGGTTAATTCTTACTATGCTAATGCCGGTTAGTGCAAATGACGAACGTCGGCCTCTTTTTTTTTTCTCCCTCCTCTCTCTGTTTTTCCCGTGTGGGCTTGCCGTTGTGCTGCTGCTGCTACACAATTATGCCGGCGATAAATGGGGTCACAGAAATGACAGCCCAGATTGATCACCACCAGTGTCTATTAATGAAAGATGGTACCATCAATCATTTTCATGTCGGTCTTTTTCTGCAACGAGACTCTCAAAGTACGCACTATGGCAGCGGCCTTGTCATTCATCGGCACGCTTAGCACCGGTTATGAGATACGCTGAGTTCCAACTAATCAAGGTAGTGGTGATCTTGGTAGACTGCTAGCCTCTTGATGTCGAGATCTGGATTTCTGTTCTCATGCCATAAACAGTATGCAAGGCATAATTATTATGTCGATACTCCGTACTGTGACAGACGATGTTGGGTTGCGTGCTACGCCCACGATCGAGGAGTGATTCGTAACGGACATCCAACATCCAACACGGGCCGCCGAGGACATTGAAATTGTTGAGGCTGCGTCACCGTAGCAGTCAGACACCATCAGAAGGACTCGAACCTCATTGAACCCTTTTGAACCTGCAGGGACCTGGTGTTCTTTAGTGGAGGCCTGGCACACCTTCACCCGCGATTGCTCGTGGGGGTGTTAGTGAGGGGTTTTCGTGCATTGGGCAAACGAACGGAGTGTTCACAGATTCATTAGCGGTCTGACCGGCTTTTTGTTTGAAATCTCTTCGAGATTCTAGAGGCGGGTTTCGCGGCTTCTAGATCCTCGGTACATTTTCTGGACTGAGAGCATGCAATTCAAATGTGTATGTTGAAGGTGAGGGTGCCGGAGAATAGTAGATACTAACTTGCAGGTACTATGAAGGTACTAGGGAGAGAGTGGAGAGCCGAGGGGTCATTTGCCCCTCCCTCCCAAGACCCCGCACCCTGACGCTCGCAGTGGCGACTAATGTACGGCAGACGAAGTCACTCTGTACCTACTGCCAGTGTGCTCTGTATTACCATGTGTGCCTCCGAACTCAGCAGCCCCGACGCGGACCAACAGCAAGCCACACAATGAGCCTTGATACTAAGCCACATGTGGCGTACAAACCTTGGCATCTTGGCGCGTATCGACGGCCGGCGTCGATAGCTTCAATTGGTATGCTCACATTCGAGCACATTTGAATTCTCATGCCAGGACAGCGACGCCGGAAGCTCCCAGGTCCTCAAACGCGACATACCTAGAGTCGGGAAGGAAGGGCGCGGCTCTTGGTGACGATCTCTGAGGGCCGTCTGTCGCTCTGCGTCTGCTGCAGCCACACCATGCCAGGCCATTGTGCCCTGGCAATGCATCATGGCTACGTCCGGCATCAACAGCGATAACTTTCTTGCTGTTGCCCTGGTTATCAACCGCTCGCGTGACGGACCAGCCTTTGTGTTTCACTACCCTGCTCGCGTGCAGTCTTCGCCGGCGTCGCCGGATCCCGCAGACCTCGAGGACATACTTCTGGAGCGCCTCTCGCAGCCAGCAAACCAGGACGCTTACTCTGGGGCGGGTAGCGAGGAGATCCCGAAGCAGTGGGACAATGACGAGCACATAGTCACAGATTCCGGCTCGCAGATTGTTCCCTGGGAACACGTCGCAGGGTTTCCCACCCGTGATCTCGCCGGTATCCTGAGTCCCGCAAGGTCCTATCACAAGACCTTGTTCCAGCTTTCCCTCGACCCGCTATACTGCGTCTCTTATCCCATCCACGTACCTGAAAATGGGAAATGGAAGAGAGCCAAAAAGGCTGGGCGGGTCAAGGGCACCAATAGCCAGGCAGACGAATTGCTCAGCGCCTCTAACGAAGTCGACTCATCTTCGGGCAAGCCCTCTGAGAGTTCCAAGGACAAGGATACCAAGAAAGAGGACGGAGATGAGGAGAAGCGCAGCTCTATGACCATGTTCAATCTCGTCTTCATCCTTGACCCTAAAGGCTGCGACGTCCGAGAGCTGGTAGATTTGCTCTACACCCACATTGTGAAAAAGGCCAACAGGGCCTACAAGTACAGCCAACAGCACAGCGACTTTGTCTGGAAGGAGTCGAAGCGGATACTGGCCGCCAAGGACAAGGCGCGAGAAGATAGTAAGTACTGAGCTCTTTGCCAATAATTGCCCCCCCCCCCCCCCCCCCCCCCCTCTTTTGAGTGTTTGTACCGTGAGCTCATTGTCTGACCTTTTTCTGTAGGAAAAAAGATGAGTACGCTGTGGAAGGAGGTTCTTCAGAGCTCATCACTGGCAGCGTCTATGCAGGATATATACAATGCCGTCTCACAGAACAAGATTGCCGCGCTACACTTGGATACCGTTGCCGGCATCTTGACACCGTCCTTCCAGATACCTATTCCCTTTTACACGGCCGACCTCCAGCCGAATCACGACCAGCGGGGGTTGTGGCTGACTACGGCCAATGCATTCATGAGCCAGGATGCCATGGAAGAACCGGGCTTCCTGGACCGCAATTTTGCTCTCCTTCTCATGGAGGATGATAAAAAGATCATCGCGGAGCTTCAAGCAGATCCCGATCCCACGACGAGCTCTATGGTTGAATTTGTCCGGCTCTCGAAGCCCACCATGTCGTAAGCCATCACCCCCTACTCTGTTCTCCGTGCCCCTTCCACGGGTTCTCCCTGGAAATTGTAGCATCTGACAGTCCACGCAGCTTCTACCAAGTCGCACAGAGCAACGTTCTCACCCTCGGTCAAGTCCGCAAATACGCTCAGCACTTCATCTACTGGCGCCGTGCGATTGCCATACCGCCTCTCCATGCTCGTGACGTCTACGTCGTCTCCCCCAACTGCGACCCGAGACGGCTGCCCCAGGACAGCCTGGAATGGCAGCGCCTCTTCCCCGTGGCGCCGCCCTTGCCCAACTTCCTGGGCGACCTGTCCCAGAGCCCGCGACCTTACAAGAACTTCTGCCCTAGCAAGGCCCACCGCCCTTCCTATCTCCTCATGCTCGCCTGGTTGATGCGCCGCGCTTGGGTTACCCAGCTCTGCACCTTTGCCTATGTCGTCGTCTGGCCAGAGATCATTTACGAGGTGGATTACGATATTGAAGCGGAAGAACTGGCCGCGGCAGAGAAAGCCCGTGATGCTCACTCCCCGAGCGGCGAAGACGACGAACAACAGCAGCAGCAGCAACCGCCCCAACCTTTATCACCGGCAACGACGACGACGACAACAACAACAACGACAACCGCAACTGCCGCCAATATGACCACCTCCACCGAGCTACCACCCTCCATCGCCTCCCTCGAAACAACTGCTCCTGCCACCACAACCGAGCATGCTGCAGAGATGGCTCGCCTCGAGCGTATCGCCGACAAGGCCCACCGCGAAGCCACGGAGCGCGCCATTGCGCACGCCCGCCGCGTGGCCCCCTTATCCACCGCCCATCCTTCTCTCAACGACGCGCACCATCTGAAGGGCCTTACGCCGCACATCATCCTCGACGCGAAGAAGGCTACGGGTAAGGAGGCTCGGTACCTCTCGGCTATCGCGCGACGCTTCCGGGACGAAAAGGTACGCCGGGCGTGGCAGCTCTTTTGCAAGTACTTTGACGGGAGGTGCGCCATGGAGAGGATCGCATTGCAGGAGGAAATCCGCCGTAAGGAAGTCTGGAATCTGCTCAATGCCATGACCGAATTTCTCATGTGCGCCAGGCATTGGTGAGAGGGAAACCGTGAGGGCCGGCGCGAGACTAAAGTGTTCCTGAATAAAACGATATATTGCCATTGACATCAATTCTACGCACGCGAGGATTTGGTCGAGCACATGACGAGTTGAGAGTTGAATGAATATGAATTGAACATGTAAGCAGCCATAGCCCAACCACGCTGCCTTACCCCCTTCTCCAAACCATTGGAACGATGAGGAGCTCAGAGTAGACGCCTTTGGCATGCAACAACTAAGGAAATATGAATACTAAGACTGCAGCTAAGAAGACCCAAGGTAAAAATGAACAATGCGATAGATGCCTGATGCCAGCAGACAGACCTATTAGCCATAGATATAAAAGCAAAAACCAAAATGATAAAAAACCACCGCGCAGGGAAAGATGTCTCAAACTGGAACCCCCTCCCAAAGTAAACGGCAAGTAGTGCGTCCACGGCGAGCAGTAGCAAATTTCGAGTGGATGAATCGATGATACTGGTTGCTCGGGATAATAAAGGAGTAGATGTTAAATGTTGAAAGATGCTAGAGGGAATAACAGGAAAACAGTGATATTGTAGGAAAGACAAGATTGGCCCTCTCCCCAGAAGGGCCCCGAGGTATCGCAAGAGGGAGAAACAAAGCAATGGCGAATGCAGAAGTGGTGGTCAATGAGAAAAAACATTGAAGGAAAAAAAAAAGTGCAACGACCCCTTAAAGAAAAGCGCTGTGTATGTTCCCCCTGTATATGGTTCCGACACCGATGCAAATGCCATCCCTCCAAAAGAGCCGTATGAGTTTCCTCATGGTCCCCAAACGCCACCTAAATCACCGCAGCTCTGGACTAGAATCTGCGGCAGAGAAAACACAAACGAGAGGGAAGAAGAGCCGAAATGGTCAACTGTTGCAACCATAGAAGCAAATGCCATTGTTCTTGGTGCAGGAGTGATTAGAACAAAGGCTAATGAGTAAGATCCATGCCATAGTCATCATCATCCTTGAAATTGAGAGAGGCATGGCCGCTTCCATTGTCGTCTGGATCGTGCCAGAACTGGTTGGTGTCGTTGAGATCGTCGATGATAGCGGAGTTGCCATTCTCAGGTGGGGTGATGCCAACCGAGTCCAGGTTGGCCGACGGAATATCAGAGTTGGCAGAGCCCCGGTAGTCGGTGTGGCTAGGCACTCGCAGACCGGAACCGTTAGTCCTGGTGTAGGAGAAGTTCCCAGCGTCATTCTTGTTCATGGCATCGATGAGCTCAGATTGCATGCGGCGCTCGTCATCGGTAAACTCATAAGGGAAGGGATGTCCAAGCTCAGCGAGGGTATTCATCAGCTCCTCCTGTTGCTGAAGCTTGAGATGAAGCATCCACATCAAGTCGCGCGTCCAGCTGACGGCTCCGTTGAGGATGTCTCCCTTGTTGGGACCCTTGTCCTTGTCTTCGACGGGGAGGCCGGTAGTGATATTGCCGGTATTACCAGCAGTAGCCCTCCTGGCTCCAGGACCGGCCAAGCCGGACGTTGCTTGAGACGGGGTGGAGATGCCAGTCAAAGATGGAGACAATGGCGTGCCGTTCTGGATGAGCTTGCGGATCTTCTCATCCTCAAGACGATGCATGGGTACCAGCTTGCTCAAGTCCTGGATTCGCTCGTTGATATTGTCACGACGGCGACGCTCCACGAGGTTGTGAGACTCCCGCCTTCGCTTCCTCTTGGCCTCCTGGGAAGACATGGCATTGCCATTGCCGCCATTGTTGTTGTTGTTACCGTTGTTCACGCCTAGTTTGGCGGGCATGGACGTGCCGCCCTTGATCATGACCTCCTCGATGGGCGGGACCATGGCCTGCTGCATGGGAGAAGCAAAACCAGAGTTGTAGGATGTAGGGAAGCTTCCCGCGGGTGTGTTGAGCCACTGTCCTGAGGGAGACTTCTCGTGGGAGCCGACGGTGCGGATGGATTGCGGTCCGAAGCTAGGGGATTCGTTGGATCCAAGAGACAGTCCATGCATGGCGTTGGTCTTGGGGGTCATCGGGCTGCGGGTGTTGGAAGGCTTGCGCTGCATCTGCTGGGACATGCGCGCTCGAGCTCGAGCGTTCATGTAATTCTGTTCGCCATCTCCGCCCATATCGCCAGAGTAGGATAGGGGGGAATGCAGAGAGGTGCCAAGAGATTGCTGGTTATTCTGCATCTGTTGACGGAAGTTGGCTTGGAATCCCGTAGTGTACGGGCTGGGCATCGGGTCGCCGTCGGGGGTGCTCGAGTATCCGTTGACCTGACTTGGGTCCAGCCGAAGTCCAGAGCTGTGGCGGTGTGCTTGGTATGCGTCCTGAGAGAAGCCCATGTTCATGCCCGAGAAGTCCTGGCCATTAGCACCCATGCCATGGGGTTGGTTGGAATCGCCGGCGCCGGCGCCGCCTAGACCATCAAGGAGATCTTCGTCGGCGATGAGGGCGGATCCTGTTGCAAAGGCCGAGCCATTCGAGTTGTTGTTGTGAGAGTTGAAGTTGTCGTTGCCAGAGAAGTTCTGGTTGTAGCCGCCGCCCATGGCGAGGTCATTCGGGTCGATGCTCCCGCCGTTCGGGGCGGAGCCAAAGTGGTTGAAGCCGTGCTGGGCCATGACGAAGCCAAGACGACCAGGAAAGGTTCAGTAGCAGAAGCAGAGAAACAGGCAAAGTGTTCGAGATGTGTTCTATCTGCAAATGAGAGGGAAATGTCAGCCGGGGAGTCCGCAAAAGTGATAAGCGACGAGGCCGGATGTCGCACTGCGGTTGAATGAAGGTGTGAGAGCCTGGCAGTGCAGGGGAACAAGCACAGTCATACGCCCGAGAGCGCGCGCGCCGCGCAACAATGAAGACAACGATCAGGGAGGAGAGAAAAGTTACCTTTGAGTGTCGCTTGAGATGGCAGAGCCGTCTGAGGGCATCTAGATGAGAGATACTAATGCGCTATGGTTGAAGAGTGGGACTCGGGATGAGAATGATGGGAAAGAAAGCAGTGGCAGTAGTAGTGGATGCGACGTCGGCGTGGAGGGGTTCAGAATAGTGGTAGTGGTGGTTGGAGCTGAGGGCTGGTGGAACGGAGTCGGAGCGCTGAATTTACCAGTAGAAAGTCCTACTACCGTGCAATTCGTACTCGTACTGTAAGGGACAGTAAGTCAGCTATTCAACTCCAACTTGGAAGCCGGTGGCGCTGGTTGGGTAGTCTAAGCGGCCTATAGCAGCGCACAGCGCTTGCCCAGGATGGCGCTGGCGTTGCTGTTGATGCTGGGGGGGCGCTGGGAAAAGGGGTGGGAAGGGGGGGCTTAGCTCACTGTAGATGGGGGGCTGGAGAGGCGGTAGGCGCTTGAGGACGCTGAGAAGCTCGGAGGTCAGGCCACAAGTAAGGTAAATGGGGTGCTGCAGCCGAGGGGCCAAGGCGCGCTATAGACGCAGGTGGGCGGTGAGTGTCCTGGGGTTGCGGTGTGGTAGCGGTTCGGTGCGAGCAACGGGCTTGGGCACAGACACACGGGCACGGAAACCGGATATTGCCAGTGAGCGGGCAGTAAGCAAAGCACGCCTCTGACTTCAACGGAGCTTGAAGACGAGCGGAGCCAGCCTGCAGTCGAGTCCGAGTTGAAGTTCGTATCCAGAGGAGAGGATGGATACCTGGGGGCTGTTGAATATTGTATTGACCGTCGAGTGCTGCTAGTAGCTGGAATGCGAGCGGCAAACTAAGGTACTAGCAGGCTAGTAGCAGTTGGAGGAAAAAAGCCGTGGGCCTGCGACTGTTTTAGTACGATGCGTTTTAGTACGATGCGGATGGTCTGCAGGAGCCAAGCTCCCATGTCTCGGACAGAAGAATGATGGAGGGTGGTGTTGAGTGGAGAGGGGAGAGAGGATCGACGGCCTGGAGGCTTTTGGGAAAGTGACAAAGCTGTCCCCAAGTCTCAGAGAGGATAGGGTACGAAGCGGAGTAGTATCCGTATTCCTCCCACTCGTCCTCTCAGAATAGACTGATCAAGCAGTACAGACGTCAAGGTGTATGCCATCCATGCATGCATGCCTGCAGAGCTGACCTGAACTACCCGACCATCCGGGGCTCCGTGCCGTCAGACAAGCCTATCTTTGCTCTTCACAGGCGCAAGAACGAACTTCTCAGACAGACAGCAACTACTAGCACTACTACTAGTAGTACTAATAGTAGTGATCTAGTAGTATTGTTGTAGCAATTATGACCCTTGGGCTGCGCTGAGAGGTCTGTAGCGGCTGGTAGCTGAAGATGGCCCAAATCCTCTGCACCATGCCCAAAAGAGGTGTAGCAATGTCGCCACGAGCCAGAAGAGAAAGAGGGACGACTGGAGGAGAGAGAGAGAGAGAGAGGAGAGACAGGAGAGACAGGAGAGACGGGGCGTAACGCGAGGACTCACTTACCAGGTGAATAAACGGTCGTCACGGTGGGCGTGACGAGGTGGTCCCTTGTGTCGCCCCCACTGTCGGGGATTTGCGACAAGTCAGATATACTTTGCTTGAGCAGAGGTCGCACAGCCGAAAAAGCGAGAGGATGGAAAAAAGAAGAATAGGAAAAGCCGTTAAGACTCCGCCCAGTGGTGCAGAATGAAGCACCCGATGCGAAGGGCAGCAGAAGTCTTTGGCGCGGCTTGCCGTACGCTGGGCTCCTGCTTCTGGACCGACCTATCGATACTAATACTACTAATATTGGTCTTCGGGGCCGGGCTTGAAACGTTGCAAGCTGAGTCTTTGGGAGTCGGCACCTGGGAATGTAGAAAGTGGCTGGATCGGAGGTCTCAGACTCGTGACTAGTCTCGACCTGCTGGAACGTAGTCGTAGGTCCGTACGAGAGGATACGGAGTCGGCTTGGTGATAGTGGTGGTTTTGCCGCGGGTGCATGGGAATAAGGCGAGGAATATGACGAGACCAGAGAAGAGGGAGAAAAACCACCAAGAATAATTGGGTTGCCCGAGGACAGGAAGGAAGTCTCGTATATAGGCTGCCGCGGGATCAGGCAACGTCCTGCAGTGGTAAGGCGATCAGGCAGTGTGAGGCGAGCTAAAGGCGAGGAAAGGCGAGGCGACGCAGATAAGGAAGGCTAGACGAAGAAGCTGTGTGCGCCTAAAGGTCGCGTTTAGATGCCAAAGCGGTGTCGGTCTCGGTTTCGGTAGCAAAAAGGAACCATATAAACAACAAGCTTTCGCTAAATGTAGGAATGCCTTATTGTCTGTTGGCTACAGGCCGGTAGGGGACGCGATGTGGCGGTGAGATATGTTGGTCGCTGGTGCTGGTACTGGTACTGGTACTGGTATTGGACTGATGCTGGTGCGAGAGCTATTGAGCTATTGAGCTATTGCTAGATGTCGGCGTGTAAGTGTCGGATACTAACTACTAGACTACTAGTAGGAAGTACTGCCTTGAGGTAGACAGATATTGCTAGAAAGGTGAATGCAAGGTACAGCACATCGACTTTCGGGAAAGCATCAATACGAATAGGATCAGATTCACATTCTTCCTCTGGGTTAGGGGAATCTCATGCAGGCTGCCTTTTATACCCTTTTTTTTTTCCCTTCCCCCTTCCTACGACACAAGACCTCCCCAGACACCCATCTTCTATCTAGTATCTATCAATGCCTCACCCCCAGGACCAGGGACTTATCTCTAGCTGATAGTCCATGACGGTGGCGGCGACGTCGGTAGGCAAGCTACAACTTGTACTGCAAGTACTAGTAGTAAGGTAGGTAGTATACTAGTAAGTAGTGTGGGTGGCAGCCGTAGTCGTCGTTGTAATCCATACCCTTACTTAGAAGTTGGGGTGTCCACAGTAGTAGCACTACTAGCGACGAGGAATCCCCGGGTGCATCATCTGTCCCTCTTCGACCCGTCGACCCTTCGACCCTCAAGCAAGGACTGGTCCCGGTATCGTCGTCTTCTGACACTGATATGGTATTCAGGGTGGGTAGAGCAAAAACGATGGTCGCATTCCCCCATCCCACCATTGCCCACCATATCATCCCCCCCCCCCCCCCCCCGGGCCTTTCCCACCTTTTCCCTTTTCCCTGTTCCGCTTCTATCGCCTGCCGACGCCCACCATGCTCCGTCCTCCTCACCTCCATCTTTCGCGAAGAGGTGGGTGGAGAGCCTCTAGGGGTACAGCTCCAACGTGACTAGTCGTGTAAGACACCCAAGTCGCGTCCTCGCTCACTGCCCAGTGCTCAACTCGGCACCGGGATCGAACGGGAGCATGGAAATCGATGCCTCGCTGCCTCTCTGCCTCCAGCGTACGGTCATGGGTTTGACGCTCCGGGCGTGGATATCCCATCAGCCTTGTCCACGCGGTCGTGTTCAAAAGACTGAGCACGAGCAGTAACAGGATAGCACGAGCAGCACGAGCAGCACGAGCCGCGCCGCGCCCGTGGTCACCCATTCGTATCCTTCCAGTCTTTTCTGTCCATCTTCTTGTACATACTCCGTATGTACTCGTGCTGTTGCCTCTCAGGGCTTTGGGTACGTCTATGATAGGATAGCCACCCATGTCCTCATGCATATCAGTACCTAACCCCAAACATGTGTATGTACATGTACGAATAGGCTGATAATACTAGACCAAACAGGCCTGCCTGAGGAAGAGCTGTGTGGCTAGTCCGCCAGTCACAGAGTCGCACCCCCTCCTTCATGCAGCCCGTCTTTGTCTACGCTGCTTCTTCTTGGATGCCTTGCTTTTCCCTGCTTCTTGTTAGCCTCGCATATCGGCCTGGCCTGCGCCTCCGGCCTAGTCTGCATGATGCCATCTGCGCACTTGCGCAAGTGCACTCCATCTCCCCCAGCCCTCCTCGACTTCACCTTATGCAGGAAGTCCCTCTACTGCAGGATACATAGGGTCCTCCATGATCTACCCGTCAAACCGGAAGATTTCGATTTCTGGGAGGGGGAAGGGTCTGTGGTCCGTCTCTAATTAGAGCCACCGGCAGAGAAATGTTTAAAATGCACCCCCCGAGCTTCCAAACTTCTTCAAGTTTAGGCGGGAAAAGCGGCCTGCCTAGTTGATACACTACCAAGCAGTCCGGACGGAGAGTCATTGCGAGGGACGGCACGCTCACAGGGCCGCTCCCTCTCCTTGTCTGTTGCGGTTAGCATGTGGGTGAGCACGGGGAGAACCTTGGAAGTGCAGTGACATAGCATAGTATGTCCTGCTCGCACAACCGAGAGTAGCACTACTACTCTACGAGTACCATCATCATCATCATCATAGCCTGCTGCTGGAGGTGGGCCTCCCTATCGAACTGTGGCAGGCCTAGTGCCCTTAGTAGTAGTCTTAGCTTCTTGATAGTGGCAGCAGCCTCCCACCCTTACCTACGACCGTCCTAGCGCTGCCAATCATGTGGTCTTGCCCTGTGGGTACGTACCGACTCCATCTCTGCACGCTGCCCGTTTGCAGGCGACCAGTGAGAGGGAGCCCTGCAAGTCAACCCCTGCTGGGGAGGCGCCTTACCCTGAAGATGTAGTGCCTACAGGTAAGGTATTACCTACCTTACCTACCTTACCTTACCTTACTCAGTGCTGCCAGGCGCGTCAAAGCGCAGGCCATGTTCGTTTGACTCGGAGGTGAGACCTGGTTGGTTGCGACCACAACGGCAGACCATTACCTCACCGTCACATACTGCCCATCCGCCAACTTCACATCGCCCGTCTCCCCCCCCCCCCCAAAAAGACGCGACTCTATTCTGAGCGGTACGCGCGGCCACGAACAATTCCGTCGGTTCCATCAGCCTTTTTTGCTATCTACTGCTGGTAGAGCTGTCAGTCTGGCCACCAAAGAGACGGCCAAACGCTGCAGCCTGGACTATTCTGGTAAGGCATCTCTCGCCTTCGCCCCTTTCGAAGCCTTCCTTTTGAAAGGCCACATTGAAGGGCCGCGCCGCCCAACACCCCACCCGTTCCCGGAAGGCGTCCTGCGCGTATACATATCAGCCTTCGTTTCGTATCTTCCAACTGACCTTCGTTCAGGGTGGAGCACACCTTTCTCGAGACTCTTGGTTCCTACGTTAGAGCCCTTCGCCGCTACCCCTCCCCTTTCGAACGACCCTCCCCGTAAGGAATCTCGCCGATCGACCCTGCGCACCTAGCTCCTCGATCTCACTGTGGGCTCGACTTCTTAGCAGCAACCTTGCTTCCTGTCCCGCCTTCGCCTTACCCCTAGCCTTCCCACTCTGGCCATAACGCATCGCCCGCCATGGCTTCCGCATCGCTGCGAGACTCGTTCAACTCCTTGGGCTGGAGCCGACGCAACGATGAGCCCGTCAACACGGCGCCGCAGCAGACGGGTCTCCTGTCTTCTATTAGGAACATGAACCCGTTTCAGGACTCTGGATATGTGAGCCTGCCGACGGCCGAGAATCAAGGCGCCCCTTTACCGGCTCCCACTAGGCGTGAAGAGGAAGAAGGCTGGTTCGTTCGTGAGTCAACCTGTCCATCAGCCATGCTGCGGCGGCTTCCCGGGCTTTCTTGGCTCCTGGCCTCGAAGATGCACATTGTCCTCTTTGCCATGCTCGCTAGAAGATTGCGCATGTGATGGCGCATGCTACAATTCGCGACCCAGAAATTTGATGGCTGACCCAAGAGTCACAGTTAGCAGATGGGACCGGCTGATGGTATTTGGGGCTTGCAACCTTGCCGCCCTGGCATGTTTCGTCATCTGTTTTACCCTGTTTCCCGTCTTGTCGCTAAGGCCAAGGAAGTTTGTGATCTTGTAAGTCCGATTCCAAGAACATGGGATTCTTACTAGCGCATTTCACTTTCGCATCCCCCCGTGTGATCATCGCGCATGATCACACCTCTGCTAGGCCAGGTGCCGCAACACCAAGCCCAGGGTTCCCAGTTTTTCTTATCGCAGAAACCCACATCTTGATCATCATGCACTTGCTTTTACTATGCATGGCCGGAGCTAACGTCCGATAGGTGGTCTGTCGGCTCTGTCATGTTCTTAGCGTCTTTTGCCGCCGTGATGGGCCCTATGAACTACGTCTACCATCTCCTCTCACCGCAAAGGCTTCCTTTCACGGGGGCCTACTTTGGCTCCATCCTCCTGACCATGGTCTTTGCTATCAAGGTAAGATTTCCTCGCCAGACTATCAAAATAGACCGAGTCTACGTTTACTCATCGCCGTCGTTGAACAGCTTCAAAGCACCATCCTCACCCTGTTCTCGGCGCTGGTCCAGATGGCCTGTCTGGTCTGGTACCTCGTCAGCTACTTCCCGATGGGCTCTACGGGCTTGCGCCTCGCCACTACGTATGGTGCGAGACAGGCAGCCTCTTGGATGAACAATTAGAGCACCAATAGCGAGCGGTTCCTTGGACATTGCCATCCTCCCCCACCCTCCTAGAAACACTGACGATCATGAACTTGTATAGTAGCATAAATTGTACATTACTACGTATCAGCAACACAGCAGCTTGAGCTTTCTTTCTGGGTTACTTTGGAGTCACGGGATTGTGCAGGATCGGAAGATGGTTGAGGATCCCGACCCGGCACCCTTGCCCACAGCTAGTGGGTTGCAACTTGCAATACGACCCTGGCTTCCCATTTTCCTTCCCTGGAGATCGGTCTTAACGGGAGGACGGAGCGGATCAAGGACTACCATTACATCAATAACCCGGAGCCACTGTAGCTAGTAGCAACTGAATACCTAAAAGCGCCTGGGGAGGGTGTAAGTCGTATGAGGGCATCAGGGAAAAGAGAAAGAGGGTTGCCCGCCTGGTTCTTTTCCCCTCCCGGCCCTCTCTCGCCTCCCCTTCCCCCGGAATAGAATTACCTTAATATACCATACGCTAGTGACGAAGGTTGATATGCGAGCACGGGAAAGCAAGGGCCAGGTGAACAAGGTACCCGGATTTTTGGTCCACCACATGTGGTCCAAGGCGTCCAACTGGAAGAATGACCGAAGCTGCGTCTTGCCGCTGGAGGGACGCGTGCGTGCGTGCGTGCGTATGCAGCTAAATACTCGAATGCCTTCTAGACTGGTCGGGTAATGCTGCTGCGTGCACTTCGGCCATCGACGCCGGGTCCCTTTGGCCACTGGCAACCAGGCTACTTACTGCTAGTACAACTACTACCTTATACTCTTGCTGCTAGCAGCACGACTTGGTAGTATTCCTCGAAGGGGCCAACCCCTCCACTCATGCAACCCCACGCCCGGTTTCTCGTAAGACAAAACAACTACCAGAGGTTAAGAAAAAAAAGTACGACCTTTGACAGACCTCTTGCGGGATACCTTTTTTGGTTCTACTTTATCCCGAGAGCGGGGTTGAGGGGAAAAGCACGTTGCTTGTCCACTGTCGTACATGAAGATGAGAATGTCTAGTCTCTGGGAAGGCGGGACGGGAGAGCGCCAAAAGGGATAATCGTGATAGGCTTGGAGGGCCGAGATAGATTGAAATACTACAAATTGGGCAGAATGACGATCGCAAAAGGGTTTGTGGGGGAGGCGTAATACCGATGATTGCACCTCCTGTCAGTCAAGTCAACATAGTACTCAATATACCTACAGTCCCTACGTACTATTAGTACTAGACTAGTACCTAGGCACGGCAGAATCCCAAGGAAGTCGAATCAGCAGATGCCGGTCTCGGCACCTACGGATGGGGGGTGGTGGGTTTCTTGCTGTTTGTCGGGGGGGGGGAGGGGATGTGGAAGGGGACGTTGAGGGAGACCGGGAGGGTAGCAGCTCAACAGCAAGAGACAACTAATGACGACAAAGGGTAGAACGAAAGAAAGAAGAGGCAAAGGGACAGGATGGCAGACTTGAGTGTCCATACTAGGTGAGACAGATCGCCGTCGATGTGCGGGCTTTGGGGGTGGAAGACCACGGGGTAGCATCGTGTTGAAGACGGGTTTTGGTGGAGGTGGTGGAGGTGGTGCAGAGACCAAGGCGAGTGGCGGACTGTGTGGTAAGTACCTAGTAGCAGGTAACTCACCAACTGATGGAAGGCGTTACGATAAAAAGAGAAAGAGAGAGAGAGAGAGACGGGAGACAAGAACACTACTAGTCTGGTAGTAGTAGCACTATACTAGAGTACCTAGTCTAGTAGTGCTATTACTACCCAAACTTCAGTACGTGAAGAAACCACTACTACTATTAGTACTAGTCGCACGGTGATATGCGCAAGATGCTCTGCAGAGTGCGGGCTTGAGCGGCGCGCGGTGGACTGCACCCCAGCCTACCCAAGGCCGGCTTTGGAGGTGCAGAGGATAGAGGGTCAGGGGGGTGTCTGCGAGGCGGCCTGGACAGGCAGGGATACAGTGCAGACTTGGATGGCTGCCGAGGGCTACGGATACTTTTCTTTTACTTGCCCTATCCGTATGTTCAACGAAGCGTTCCGAGAGGTGCGGAAGGGAGGCGTGCCAAGAGCCTGGTCCTGATCATGGGCAAGCAAATGCGGAACGAGGGAGAGAAGAAGAGACTCGAGGGGGGAAAGGGGGGACGGTGGTAATTACTTTCCATGCGGCCTTCCTGTATGGGCCTCGTCCGAGTCGTCCCGATGGTCGGTTCTCCGATATCTCAGCGCTAATTCTCAGTAGATGTCAAATGGCTGACTTCAAGTTTTTGTGCACGTGAGGGAGTCAGGACGACTAGAAATCTTTGACGGTGCCACTCACTGGCGTTGGTGATGATGACTTTATTATTAGTAGTGATTAGTATACCAGATATTAGTAGTAGTAATAGAGTAGTAGCAGCATCAGTGTCCTAATGTACAAAGGGCCCATGCTGAAGGACTTAAAAAATATTAGGCGAGAGACCCCGAAGCTGACGGCTCCCGCGTGTCCGGCCACATGGGCTTGGTCTCGTGTTACCGACGCGCACACTCGTGCTCTTTCTTTGGCTCTTGCAGCTGACGTTGGTGTGCTCGCAGTCAAACTACAGGTAGGTCATGGATGACGGCATGTCTTGACAGGCACAAGAGGGTGTATGACAGGTTGGGTTGGGTATGGGATGTTGGTGGGGGGGGATAGTACTGGCATGGTCTATTATTATTATCATTATTATCGTCTTGTGTTGTTTGTAATAACCGTAGACCAGCTTAGCAAAGCCCTTGGGTCCCGCACTGCACTGCGTTTTGGGGCATGGTCAAAAGGCTTGGATAAGATATCGGAGCTCGGGTAGGATAAACAGCCCGTACTTTAGGTATACCTGTACTCCGTAGTAGTAGAGTAATGAGATGCCTCGGGCAACCTCGACGGTACGGTCATGGCTCGGATCCACTAAAGCAATACGTATATGTACAAGTATATGTAAGAAGACGTATCAATTTGAATGTTTGAGAGGACAGGATTCGAAAGCGAAATTAATCACTCTCCGCTCCATCGCACAGAGCCATGCATCCTTGCATGAGATAATTAGAAACTTCAGTACTCTCGGAAACCCCAGCGTCGATAGGTACTCCGTAGTTTGCCCGGCCGAACAGCCAGAGCCGTTGCAAGAACTTGAAGTAATATAGTAATTAGACTAGTAGGTACCTGGCCACTGGCTGTCTGTCAGTGCCAGTAGTCGCTAAAAACACCGTGCAACAATGCGCCGCCTGAGCTGCCAGCCCTCAAGTTGCAATCACCACCTACTCACCGTTATGTATATTCACTGCAGAGATCGCTATCAATTCAAGCTTAACCAGTGAACTTTGAAAAACTTCAAGATGATTCCATCCCACATGAGGGGCTTTGTATAAGCTCGCCTCACTCCTTTCCAGATCCCTAATCTTTTCCCTTTTACTCGTCAAGCGATTATCGATTACAACCAAGCCTGTGTAGCCGCCCCGCTGCGACGGAGCCTGGTTGCGAGAAGACGTATCAGACAGACCGCGACACTGCTGCGGAGATACAAGCAACCTATCCACACTGTTGCCCGATTTCGATGCTCTGAAAAAGGCAGCACCAAAATCTCCAAGACCCGGGCACTTGCAAAGAGTCACGAGAAGAGTGCGCACCGTTCTTCAATTCCATGTCGCGAGGCAGGATCTACACAACCCTTCAGATCTGTAAAAGCAGGGGAACCCCAAAACCTAGCCGGGCTTGAAGCGTATACTGTTCTATCTAGTCGTTAAGGCTCTATCCTGCTAACTACTATTGGGCGACCAGGGGCATGATCGAGTATCAACAAGTATATCTCGGCCTATGTTGTCCGGGAAATGGATGTCAAGCGGACATGGCCCCTTTGGAACCGTGTCCTTCCAGTGCTATCATTGACCTTAATACAGCCCCATCTTAAGGTCATTGCAAAGGCAGATAGTACCCACAAGGCTCTGGTACTCAGAAGCTGCTGTGTTAGCTGTAACCGCGCCACTTATCTACAAAGAGTTCTCGGGACAAAAGTTGTGCCTCGGCCACAATCCCACAACGGGATATGTAGCGTTGATGGTTGCAAACGCCACTATCTCTCTCTGGCTGTGATATGTGTTTCAATCATCTCAGTCAACTAGGCCAAGTGTGGAAGCAAAAGCAAAGCAAGCAAGCAGAACTTTCCAGCTCTCAGGATAGCATTAAAAGTTTTTGCTCGTAGCCAGTGGATTCGCCCTCAAGCTTACCAGGCTGTTTCAATCGTGCGTATGAGAATTCGTCAGGTCTACGAGTTCTCGAACATTGATCGTATTCATGGTGATAGCCTTATGAGCACGACAGTAAAGTATCTTGACAAGCTTGGCCCATATGCCTACACAGAATAGTCCCTTTGAAAAGTCGAGTACCGGGATGGCGGACACACTGGCAGACTCCGAGTCGTCTAGCGTAGGTGGAGACCCCTAAGATTGCCAGTTGAGCCAATTACAGGCCGCTTTTTCAGCAAAACTTTTGCTAAATGACCGCATAAAGTTTGGCCCGTTGTAAATCTCACTCCGACGTCGCTTTCAGCACTTCAGCGTAGCCACTATATGTTAGTAGGTAAACATATGGCACCTTAGCTCAAATCACGGCTAGCCATGCATGTAAGTGTAACCCGTCCTGCAAGAGCGGCGATGCTGACTAACAGGGCAGGACACCAGTTGCTGAAGTGTCGTGCACGACTATCTATATGTGCTTAGTAGGTAGGTAGGTAGGTTAGGTACTACTAGTAGCAGATAGTAATAATTACTTTAGCCTTAGGCATGACTGGCAGGGTGCTGAGTGCACCAAACACTTGCACCCACATGTCCCCGTTTTCCGGCCTTCCCAGTGAAGCAGTAATAGTAATGTACAAGTAGTGGTACCTAGGTAGAAATCAGTGATGGAAACAGGTAAGGTACCAGGTAGTGATTAGTACGGAGTACTTGTAGGCCAAATGCCGCCCACGCTGAAGCTTGTTGCTAGTAGCCACGGGAACCCGAGCGAGCCCTGCACAAACCCGTTGGCACCGCTGGCAATTACTGAGTTACCATCAAGTATTGTAGTACTACCTTGTAGTACTACTAGTACTGATAGTAGTAGTGATTATTAGTGATGAGTACCTAGTCAGTTAGTAAAAGGGTAACCTCAGGTATGAGGAAAGGCATCCCGGATGTGAGTGACTTAAGGTGAGTGGACTTTGTGTGCAGTGAGTGGGCTGGCAGTTACTCTACATACTACTTGTAGTAGTTGAAGCTGTAGTACAAGTAGTGTAGTCACCACTACTCTAGTACTAGGTACTGGTAGTGGTAGTAGTAGTAGTAGTGGGCTCTCGGCTCGGTAGAGAGGGGAAAACCACCCGCCCGCCTAAAAAAAATTTATTATTCACACCAAACGGCAAAACACACAGGGCACCACACGCAAAAATAACCTCCGATCTCCCAGGCTTTCTTCTTCCCTCTCCAATCCGTTGCCTGTGCCTTTTGATACCCTCTTCAAAACGTACAAACGACGATTCGGATATCGCCTGGGCTTCTCAAATTCTTGAACCCCCCCAAGGCTTGTTCTTTGCGTTTCACTCCTTTCATTGATTGCCCCTCGGCCTTGATTGGGCGCGGTTTCGAGACTCTGAACCGAGCACACGAGTACTCTCGTACGCTACAGACAAGACCCTACCAGGCCACAGCCACGGCCACGTCCACGTCTGCATATCCCGACCGAGTACGACGGCTGCCGCGACTCGGCTCTGTTTTTTACCGTTGCCTCTTCTACGACCTTGATTGTCATTTAGGCACCCATTCAGTCACCCTTGACTGCCCTTGCTTACCATCCCGCGGCTCGTTTTTTTTTTCTTGGGACAGACTCTGCTCCGTCCCCAGTGTCGCTCGACCTGACCTAACCTGACCTTTTGGGGAATTTTCAACCTGCAGCCGTGCTGAGATTCTCTCCTACCTCTCTTCCCTCGCCTTAACACCTGTTCCTCCCTTGATTTGAATTTTCCTCACCCTCGATCGACCGAACGACCTGGGCTCGAGCACCTGGACTCGGACTCGCTACGAGCTGGTCTTTCCCATCTGCGACCGCGAACCATTGACCCGTCACCAATTTACCTCTCTGGCCTGACGCTGCTACATCCCGACAATCCGATTGGAGAGACTCTCTCGCAACAATACAACAAAAACTTTTTTTCTTTTGAGCTCGAAACCCGCTCAGGGCACTCGAGCTCCCCCATCGGGAAACAGTTGTCTGATTCTTCTTCATCTCCCGAGCCTTCGGGTCATCATTGACGTCGAAAAACCTTTTTTTCCGTGTTTTTCTCCTGTCTGGCGGCCAATAAGGCTCAGCACCTTTTTCGGTGCCGCTTCGTCGCTCGCATTCCTCTTCGAGGTGCTGACTTGATTTCAAGACACCACCACGCCCACAATATCCTCCTCTACCCTCTTACCGAGGCTCCGCTACGTTGGACGTTCGTGTTACCAGCCCGGCCTCGGCGCTCCACGTAACCATCATGGCGGCCGCTTCATCCTTCTCCTATGCTCAGGCTGCCAAGGGCCAAGGCGCCCCTGCAGTCCAGTCACCATCAACAAGCCAAGACGCGCCCGCAGAGAACGGCGACCACGTCGTCGCTGCGGACGAGTCGAATAACAACCAAGATAACGCGACAGAGACAACACAGCCTCAAACTTCAAAGACCGACACCCGCTCGAACGGCCTCGACAAATCAGAGTTCGAGAGCAACGCTGCAGTCGACAGCGAGTCACGAGCCGAGTCTGTTCAGGACAAGCGAGCCGAGTCAAAACGCGATGATGCTTCCGAAGCCAGCAGGCTAGACCGGCCATGGCGGCGAAACGACAAGGGAACTAGGTCCTCGAGTGCTACCACGCGATCTGTTGACGAGCAAGAACCCAGGAGACCCCGGAAGGGAAAGAAGGGCAAGTCATCAGATAAGCAGTCTAGCGAGAATGCTTCAGCAGGCGGCGAGGAGCAGAAAGAAGAACCCGAGGCACCCAAGATTGAGCTCTCTGAGGCACCCATCCCTGCAGTCAACATCTGGCAACAGCGGAAAGAGGCCCAAAAGGTCAAGGTGCCAGAGTCGACGACCAACGGCGTACACGCACCAACAGTTGGTCATCAGAACCCAGAGAAGGCCACAAATACCGCTGGTGCGGCGCCCGCCCAGCTCAATGGTGCTGGCAAGGCTCATCATAAGCCAAGTGACAAAAATGACCGCAATGGAAGCCGCGGCAACAGGGTAGGAGGTCGTGACAACCGGGAAGGGAAGTTTGAAATCCCTCCGCCAGTCAACGACGTAGTCTCTTGGCCAACACCCGAGACTGCTATCCAGGAAGATAAGAAGAAGACCTCTACCACCACCACCACTACTACTACTTCCACCACCTCTACCACTCCCACCGCCGCCGCTTCAACCGACAAGGTCGATCGCCCTGAGAAAGAGGTTCCAGGTGACGACGGCTCGCAGAAGCCTCGACAGAAGACAGAATGGGTCACCTACGACTACGTGCCCACCGTCAGCTTCGAGACACAGATCCCCTCTATGCGAGGATCAAAGGCCCGTGGAGGCTCCAAGGGAGCTAATGGCGGCCGAGCTGTAGCCAGCGCCCAAAGCAGCGAGAAGGCTTCCACCGCAGCACCTCCGAAATCGAACGATGCGCGAGACCGAGGCCAGGAAAGGACCAATGGAACGAACGGGCCTGCGTCTGTCCCCCAAGGCAGCAAGCGGGCACCAGCGGACATCGCCAACGCCAAAGGCGATCAACGAAGACCCGGTCAGAATGGCGCCGAGAAGTCAAAGGACGGAGCCTTCGGCCCCCAGTCCGCAGCGGTATGCTGACACTTGTCAACGCTCTTGATCATTGGACTCAAACCACTAACCCTTTTTTTCAAGCAGGAACATCAGCATCATCCCCGAGAGGGCCGCCCAGAGAGGGGCCGAGGTGGCTTCCGCGGCCGCGGGGGTCATCATGCCATGAACGCCCATGCGCACAGTGTTTCTTCAATGGCTGCCCCCTCTTTCGCCCCGAACACATCGATTCCATCCCGATCACAAGCGCCATATAGCCCGCCGCCCAGGCAAGGTGGTCAAGGGCAGATGTACATGCCTCCACCTCCTCAGCGAGGAGGTCGAGGTGGTCGCAACGGCGCGCCGGCCTTCCATCGCATGTCTCTTCCCAACAGCGCGTCTCGTCCCCCTCCCGTCCAGACCCAGTTTGCTCCTTATGAGTATCCCATGGCATCCATGTCTGCTGTGCCATTCCAGCAGAACCCATACTGGGATAACATGGTCGTTCCCATGTTGCGGAGTCAAATCGAGTATTACTTCTCTATCGAGAATTTGTGCAAAGACATGTACCTCCGCGCGCGTATGGACTCTCAGGGCTTTGTCCCCCTGATGTTCATTGCTGCCTTCAAGCGTATGAGGGAGCTATCTCCCGATACATCCCTCATCCGTAACGTTTGTGAGGAGTCGAACGAGATTGATTACATCATTGGGGAAGATGATTGCGAGCGTCTACGCCGCCGCCATGGGTGGGTGAACTTTGTTCTGCCTATGGAGGATCGCGACGAGCTCGCTCGCAATCACGGACCTATGCACCTGACGTGGAAGAGCCGTAGCTACTCCTACGGCCCCCAGTACAACGGCATCTCTCCCTCACCGTATGGCGTGACGTCGCCACACGGCTATCCGCCTTTCGCTGGTCAGCCATCCTTGGCTGATGGAAATCAAAGTGGTCAAGGTATCGACGGTGCTGTCAATGGCCATGGCGCGGCGAGTCAGCTGTCAGCAGATGTGCCTGACTTTTCACCATCCCGTCCTACGGGCGAAGGTCAAAGCCTTCCCCTTACCAACGGGCACGAATCATCAGCTGCCGTAAATGGGCTGCCGAACGGGGATCACGCTCAGGAAGCCGGGCAGGTGTAACCATCACTCACGAGGTTGGCGGAGTTTGGCGAAAGTGGTTTTTTTTCTTATTCTTGCCCCTTTTCTTTGGTTCTTCGCATTCAGAAGGTTTTACGCTCCTGAGGGGCTTTGAGGAGAAGTGCGACATACGGAGCCTACCTAGTTCGTTTACGTCTGGAATTGATCTGGCACCGGTCAGTTTCTGGCAATCAGGGCGGCAGCACAACGCGGCAGAGCCTAGAAGAAATCACAATACGATGAGGAGACTTCCACTGCACGGATGAATAGTCCACGCTCTCATCTAGTTCAGAAGTATGATGCAATTTTGGTGCGGCCAGATCTATTTGCATATAGACATGCTTACACGACGCCGAGAGACGGCAAAGTCGAAGCTGCTACGCTCAGTGGAGGACGCATTTTGTCTATCTGGCTCAGGCCAACTCTATCTCAAAAAGGCATCGTATGAAAAGCATTCTTTTCTTCCCTTTTTTCTCTCTGTTGGCAAGGGCGTGCGTGGACGATTCAGATTTGGGTCCTAGCCTCGTCAAGGAGCACCGGATAGTGGAACTGCTATTCCACCAGCACCATCTCTTCTCTGCTTGCAAGACCTCAACTTTGGTGTAGGCGAGCTACGCTGTGCAGTAGCGGAGTGGGCTTCATTGGTTTCCAAACATACCAAGTGACCAGCTCTCCATCGACCGCATCGGCATCTTCACAAGATCACGCCACTTCCGGTTTAAGTGGTTCAATTCCAGGGAACACAAATCTCCAAATCACGACTGTTTGCTTGTTATTTGCATTTTTGACATGATCTCGGCCACCCCTCGGCCGAATAGAGGGCGCCTTTGGAGGCAACCCAGTATCAGGGACTCCTGCTAGATTTCTTCTTTCTACTACTCAATTACAAGGGATTAATACGACAGTCCAGTCCGGATTTCAGGCGAAAAGTACGGGACTTTCTCACGGTGTGGATCACCTCAAGGAGCAAGGGTGGCCTTTTGCGAGTTGAGCGGAACGGCCAATATGACGGCAGAAGATACCCAGGATTGGGGCTCGCTGGCCCCCCCGGTCACTATCGAGCAACGTTCCCGCGGGACATTCCCTCCTCTTTCTATTTCTTGCTTTTTCTGTGGATCTCGCAATTGCATTTTGAACCGGGGTTCTGTCTTTCTTGTCCTTTCTTTCTTCCGACTATTACAGGGTTTCGGTTTGGCTGGACTTCTTTCCTATCTTGATACTACTGCCACGTATGCCTGCTGCGACGGAATTTTTCTCTCTCTCTTTTCTTCTTCTTCTTCTCGTTTCCTCTTCTCTCTTTTCAGGCTTATTGCCTGGTGTGCTTGAGGCCATCTAGTCCTGAGACCTGGTGGGTCACGGCACAGTCGGATGTAGATTTGGGGGCAATCTCTCACTCGTGTAATTGTACGATTAGGCTTGAAGCAAAAACCAAAATCAGAGCAAAGGGTGGAAAAAACGCGCGCGATCAAAAAATACACATATATAAGAGAATCGTGTCCCGCGACTGTGGTCATTACGCGAAATGAGTGTCCAACCAGTTGTATCAGGGATGATGTCAGTCCTTCGGATTGTGACGGGTCGATGGCTGTTCGTTGGGCATGCTTGGACAGTCTCCATAGTGTTCCCAAAAGATGAGCATGCCCGATACCTCTTTGTCTTGCGGACTGTGAATCGGAAGAGTGAAAGGAAGGGTAGGTTGGGAAAGGTGCTGGTGGAGGGAGCACGGTCACACGCCTTGGTCCCGGGACGGTCTGTTGGTCTCATACATGAATACATCCGCAAGCTGGGTGGTATCTGCCTCAGCAATCTGCCGTAGCAGTCACAACCTGATGCTGATATGGACAAAGGCGCCATGCTGTCATACAAGAGGTGCAACATCCTCGAATGCAACATCATCGACGCAGTCTGGGATCTCATCCCGAAAGGGAGGAGAGGTATCTGTCGAGAGAAGTAGCAGTTAATGGGTGCAGTCTACTCGGGTTAGGTGCAGACGGGTTGTCACCTCGAAGCCAGGGGTAAGATGAAAAAAGAACAAGCAAAAAAAGAAGGGAGCTATTTGGGGGCCTGGTCTGTCAATGTTTTTCTCGGATCTTGCCGTAGCAGCTCGTTTCCAATGCCGATGAGGGAAACCTGGGCGGCTTGATTAGGTAGGGTTACCTTTGACTGGGTTGGTGCTACCGACGGGTTGGGTGACCATTGACATCATCGGGCTCGGGAGCCTCCCAGGGTCCGCCGAGTGGCTGTGCGTTTTCCAACGTTCAACTTGAAGTTAGGTACTGGACTAGTATTACCACAAATAATTAGTAGGCATTGCTACTGTGGCGGATACCCCACCTGACGTGGCTGAGGGTCTGCTGCCCGTCATTCTGCGAATACCCCATGACCTTTCGGAAATTCTCCTCCAAGGTCAGACCATCGTTTGGAATAATGAGAAATCCAAAGGAGAAAGGGGAATGTAGACCGGCAAAGATTCAAGTCCAGATCTGTCCTCAATAGCACATTAGTCCGGCCCAGCTACAGGCCAAGTCCTCAGCCACACCCTACTTGGTAGCACCTAATATGTACCTAGGTAACAAAAGTGCGAGAGTTGACAAGGCGGATGATTGAAAGGTATCATATTCGGGCTCTGCCGGGTTCTGCCCAACGCTGTGGTACGATAACTCATATCATCATCTCGTCTACTTGTAACTAGTTGTGATATAGCTCAAAGCATTATTATTGCCTAAAAAGTTGCTGACCAAACCTAGTTGTCCAGGCTATTGACCTGGGTCTGGAAGCCAGTAAAGACTAGCCTAGGGACGTGCCGGCCCCGGCTGGAATGCGGGCTGGTTGGCAGAACTCTGCCATACTCCTTCCAACTACAACTGGTCTGTACTTGTTTATGAAGCGAGCACCGGATCGAGAGCTTTGGCACTACATCCCAACATAATTTGAAGATGATCGATTCGGGGCCGCCGGGGGTCCCAAGCAGCGCTCATGCAAGAAAGGCTGGCAAAGTACGGAGTACGTGCAGGAGAACCAGGCCCAGCTCGGCCCCAGCCCCAGCCCAGCCAAGCCAAGCAAAGCAAAGGCAGTGCTGTCAGGTTGCCCAATGAAGTCATGTGCTGGTGCTGGGGCTGGAATGGCCTTGTCAGGGTGGTTCGCATTACGTCGGCGGTACCCCGCTCCACCCGTTGTTCACCTATCACCGCGCCTGGCGCGAAAGTCGTTTTGCTCATCGCTCATTCCCCTGCCCTGCCCGATGAGCCCGTTAATGTTCATGCTGGTGGGTGCTACCTGCCTAAGCACCAGTGGTACATTTACATTTCAAGGGGTGGAGGGAAGGTTGTGCAGGTGCTGCCAAGGAGAACGGGAAAGAACTTGAAAGACACTGGCAGGGAAGGAGGGGGAGGGGAAGGGAGGAAGGCATTGGGAAGACAAGGGAGCAGGATGACATGCAGCAAGGCTTCTCGTTGGGCTCCAGTCACTTTGTTGACCCCATAAGCAAGCCCTGGAGCCGCATCGTAGCAGGATTATTTGGGTACCTTAAGGTACCGAAGGTATTTGCTAGCACAATACCTTTGTGTAGTTAGTACTAGTACTAGTGAGTAGTGGTAGTCGTAGCTCTCAATGGTACTAGCAAGGGAATTATGATGCATGAAGCCATGGCGATGGTTCTTCGTCTCTCCCCTTCACCTTCGCCTTCGCCTTCTTTCCACCCTTCTTCCCAAGATTCTTCGCTCCACGCAGCGACACATAATCTTGCTCTATTGGTGCGTTGCTGCGCATCATCCTCGGTCAAGCCCACCCACCAATAACACTCTGACCATTGGGACAAAGCCTGCCGTTTCCATTTAATCGGCTTCCTACCATATTTCTAGTTTTTTTTCCCTGGATTCGCTATACCCCTCATCGTGTCATCATATCGACACCACCAACATCAACTTCAACCTTGTCATAATCATTCTCACCATCGCAACACACAGCACCCTAATAAGAGACTGAGGCAGCTGCTGCTTCTAATATCCACTGCATACAAATTGCGTCTCCTGGAAATCTTTGCAAGCTCTGCAACCACACGGAGGCTCGATGTCAAGCTACGACCCTTATGAGCGGGAGAGGGATTATCCCTCCCGCCGCCCGGTGCGTGAGCGTGAACGAGAAAGGGAGGACTTCCGCGATCCTCGCTTCCTAGACTCCCGCGACTACCGCACGGGATCCCGAGATCTTGTACCCCGCAGCCGACAGGATAGCGAGCTGTCTGTCGAGGAGGTTCGCAGAGACTTCCCCCCGCCCGGCAGCAGCCGCGAGATTCGCCGCGCCAGATCTGCCGAACCTAGCTACTACGACGATTATGATGATTACGATGACTACCGCCGCGGCGACTACGATCGTCGCCCCCGACGCGGCTACGATAGCCGCTCCAGTTCCTACTACGAGGAGGAGCGTGAACGTAAGTCGAAATCCAAGACCGTGTCAAAGGAGGAGAGGATCATGGCCGCCGTCGCTGGGGCTGCTCTCCTAGCCGGTGGCAAGGAAGTCTGGGACCGCCGCGAGGCCAAGCAGGGGCACAAGGGCGTAGAGCGCAACATGCTCTCTTCGGCGGCTCTGGCCGCTGTTGGTGGGCTTGCCGCCTACCAAGGTGCCGACTACTACAACAAATTCCAGGCAAAGAAGGACCAGAAGGCCACCTACATTCTCCATCGTGGCCGCGATGGCCATGTCAGCGAGTACTACTCGGATGAGGACGAGGATCCCAGGGAGAAGAAGTCAAACAAGAACTTCCTTGAGAGTGCCATTGCCGCGACGGGCCTTGGTGCCGCAGTCAAGTCCTTCACCGGCGGCGGCAGCAGCAAGGACGACAGATCCGATACCCGCAGCCGTGGAGGCTCACGATCGGGATCTCCCTCTCGCGCTGGAGGTGGCAACAACAAGATGCAGAAGGCTGCCATGGCTTCCTTGCTCGCTGGTGCCACCGAAGCCTTCCGCGTAGCTCGCGAGCCGGGAGGCTGGAAGGGAGAGAAGTCAAAGCGTATTCTGACTGCTGCCGCCGGTGCCGCTACAGTTGATGCCGCTCAGACCAAAGACCACGGAAAGATGGGTATGGCCGAGTCCGTCATCGGCGGTCTGCTCGGAAATCGACTGATCAACGGATCCAAGAATGACATCGAGGAGGACAAGAAAACGGGACGCAGCCGTTCCCGATCTCGAGCCCGCTCACAAGGCGGCGGTGGCGGTAACGGTACAGGTCTGGCTGCACTGGCAACTGCTGGTCTGGGAGCCTTCGGCGCAAAGAAAGCCTACGATGCCCATCAGTCGAGGTCCCGCAGCCGCCGGCCGAGCAGTGACTCCCGAGATGGATCTCGATCTAGGTCTCGGGCAGGGTCTGATCGCCGCCGAAGGAGTCGCAGCCGAAGCGTTGTAGACAAGGCTCGCAACAGCCTGGCCAAGCTGGGTATCGGTGCTGGTGCCGGCGCTGCTGCTGCCGACGACGACGACGATCGACGTCGCACTCAGGACGACTTTGACGGTCGTTCTTCCTCGCGCAGACCACGCCGTTATTCAGATGATCTATACGACGACGACTATCGGTCCAGCCGGGGTGGTGGTCGCGGCGATCGCGACTACGACCGAGACTACTATGAGGACGATCGGTCCTACCGTGGGGATCGTCGAGATCGATCCCGGAGGAGGAACAAATCGGATGCCGGATCTGAGACAGATCTGGGAGATTCGTCGGATGACGAGAAACGAGCTAAGAAAATGAGAGGTAAGCAGATTATAACCACCGGACTTGCGGCCGTAGCCACGATCCACGCAGCAAATGGGGTCTATCAGAGCATGGAGAAGAGGAACGCGCGGCACAAGGCCGTCAAAGAGGGACGCTTGAGCCCGGCCGAGGCCAAGAAGCTCAAGACGAAAGCCATGATGCAAGATGCAGCATCAGTAGGTCTTGCGGCATTGGGTGTCAAGGGGGCCATTGGGGAGCTCAAAGAGGCCAAGTCTATGACCCACGAGTGTCAGAATTTCCAGCAAGAGAAACGAATCCGCCACCAGAAGAGAGAGGAGAGACGCAAGCGAGCCATGAGCATGTCAACCAATGGCACTCGTCAGCGAGCCGACAGTTGGGCTGCACCCAACCGCCGTCGCAACAACGATTACTACTCTGATGAAGAGGATGATTACGAGCCTCGTTACCTGGATGGCAACCCCTACCGCAGCAACACCTTGCCCGCGCCGCCAGTGGGTGGCGGCTATAGGCCTTTCTAAGACGGGTTGCAAGTGGATGATGCCAAAATTTACGACTTATGTTTTTACGACCGTTATGCCAGCACGACTATTATGAAAACAAACAACATTATGAATACTACCCAACATTCAAAGCTGGTAGCTCTTATGAGGGGGAGAAGAAACCCCTTCAAGGCGAAAGAAAAGACCCAAAAAAAGACAAGACGAAAAATGTGAGAAAGAGGAGGGGAGTGAACTAGGAAGAGACACATAGAAGAGGATTGGAAGACAGGCTTGCTGCTGCGTGGAAAGGACTGCATTGGCGACAGATAGAACACACTTCTTGACCTGCCCTTCACCCACCTACCCCCCCGTGCGTGGTTCGGACACTACACAAGCCATTTACACTGACAAATTTGCGGATGTATTCATCGATGGATAACTAATGAGACATGATTGATAACAGATCGTCGCTACTAAAGAGTATTTTTCAATGATGCCCTCATCAAGCCCTCCCTCGCGGAGATGGGCTCAGTTCATTCTAAGCCAAGATCGGGAGGAGGGGAGGATCAAGATCCAGAGGCTGCTGTCAAGCCGCGGCCGACGCTGTACTCGGTACACGTTTCCGCGTAGACAATCCTTACACCCCTTGCAAAAATGCTCAACAGGGGTTTCACAGAGGGGTTTCACGAAAGGGAGGGGTGGAGGAAAATCGTGGAATGGAGTCGACGGACGATATGGGAAGCGGCTGGATATGTTCGTGGAGGAGGGGGGGCGCTATAATTGGTTGGAAGACACGATTGGCATATGCGGTGAAGGGGGTTTGATTTCTTGGTATTTTTCTTGTGTGCCAATGCAGCGGGAAGCTGCTGCAATGGCATGATTGAGTTAATAGATAGGGGCCCGCGTTGAACCATGTGTGTGGCTGGTTTGATTTACTTGCATTGACGACTTGATGAGCATGACAAATCCACATTGTCTTACGTCTTACGTCTTTACTCCGACGCCTTGTTCTTCTTCTTCACTTTTGTTACTCCACTTCCACTATTTTTGCCTGGTATTTTACAGTGTATGGAATGCGAGTTCTATTGTTCAAGGGAAGGATTGATAACTGCTAGGGCTAACAATTCGAGGTGCATGACATCCGAATGGTGCATGACATCATCCTCACCAACCACGAGTAATAGGGTACTTGTATTCAAGTTGGCGGCTGTGACGGACCCCGTTCTGTGACTTGTTGTTGGTTGCTCATTCCCGCGATATCCGTCTCTAGTCTAGACGAAGAGGACAACGCTAAAACCCGTGTTTCCGGGGAGAGGGAGGGAGGGGGGTGGGTTAGCTTTAGATACTGACTAGGTGGGTGAGTTGGCTCTTCACAAGCGGTGTACAACTATCTACTAGTCTAGTTGGAATCCAAAATCGTAATTACAATGGCAATCAGGGATGTGTGACGGCTCGGGACGGTCGGTGCGGGGAGTTGCAACCCTTTCTAAAGTTCCATAAATGCACGCTTCATTTTTTACTTTGTCACAGTGCGTGCGTGATCCTACTTCAAAGTTGATGTACATTACATGGGATGATAAGACAAAGCCAAAGACAAGGAAGGACATGGAAAGGCACCCAGTGGCCATAATGACACCCAACTGAAAAGTGATCAAGATAGCTCGCCGCCCGCCTGCTTCCACTTCTGCGCCAAGGCCATGATGCTCGAGAGATTCTTGGCCTGCTGGTCGTCGGCCGGGAAGACGTAGTCAAAGTACTCCTCCCAGCTGTCGTCCTCGGTGCGGCGGCGCTTCTTGACCTTGCGCGGCATCTGGGCCTGCACCGCCTCCACGTCCTTGTCCGACCCGTGCGTCCGCTCAAAGGACAGCCAAGCGTTGAGCAGGGACACGCGCTCCTCCTTGAGATCCTGGTCGCGCATGCGGCCGTGGGCGCGCTCAAAGACTTTGCGCGCACGTGCTTTGGCTTCCTCGCTGACTGGTTGCTCCGCCTCTTCTTCTTCATCTTCTCCTTCTCCCTCGGCTTGCTCTTGCTCGTCGTCGGGGATGTTGATCTCAAAGTGGGCGTAGCTGATCCAAACCTTGACGTGATCCGTCTTGTCGAGAAGCCGCTCGTAGAGCTCCCGCGTCCGCTCGTACTCGCCCTCCTCCTCCTCAAAGTCTATGTAAGCCTTCCACAACAGCTCGGGCATGTCGAGCTGGGGCTGAGAGACGGCGAGCTCGAAGATGGCGCGTGCGCGCTCAAGGTCGTCCAGGCCTCGCTCCAGCTCGGCGAAGCGGATCCACGTCTGGCAGTTGGCCGGGTTGAACTCGACGTGCTTCTCGTACAGGGTGCGGCAGCGGACAAACTCGAACAGCCGCCGCTCCAGGTCGACGTAGCCGTCGAACAGCTTGTCCTTGGGACACATGCCAATAGCGCGGCCCATGAGCTTCCGGGCAGCTGTTAGGTTGCCCTGGCGGATCTCAAACTGGGCCGCCAGCAGCCAGACTTTGGCAAATGTGAACTTCTTGTGCGGTATTAGATTGAGGCAGGTCTGGTAGATCTGACGCGCGCGCTCGGCGTCCTGTCCCTCCATTTCCTCCCAGATGGCGTAAAAGATCCATAGAAAGATGTACCGTCGCCAGTGCCTCTTCTCCTGCGTCGGCGGTACCTGGGCGATGGCCCTCTCGTAGACATCCCGGACACGGTCGAAATCTCGGGATGACTCCTCCAGCCCGGCAAAGTCGAACCAGGCGTCGTAGTTCTTTGGATTCTCCTTGACCAGCTCCTCGTAGTACTTCCTTCGCTTGGATAGTACCACATCCTCGACGCCATCTTTGTCTCCAAACTGTTTCTCAAAGGTTGTGTAGGCCTTGTGCAGAGCCATCGACTTGGATCGCGGCAGGCGGTCCAGAGCGTGTTTGTAGATGGCCCTCGCGCGCTCGTATTCCTTTAGCTTTGCTTCGAATCTGGCATAGGCAATGAAGAGCTTCTCGTCGACAAAGTCATCGCCCAAAGCCTCCATGGCATCGCCAAACACCTCGCGAACCAGATCGCTCGTACCGTTCTCCTCCTCAAACTTGGCCCACTTGATCCAGTTGCGCGGCTCCGGGTGGATCATGGTGAAGAGCCGGAAGATCTCGCGAGCCCGGTCGAACTCTCCGTACCGCTTCTCGAGCTTGATGTAGGAGCTCCAAGCCGCCTCGTCGGGCTGCCACTGCATCCATCTGTCGAAGACCTGGCGCACGCCGGGGATGTTGCCGAGCATCTCCTCCATGTAGACGTACTTGTACCACAGCTTGTCGACGCGGGGCAGCCGGGAGACGGCGCGATCGAGCAGGTTCCGAGCATGGTTGATATTCCTCGACTTCATCTCCGCCTCAATGTAGCGTGTCCAGAGGACGACCGAGTTCGGGTGGACATCGAGGGCGCGCTCAAAGACGGACCTGGCGCGGGCAAACTCCTTCTGCTCCAGCTCCCACTGCGCATACTGGGTCCAGTTGCTCAGGCTGATGCGGTTGCGTCGCACATAGTCCTCGAAGCCCTTGCGCTTGCGACCCTGGTACTCGTGCAGCTCCTCGAGATCGGCGAAGCGCTGCGTCGGTGCCTGTAGGCCATCGTCCTGGCGATCGACGGCTTCACGGAGAAGCTGTTCTGCGCTGATCTGGACGGGCGCGGCGGCCTTGTTCTTGACCCTCGGCGGACCCTGTGACTCCATTGTGAACTAGTAGCCACTTCGGTCCGGCTTCCGCTTCTCGAAAAGGTGGTTGAAGGATCTGCGCAGGAGAGGCGGTGGGTTGATTGATGCGAATTGGGAGAGGGAGAGGGAGAGAGGGGGGGGTGGGAGACACAGATAGCTTGGACGACGAAAGACGCGAGGCTCAAAAATTATCGTTGCGACCTTGGCTATCGCTGACTATCGGCGATAAGCCCCCCAAAAAACGTCAACGTGCACGGACCATCTCTGCACTTCAGTGGCGTGCCTGGACCTTGTCGCGTAGAAAAGGTTGGTTGCGATTTAGGCTGGGTCCGCTGGGGGCATTTCTAATAATTTATTTTACACTTCACGTCTACCGCCTTCAAAGCGCGCCCAACTCTCACCTTCGTCAGGCAAAACCATTTCCTGGAGTGAGACCGTTTTTAATCATCCAACAAGGCCAACGGACAAGCACATCGCACAGCATCGCATCGCGCTCACCCACCCACTCAACCACCGTCGGCATGTCGACCGTCGCGGAGGACTTGCTCAACGATTTCGGCAGCTCGGGGGACGAGGCCGAGGATGGCGAGCAGAACGGCGCCGATGGCCTCCTCCTCCACGAGCAGCCAGACACCAACGGCGGCGGTGGTCATGACCGCGACGCCATGGACGTAGACGGCGTCGAGGCCGGGGACAAGGCTGGCGAGGATGGATCGGAGGATGCCGACCCCGACGATGCGGAGGCGACCAAGGCCAAGGTCGAGAAGATGCAGCTGGGCAGCGTCAAGGACGTACGGAGCGTCGCCAGTCTGATGCAGACACTGGAGCCAGTCATCGAGGTTAGTACTTTCCCATTCTCCTTACAGTCGAGCCGGCACTTATGCCGCTCGACATGCATGTCGTGTGGACGTCTCGTTTACATCTGCCTTTCTATGAGGACCAGCCCTAACGTAAATCCTTCGAACGAAACAGAAAATCAATCACTATCGAGCCGAGGCCGACTCGCAGACCACGGCGGTCGGCAACATCGAAGATCATCCCGAATATCACCTGTTGACCCAGTCCAACAGCCTCTCAACGCAAATTGACGGCGAGGTGGCGCTCGTGCACAAGTTCATCCGCGACCACTATTCAGCGCGGTTCCCCGAGCTCGAGCGCCTGGTCACGACACCGCTGGAGTACGCCAAGGTGGTCACGATCATCGGCAATGGGCCCCTGGACTCGGAGAACATCAAGAAACTGCAATCGTCGACCGACAACCCACTGGGCGTCACGCTGAAATCCGTGCTCAGCGGACCTTCACTCATGAGCGTTACCGTCGAGGCCACAACGTCAAAGGGCCATGAGCTATCGGACGAGGAACTTGCGCGGGTCCGCCAGGCTTGCGACATGGTCGTAGAGCTCTACAGGTCGAAGCAGGTCTTGACCGAATACGTGCAGTCGCGCATGAACATCTTTGCGCCCAACCTGACGAAACTGATCGGATCGCTCACAGCTGCACAGCTGCTAAACGCAGCCGGCGGCTTGACGAGCTTGTCCAAGACGCCGGCGTGCAACGTGCCCTCGTGGGGATCCAAGAAGAGGCAGGCAGGTTTGGCTACCAATATCGGCATCTGGCAACAAGGGTACCTCTACCACTCGGAAATCATCCGCGGCATCCCCTCCGACCTCAAGAAGCAGGCCATGAGGATCGTCTCCGCGAAGCTGGTCCTGGCCGCCCGCGTCGATCGCGTTCACTCAAGCCCAGACGGCTCCACGGGCGAGGACCTCAAGCAAGGATGCCTCGAGCGCCTGGAAAAGCTCACAGAACCCCCGCCGAACAAGGGCCAGCGCGCTCTCCCCGTCCCCGACGACAAACCCGCGCGGAAGCGTGGTGGCCGCAGGGCGAGAAAGGCCAAGGAGGCGCTGGCCATGACGGACCTGCGCAAGGCTCAGAACCGCATGGCCTTTGGGCAGGAGGAGAAGGAGGCCGGCTACGGCACGGGAGACAGCACCGTGGGCATGGGCATGATTGGCCAGCAAAACGATGGGAAGATTCGAGGCATCCAGGTCGACCAGCGGACGCGCGCCAAGCTGAGCCAGAAGAGCAAGGGCTGGGGCGGCGCCAGCTCCATCGGAGGCGCCGCGTCGTCCATTGGCGGCTTTGGCCAGGCAAACGGGCCAGACCTCCGCGGCAAGGGGCTGCGAGCGTCCGGTGTGGGAAGCACGGTGGGCTCAGCCTCCGGCGCCGGCACAGCGTCCTCGTTGGCCTTTACGCCCGTTCAGGGGTTGGAGCTTGTCGACCCCAAGATGCAGGCCGAGGTCAGCAAGAAGCGCAAAGCGGAGGAGGACCGCTGGTTCAAGGGCGGTACGTTCTCACAGGTCGGGGGGTCCTCGGGCGGGTTCAAGGTGCCGGACCTGCCTCCTTCGAAACGAGTCGACACAGGTTCGACCAAGATGGGACCGCCGCCTCCGAGGAAGTAAACTTGGGGGTTGTGTCTACGATATCACCTACCCTAGACTTGGGCACACTACCTGCTACTCTAGTGTGTGTGTGTGTGTGTGTGTGTGTGTGTGTGTGTGTGTGGCATCGGCTGACCACGTACTTTCCTACCCTGTATATATGGAGAATGATGAAGAAGGAAAAGTAAGGCATCTTGAAGCTGTGTAGATCTGTAGTTGGTTCTTTCCATTACAACTTGAACCATTACAATCTTACATCTCATGGGAGTCTTCGGATTAAGCTGGAGGGGGTTAGATGATAAGGATATGGGCGCAACCGGCGTTTTGCTAGATATCAACTACTGGTAATAATACTGTTTCACGACACGAGCTCATTCTAACTCATTATCTTGCAAGTTGAATACTCACCTTTGTGATTTACCCAAAATAGACAAGCAAACGAGCTTCACCCATAAGTTACAAGGACCACACACATCACATTCCTTGGGAGACTGGTCCCGGCACGTATTCCGACATCCATGGAAAAGTGGCTAGGAATCCCATGCCCAAAGCACCATGTGCCCAATCCGAAAAAACAAAACGCCGTTGGAGAAGGGGGATGACGACCAGCGGTCGACAGTGCTCATGCACCGTGATCAGCAGTCCTCTACTGGTCCTATCAGAGAATCAGAGAGGGGCCCGACACACATCACCTACAGGATCGCAGAGAGACTAGCCATCCACAACGGTCGGTCCCTGAAGAAAGAGGGTTCGTCCACAGAAGGGGAGGGCGCTGCTCCGACATGCTCCCTTAGGGTAGCAATGAGAAAAGCAACCAACCACAGGGGAAAAGCCGGCCGGCCGGCCACCAGACACCAGACACCCGACACCCCAACACCCAGAACTCCCTCTGAGACAAGTCTCATGGCATCGAGATCTTGGATTTGCACGCCCTGAGGGGTCGAAGGCGAACCCTTCTCCCAGGGTACCGGGTTCTCCACGACATGGTCATGGTCATGGTCATGGGGGAACGAGGGATTGTCCCATGATTGGCAACCAGAAAAGAAAGGTAAACCCCATAGTCTATGGGCTGGGGGTTGAGTGATGAGTGATGAAATCTCGATCATGAGAAACAAAGAGCATGCGTGTCTCGCCCATCTTCTTCCTCGAGCTTTGCTTTTGCCCATGGCTTTGGAGACAAACGACAATCCATCCGCATGTGCCAACCGCCCGAGGCCCCCAAACGGTCAGGGCTTCCGCGATCTTCACTGCACGACATACCCCGTACATACACATACGGAGTACGGAGCACATAAAGAGTATACTGTCTTGGGGCGTTCTACAAAGCCCTATCAAGAGCTTCTCTCGGCCGCGTTGGAGTCCCTTACATCCACATCTGTTGGCATAACGTCTGCCATGATCTCTGGCTAATATCTAGCTCGATTTATCAAGGGTTCCCACGCGCTACGCTGATGTACATACTCCGTAAGGGGTGCAGCAGAGTCGACTCTAGCAAAGGGTTGTTTCCGTTGGGACCATCGCTGCTCCCCTGGCGCGTGCTTCGGGAGAGGCTGAAGACCTCTCTTTCGCGCGCGCGCCCCAACACCTGATGCTGCCATTTGCTGCCATTTGCTGGCGAGAGCTACTGAGACTGAGACCGAGTCCTCACTCCAGAGCCTCTTCTGAGCTCGTCACACTTACCTTTACCGAGGGAAATTTGTCCAGGGCAATGACGTAAGTCTGCATGATGGCATCCAGGGTCTGGCGTGAGTGTGAGAGACGAAACCCGGCGCAAAAGGCTAATAGAACCACACCGCGGCCTGTGGGGGCTTCCGGGGTCCAGTCCAATATATTGGAAATGGCAGGAATACTGGTATATGTGGACGGAGATGTATACTGCTGTATGCCCAGTGTTGCATACCTTACTCCGTACTCGTGGCAGATCCATGTATTGTAGGGCATGATGGCAGACCTAAAGCAGGGCAAGGCAGCCAGTACCAGGGCCTCCGAGACGCGGTTGGCCCTTGTTGAAGGAACATGGGACAAGTGCTACCACGTCCGCGTTAACCAACCTTACTCCGTACACAAACAGACCAGTCCCCATGGGCCAGCATCTGTGCGATGAATCCCAGAAAACGCCGGCGGTGTGGCAAAAAAACAAAACCAAAAATTACCATGGTCGACGACAAGTCCTTTGTTAAAGAGTCTTGAGGTCGAAACAACCGATCCCTCCCACTCGAGAGAAGCTGTGACTGTTGATTGTTGACTGTCGACAGTTGTCGGTGGTGGGCGTAGAACCCGCCGCAATTACGTCTGCCGAGACCTCACGAAGCATAGGGGGCACTCATACGGAGTAGAGTACAAGTACGTACATACACCCAGGGTCGTGAGAGCCTCACCTCACTCCTTCAACGCACACGCACACCCCCCCTGGGCAGGGGAAGGGGAAGGTTCATGTACGTGTCGTACCTTTTCGGAGGGGATGAGGCCCCACCGTCCCACTCGTACGAGAAAGATGTTGAATCGGGACGGTATCTCAGAGCCGAGTGTTTACCCCCCTTCGTGAGGATCTTGACAAAGGATTGACGCTTTACGTTGGGGTTGACTTCAAGAAAGCCTTCAGGTAGATAAGGAGAATCCTCCAGATGTGTGCTAAGCAATGGTGCCAAAGCCATCCGTAAAGCATACCTGCATGAATTTAGGCCACACACAGCCTTGTTCAGAGTGTCTCGTACATGTACGTTGTAGAGTACGGTTGAGGGGCGCGGGTGTTGAGAATGTAGAATGTGCCGTCCAATCAGATGAGGTCGGGCTATTCTGTCGAGAGCCAAGCTTTGTTGTCTGCTTCAGGAAACCAAGCCAGCATCAATACATACACAAGGGGACAAGCCGACGGGACCCGCCATCTTCGTGCATAACGGCGGTGCGACTTGCAGACTCGAGTAAGGGCGGCTCCCCTCCACCAAGGACCCGTAGGGGTCAGACGGGTCGACCAGGTTTGGTGTGGTCAGCCACAATGTGAGACACATCGATCTCTCATACAATTCTCTGATCTCCGTGGCCCTCATACATCCTCGAATTCCTCTGACCACCATGATCGCGCCACTTGAGTGTTTCCCACGCATCGCTGTAACGGGCGGTCAGGGAAGAGCATTGTAATAATCACCTTGGTTTTTCCCCCTTGAACACGCGAGGAAGGATTTTCCGTTAGGCCATGGGAAGAGGACGACACCAAGCGGCCCTGGTTTCGCATTGTCTTTGTGTGTCTGTATCTTGCCCACAAGTGCCAGCCCGCCACAGTTGCAGATGTTCCTTTGAGACTGCTCTGCCGTTCTCATCGAGATGGTCGCACTTCAACGCGTGGCTTCGCAAGTACAGATACAGAGTAGTGTCTCTGGGACACAACAAATTATCATGTTCATCTCCTTGTCGACGATATGGGGATTGAGGAGAAGGACTAAGTAGCTCATTGGTATGAATCAAACCCGAACAATAATAATAATACCTGGTCTGGTGGCCAGTGTCCACAAGTTGCTCTTTGTTCGTTCGGCTATGCAGCATCTCGGGAAAAATTCCTAGGCTTTATCCATGCGAGGTACAGAGTACATCGTTCTCATCGCATCTCGCAGGCAGACGCTTCGTACCTGTACTCGTAGTGCTTAACGCTTAACTTTGCCAGGTGCAAGGGTCCTGAGGATTAGTAGGTATGTGCTCAAGGACTATCGAGATGCACAAGACGCACTTCAGAGCCCTGTTAAGGACGTCCGAGGTACGTGTCGGCGGTGATGACGTCGTCACTTCTCACCATAAACTGCGAAGGCTCTGCGCAGGCCTTGATTCACGTCAACGCAGGGTGCGGATGGGCTACGAAGGTGGACGCTCTGAAGGCACTGTGGAAATTAAGGCCAAAACGTGGAACTTTGGCGGACATGACCGTTCGGTGTTATGTGTCGCGACCCTCTGTTTGACCGAATGACAGTAAACCCTGGGAAGAATTCTGCAGATCGCGTTTTCCCGGATCTGCTATTAGGACGAATCGACAACAATGGGCAAGCGCCCATGGGTGACCGAAGAACTGGGACACACAATAGGTGGAAGAAAATAAAGGGTATCTATCGAAATTGTTCCTTTCCTCCTTTCCAAGGACCCTCAATTTTCTTTTTTCCCGGCTTGCCCGCTAAAGAGTCTGGCTAGTGCGATCTCATCATGATCTGGGCGGAGGGGAAGATCCGTGCCAGACAAGCGATACGGTGATCGGAGTAGGCATGTGTAGGTATGTCTACATACGTGCATACAACTTGTCTATACGTCGCATTGTCCGTAGTGCTCCGTCTGTGCGGCAGCAACGATTGTTTCGCGACTGCCAATGCGGTACACCGCTCAACGGGGTGCAATGTGTGAGATCGAGAAGTACCCATAGCCAGGCTGCCCAAGTTGCACGTAAGGCGTTTCGCTGTAGTCCAGAGCGCTTCTACTCAGTATGTGACTGGCGTTACCGCTAGGTGCTCCTGCTATTATCTGTTGTATTCGTAGTAATTAGCACCAGTGTATGGGAGGTAAGGTAGTTTTCGTAAGCGAGAGGCAAGTTATGCAGAGCATGGGCTATACGGAGTAGACGGTACTTGAGGAGGTACAGTCGATAGAAAACCGGGGATCGACGCTCACCAGACTCTGCATCGCGATGCCATGGATAAGGTGGATTTGGCACCTAAAACAGTGATGGCACGCGACGAGAAAGACCCCGATTGCATCTCGGTCTCATGGCCTTGTGAATAATGTGCATCTTGCTCGCTAGGTAGCCCCCAAGTACTCGCTGGCGATCGCTGGGTTGACAACTCGATGCTGCCTTCTGCACAAGTGCTGTGCAGTGCACATCTACTTTGGCAAGGCACTGACGACGGGAAGAACTGCATGAGGGTAGAGCGTGTCAGGCTCTAGCGGCTAGTCACGTCATCCCTTGGTCTAAAGGTTGCGGAATGTAGCTCTTGTACCTCATTCTAAGAAACTCGTCCGATTATTGGTCGATCATTTTCAAGACCCTGGACCCTCCCACGACCCTTGGGACGTTAGCGTCAAGGGGCATTGGGGGTGCCGGGGCCGGATGTGGCTTGTGCTGTCGGTGTCCGTGTTCTCTGTTTACAGAGGCTTCCGAAGCAGCACCGGCGCGCCAAAGCACTTCCTCCAGGTGCCAGTGGTTCCAAAGCTTCTTCCCCACCAGAGGAGGAGGCCTTGGACTTTGTTGGTATTGCGCTTGTCTAGCGCAGCACGCAGTAAGCTACTCGTGAATTCGTAATCGTAGGGCATGAGCAGGTTGTAACACATAATAGTCTGGGCTTACCAAGTGGAAGTAGTCGGTGTTGATGCACCTAGAGCAATCGGAGGTTGGGCCGAGCTAGAGTATTGTGCTCATCGCCCGATCGAAGCATTATCGTCGATCGGCATTCGAAGCCAAGGTTTTTTTTTTTTTTTCTTTTTTCTTTTCCTTGGTAGAGAGTCAGGGAAAATCCAGGGCCTTCCTTGGGCGCGAGTGGAATTTTTGACTGAGAGCCTGAGACAGCCCGCAGCTCGCGCAGTGGGCATCCCTATCTGCCAGGCTGGCAAGGCTGTTTGAGGCTGTCAGCCCAGCGAGATTGAAGTTCTTACACCGAAATAGACCGACGACACCCGTCGCGGCTTGCGCATCGTCTGTTCTTACCGGACCCTGTCCATATCATTAGTTATGGGGTCCCCTACCATCGCTCTCAAGCGAGGGTGGTAAGCGAGAGAGAGATTGAGAGGTCTCAGCTGAGAAACCGATGGTGTTCCCAAGGGAAAGGACACTCGTATCAGACGCTTCCGCCTCCCCGGTCGCCCTTCTGCGCTGTACCTGAATATAACCAACCTCTAAAACACTCGGTGAAGGGGGCATATCTACGAACGTACAGCAAGTCCTATTCGTAACAATGATGTACACCGCACGGAACAGCACAATGTCAGCGGAGGGGTTTCCTTAGCCCGAACTAAGGCGGAGCTTGGGTGTGCCCTGGGGTGCGTGAATCTGTCTGTGGAAACGTCCGGGATTCGATGGAATGCAACCAACACCAAGCCGGATACTAATCAGGGCCCATCAGGGTGAGATGGGTCGACACGAGCAAGCATCATTGACGTCATTATGCTCGAGGGACCGAGCAGGGCCCCCAAGGTGGTGCAGGAAACGCTTCGACTGAGAGCTGAGGAAGCCTGTGGACAAGGTGAGCAAGGAGTGAGTGGGCAGTGAAATGGGGCCGTAGCCGCAATGAGGGTGGTTGCGATCGGGAATTTGGCGTGCGATCACATATCCACTCCTTCGACGGCTTCCCGGAGGGGGTGGTGAAGTGGCCGGGCTGTGATCCCTCCCAAGGCGGAATGGAGGTGATGGAGCTGTACTTGTAGTCAGACCCGGCTGGGGCATTGCCATTTTCGGGGACTGAGGCTTCACAGCATCGTCGTCTGGCCCGCCTGGTGTCTGTACTTTGTTGTTGTCTAGTTTTGCTGCCGCTGCAATGGAGCGATGCCAGGCCATGCAGGGTGATCAGAGGATCGAGAGCCCCTTCTCGAGATGGTTCCCTCGGGCCTGCAGTAAGAGATTCCTGAAGTCGCTCACGTCCTCTGCATCCCCACCACCCCAGGTTTTGAGTCGAATCCCTTCTAGACTCCATGAAGGGGTCGTAAACATTGGCGGAGACCTCCGTGGTCAGCTGGAGGATGAAGAATGGTATTGCCTCTAGCTTGTCGGCTACGGGACGAGAGAGCAACCACTAATTACTGCAAAAAAGTAGAGGCAGGGCAGGATTGGATATTACTATTGCTTACTATTCATAGACAAGTAGATGAGTACCAGCGTTGTCTAGCACCAGAAGGTCGTTGGAACGATTCAAAAGTTAAGCCACACAGCCTGAAAAGAAAACAAAAAGGCCGACTCTGATTAACTACCTACAGTCTCCCGGACTTTCCAGAGCTGGAAGCCCACCGTAGGGTTCAACGTGAGCAATCAGCAAGAGCGAGGCAGAGGTACAAGCAGTGACCTCGAGATGGGACACTGAGATCCCTGTATTCGGGATCCCTGTAAGCGGGCCCAGCGGGTCTAGCGGGGCCCTGGGGCTGCAGGAAACAGACGCGAGCTTCGGGGAGTATCCACGGAGCATCCACAGCGACCTTTGTCAACCAGTGAAGCGCTGTCAGCTACGGCGGTACCAGCTGTGCATGCCTCGTTGCCAGTGGTGCCTGCCTTGTGACTGACCAACCTCAGGTCCGCGATCACCGATCGCGCCGACACCTTTGCGACAGAACGGAAGGAACAGGGAAATGCAGGAGATTGGGGGTAGCAGACGGGGTAGCGACACCTCGACATCGCGATGTTGGACCTTTTCCCTTGTTCTCAATTTAGGTACTCCTACTCCGTGCGGATACTTTTTCACGTAGCTCGAGCTTGGGCTCTGGGATGCGGCCCTCCCTTTCCTGTGTTCAGGAATTTATTATGGGATTTACTATGGACATCAAAATAATAGCGTTTCCGTTCGATCTGCTTCTTCGAGTTGTGGATAGAGATGGAGCCAGAGCCAAACAGAGGGGCCGGAGCCGGAAGCCAGAGAGGTTCTGGTACTGGACGCCATATTCCGTACCTACTGTCCGTAGCGATGTTAGGTATCTCGCCTTACCTTCAGAGTTATCACTATCTGTACTCCGTGCGATAATTAGTGCTTCATCGAGGTCTTGTTTTGAGGGTGTCAACCACCGACGTCAGCGCCTGCGTCCCTGATTCCTTCACAAGCCAGGGAGGAGGACCCTGTGCCGCACAAGCTGTCTTGTGCTCTGGCGCCACAGGTGCGTTACAGGCAGTTTAGGTACTTTAGGCGAGTGCTTAGGTGGGTGCTGAGTGCTGACGTCCCTCTGCTGGAACAGGAATCAGGCATGTACCTACCTTACCTTAGGCTGATGAGTGAGGGGTGATGAATGGAGTACGTACTACCTTACCTTCTGCGAATGTGATGGCCCTTCAGTCAGGCTGCCCAATGGTGGGTGTAAACTTACCCCCCCTGGTCACAGTCCCTGAAGAGCGGGCTGCCTTGACCCTGATCCTCGTCCACCCTACCGTCTCCTCTTTCCAGGCTAGTAGGGTGTACATTTTGTTTTCGTATCTTATCCACCAAGCCTGGTGCTAGCGGTACTTGACGTACCTGTAGTGGCCCTTGGTTCGTTCCAAGTTGCTCCGTTCCAAGTTACTCTCTGAAAGCCCCCATTGGTATGACACCTCCTTCGACCCTCCTCCGCCGCTACCACGAGTCTCTCCAGCGAAGTGCAGGGATCATGCCCTGTGCGGTCCTAAAAGTAGGTAGGCAAGGTACCTAGCTCCATCCTGTCCTTGTTCCTCGTCTCGTCCGTCCGACCAGAATACATACATACCGATCCAAATCCCCCATCTTCCATCCCTCCGTCTTTCACTGCTCTGCCCTCGATTTTATATACAACTCGATCTGCCCCCGTCCCCCATCCCCGACCTCTTGTTTGGGTCCCTCGTTCTTCTTCTTCGCTCATATACACCCTTCGCGACTTGAAGTCTCTCCCTTCCTCACACCCTTCCAGACCCTTGGATTCTGGATTGGATCTTCGCATCTTTCCGTCATTGTCGTCACCATCACCTCACCTCACCACTACCACTACCATTACTATTACTTCACTCACAACCATACCACTCTGTGCTAAGCAACAAATTGCACAGTTTCCACAACATCGAGACTGCCAGTGCTCCTCTTCCGGCTTGAAAGCAGCAACAGCAGCAGCATCTCTCCTCCGCACACCAAACAACCTTGTCTTCTAGCGGCTTTCTCTGTAAACACTTTGACGGCCAAACTCAGATACCCAAGAGTCGCAACAAGCTCAGAACCGTTCCAGTTCTTCTCGACGTCACACGGCAAGCACGGGACTCTGCAGCTTCGATCCGCCCGAAGAAGAAAACCCTTTTACCGGTCCATTCGCAGCTTGCACAAACCTCGCTCCGTACTCACCTCAGCCATACAACGACGGATCTACTACACTCTTTGGGCCCCAACACCCAGAGCTTCTTGGAGTCGACTGATCAGCCCGACCTGATCGCCAAAGTGTCTTGTCAAGGAACTCCCTGATCAACAACTTCTCAAAATACTTACTTGTGCTTGAAACAAGGCGCAATCTGCCCTTTGTATACAACTGCCAGCCACAATGCAAGCCCGCGACTCCACTGGCCGTCAGGTCTCGTTGCTCAACGATGACAGCCAAGGTATGAAGGCACAGCGCCCATTGCCGCACCGCCCGATGAGCTACCACTCGGCCAACCACGTCCTTCCTCGTCCCAGCCCCGCCTCCCGCAGCAACTCTTCTTCGCCAAACATGCCCGAGCTGCTGCGCTCCGATTCTTACGACTCCCAGACCAGCAACGACCCGCTGTCGCCCATGACTCCCGCCGTGGATTACGCCTTCCCGCGCACTTCTCTGTATCCCATCAGCCAGGACTACGCCATGGACGCCCCCCCAGCCAAGCGCATGGCTTTCGCGGACAGCCGCACCACCTCATACAACGAGGACGACGTTTCGGCCACTTCGCCCCTACCCGAGCGCCCGGGAAAGCGCTACCCCTGCCGCTATCGTGAGAGCCACGGCTGCGAGAAGACTTTTACCACGTCCGGTCATGCCTCGCGCCATTCCAAGATTCACACTGCTGAGAAGGCCGTACAGTGCACGCACCCTGGATGCCACAAGAAATTCACCCGCGCAGACAACATGAAGCAGCACCTGGAGACTCACTACAAGGACAAGAGCCGCTCCTCCGGTGGGCAGCGAGCTCACAAGGCCGCCCTGGCCGAGGCTCGCCGCAACTCTACCTCCAGCCGCAGTCGCTCTGTCGCCCGCGAGGCCACAACCTCCTGGGAGAAGGAGCAGTTCCCACTGCCGACCCCTCCTCTGGCATCGCCAAATGCCATGCCCGGCGGTGCTTGGGACATGCGCGGACTCAACCTGCCGCTCCTCAGCCGCCCGGCAGCGTCCAGGATGCCCAGCAGCGGCCTCGACGCCCTCGCCATGGCTGTAGCCTGTCAGGAGAGCGAGGCGTCCTAAGCTAGCTGGCTGATTCTGGCCATAACTCGTCCCCCGCTCTCCCGTCGCCCACCCATCCCAAGAATCCTTTCCCGCGGGCGGCGCATCAATGGCTTAGCAACGCGCATCCCCCCTCGAGCTCCACATGACTCCGACCACCCTCATTCTCAACATTCCCATCCTTCGATGACCGCTTTTTGCAAAGCTCGGTGCTGCTAAGTCACCACCCTCACCACCACCACAAAATGGCTGCGCCAATTGAATTCCATTGTGATACCACATACCCACCCCGACAACACCACAATCGCCTACAGGGATCTTGACCTTTTTCCACCATCGAAGCTATTCTCGCGGCGAGCTGGTCTTGCACAATTCCCATTGTGCACTTTTTCCCATTTTGGGAGGATGCTTATCCATCCACCCAAGATTTACACAACACCCACCTATCCACAATTCGGGTTTCATAGTTGGATCGCACTTTTAATGCGCTTATTCAAATGGCTCATTCGCCTCCTCACTTTTTCTTATTACTGTTACTCCGATGCGACTGCACCAGGGTCGGCAGTGGCATCGCGGTAAGCGGAGTTGGGATCTCATCATTTGACGGCGAATGATGTCTCTAACGATTTTACTATTCATTATTATTTGGCGTTTGGATTTTGGGATAAAAACCGGCGATGGCGTTGACGTAAAGCCTCACGTCGCCCACCCTATCGCGATCGCGCCCGCCTCATGCGCTTGGTCTACTCTGACATGCAAGCTGGCGGTGCCATGCATGAAATGAAGAGAAGAGTTTTTATTTTTCAGTTTTTGGTTGTATATGATTAGAACACCTGTACATAGCACACTGATGCCCTCGCGGGAAAATCCCTCGCGAGAGGCATTGTTCTTGGACATATGCTCAAGACTTTTCGGATATGAAGGAGCGAAATGAGCCCTGCGCGGCCTCAGCTACTTTCGATTAGAGTTAACCAATTGATACCACCTGATTATTTATGCAAACATGATAGTGCCATCTTTCCGGCTCATTAATTGGAAAATCTCGCCAGTGAAGTGATCTTTTGACTAGGTACACTATAGTGGTTAGGTGCATCTTGATGATGCGTGAGAACCATGGTGAGTAAGGTAGAATTGATCCTGGTTGGCAGACAACAACTTTCATCCCCAAAGATCCTCCCTCGTCGCACAAAGGCGCGCCATCTCAAACTGCTCATCCGTCTGACACACCAAGACCTTCCTGCTCCTCGTACTCCTCCCAGCTTCTGCCGCAGCTCCCCGGCTCAGTTCCCTCACGACCTCGTCATCATTACCACCACTATTACCACCACCACCATCCCCGTCAGCAGCTCCTTCGCCGCCGTTCCTGTCCGCATCCAAGTCATCGAATCCGAGGCACCGAACCTGCCGAACGACAGCGGCGCGCAGCTTGGCGCTCTTCTCGCCAATGCCGCCCGCGAAAACGAGGGCGTCGACGTTGCCCCCCAGAGAGACAAAGTAGCTGCCGACGAAGCCGCAGATGCGATCTACGAATAGGTCGAAGGCGAGTTTCTCATTTGATGTTGACGAGGACGCGGCGGAAGATGCAATTGCGGCAAAGTCTGTGGTGCCGGTGAGGGAGGACCAGCCGGATTGTTTGTTGAGAATTTCCTCGGCTTTGGAGATGTGCAGCTGCGTAGTTGATGCTGGTGAGAGCTTACCCACATCACTTGCGTAGTGGAAGACGAGACTGCGAGCAAAAAATCGAGTGTTAGTAGTCGACTATAACCTTGAAACGCGCATTTCATTCAGGGAAGAGGGCGATGGTGATGGATGTTGAAATTCCTCATACCTTGGATCTACGCTCCCGCTACGTGTCGCGCCGGGGAGACCAGCAAGCGGCGTGAGGCCCATGCTCGTATCCCAGCTGCGGCCATTCTTGATAGCGCAAGCGCTGGCACCGCTGCCGAGGTGCAACGCGATGATGTTGAGCTCCGAGGCATCTTTCTTGAGGAAGCCCGCGACCGCCCTTGTGATAAAGGCGTAGCTGATGCCGTGGAAGCCGTACTTGCGAAGATGATTCTTGCGCGCAATTTCCTGATTGATGGGGTACGTCGAGATGTGCGCCGGGATGGAAGCGTGAAACTGCGAATCGAAGCAGGCGATGTTGCGGGCGCCGGGCACTTGTTTCATGCAGGCCTCTACGATGCCCAGTGCCGGGCCATTGTGCAAGGGCGCAAGATCACTGAGGTCCTCCAAACGGTGGTAGGTATCGCGGTCGATGATCTGGACGTCGCTGTAGTCCCCTCCATGGACGATGCGGTGGCAGGCAAGGGAGATGTCCCCCTTCTGGGACACTTCCTTCAGCTCGGCATCCTGGATGAGCGTATTGAGCAGGAGCTCGAAAGCACCACTTTGGCCTTGGACATTGACTTGCTTGTTTTTGTAAACAGTTTGCTTTCCACGTTTGTATGTAATCTTGGATGGTGGCGCCGTCAGACCGCTAACTTGCGCCTCTGCAACCAAACGTGGGTTTGCCTCGCCCTCAGCTGCCTGATAGACTGAGACCTTGACAGAGCTCGAGCCCGCGTTGATTGACAATATTATCCTCATCTTGTCCGCTGCTGACAGTGTATCCAGGGAAACCCAGATGGCCGAAACTTTTCGATTAGCTGGGAGACTCCAAACTCTCGCTCTCCTCTTTTAGGGTCTTGTAGCTCAATGCCTTGGCAAATTGGAGACTGGGGAGCACCGAAAGCCGGCTGGGCCGAGTGTGACGTTAACATGAGGTTCCGGATCAGGCTTGCACTAGTGAATCGACATGACATGGCCTGATTGACTTTGGTGTCCCTTGGGTGTTAGTTAGTACTAATAGTACTGGTAGTACTGGTAGTACTGGTAGTACTGGTAGTACTGGTAGTACCACTTTTAGTCTCGGTGGGGGCCAGGCGGGGCCTCCCGCGAGGTGCCGTGTGCCGCATCCGGCCGTCACCGGGTCGAGACACTGGATAGTTCAAGCCGTCCCTGCAAGTCCGTATGTCTCTACACGGATGATATGAAGCTCGGGGCATGCGACATCGGTGGAAAAGCGGCAGGGGCCCCAGGGCAGGGACAGTTGGCGAGTGACTTCCGGTCCAATGAGCAGCGCTGGAAACTGTGTTTAGAAGACAAAGTTCTTCCATGTACCAGCATCTTAGCCTGGAACAGGAGGCTTCTGCAACAACAGTTCTGTAGTCTCGGCGTACAGTTCTCTTCCGCTAGTTGTCGCTCTGATATGTGCATTGTCCTCGAGGGCCTCTAGCCACCGGTGCCAGCGCGTGCCCGGCACAGGCTCAGCCCAACCCCGAAGTGGTTCGAGAACGCGCGACAGCCGGAGAGCGAACGGCGCAAAGTGCACGTCTACCAGGCTGAGACTGTTGCCGAGAAAGTAGGGGCCCTGAGAGATTTTGTATTAGTGGATAGCCGAAACATGGAGACCGAAGTTGTAGACGTACATGCTCATCGGCAGCGAGGACGAGACTGGTGATGGCATTTTGGAGTCGGTCTACAGAGTCGTTTTGCAGGGAAATGTCCTGCGCTTGAATAATATTATAAAACTCCGGCACAATGAAAGTATTGACCTGGGAACATTAGTTTCCTCATTCAGAAACCGAAGATTGACGTTTCAGCCACGATCAAAGAGTCAACTTACGTGGTCCACCCATAGGCGGCAGTTTGCCCTCAAACGTGGATCACTTGGGAACAGAGGCACGCTGCTGTCAAGATCCTCCAGCTTTGCACCCTGTGTCAGTAACATATCCCTGATCCTGGATATCATGATAATGATGAGATCATGATACGTACATATTCAAGAATCACAGCACTTTCCGCGCAAGCCCAGTCTCCTTGTCGAATCGCCGGGGTGAGTCCACGCGGGTTGGCCTCGAGAAACTGGGTCGGTGCTGGTCGCCGGTAGGGATCAATCTCACAGTACTGATACGCTACGCCCTTGACTTCGAGCGCAATCCAGACGCGCTGTGAGAAAGGACTGCTGAATGTTAGATGCCTTGCTTCAGGTGTTGGAAAGAGCTCGATCCCAGAGTAGGACTACTTGCCAAAAACATGCGGCGTACAGCTTCATCTCATCGTTGTCCTTGCTGTGCTTCTTGACAGTGGCCAGTGCTACGCCCGTGGCTTTCCTGGGAACAGGCTTCTACAAAGCAACAGATGTCAACAACCCTGGACTTGAAGGAACACGGAGCGGGAGATATGTATGGTGGGGAAAGGAGATAGAGTACGTACCTGGATCTTCTTGGTCTCCTTCTCCTGCTTCGACATGTACCGCTGTACGCTGTTCTTCTTGATCTCATCGCTCTTGGCCAAAGTGTGCCGGTGCGGACCAGCCACGCCGTCGCCTTTCCCATTGCCGCCGTTTCCATTCACCCGCTGGATGGTCCAGAACTTCTGTCCCGGCCCAACCTCAAGCGGCGGTGGTTGCTGCTGGGCAAACGTGGACACACCATCCTCGATCTGGATCTGAGCCCCCGGGGCATATTCTGTGATCTTGATCTTGACATCACACAGATCGCGCTCACGAGCGTTGCGCTTCCGCTTCTTCTTGTTAGGGTCGTCACTCTTGGGGGTGCCCGGCGGACGACCCTTCATGCGGCAGTCCCAGTAGTGGGAGACGAAAGGTTTGCGCTTGTAGCGCTGCGTGGATCGGTGGGAGTAGACATTGTCAATATGAGGAAAGTACGTCTCGAATTGATCGTCGGTGAGGACAATCATGTCGTCCACATTGAACAACTTCTCCCGCCAGGCCGCCAGATCAGGGGGATCGACAACGATCCGGCCGCTGTGGCCATGAGATGCCTTCGCAGACCCTTCAATCCCCGTTCCACCTGCCTGTTGCTGCTGCTGCTGCTGCTGTTGACTCTCCAGAACACTGTGAGAGTCTCTGGAAAAGGGATCGGGCGGTACAGCCGTAGGCGCGAGTATACCAAATTGACCACCGGCGGCATGGGGCTGACGAGCTTGGGAGGGCAGCCTGCCAAACTGCGGCGGTGGTGGGGGCTGGTGGTGGAGCACTGAATGTCTCTGGTCATCATGTTGATGCTGGTGCTGATTCTGGTGTTGATGTTGATGTGGATGCTGGTGCTGGTGGTGCTGATCCTGCTGATGAGGATGATGAGGATGAGGGTGAGGGTGAGGGTCATGGTGATGGTGGTGATGGTACGGCCCCCCATCTAGCCCAGGCGAATACCCATCCAGACCAAGATGCTCCAACTGCACGCGATACTGCGCCCCATTACTCATATCGGCTCCTCCACCGCTACCATGCGCAAAGTTCACCGTCCCCGGCGTCGCCATGCTGTGAGAAATTGGTCGTCCGCTCCGTAGGCACTATGTAGATGCCAACAGAAATGGGTGCTGCTTTTAGCGACAATGAATGAAAGAGGCAAGTTTGCCAGGTGAGTGGCGGCCGTTGGTGCACATGACTCGGCCGATGCCCCACTTTCCGTCGGACGACTGGCAAAGCGGCACTGAGAGATGGCATGACAGCCTTCTTTGCACTTGCTTTAACTTGGTTCAATGCAAGCGCTAAGATGCTACCCGGGAGGACCTACCCCTTGAACAGCCTGAAATGCTAGAATACTCCGACGAAGGCATCCTTTTTGTCTGGAAATTTATTCAGCTTAGGCATCAAGATTATGCGTTTGTATCATTTGAAAGTAAATTGTCTCAATGTTGTTGGTTTTAGTACAGATAAGTAGAATAGTATCGTCCATTGGCGGAGATGTGCCCAATTACAACCTTGATACGAATATCATAACGCCTTGCCTCATACTGACTTACCGACAGCACTGGTCAGTCAGTCGCAAATGTACCCAGATCCTCGTATGCTTTCATTAAATTGTGTTCCATCGCGTCTTCGTTTGCCGTCATTGCCTCATGTTCTCATTCCCCTGATCCCACGACGACAGGTCCATGGCATCCATGGGCCCCATGTTCATCAGTGCCCTTAGCACGCCGTCGCCCACCTGAGGTATGCCCGCTTGGTTCTGCATATCGCCCCAGCCATTACTCATGCCGAAGCCGTTCTGTTGATCGTGAATGGTGGGCGATACCGAGAAGCCCGTCGTGTCCCCAAAGAAAGTCTGCTGGTGCCCCCCGCTCATGTCGTTTGTGCCCATCATGCTGTTTTGCTGCTGATGCTGATGCTGTTGCTGTCGAGGCGACACGGGACTGGGCTGGAACGAATTCCGCCCAGATCCGTTCATGTGCCCGCTCGAGAGATGTCCGCGAGTATCGACACCCCCCTCTCTTGCGCTGTTCGTGCTCGAGTTCGGCGTGGGGCCGCCGGAGTGCCCCGCATCTGGTGTATTCGATAAACCTGGCTGAGTGTCCCCCGACCCGGTAGTCTTGTCGTACATGCCCCCCGAGCTCGGTGTTAAGACCGACATGGCGGACGGGTCCGCTGATAGCCACGATTGCGAGTTGAACCCGCCGGAATTGGACGTGTCCAACCCTTGCATATCGCTTGAAGGGTCTGTGGAAGGGTCTATGGAAAGATCGGGAGCCTCTGCCGGATTTCCATTATCTCCGACCGTCTTCATGAAGTGGCACTCGTTGCGGTAGGCGAGGATCCCCTGTACGCCGTCTGGATCATCGCAAACGGCGCCAGAGCGGTCGTTGCCAGCAGATGGCTTTTCGGGCTGCATCCAAGTCAGTCAGTCGGTCATTCATTCATTCATCATCCGAGTATATTTAGGAAGTCATGGAGATGGATTTTTAGAACTTACACTGTCGCCAGGTCGTGGGAAGGCATTACGCAGCTTGGGTATGCGCACTGAAAGAGCTTCCAAGTCGACATCCAATTGAACGAGGAAGGACTCAGTCAGCGGGTTCCGACGCTTCAAAGCATGCATAGCTGATAGAAGAAAGCGCAATGAGTCCGTAGTCTGACTGTCGTCCGGCCGGCTCTTCAGATATTGCACAAATACACGCGCTGCAACGTATAAACAGAACGAAATGAAGGGGTTCATCTGCTCCACGAGTTAGGGCTTTTGCGCGTGTAATCGATGGGGGACGTCTTTTTTCTTTCTGATGAGGTTTTGCTTACTGCTGAGAGATCCAAGTGGGAAACAGTCCGCATCATGCTCGCAATCTCGGCCGCCGCCGTTATACATCGCACTTTACTCTCTGCTCCCACCGACGCCGCCATCTTGTGCTTCTCAGCCTTGAAAATGGCAGCTTGGTGCAGGCAGATGGTCGAGGTGTGGATGCTCATATTGGAGAAGATAACGTTGGGGTTGTTGATGCCTTCTGGTAGCTTCAAATGAGCTGGCAAGCTAAGAGATGTGTTGAGAATGATATTATCCATCTGGCGATGGCGCTTCCAGAACGGTCCGTTCAGATCATTGTCCTGGTCATCGCCGTCTGGACGATGTAGATGGACTAGATTGCGGCCAAAGAGGCACGCCATAAGGATAATGGCTCCAAAAGACGATAGCTTGGAAGCGCCTAGCGCACTGGTAGCGTCGTTGAGGGACATTGTCTGCTCCGGCCTGCTCATATTAAAAGCCTCCTCAGATGAGGGCAGGTTGGACAAGATGTCCTGCTCTTCTATCGACATGGGCCAACCGGTCCCGATGCTTGCGTACCTGTCCTCGCAGAAGGCCATCCAAAAGGTGCGTCGACGCTCTTCACGTTCTGTCCAGTCCTTGGGAGGAGGCAGGCATTGCTTCACGTCCATGGCAGCGCCATCCATGCGATGCAAGCCAATCCTGAGCAAGATTACGCATGAGTAGACGTTCAAGTACAGAATAGGAGAATTGGCGTCGCGGAGATCCAACTTACATTTGCGCGAGACGCACCGCCGAGCCCGTGTTGATCCAAGCTCGTGGGAAGTACATCATCTTCATCTCGTACGATGACAGCAGAATATGGGTCTGGCAGTGGGCAACGGAAATCATGTGCTCGCCGAAGCCCTTAATGTAGTCGGCCTCCACGTATTTTCGAGCCCGCTGGTAGAACAGGTCCTTCATATCGGTGTACTTTTCTGTAATTGAGCACGCCATTGTCCACATGGCGTACCGCAAACACACAGGCGGCCGCTGATTTGGTGCTCTGGTGGGTTCAGGTCAGTTCTGGCCTTTTCAAACATGGGCCTCAGTGCAGCGAAATGTCAGACGGAATGAAATCCAGGACTTACAAGTTCATTGCGGCAAGATAGCGGTACTTGTGAATCATGGGGATGGAAGGATGGACCTTTTCGAAGTACACCTGGTGCAGCTCGTCAATGGTCTCTTGAGGCGGCAACGGTTCTTCAAGTCCCAGCCCGATCATTTCCCATGTGAAATCCCCGCCGCCGACATTATTCATGTTCAGCCCCATGTTTGGTGTGAAGCTAAAGTCCTCCATGGGCGCGCCTTGGCCTTGCTGGGGCGATCCATCCCATTCGCCTCCCATGCCGAGATTAGCTGTTCTAAGAGAGGCATCCTGTTGTTGGGTCGGACCACCGTGAATAGGTAGAGTAGCGATGCCCTTCGTCGTGGTTGTGTTATTTGCCGGTGATTGATCTTGTGTCTTGAGCAGAGTCTCGACTTGTTCTAGAATTCAACTGGATTAGCATACGGCCTGTATTAACGCGGCCCCAAAGTCGGAGAGCACACTCACTCAGACGCTCTTCCAGAGCCTTGACGTATCCGCGCTTCGGCCCGCTCTTCCTGCGCTGCTCGTCGTAGGCGCACATGTGCCCAAGGCGGGAGCAGGTGCTGCAACTGGGGCGCACACCGTCGCACTTGAGCTTGCGCTTCCGGCATATCATGCAAGCCAGTCGCTTCGGCTTGGGAACGCTCGAGTTGTCCGGGATAGGCGCCCCGCTGCCACCGCCGTTGGTGTTGATGGCGTCCGCATCGCCGTTGGCATTGTGATGTTGCGCCGACTGGCCGCCGTTGGTAGACGACCCCTCCGAGGAACTCCCCATGGCTGGCTGAATGGTGGATGATGACGGAGCAGGCGCAAGGGAGTTCGAATCAATGGGGGCGGAGGGGGGCGGAAACTCGATTGCCCATGCGTCGGCAGCCCAGAATAAGGGGAATTTGTCTTTCGTAGCTATCCCGGGTACGGCTGGCGACGGAGTGGAAGTCGGGGCAGTTGATAAGGACTCGTAATCGGATCCGGACCCCGGAGAGTGAAGCCTGCTATAGTGCTTGAGCTACCAGGTAGGTCGGTACTACTAGTACTACTAGTAGTCCTACTACTTGTAGTGCTTGTAAAACCTAAGGTGATTTGTACGAGGCAGTCCCTCCCCCTCGGTAAGTTTGATAGTTAAGGGCTGTGGTAGACGATCGTTGTGTATTCGACCACAAGGCGATGGCAGTTGCAAATGGCCAGGCTACTCGAGAATTAGGGGATCCCCAAATCTCAACGGTAATGCAAATGCAAAATGCAAATGCACGGTTATGAGCACGGCCGTCCGCAGTAAAAGGTTAGAGTTGGAGCAGATTAGCGGAATTAATAAGCTCCAAGGTAGTAGAGAGAGAGAGAGGGTCTCGCCTTCCTTAGCTGGACGTTGGTGCAGGCGGCCGACTGCCACTCAGGAAGTACCTTATTACTAGTGGTAGTAGTATTTAGTGCAATAGTAAGTACCTAGCTCCCTACCGAGGCGCGCCAAGGGTACTCGAGTAATAGTGGTGACTTTTAGTTGGGTGCTGTACTGTCACATATGCTGCAGTCTAGTAGGCAGCCGGCGGCATTGCGCACGCCGCAAAGCTGGTCCTTGTGAGCAGTATCAACTACCCGACAGGAGACGATGCGATTTAAACGATTCTCCTGTCTATCTTGGGTACGGATTCGGAACACCTAGTGTTCATGTCTTGAAGGTCCGCATCGCCAAACCTAATGCCATTTTACGCGGAACTATAATTATAACTACCACAAGAACACCAGCACCTCCTCCTCTTCATGACTTGACTCAAACTTGGTGACGACATGAGCAGGCACCGCGCCTGCCTAGAAATCGTGCTCGCTGGCCCGCCCGTCACGCATATGAGGGTCGTCGTTAAGCGTTGCACAGCCCCAATCAGCCCATCCATCAATCCACGAATCCCTGGCAGATATACACCTCATCTTCCAGTACAATCTTGAGTCCCACCCAAAAGGGCTCTCGTTTCACCCGTATGTCAGCATATATATGCACTAATGGGTGAAAGCACCTACTAGACTATCTAGTATGTAGTGTTGGGTGATGTCGTCCCGCATCGCAAGGAGGCTGTGAATTTTGCGCCCGACTTTCGATCCTACACACTGTCTATATCGTCTGTGAATGTACCACCCTGGAAGGTTTTCAGCCCTGCACATATGTACTGTTACTGCCTCCCTACATACTACGTACTACCTAGGAACCCGCCAATGGGCTTCCTCACATTTCCCTTGCCTTCTTATAGTACCTTGCCAATGATAGATCGCACGCAAACCCGTAATCAGGTTGTATTCCGAGCCCATTCATCGCCCTTACCGATCGGTGTAGGACAGCCTTAGAATAGATCGGCGCCTTGAGACGCAATAGTTCTCTGCAAACTTGGCCTGATTACTGCTCATAACTGAGCTCGCGATCGTAGCCCTTCGCAGCGTTTTGGCCAAAAGGGACCTAGATAGTAGTCTGGCTCTCCACTTTCTTACTTCGACTCTTCATGTCCGGTCCATGACGAGGGAGTTGCCCAGTCTTTGACTACTACCTTGACGGAGAAAAGCACCGTGACCCTCTGTTTTCTTTTGTCTGGACGTGGTGTGGCCCGCGGGACTTGCAGCGACAGCCGGTGTCGAATTCGCCCGCGCTGACGACGTCAAGTAGAGAGGCGCATAACATAATTTGTGGGCTTTTGTAAACAACAAGCGATCTAGCGGCAGCTTCTCCAGATGGGATCTATTGGATTCATTGTACTCGCTTTGTCTGGAAGATATGCTAGGCGTCGATTGTACCCATCACGGTCCCTCGCTGTCTTCTGCCCTTGCAAAACAAAAATGACCACGGGCAATGAAAGTAGAGAAAACTCCCCAGAGCTGGCATCCCTAGAACCCCAGTCCTGTTGTCAACTAGATCTCCTATTTCTTGTCGACATCGACCCCAATGATTTTCAGAGATCCGGCATCGCTGTACGCCAGCCAGTATCTCGTCGGAGCCCATGCTACTACTGGACAGGCGCCAGCCGTCTTAAAGGTGTGAATCTTCTCTCCCGTCTCTGCGTGTGTAACGTCCAGGCCGGTGCCTTCGTCACTGCCTCCGACGACGAAACTACCATCGAATGTCCAGCCTGGTGGTCAAATCCGGATCAGCATTGACATGAAAGTATCAGATCAAAATAAATTAGGGCTACAAGTGGCCCTGGCCGAACAACGTCGAGCCAGCCAACACTTAGAGTAACTCAAGGGGGTGTCACATACTGATGCTCCTCACGGGTCCAACCATGGTTGTGATGGTTCTCCGGCAGATCCATTCTTGCGTGTCCCAAAGGGCAATAATCGAGTCCGACCCGCCCGTCGCTAGATACCGTCCTATCGGCTGTAGCTCCGTAGACAAGCAGCTAGATGTGTGGCCTTTGAGCGTGAATTCGCTATTGTCATCCCATGGCAGGCGTAGAATGGGTTCGAAATCCGGGTAGGATAGTATGCGGATGCGGCCCTCCGCCGTTGTCACAAAGACCTTGTCACCGCTCCAACAGAAGGCGATCTGGTTCGTCTGCGTAGGCTGCTGATAGGAGGACAGGGGCGTTGATGATGATGGCGATAAGACAAAGATCTTGTCCGACTATGGTTCATGAGTTAGCAAGGGGTCAGTACCTGGTGATGAGCCTCAAGCTTCAAATGGGGACTCCACCCATCTTACCTTGTTCCCTACGACCAGTGTCTGCCCATCTGGTGCCCAGACTAGTGTGAAAGCATCTTCGAGACCCTTGACCTCGTTGAAGCAATTCTTGTTCCGGACGTCCCAGAATTTGACAACGCCGTCGCTGCTCACGCTGCACAACTCAGCATCCTTGGTAGGGTTGAAGGCGATCTTCTCGATGGATGCCGAATGACCTTTGAGCTCCGTCGAGAATTTGACGTGGGGCTTCTCCGGGTTCCCTAAGTAATTGCAAAGGTTCAATTAGGACACAGGTGCTTTTGATGAGTGAACAGATTTCCGCCTTTTGACGTACAAACCCGTAGCGTTCTATCAGCAGAACCGGTAGCCACCAGGGTCCCGAGCGGGTTCCACGCGATGGAACGCAAGCTACATTGAAGCAGGTTCAGTAAAGGAGATCCTATAGCTCGACGAATGAACGAAAAGATAAAAACAAATCTCATATTGATACAACGGGAGAGGAAACATACTTATGCGAGCCTCCGCGCGAGCTGCTGGGGTCGTTGTATAGCTGTGGCTTCAGATTGTTAAAATAGGTTGAGAAGCGCTCTACAGACAGACTCTGCCTGGGTCGCAGGATAGGGGCCATAACGGCGGCACCTGTACCGAGCACCGTTGCCGCAGTAGCTCTATAAGGTGTCTTTCAAAAGAGCTGTCAGGCGAGAGATCTAGGCTCAGCGCTGCGGCCTCCAGGCCTGCGCGATTCAGCTGTGAGAGGATGTTCTGGCGGAGTTGATCTTATCGAGTCCAATAAGGCGATTGTGTACTCATGACAACCCGGGACGGCCGCTCATAAGTTATGTTGCCCCCCGCGGAAAGAACAATTCTTGAGAGTCTGAACTGGCGATGATTGGCGTGTGATGTTGTAGTCTCGGGATCATTAATATCCGGTAATGATTTGATGAATGAATGGAAGGTTGTTGGCACCTGCAAGGCTGAAGAACTACTGCTAGTGGGTTGGCGGTTGCGATTCACTGGGGCAGAACTGCCTGCGACGTAGTACCACTGGCACTGGCAGTAACGCAAACATGCCCCACCAAAACCAAACACCACGGGCACCCGTCACGGTGGTAAACAGAGCAAGCACTACAAATACTACGGAGAGTACTGCGGTATTACTGCTAGTATTGTCGACAAATACTTCAAGTGATTACCACTGCTGCTGCTACTACTGCTGTCAATAACGTGACGGCAACATAGCTCGCTAACCAGAGATGACATCAAATCAACGCGTAGAGTTCAGCGAGAGCCTTGAAAATAGTTTGTAAACATGCCATGCAATTCTCATTCCCTTGAAAAATGCCTGCGTAGACCAATCGTGCTGTATGTACAATGTTCTCCCAAAAGTAATCGACCAGAGCCATCCACAGCAGGCCATGACGAGGAGCACAGCTTCTTGTGTCATGGCCCCTGCCATCAAATTGCCTCGCCCTGCCCTGCCCTGCCCCGCCATGCTTCATCTTTCGTAGCTCCGGTTCGACCTCAATGCACAAGACGTTATTAAACAGAAACCCACTCGCCGAATCCAATGCACGCCAGTGCGCCCTGTACTCCCATCGCCTTTTACCAATCAGAATCCAGCATTGCATGTGCTCATCCATGCGCGAGACGAGAAAGCATCATAACCAGAAGAAGCTCTCTGGTGACTTGTTGCTGTTATTGCAAGAGAAAAGTAGCATCCGCCCAGCCTCCAACTTGTGTCCCTCCTGCCATCACTCTGGGCCTTCTGCTCATTTCCGAGCTGGAGCGTTTTGTCAAATATATTAGAGTCATTAATATGTCGATATGAAATCGAATCCATCGTGGAGCGGTATTGATAATCATGGCTCGTGTTTGCCACAAGTCAGGTTATGGTAGAAGCCGCCAAAGGCCGACGGGCGCTCATGAGACTTGGTCGAGGGTTTCCTTGATGTCGGTCAACCCAAAGCTGGCGGCGTTCTTTTTAGCCCACGAGCGAGCCAAGATGGATGCTGATAGGCTGGTCAGTAATCGTCTTGCTGAATGTTCCATGCATGCGAGTACTTACACTTGATGAACTTCTTAGCAGCATACTTCCTGAAGAAGGCCTCGTGGCAGACAGGCCGGGCGAGATAGTCCACCATGAGCCTCACGACGGGCTCAACCTCCTCCTCTGAGTAACCGGCATAGTAGGTCAATGTGTCATCCTATAAAAGGTTAGTCAGGTTCAAATTGCATGAGACAGGTCATGGGCGCAACGTACCCATTCACCACGGTCAAGCATTAGACGCGACAGGTACATGGCGCCGGCAGCGACTTGACTGGGAGCGTATTCCATGAGGCGGTGGTCAAGAAGGCTGATCTCCATGAGATACTTGCCCATCGTGCGGCACTGAATGTCGTAGTCATCTGCCTTGGATATCCGGCGAAGGAAGTTGATGGGGTTGGGGTAGCTGAGGTCGTAGTTGAGAGTGCTGAGCACGGCACGCTCAGCACTGAGAATTTCGTCCTGGCTGAAACCATTGTCGGCAATAGTGACAAAGTTCTCGACGTGGGGAGAGAGGACCTCCTCGTACTTGGAGGCGATGAACATGGCCGTGATGCCCACAAGTTGAAGGCGGTCAAGCTGGACAACCTTCTCCGAGAGGAAACGGTCAATGATGTTGACAGTCAAAAACAGAGTCTCGGTCAGCAAGTGGAAACGTGTGTGAACCTCAATCAGCCAATCCACGAGAATCCCGCGCGTCTTCCACTCCAAATCGTCCTGGTGGTTCATGTACTCAGAGTTGGGGATTGACAGCGGCTCAATGTTGCGTAGATACTCAAAAATGTCATCGGCGTACTCAGGGACCATGTGGGGATCATCCATGTCTGCCGAGTCGATGATAGCGACCTTCTCCATCAGGGCCTTGCGAGCAGCCTTATCCTCGTCGACAGCAGGCTCTACCACGGCAGCAGAGCGGGCATTCTCCTTCTCGGCTTCCATTGTGTGCACCTTCTTGCGAAGAGGCTCGGCCTCGTCATTGCTGACGGGCTCGTCCTTGACACTCTGGGAAGTAGACGAAACCTTTCTCTTCTGGACGGTACCAATGGTTCCAGACCCAGACTTCTTGGTCTCCACCTTCTTTGTCTCCTTGGCGGCGAGAGTCGTTCTGCTGGCCGTACGCGTCGTGTTCTTCTGAACGCCAGTAGGACCGGCGGCCTTGGAGGCCAGACCGGCCTTGCCAGGGGCAGCCTTCTTTCCCTCAGGTGCATCAGCCTTGCCGACATTGCTCACATCGCCGAGAACACCGCGTTTCCGCAGGCCGGCGACATTGGCAGTTGATTTCTTGGATTGCAAGGCCGCGCCCTTTGTAGGCTTGCCTTGATCCTCGCTGACGCCATTGGTGGTACTCTTAGCTCGCATCAGACGCGTCGTAGCAGTGTTCTCGTCATTCTCGTTCTGAACGACACGCTGGCGTGTGACTGGGCGACCCTATCAAGCTCGGTTAGCTCCCCGGAAACCTCCACCGCGTCATCTTCGCGGTTGTCTCTTGGGCGACGACTCACGGGAGGCATATTGATAGTCAGGAAGCTGCTGTATCAACTTGACTAGATTGTATGCAAAAAATACCAGAGGGCCAAGCTGCGTTGCCTATGTCAGTCTTGCCACCGAATTGGAGTCAGAGACGTAGAGGAAAGAAAGAGGTCCGAGGCAGGGAATAAAGAAAAAGAAAATGTTGACCAAGGGGATAGCATCGAGCTCTGCTGAGACAGTCGAATCACACTGGTAGGTTCGTTGTACTAACCTCTGGCTTAAGGTAATGAATATCCGACACAAAGTCCAAGACCACACACGCGTGTTGGAATGCTGCTGACCTAGGCGGCGATGATGCTCTGAAGTGATCTGATGAAAGGTAGAGAAGACCTGTTAGAGACTGATTCCAAACCCAAGCTTCAATGGATGCGTGACAAGAAGCAAAAAAAGAGATAGAGAGTTGAAGTCGGAAGGAGAGGACACCCAGAGGCTAGAGGTGTTTGTTGTCGAAGCAGACACTGATGAGGGCAGCTGGAAGTGTTTTGACGAGCGGAGCCTTGCAGGGGAGGGACGTGGAGCGCGGGCAGAGCTCAGGCTCCTTCCCAACCCTCGACAACCACGGTACACGCTCCAAGGGTGCCAGGTACGTACCTTTGCTGATGTTCCAGAGCGCGGCTCGTTCTGGGGGACGCAATTGGTCACTGGCCCCGTTGCTACGTCAGAAATGCCTTTTGTCCCACCTCGTGAAGCTCGAGGATTGGATGGGAGGAAACTATTCTGTGCAGGCGAACCTCAAATTTGGTGCTTGGATATCTTGAACAAATTTGGGCGTCCCAGATTCAACGCGATACTGCTGACGCACAGGTGGTGGAGGAAGCGTCTCTTGTACCTATGTAGCGTGATGACTGGTAAAGATGCGTGTGAATCCAGAGAGATTTTTGAATTTTCAAAAGTAGAAAGAAAAAAAACCCCCTCGAGATTCCCAACGTAAAGCTTGTGAATGGCAATGCGGAGTGAGGTTCTATTAGAGTCTGAATTTGGTGGTTGCACAATTAGGTGAGACTATTCCTCGCACTGGGGTGCAGTATCGGCATAAATGGACGCGTACAGATTCGGTGGTGGGAGAGTCGTGTGCTAGTCGTGAAACCCCGGCAAGCAGATGCACAAGCTTCTGTAGTGAACTCCATACAAACAATGGCAACGGCCTAGCAACGCACCTGCCATTGGCTGTCACGCTAGTCGCCGCGATGGCGCCTCGATCCTGTTGCCAATGTGGCTCGTCGCGCCAGACAAAGCCCGCTGAGGCGGGTGCGCCACTCATGGATCCACCCAAGCTTCCGCACCGCCACACCCTTCACCACCGGAGAAGTAGTTTCCCCTTGGGGCCGGTCAAATTTCGAAGTGGATTGCGAGAACCTCCCGAAAAGCAGGACGCCGATGATGAGCTATAGCCATTGATACCTGCGCGTCGGAATTGAGGGTGTCCCATTGACTCCGACACGGTTTCACGATGCTACAGCCGCGGCTGCAACTCTCTGCAGTCTGTAGAGGGCTGCAGTCTCTTTCCCTCAACCGCCCGGCATCTCGACTTTACACCACCACCAGGGCCAACCACCAAATCCAGTACGATGATGTAGAGATCGTTGCCGAAGCAGAAGCGAGCGCATCACCCCGAAACGCCATCTTGAGGACATACAAGCCACGTACGCCTGGTGTCCGTCATTTAAAACGGCCGATCAACGACCACCTGTGGAAGGGCAGGCCGTATCTGCCTCTGACATACCCCAAAAAGGGCCAGTCCAGGGGTGGGCGCAACGTTTCGGGAAGAATCACCGTCAGACACCGAGGAGGTGGCGCGAAGAGGAGGATCAGAACTGTTGACTTTGAGCGCAAGCGGCCCGGACCTCACTTGGTTGAGCGCATCGAGTACGATCCCGGGCGAAGCGCCCATATCGCCCTATTGACGGAGAAGGCGGCCGGTACCAAGTCATATATCCTCGCCGCTGATGGCTTGAGAGCGGGAGATGTCGTTCACAGCTATCGAGCTGGCATTCCGGCCAAGCTCCTGGCTGACATGGGTGGCGTGATCGATCCTGGTATTCTGGCGGCCAAGACGGCTTTCAAGGGGAATTGCTTGCCCATGCATATGGTGCCCGTTGGTACCAAGATTTTCGCCATCGGCTCTGCTGCTTCTCGAGGAGCCGTTTTTTGTCGCAGCGCCGGAACCTCGGCCGTGGTTGTCAACAAGAACGAGGAGACACGGGACGATGGAACCAAGGTCATGACGGGCAAGTACGTCGAAGTACGTCTCCAGAGTGGAGAAGTTCGCCGCGTTAGCAAAGATGCTTGTGCCACTATTGGCGTTGCTAGCAATATCCATCACACCTTCCGTCAGCTCGGTAAGGCTGGACGCAGTCGCTGGCTGGGTATCCGCCCGACCGTCCGCGGTGTGGCCATGAACAAGGGTGAGCTCAAACCGTCTTGATGCAAAGTATGGTATAGTTGCTAATGCTTCTCAAAAGTCGATCATCCTCACGGTGGTGGCCGTGGAAAATCGAAGAGTAATCGCCATCCTGTTACACCCTGGGGCAAGCCCGTAAGTTCACCATACATTTTCTTGATTGTGGGATGAGTAGATTTGCTGACGCCAGAGACAGACCAAGAGTGGTTTCAAGACGCGCCGGAAGCACAATGTCAACAGCTGGGTTGTGACACCGCGCCCACGCAACCATGGCAAGAGACGTTCCAAGTCATCGTAGCGAAGGGGGACCGCATCCGGGAAGCTGAAGATAAAGTGAGAGCGTTGTCAACGACAAGTCTGCTTATCATATCACTATTTGTATGTACAATACAGGCACCGCTGTACTATATCAATGTTATTATATTCAATTTCGGCTTGTTCACCCCCAAACGCCTGGACTGTCTATGGGCAAACCCTTTGCTATCCTGTTGGGAAAGACTGCCATAGAACTTGCTCAGGACAATATCTCAATGAAGGCTGGAGACTGCAGCGAAACTTCCAGTATCCTACTCCAGCATGCTGCAGCGTTACCCTGGAAAGACGATTTTCACTGATCAATAATCCACGTCCCTTCACAGCGTGGGCCCAGGCGCACTAAGATATCATCATTCAAGCACTACGAAGTCCCAGGACTCAAGCTGTGAATGGAGGAGAGCGGGCTGAGGAAGGCTTCCAGAGCCCAAGATGCGATGCGCCTCTGCTGGCCAAAGATATCCATGTATGGGCAAGCTGCTCTGTCTTCATGGTATCAGTTGCTAGGCATGCACAACGTTGATTTGCAGCAGATTTGAACAAGCTCTCATAGTACTTGCAGGCTGGGCAGATATACAATGCGTCTGGGCCAACTATAATGTCCGTCTCGTATGTTGATCAGGTGTCTGTAGACCCAAGCTAGTACTCGTACTTGCCTGACTTATTTAAACCGACGTCCCGGCAGTTTGTCAATCCTATTTTAAGCAAATGCGAATACAATAGCATGTTTGGCGGACTATCCGTAGTGTGCCGGCATGGGTATCGGGATCTAGAATTGTGTCCCCAAAGTAATTAGTGGAACCGGGGTTGATCTCGGTGTCTTGTCACAAGGCCATGGAGCTTCTATCTTTAAGGGACCACGAATATTCTCCTTTCAACCGTTTCCAATCTTCGCTGACGGGATGCGCAAACGCCGATACAAGACATTGCGACAGTAATACTCATCAAGCTGCTCGTTGCGGTAGGGTCGGAAATCTCGGTAGTCGGGGAGCTTGAACTCAACGGGTTGGGATGCTGATTGTCTCGCCGCCCAGCCACCGTGTGGCACCGTTCAACCGCGTCTCGGACCGCAGAGAGTACGCGCGTCGGACAAGGCGGTGTTCAAAGTTAAATTATGAAGCTCTGCTAGTTGTCGAGGACTTAACACATGTGGTAATGAGGGAGAAGAGTTATCTTGAGGTTGAGCTCGTATCGTGCATTGTAGAAATTCCAGCCACGCTTGGTCAAATTGGATTAAGAAAAATGAGCCTTACTCATCAACTCAACATTATGAACAATTGAAGAAGCTTACGGATAAATACCTCTTCTCGCGATTATCGAATCATTATTATTGTACGAATCCATTGGTGATTGCATATGCATATGTACTCTTAGCACGTGGTGGCTGATATCCCTGGTCTACTGTAATATACTCCGTACCCTGACATCGTAACCCTACGGTAATATGGAAAGAAAATAAACAGACAGAGAAATTGAGGGGGGAAAGGACGGGAGAGCCAGATCAAGTCTAACCCCTGCAAGGTCAAAGAATAAGCTTTGGGCTTTCGGGGAGGTAGGGGGCTTGGGGTCTGAGGCGCAGACTCGCAGTAGTACCGGCAGTGGAGCCACGCGACCGATGTCCCAAAAGAGACGAGATGTGCAAGTACAAAGTACGGAGACAAAATGCAGTACTTAGGAGACTGCCAAAGCGCGACAGCCAGCGCTTAAAGTACAATATTGACTACTGGCCTCGTACATGTACGAGTTTTGGAAGTTCCTGTTCACCTCACTGAGACCCATCACGACTAGTAGTACAAGTGCTACCAGTAATACAGTTCGCTGGTGAGACGGCCCCTGATGCGCAATGGAAGTGAATCCCCAAAAGGCAGCCTGGCAGCACGTGCGGACACGAGTCGAGCGGTAAATTTGGGAGGACGCCGGGACCAAGGCGCCATGGACGGGAATGGACTGTGGGTAAAATTTGACGTGGCACTATTACTCCGCAAGGTTCTAGTACGTACACAGAGTACCGCGACACTAGTACAACTACATTATTTCTTCATCACTGCCCATGGAAGCACCTACAAGTACGGAGTACAAGGTTGGGATTCACTCTGCTTTGGTGAGGTAGTCTCTGTTATACTAGTTGTAGCAGTCAGAACTGGATAGAACATAAGGTATCTAGGTATGTACCTAGCTGTATATACAAATAGTAGGCAGGTATATGTAGTAGCATTGAAATAGCATCTGCCATGGTAGCAGTACGTATACCACACTCGCCGCGCATATGTATTTGCCGCCGTGTTTCAGGGTCTTGTATTCCGTCAGATTACACACTGGCAGTCAACAATCCTCGTCTCGCATCTTTTTGACCACTTTCATTTGAACTCTATTCCGTAATTAGTACATGGTTTGCGAGCCTACCCCTCCACCTCAGAAATCCAGCAAGATCAGCCGTTGGGTGCCTCGTTCTTTCCCGCACGACACGTTGCAGGAGGCAGATGCTGCGCCGTGTTGCTTCTTCCCAGAATTACATTGAGTACGAGTAGTACTAGACTAGTACTGCCAGTTGCTAGACGCTGAGGTAGACGCTGCCGCTTGACAGTAAATGACCTCACCTTGCTTCACACTTAGCGCTTGCCCTGATCGCCAACTCTCCCCCCCTCTCCCTCCTTAGCCCGGAGGTACCTCACCTGTTCAGGCGTCTGATTTTTGGTGTCTTTGCGAGGCCCCCCCGATGTGAACGCCTCTTTCGATCCCACTGCCGAATCGACTTGATTCGCTACCTACAAAGTACACGCGCCCATCCGGTTTGCAAACCCTTTGCTGAGATGCTGAGACTAGTAATCGGTACTAACACTTCCAGTAGACTGCTACTACTCTGCTACGGAGTACTACTCCGTGCTCTGGACAAGCTCCCTCCCGCACTAGTCCCAAGCACACTTGGCCGCTAGCACGCATCCTCCACCCAATCCTCTCCTATCCTCTTCAATTAATTTGTCGTCATTACCTCACCGCGAGCCGAACTAAACTGCCATCCCTCCAACGAGCCAACGATCGAGCCGAATCAGCGGACCAGTCGACCGTCGAAGCCCACTCACTTGCACTCTGTCCCCATCCCGGTACAGGGGACTCGGGACCATCCCAAGCTAGCCCCAGATCAACGTCCTGGCCCTTCGATTTCTTGGTTCCATTTTCTAGTCCCGGCAGCCAGCGAGGCCGCGGAACGAAGGACCTTTATAAATACGCTATAGCCTCGCCCTCACACGACCATCGCTGTCCCCCTGGTTTGGTCTCTCTATGGCGCAACACCTGCACCACCGCCCGTACCAAAAGATGCCGATCTCACAGAACAAAACCATGACGCTGCTGCGGCACAACATGTCCGTCAAGGTCATCCTCTCCTATGCATTGGATTGGGTCGTCCTCATCGCCGTCGGCATCGTCTCTACCGTCCTTGGCGTTATCGAACCGAACAAGCGCCCCTTTGCCCTCACCGACCCCAATATCTCGTTCGTCAAGCCTGGCCCCCCCTTCGTTCCAATCTGAAAAGAAGAAGAATAATGACTGATCTCTCTCCAGACTACCTTATACCGAATCCGAAGCGGTGCCTGTATGGATGCTCGCCATCCTAATTGGGGCTGTTCCCCTTCTCATCATCTTCCTTGTGACACTCATCTTCGTCCCTGGAGCTACCGTCCCTCGACACACACCTGGCGCTCTGATCTGGAAGCGCAAGCTATGGGAGTTTCATATCTGCACCATGGGCTTTATTACCGCTCACATCCTCGCTTTCTTCTTCACCCAGGGCATGAAGAACCTCTTTGGCAAGCCCCGTCCCGACCTCCTGGACCGTTGCCAGCCTGATGTGAAGAATGCCATGGACCACGCCGTGGGCGGCTTTGCCGGCGAGGATTTGGTTGGTCAGCTCTTCTCCGCGTCCATCTGCCAGCAGAAAGACTCGAGCATTCTAGACGACGGTTTCAGAAGCTATCCTAGCGGCCACTCTTCCGGTTCTGCCGCCGGTCTTGTCTACCTCTCCCTCTTTCTTGCCAGCAAGTTCGCCGTGGTGATCCCCTTCGCTCTTCCAGGAGCTTCTTCCAAGGCTATTGCCCACGCCGCCTTTCCCTCTCGGATGGCCTCTTCTGATCCTCTACGGGATGGCGCCTACGGCTCTGGTGCCTCATCACCTGTTACCTCTAAGCCCGTTAACGGACAGCAAGCTCAGCACAACGCGAAGCTTCAGTCGCTGCGCAACCAAGCAGCTGCTCCTCCCTTGTATCTACTCGCCATCGTCCTCGCGCCTTTTGCTCTGTCTATCTACATCTCCGCCTCGCGCTGGTTCGACTTCCGTCACCATGGTTTCGACATTCTCTTCGGCTACCTTATGGGCCTGATCTCTGCCGTGTACGCTTTCCGATACTACCATCTCCCCATTCAAGAGGGAGCTGGCTGGGCCTGGGGCCCTCGCAGCAATGACCGCGCCTTCTGGGCCGGCGTTGGCAGGCTGGGTTACACATCCCAGCCGATCGAGGAGGCTGTATCGGCTGCTGGAGCTGACAAGGGACATCGCATGGGGTCCAACGACGCCGATTACGGCCACGATGATGCGCAGACGTACCTGTCGCAAAGGCAAACCAACACTAGCGAAGGCCGTGCTGGCGCATACAACTCCGAGCCATACAGTTCTACTGCTTACGCATCCAATGCATACGCGCCCAGCGGCCATCATAACCCCTATGAAGGCGATGTCGGCCGCGACGATTACTCCGACGTGGAAATGCAACGCATGGACAACAGGATCTAAACATTTTCTTTAGTATTCTTGTAAATTGTGCATTTTTGTTTTCATGGCGGCGCTCCGTCCTTCTATTTTTGACGTCGACATGATGTCGCTTTCCTATTTAACCTGCTAATTTTGGAAGGCGTGCGCGATCGTACATGAGTTGACGGGGAGAGCGTCAAGATGAGAAGTGAAAAGTTACGGTTAACACGGGGCACGGTGGCGGCGTTCGATTTTTGTGTACTCAGGCAACGGATGGACAGAGGAGGAATATTTGCGGATACCATCTCGAGTTTGATTGTTTGATTGTTTATTCTTCTTGACGTCTGCATGGAGGTTTTCGAAATTCTTGTTTTTTAGACGACGGAAAGTGTTCACCAGAGGCGTCCAGATACCATTAGTCTGGTTTATCTGGGATTCGATCCCTTCTTTGTACGAATATAGATACGAATGGAAATTGTATGTGAAAAGAGATTCGCCAAGATGCGCGTCCACAATTCGCTGAGGCAAGTTTGGCACTGGAAGAATATCTGAGCTGGATGAAGAGCGAAGCAGGAAAATAATCATGCGATCATGGACTTCTTATTTTGTCGTCTTACTATCTCGACTTTGCAGTGACTTTAATGTGTTCTCTCAATACCCACTCGTTGTCCTTTCTCCAACCCTCCGTTTCTTCCTGACGAACGCCGAATTTCCATGTTGGACAACCCTATGGCAGCAGAATTGCGAAGTTGGAAAAAAGGGGGAGAAGAAGAAAAGGCCTTCCATCTCGTCTATATTCCCGCAAGGAAAGCAAAAGAGAAATTATGCGGAAACCTCTCTTCCGGTGAATCCCTTTCACCTTGTTTCTCTTTTTCGTTTTCTTCTTTTTGCCAACTCTTTTTACTTGTTGATTTGATGTCTATTTTCTTTTCTCTATCTCAGTTGCCCCTAGGACGACGGATCGAGTCAAAAGACGCATGGGGGACATCATCGAACATTCGCTCCCTCCGTGATGACCATCCTCTCCGTGCCATCCACGCCCTCAAACTCGACGTCCTCATCAGCCTCCTCGTCATCCTCCTCGCCGGGAGCAGTGCGGAACCCCGTGTCCACGCCACTCCTCCGCAGCCGACGGCGCATGTCCTCCCTCCGCTGACCCTGCCATCGGACCAGAGCGGCCGCGGCGTGGACCTTGAAGCCGTAGCAGCGCGGCACGTAGCGCTCTACCGACTTGGCGGGGATGAGGGTGGGGTAGACCTGGAAGATGATGTTGTGGAAGGAGGTGCCAAAGTACGCGCCGTCGATGGCGGCGTGGCGGGAAGACTTGGGGTTGTAAATGTCCTCGCAGCGAGCGCAGTACAGCTTAACGGGCTTGACGTTGGGAACGTCGGAGAGGCCCATGGGGAGGAGCGGGTGTGAGTGGCACATGACTCGGGGACATTTGCCAAAGTCGGCCTTTTTGTACTTGTCGAGCTGTCGGGAGGGGGAAGGGTACAGAATGTCAGCTAGCTGTTTGGTAGAGACGAAGTGGAGGGGGTTTAAATGGGCGGGCATATTACCATCTTTGCGAGACCCCTGGTGGTGACAATGTAGCGCGCATGGACGAGGCCGTAGAGGTGGCGTGCTGACTTCTCTATGGTCTCGCGCATATCGTCGTCACAGTCGAGGTCGAAGACATCGGTGACCAGGTCTAGCGCGTACTGGTAGTATTGGACTTCGGTGTTGAGCCCTGTCAAGTTGAAGCGGTCCGTGAGGTAGTCCTCGTCGATCTCGCAAAAGTATTCATTGCCGCGCGAAGATATGAACTGCCCGGCACCAAAATCTTATTAGCCTTTGAGACTTTTCGCATGTAGTCGCAAACTGAAATGTTCGTTTCGACAAAATTAACTGCCGTGTTGAAGGAGCTCGGAAAGGTGGTTAAGGGTCTCTTGTTGGCGCCACGAACACCGGCATTGTAGGCAATCCCAGAAGTCCAACATGCAGGGTCCAAACTACCGAGACCTTCCACCCCTCCCCCTCAAGCCCATCGCACATGCGGCGTATCACAACTCTCACAAACCCAAGCGAAAAAAAAAAGCGCCCGTCCTACTAACTCACCCAATCTCTCCAGTAGCTCGTATAATCACTGTCCGACTCGCTCACATAGTCATCCATCGTAGCGAAGCTGAGGTTGAATGGATCCACGATCGCGGGTGAGCGGGAGGGGCGCAGTCGATAGAAGCCGGCGAGTCTCTCTCTAGAGTAAAGGGAAGATGCGGGCTGGAGAATGGACGCTCAAGGCTGAGCGACCATGTCCAGCGGCGCGGATCGGTCGTTCGACAGGGAGAAGCGGTTGTCGGTTGAGGTGATGCGACGCGTGGGCAAAAGTCGGATCTAATGTCGTCGGTGTTCTTAGCAAGCCACGAGCAACCGCGGGCGCAGGCGAGGGAAACGTTGGGCAAGATGGAGTAGTAGTGGTAGTACTAGAATAATATTAGTGGTGGTGATGGCAGTAGTAGGTAGTTGGTTGATTAGAGTTGTGCTGGTGGATGGTGGTGGTGGATGGTGGTGGTGGTGCCGCTGGTGGGCGATTGCGGTAGTGGGGTAATCAGTACTTTGCGGCTCCCCTCATCCCGCGTACTCGTCCAGGTATCACCTTACTCACCTCGCACATGTGCTCTGTCGTGGCAGTCAGGCGCTAACTGACTCACCTACCTACATTAACATCACCCAAGCAGCACCAGTGATAAATTGACCTCAAGCAAATAGGGAGACTGAAGGTATAATGATGAGCAATACAAGCTTTTGTAGTTATAATTACTATCCTCATAATGTAAGATGGCTTCATCATATGTTCCCATACTATCTCTGCTATAACTCCGGCTCTTTGACAAGTCTCGTATGATGCAACATACCCCCGTCAAGTGCTCAAGTAGGGTACCAGAGTAAGCCCTCTGAAATAGGCGAGATACAACAAATCATCCAAATCAAGGCTTGCTAATCGTTTCCGTCGGGCTGATCACCGACCCCATGCTTGCCGCATCACTAATGGACGGCGTTTCCGAGTCTATACCATCGTCATCCCCACTCCCAGACCTGTTCTTCCCATTGGGAATCTTGGATGACGGGATGGCCAGCTGGTTGACTACGCTTTCGTGACCGCTCTGGCCTTTGAGGGATGCATTGACCATCTTCATCACCTCTTGTAGCACCTCTCCTGTCTCATCCATCGCTGCCAGGAATCGGGCCAGCTCCTTACACAAATCCCAATCACCTTCGTTCATGGCGCGCGTCAACAATCGCACAGACTGCTCTGTGGCTGCATCCAACTCTGCGAGAGTATGGAGCACAATGAGATAGCCACCCGCAGTCTTCAACGATCCCCTCTGGAGGGATTCCTCGAACAATTCCTGAGCCGGGGGCAGATATGCAAAAAGCGTGTCCCACTGCCGCACCTCCGTCTTGCGAGTGCATTGCAGGACAACGTCAAGATATTCCTTGAAGGAGGACAGTAGAGACAGCACTCGAGGCAGAACGGCTTCTTCTGGCGGAGGCGACGTATCGGCCTCCTCGTCGAGCACTCGATGCAAAAGCATCTCCAGCGCATGGGCGAAATATTCCAGGTCCTGGTACTGATTGGCCAGAGCTGCCGCCTCCGCTTTACGATTGTTTTTCAGATAAAAGCCTAGGACGTCGGGAAGTACGAGGTGTGTCTGTGAGATTTTTTGGAGTTAGCAAAACCATCAAAAATTGACTAACGGTGATGAGTGGGTATTCTTACCCTTATCGCGAAGTGGAAGAAGGAGTAGGAGACATCCCTCCGCTGCACGAGATCAGATTCCACGCCCAACACAACGCCTTTTTGCAAGATTATAGAGAGCGGATAGAAGTCCACCGGAACGGACACTGAAGGCGGGAGCTCCTTCGCCATCTCACCCGAAGTCACTTCCAGAACATCGCTGAAATGCGTCCATGCCTTTAACTCTGAGCCATCGAATACCCATAGCGATTCTTTGAGTGCCCCGGAAGCAGTGGGGGTGCTTGCTTCGCTAGGCCTCTGGTTGGCATTGAGCAATGGCTGGTCCCTCATGCTGGCATAATATTCCACGTTTTGAGCAATGACACGCATGTCATACTTAAGATGGCCCTCATCATTCAGCGACGGCCGCAGAAGTACCAACTTCCCGTCCACCAGGAAAATCACAGATGCTACGGCCACATCTTGTGAAGGGTCCCCATCGACTAGTTGCGAAGCCGGGAGAACCCAGCTCAGGGCTCGAACTCGGGCAGGAGATCTCACTATTCCATGGAACGCAATTTGACCGACTTGGACTAATCGGACAGAGCCAGATCCGGATGTGAAGATGTAATGGTAGAGAAGATTCTCGTACGTGTAAACAAGAAGCGAGTCCTCGCCCGACGTAGTGATCAGAACGACTGGGGCGGGGATTGATTCACTATGGAGGACGGTTGACGCCTCCAGTGCGGTCTCACGAGAGTAGAGCCGGATCTCATAGGACCTGTTGCTCTCCACGGCGGCCACTAAGATGTGCTGATACCAGCACATGCCGCCTCGAACCTGGAAGTCGTTTTCCGCGGTTTCGTTGCCGAATGTTTTCCACCTTCCGCTGTTGACGCTGTAGTGGGCTAGCCCGCGGCGGCCTGCCACAGCGACGTATCTCCCGTCAGGCGAAATAACAGTCTGCCGAATCGGCCATTGCTTGAGCAGGTATGTCGCTGGTACTCTCGCAGTATGCCAGAGGAAAGGCTCTGCGGAGATGCTCGTGAGATCGGGAAGATCGTAGCCCCTGTAGACCATAACACCAGTCGGGGTTTGGAGGACCGTCCGAAAGACGTTGGCCTCATTGTAGCATCCAGTAACGGCACTCTTTGCCATCTCGAGCGACCAGATGGCCTCGTGCTTCCGGCCGATTAGAAGAATCTCCGAGCCTCCCCCGATCCAAGCAGCTGCTCTGATCCCTTGCAGCCATTCCTCGCCATTGCTAGCCGAAAGGTTCTCTTCCGCAGAAAAACTGTTCGTGCCGAGCTTGCCAAACATAGACCACACCGACCACCCGTTCTCAAACCCAGCAAAGAGACTGTAACCATCTGGAGAATAATTAAGGGCTGTGAATCTACCAGCAGCGGTAGAAGAGATGGGAATTTGATGAGTATGGGAATGTGGCACGTTGCCCTCATAGTCTCTGACCGAGTAAACTTGAACAGTGCCGTCGGCGCAGCCTACGGCGATGAGTGAAAAGCGGGCATTGATAACTGCTTGCACAGCATGAGCCTGCGAGCTTTGAGGTGAGTGGAAGCAATGGCCCTTGAACAGCCGCTTTGCGTCGTACTCGTCCACCTCACCGACGTCTGATCCTGGCCGAGGACGATGTCGCTGGACGGCGTAGGCGCACCCATCACTGGTGATCCATGTATAGAGGTTCATGGGTCGATCGTGCGTCATCTCGATGATAGAAACCTTCCTCTCTACCCAACCCATCCGGCTGATGAGTTCGGTTTTGGTCTGGCTGCCAGCGCTGTCGGGGCTCCATCTAATGCACTGAATCGCAGCAGGCTTCGTTGTTGCCACTACCAGCTCTTCATCTAGCGCTAGGGCGCTCTCAATCCCGGCATCTACTTTTATTACCATGCGGAAGCGCACACTTATATCCCGGATCCCAGATCCCTCGCCGGCACCCCAGAGGAAGTCATCTGGCTGCAAGCCGCTTTGTCCAGTCACAAGGCCCTGCCGTCGTCGTTGGACGTTGTGGTAGTTTGTAAAGTGAGGTTTATAGACGCGAGACTCTCCATCGGTAGCGAGAGAGTAAGTGATGAGGTAGCCGTGCTGGGTGCGAACGACTAAGATTGCGGAATCCGGCCGAAGGAAAAGGTCCACGTTGTCGCCATATTGCTGAAGAGAAGACTCGGAACGTACGACAACGGCGAGAATGACATTGGGCTAGCAAGTTCAAAGAATGAGCATGGGGGGGGACGACATAACGAAATGTTGATTCATGAGAGGGCACGTACCTTGGTCTGCCAAACAGTGATAGACGTCCTGCTGATGACCGCGTAAAGGTGTCCTGTGCGCGAGACACTCAAAGCCAGCACAGGGTCTTTGGTAGGGACCTCGGGTGTTGCGGCGGCCTGTTGATCGAATGGGGAGGATCGTCCGGGCGCATCGTCATCGTGTTCTACAGACTGGACGGCGGGAGTGCGAGGCGTCATGGGGGTTCTCGGTGGTTGCAAATCGGTTGGATCGGAACTGGCAAGCGCCGGAGGCGAGAGCAGATCTGGCGAGGCTGCGGCATCCAGCTCGGGGAGGCCAATGATTCCATCCTGAGACTTGACAAGCTGTGCGGATGAGTTTCGACTGCTGCTGGTAGCGAATATCCGTGGAGTTCCTATCGGCCAGTACATGGCGGCAACAGGCTGGCTCCCCGGCCGTCAATGGGGGCGCAGCGCTCGACAATCGAAGTTTGAACAAGCGTCGGCTGTATCATTTCCATATATGACCCGCTAGCGACGGTCCGGTAGATGCCATGAAAGGGCAATTGGGATTTGGTAGTTGGCGACGGGTGATTGATCGGCGTGCAGTCCAGAGCGTGAGGTAAGGTATCGTGTCGTCTGTCGCCTGTCGCCGTTGCGCTTGTATAGCTGCCACTAAAAGTACCTAGTAGGTATGCCTAGTAATAGTGCTAGTATCAGTTGCAGTACATACAAGCCGCAACACTGCAAGGAGCTCACTCTCCTTACTCACTACGAGGTAGCACATCAATGCTTGGCAGATTATGTAACCCTACTGCTAGCTCCCAACTAACCATTAAGGTAGTGGTACTACCTAACAGTATTAGGGATAAGCTTAAGGCACTGCCAATTGTTGTAGTACCAAGACATGGTGACTTTCCCCTCGTAAGTTTTATTTATGGTCTTACCTTACAATTTGGATGACCTTTCATCTGAACCTTTTCGGATGTTGCTTGCCTTTTATCCTTCTTGCATGGATCGGTGTATTTTTATCTCTGGTTTGCCTTTGGCGCTTATTGACTCTACCTGGTATATTCAGTGACAGGATCGCTGTCAGGGTCGCAGCCCATGGCCACTACCTAATACTACTGTTAGTACTCCGTACTAGTAGTTCTACTAATTTAGTACTACGTAATAGTACAATGAAATCTACGAGAGAAATAATGCCCCAGCGCAGGACAAAAGTTGATTCGTGTGCATTGGTACCTTCCATACTAAAAGTGGCAGTGTAAATATCAACGTGGTGAGGCAGTCGCTCTCGGCTTGGAATGCCGGCCACCTACTAAATTAGCACCTTACCTTGCCCAAGATATACGATAAAAGCGAGCAGGTTCGCCCACAATCGTATCTACTGACGTAGCTCTTGCTCAACCTATTTATTCCTCCTACCGCGATACCTGAAGCTACCGTGACCTCGCAGCAATCAACTCCGGGCAAGATCCACAAACCACCTATCCAAAACAGCACTGCAATTATTGAACCTATCACCCGCAGAGCACAAGACAAACAAGCTCATTGGGCCCTGGTTTACATCATCTTGGACAGTCATATACGTTCTGATATACCAGTCATCAAATATGTCTGATGAAGGACAAAAAGGAAAGGGGAACCTCGAAGCCACAACTTCCAAAGTGAAGGCAGAGGAGGCTGCTGAATCCAAAGCACCACGAGCTGACGAGCCTCAAGAAATTGTCGCAAGCTTGTCAGCTGCACCAAGGCTGCCTCCATCTGAGCCGTCAATCGCAGGGCCATCTACAGCGCCGGCCTATGACCATTCGGCGCCCCCGGCTTATGCTGCAGCTGGAGATACTGTCGCCCCAACAGTATCGTCGCCCTTCAATTTTCCTCCGGACTCTGCGCTGCCTCCCTATACGCCCCCGGTGACAGGGTCAAACAATGGGCCACCAATTGCAATTCCTCAACTGAAGCCAGAAAAGGGGTCGCCGTTTGTCAATGCGTACGCTCCGTCTTTGCTTAGCCATGGCATCACCGAGAGTGCTTGGTGCTCTTTCGTGGATACCATGTCAGCTTTCCTCACTGCAAAGATATCCGATCGAGCCGTGAGTCATGCGGGTGACATGGCTCAGCAGATTGCAAAGCAACCTACCAGGTTTGGCAAGAACATTTTCAAACATACCAAGTCGGTAGGCAAGGACATACAAAGCAGTGCGAAAAAGGGTGACCCTATAGGGGTAGCTGTTGGTGTACTTGGTGGAACCATAACCATCCCGCTGTTCACGGCCCTGGGTATCGTTGAGACTGTGACGAGCCTCCCCGGAATCGCGATATCTACTCTCGTTAAGAAGCCAAAGACACCAGCTCAACGAGCCACGGCCTATGCCACTGTGGCCAACAAGGAATGGCTTCACGCACGCGGTCTCCATGCGCAGATGTTTGACAGTAACGAGTTAGCTCAGATGCTCAACATGCCTGTCGTGGATTTCTTGAATCTTGCCAAGCAACACGAAGATACTCGCACCGAGGGACAGCTGCAGGCTCTTCAAAACCACATTGCACCCCTTGTGGTGATTGAAGAGAAGGCCGCTATGGAGCTGGAAACTCATACGATCTGGCTGGTTGTCGCTGAGATCGTCTGCCAAGAAGAGGACGTAACGAAATAATACACGGCATGCCGCATTGCTTCTACATGTTGTTTGGATCTGCTTCAACGCTTCAATACTGTCTCGCGACATCCGTCTTCTGAAATCTATATAAGGATTTGCTGAACTCCAAACCACATAGCAAGATGAGACTTTCCACTTGGGCATGCTAGTCCGAGGAAGAAAATCTCGCACCGCATCGGGACCTTTTAGCAGTCTCCCCAGTTGCGTAGGCTTGAGACTGTCACATAATCCATTGGCCGGTGTGTGACTAGCTGCGCTTGGGATTGGAACCATGGATTCGTCGTCAAAAGCTATGAAAATTGGATATCCAAGTGTCGTTCAAGGGCCTGGCAACTGTATCCAATCTGGTGATTCCGTTCAACCGAACAACATTAATGCCACCTACTCCCGTCCAAACGGAAACCGAAAAATCAAGAGAACAACAATCTCACGGGCAGATCCATAGGGAATTTTCCACTCTAGGGGCCGAATCCTGAGCACCATCAAGTGGACATAAGGAGTCCCTGGCGTTCTGTGCATGTTGCTTCACGCCATGCAGCTAAGATTGCGGATCACTTGTATCCTTGAGAAGACCTTCCCAATCATCCAGGGCTTGCTTGATTCTTGCATCTCGGAAAGCGTCATTCTGCTGGGCTCCGGAGAGCGAGATGTTTGACATTGAAACATTGGAGTCGCTCGGTGCTCCGGATCCAGGGCCGCGCATGTGTTCGAAAACCACGGGATTGAGGTCAGAAAGACTCTGTGAACGACTGAGGGTTTCTGATTCCTGGCCATCCTGGTGGGCCAATAGGGAGGTCAGGTTTCCTTTGGATTGGGGGGCCACTCCTGGGTTATTCTCTCCTGTGGAAAGCTTTGGCGCCTCCATTTCAACGGGCGGAGCCTCAGTCGTCAATGCTAAGGTAGCAGCCCAAGAAGTCACCAGCATGACATAGTCCTTGAATACGGCAGCGAGATGTTGGGAAGGAAGGATCTTGATCTCGCGATATGAAATCATCCTTGCGCAGCTAAGCAGAGCCATGATCAGAGCGCTGCGGCCGAAGTTTGCCCTGTTACGGTGTCTCGGTTCAGTGACATGAGCTTTTCTGGAAGCAATGAGGCAGCATACCTCTTGAGAGCTCTGTGATACAAGATGAAGGAGGTACCAGAGGAGATTACCAATATCATGAGGAGGACGCTAGGGCTGATTAGCTTCTGGAGCCGAGATGCTCGTGGGTGTTGTACGGTCTATTGAAGTGGCTTACCTTATCCAGGTGCAGCCGTCCGCTCTTTGGTATCCTTTGAAGCTTAGACCGGAGCCGCACATGATTACGGCGGGTGTAATATATGCCACAAAGCAAAAGACTTTGTATGTCTTCCGACAGGCCTCGTCAAACAGCGAAGGGTCATCCATGTTGGCGAACGTGATGAGGTGGCCCTGCCCTCGCATAGGTTGGGCACTACCGGGTCAGGCTCACGTACGACAGACTGCGCGACGGAGCACGAGTATCGATATAATCGCTTGTGACTTACTCGATTCGGATGAACAAACGATAAAACGGGAAGCTGTCGGCTCATGCTCTGAAGACAGGGCGAGAAGACCTCGATGTTGGCGAAGGTACGTGGCGTTTGTTTTATACATGAGCCTGTGGCCTTCCAACACTACTGCCAGCTTTCCGTGTTGGACTTACGATTGAGTGGATAGGCAGATCAATCCATGCAGCCTATGCCGCTGCTGCGACTGCGCAGTGGTGGCTTTGCGGCCAGACTCGACCCCAGATCAGCGAGTCAGAAGCACGGCATTGGATGCATGTATGCGGGAGCCATTGTCGCCTAAGAGCCCGTCTCTGAACCTTAGAAGGCAAACTCTCCCGCGTGGTTCGCATATAAACATGAGGCTCGCAAAAGTACACAGTTTTTATTGGCCACAGAGCAGACAGAAGATGTATCACATCCAAACCACCTACGGCGATTCGCCTCGCCCTATACCTTGGGCATCAACGCGTCAAGAGTAAGCCGCAGCTCGGCGCCGGCATCGACCAAGACATGCAGGTTTCGACGCGCGGAACTCGAAAGAAGTGGACAAAATAAGAAACACGTCCACATCGTCGATTGCAGGTGGTCGGCATTGTCGGGCAACTTGTGACAGAGCAGGTGTGGTTGTACGGTCCATGTGTTTATACGACAGTTACCCACCAACAACATGCACAGGATTCAAATGGCCACGATGCATATATACTAGCTAGGGGTCAATCGACGCTCTTTGAAGGGAACGAGATCCCAACACAACTGCTGATATTTAATTTCTTCTCGCCCAACCAGGTCGCCCAACCAGAAAGCGTATGATCACAGCAAATGGCTAGCTCCGGAGATGACAGTGCTTCTTTGAGCGTGCGAGAGAGTGTTGCGGATTTAGCAGAGCTTGTACCAACGAGCATTGCTTCATGGCTTATATCCCAACACCATGCGAGCCTAGACACAGGCTCTGGCTTTGCGGTACTGTAGTTCCTGCTCCCTCGTCACATAACATCTGCTCCCGAATCTAACATTGAGGTGCTCCAGGCGGATCCGTCTCTCCCCGCTCTGTCTTGGTCGAGCTACGCTCTCCATACCATCTTTGCCTTTTCCGCAGCCTCGTTCCTCTATCGCCGGCGAGATCGCGACAAAAGGCAGGCGGATATCCTCGCATCCTGTGCGCTAGTCGCGTTTGGTGTTGGGATTCTGAAAAGAACCAACGTAACGACGGTTCTGGCCGTCTATATGCCCTGGGCAGTTTGCGCCACCATGCTGGCGAGCGTTATCACCTCCCACTTTCGGGTGATGCCTGATCGAGGCAGTCAAGCACACCCGGCTAAGCCATGCTGTTGATCCGAGGCCAGTCTTGCCTGGAGCACTTCCGAAGCTGAGCCACACGTGACAAGGAGATGTGCAGGATCTGATCGTGGAATTCTAGTAGCAGCAAGAGATGATCTGCTTTTGGAGGCTGTTACTGAAGGATTGGGATTGAAGAATCTGCCTGAGAGGCTTTCGTCTGCATATTACTAGTAATCATTGAGAAGTTCCCCGAATCCAGCTCCCTGGCGAGATGGTCGAGACTTGCTTGGCATCATGAGCGCCTACTAGCTGGAGTTGCGTCGTTTAGCTCGACTTGTGTCGGAACACTTACGAGAGCTGGCATTACAATGTCAGAATCAATGAGCATACCAATTACCAGTCACAGCATATACGGGTGCAGTATTGTGATTGTGCACTCTACAGGTGGAGCCCGGGTATCTCCAGTGTGACAGGCACAGCCTGAGCTTGAGACATCACCCCATGCGGATTGGTTTGGGCCGACTGCTTGCCCTCTATTGGCATGGTAACCTACAGATACTCCTCGTACCAGAAGAGAGTCGGCTTGAGCCAATGCAGCTCAGCGACAAAACAGAAGGGGTCCCGCAGATGTGAAAGGCTGATTCGAAGGACCAGGGCACTTTTCAAGCGCTGCTCTAACCAAACCCTCTTGGGTCCAATTAGAGACTAATGACGACCAATGTTCTAAATTTGTAGGTTACTGGGTAGGTAGTAGGTGCGTCCCTAACGCACGAGGGTGCAGTGTCGTAGCATGTCGTGCCTTGGGCGTGAGTGACGCGCCAATCTACCCCACATGGCACCCGAACTGGCGGAGGGGTCTCCTCTGCTAACAGGGTATAGACTAATTACTATCTAGAAGTCTAGATAGTACGAGGTAGCATGTACCGTAATAGTCCGGACTCGGAACCCCGTGATTCAACCAGTAAGTCAGTACTGCATTAGTACGTAAATTAGGTAGGGACTGGGGGGAACACAGTCGCACTGCCGCTTTCCACTTGCCCAGAATGGGATGCCAGGTCCACGAAGATACATACTACGGAGTAATACATACATCTTAGTAGTTGATAATTGTACATGATAGGTGGGCGTGTTTGGAATATCTGGTGTACCGAGTAAGGATACGGTGGGTACATGCGGCTAGATTCGGCCACTGGCACATGACGAACGTGGTGGGCGCCGGTGCCGGGGATACGTATCGCTATCTCACACAGTCTCTCCTTCCTCAGTACCTTCTACTATCTAGATAGTATTACTTACACATAAGCTGGTTTATAAGTCCACTTACGACCTTTTTTTCTTTCAACATTCACTACTTCTATATCATTCTTGTCACGGATCACGGCCATTGACTTCTTTTTCTGTTTTCTTATACTGTTCATGTACGCCTTTGCTTGATGTTTCCCACATCAAACAAGCTACAGCAACAAAGACTCATACTCACGATAACGGGATTGCAACATCTTCACCAGCATTCCCTGAGCGAAACTCATCCGATTCATCCAGGAAGTACACAGAGTCGTGGCTTTTAGTGTCTAGGGACAATGCCTCTCATGCCCCGCGCCTCGAGCGCCAGGGCTGCCCGCCCTTTGTGCTACGCCGCCGTCAAAACTACCACCACCACCACCACCACAACGACAACATGCGCAAGCAGAGCCCATTTCCATAACAAGAAGCCTCAGCTGGCCAGCGCGGAGGCTGCACCGGCTGCCAAGCCGGCCAGGCACGAAACCGGGAGCGGTATGCGGGCCATTGACGGCATCGCGGCGCGCAGAGCGAAAGCTGGGAAGCTGGTGGCGGGCATTGCCGCTGCGTCTGACAGTGACATGTTCAAAGGCTCGGTATGTCAGAATTAAAAAGGCGCGAGTTTCAAGCGAGATGTGGCATGTTGGAGTGGAAACGGGGGATTCGTTAATAACTTTGAGTTTCGCAGACTAAAGGCATGCCGGATGCAAAACGATGGGACAGTAAGCATGACTCCCCCTCCTATAACAAATCCATTTGTTGCTTATATACAAGCACAAGAAGAGAGAGAGAAAGGAAAGGTCACTAACATCTGCCGGTAGAGCACCTCAGCAAGGAAAGCCTAGAAAGGAAACCATGTACCCTTAAGCAGGCCGCCAAGCATCTCAAGAAACCGGGCCTCATCTCCCTCGGCGGCGGCTTGCCCTCCAGCGCCGTCTTCCCCTTTGCCGAGCTGGGTATGAGAGTGCCCAAGGCGCCGCACTTCTCCGAGGCCGACACCTTGCGCTCCGGCCGTCACGTCACTATCGGCAAATACGACGTCCGCGACAAGGACGCCGACTACGACCTCTCCATCGCCCTCAACTACGGCCAGTCCACCGGCTCGGCGCAGATGATGCGCTTCCTGACCGAGCACACCGAGCTGGTCTGCAGGCCCCCGTACGCCGATTGGCGCATCTGCCAGACCATTGGCAGCACGGGGGCCTTGGAGCAGGCCCTACGCATGTTCTGCGACAAGGACCGCGGCGACTCGGTCCTGACTGAGGAGTTTAGCTTCTCCACCGCTCTCGAGACAATCGCACCCTTAGGCGTCCACATGTTCGGGTCCAAGGTTGACGACCAGGGTCTCATCCCGGAGGCTATGGATGAGCTGCTGAGCAACTGGGATCCCGCTGCCCGTGGAGGCGCCCGGAAACCCCACGTTTTGTATACCGTGCCATCCGGCCAGAACCCGACGGGTGCCACGCAAGGCACGGAGCGACGGAAGGCCCTTTACAAGGTCGCACAGAAGCACGACTTGTACATCATTGAGGATGAGCCGTACTACTTCCTCCAGATGCAGCCTTACAAGGGGCCCGGAAAGCAGGCATCCGGGTCGCCGCCACCGCCGGCGTCGGTGGAGGAGTTTGTCGACTCGCTCATCCCCTCCCTCGTGAGCCTCGACGTTGATGGCCGCGTCATGCGGATGGACTCCCTCTCCAAGGTTCTCGTCCCTGGCTCGCGCCTGGGCTGGATCACAGCATCGGCGCAGGTCGTCGAGCGGTACCAACGCCACGCCGAGGTCGCCAGCCAGGGCCCAAGCGGCTTCTCCCAGGTCATCCTGCACAAGCTTCTCGATGAGGAGTGGGGCCACGAGGGCTACCTGCAGTGGCTGATGAACCTGGGCGTCGAATATACGGCCAAGCGGGATACTATGCTAGCCGCGTGCGAGGAGCATCTGCCTCGGGACCTCGTGAGCTGGACCCCTCCGGCCGCTGGCATGTTTGTAAGTCCTTCTAATATTTTCCTCCGTATTAATTTCCCCTTGTGCTGGGTCCGCCCCTTCCCGAAGGGAAGGGAGGGCCAGAAAAAAGGAAAAGAAATGAGAAGAAAAAAAGAGCCACTAACACATTTGGGCGTTTCTAGATGTGGCTCACGGTAGACCACAACAAGCATCCGGAAGCCGGAAAGCGTGACATTGTGGACATTGAGGAGGAAATTTTCAACTCGTGCATCGACAACGGCGTGCTGGTGGCCAGAGGCTCTTGGTTCCTCACAGAGAAGAACAAAGATTTGCCAGGTCTGTATTTCCGGACAACATTTGCGGCGGCAAGCGCGGAGAGTATGAGCGAGGCCATTAGCCGATTCGGGCGTGCGGTGAGCAAGAGTTTCGGGAGGTCATAGGGTGGCGTTGAATTGACATGGTTCTATTTCATCGGATCAGTCAGTCAGTCTCTGAGCGAAAATGTAGGCGATTGGTACAATCACGAATCCACGAATTCGGTTCCAAGATCATGGAAACAGAATGGGTCACACTCTTGCCTCGTCCCTAGCACACAGTACAGGAGCCCTTCTTCGTAGATAAAGGTGTTATATCAAAAGGGGGTACCTAGCTCCTAAAGAATAGAACCGTGACCGTGCATACAATAAGCAGAAAAATCGTAAATGTCATTATACATGCTTGGGGAGGCTCATCTCTTTGCCCATTTCTTTCCAATCTTCTTCCAATGCAACCAATGCAATCAATTTCCAGATCATGATTTCTCCGGCTCCTCGGCCTTGTGGAACGCCACCTTGACACCCTGCCCTGGCGACAGCACGATATCGGCCTTGAGGACCGGATTGCCACCGTCAATCTCGTGCATGTGATGCGTAACGCGGTCGTAGCGCTGGAACAGGCGGCATAGAACGTAGCTCATTTCGGTAAGAGCAAATTGTTGACCGATGCAGATGCGCGGGCCCGCGTTGAAAGGAATATAATCGTGAGGTTTGGGGTGCCATGAAGACCAGCGTTCCGGGCTAAAGATGTGCGGGTGGAGGAAGGTGTCTGACACGGGCGGGTATAAGTCGACTCGGCGCTGCATGACGAGCGTGGAGTAGGCGATGGGTGTGTCTTTGAGGACGGCAATGGGCTCGGTGCCGTCGGGACCGCCACCAGTGGGGAGAGTGGTGTCCTTGAGGGCAAGTCGAACATTGAAGGGCACGCTAGGGTATAGGCGTAGCGTCTCGTTGAGGACAGCCCGGAGATATGGCATGTTCTTGAGATGATCATACGTAGGGTGGCGGTCACGGCCAATTGTGGTGAGAATCTCGTCTCGAAGCTTCGCGACGGCGTGCGGGTGGCGGCTAAGCTCATACAAGGTCCAGGAGAGCGTCGATGCCGTAGTGTCACGACCAGCGAGTAGAACAGCGACAATCTGGTCGCGGAGGACCTTGGGGTCACGAGTGAACCCAGCAAGGGCGTGGAGAAAAGTGTAGCCCCTCTCGCTCTTGGAATGCTTTTCGAGCTCCTCAGGACTAAGGCGCAGGGCCCGGTCGATGTAGTAGTTGACGAAACTATTCAGGACCTTGAGACCAGCCCAGTAGGAAGCCTTGGGAATTATGTGACGAGCCTTTGAGACCCGAGCAATGATATTTTGGACACGTTGCACCTCATTGAAGGACTCGGCGAACTCATTCTGTGGGGATCTTGGGTGGGTGTCAGTCTTGAACAGCTTCAAGAAAGGTGACTTCCCTCATAATATGAGACAAGAGATGAGGGTAAAGCTTACGAGAGAGACTTTGTATCCTTTCCGAGGAGGAAATCCGTGGTGACGTCGAGGGTGTAGCGGAAGAACAGCTCACTAATGTCGATGACCTTGCCGCTGCCGGATCCTGGCTCGACGTGCTGGTCCTCGCTGGATAGCGGACCACAGTTGTCCATGGCTCGAAATAGAGTCTGCATGTGCGACTCGAAGCAGTAGAGATCGCTCACACGGTCGCGGGTGAACTGGGGTCGGATGAGCTGGCGGCTGGCATGCCATTGGGAGCCGTCGGTGGTGAAGATGCTGTCGCCCAAGAAGGCCTTCCACTCATCATGAAAAGGCTCTCCCTTGCCGAAGTCGGAGAACTGGAGCGCCAGAATGGCCTTGACGTTTTCCGGATCAGCAGTAAAGACGATGCGCTGGTTCAGGGCACGAAGCTCGCCAGTGAAGTGAGTAGAGTTCAAGAAGTATTCATCGCGCCACTGCTCAAGATTCTTGTGAACGCGAGTTGACTGGATGGCACCAAAGACAGTATCCAGGCCTGTGACTTCACATCAGCTTCTGCTGCTTGTTTTTTTTTTTTCTCTTCCTCATGGAGAGGAGAGTCATAGCTCGACATACCATAAGGCGCCCACGAGAATACGCTACGACCATACTTGCCAATGCGGCGAATACGATAGTGCTCGATGAGGCGGTCGACCCAGTGCCAGATGAAGAGACCGGCGGCGATGTAGACAAGGGCCTTCTTAAGGGACAAGTCGCCCAGGACGGTTTCGACCAACCCCATGATAACGGTTGTTGAATTTATGTGTGCACTGTCTTGCCGTTCCGAAGACAGAAATAGAGGTACCGAATACTTGATACAGGATGGACCGATACTTGAGAAGCCATGGAGTAGCGGCGGGATGACTTGGGTACTTATATAGAATCACAGGACTCAGGAGGAACAACAGTAGTAGTAGTAGTAGTAGAAAGTCCGGGGGAGGGGCAAGAGACAGGGCATGGGATCGGGATCGGAGGGGAGGGATGGTGAGATGGAGGGGATGGATGGATGGATGGATGGGTAGAAGGGTGGATGAGAAGGAGATGCTTTATTATACAAGCAACCCTTCCTAGAAATAAATTAATCACTAGTAGCAAGACCGACAATTTGGTTGCTGCTAATACGAGTAGCTGCCCGCATTGAGATCAAACGGGGAAGAGTGGGTTCGACGTCGGCCGAGGCACTGCAGTGGTATTGAGTACATTGCACAGGTCTCGAAGGGCAAGATCGAATTGGGGAAAGCGCATGCGTGACGGACGCACGGGCTCAAAATGCCCCCGGCGGCAACCATAACCTCACGACGGGAGTAAGGAAAGTACCACCACCAAGCGTCCCCTCACCCACTCGTCCAGGTGGTGGCAGGGGCGTCCATGACCCTAGGGTTCTTGTACAATATACCTCCCTCCACTTTAAGGTTGTAATACTCCCACCTCTGTAATTTTCATCAGTACCTGCGTACTCCGTAGAGAATCGAATGGTATGAGTGGTATCCACCTCCAACAGCAGCGGACACACTGGACAACTCAAGACTCCGGCGGCCAAGACTCATAACAGAAGAGCTCCGTCGGCGGGCCGCCGAGTTTCCACATCAATCCGCCGCGGCTGCTTGGAGTCCTTCCAGGGCGGGAATGTCTCGTGGCGTAAGGTACCGGAGAGCAAGGAAAACCTCCATTATACTTTGCAAAGACTCTCCCCGAACCCAGGAGAGACGTTGGATTGCGCTATGGCCACGACCATGAAGGCCTAACTACTTCCATTGTTGTTCAAGGAAGATTTTGCGACTTCCACGAAGACGGAGCGAGCAAATGAACCAACCAAAGCAGAAACCCAAGACGAGTGCAGGGGTTCGCCACTGAATATCCTCTCCGTGTGACAAGGCTACAGCCTGCGAGTATACGGAGTATAACTAATGGTGTAGGCAAGGCAGGGCTTTCCAACTTCGCCAATTCGTTCGATTCGTCCCCGAGCAAGACTCCACCGTCCAACACTCTGATACTCCTACTTCACGCACCCCCAATCAACGCCAACCTGCTACCAGCCGTCTCGCGCGCGCTGACTGCTCACATCTGCACTATGATACAAGAAAAGACGCCCCACGCTTACTTCCAATCGCAACGTGAGAAGGGTCTTCAAAAAGCTTCGCGTCGACTGTCCATCTGGTTTCGAGGCGAGGATCCTCTGCGTTCCGGTCACCAACCAGATGGATGGGGAATACGCCTGACCCCATTGGGGAAGCTGTTCGCGGCTCTACTCCGTAGCAAGTATTGCGTCGCGTCGGTAGTCTCCGACTCTCCGCTCAGCAACGACTTGATTACCCAACAAGGCTTTGAGACCCCCGGTATATTTTTCCCCACTTCGTAGATCTGCTTTTAGATATTCACTGGCATGTCTTATTACTAAGTTGCTATACATCTACATGACGCGATCCAACTTCAGATGAACGAAAAAATAATTTTGTCCGTTGACGCTCTGCTCGCCATGTTCGGATATTCTCTGCAGTATGCCGGGCAGTCTTGAGGCTGTGAGACAGACAACCCCGACTTAAGATTCTAGGCTTGGTATTGAAGTCTAGCACATGTACGGATACTCCGTATCTGTCACAACTACGACGACTTCCCAACTGGTGGGGATGAGCAGCGTTTGAAGGTGGTAGTAATTGGAGCAACGGAGGACCGGGCGACCGGCGCAACTGACCCCTCCGCCGTTCCGACCTCGTTGCAACACTACTATGACTATCTCGACTTAGCTTCCGAGGCCACACACAAACAAGGACTGGCGCCCTACTTTTAGTAATTCTGACCAGAAGTATTGGTTGGCAGTGTAGACTCTGCAGTGCTTTGCGTCGCAGTGGTGACGTCTGTTGCGACGTCTGCTTGGCTATGTAGGGTAGGAGATTCTCTATATAGGGCCAGGAAGACGGCAAGACTCCAGTCCTTCACTTATTCCTACGCCATCTTTGTCTTTCTTCCCACGGCCCAGAAAGAGGCTCCAAAGAGCGCCTTAGGAGTTCTTTATCCAGCGAGATCGTAATGTGAATGACAATGTCTTTCGTTGTCAGACTATCATTGTCCAAACACTGTGCATACGGCAAAGGTGAATGTGAAAGCTGAGGTTGAGCTCGTCAAACAAGATTGGAGTCGCAATAATTCCCATTCAACCATTTGGAATTCTCCAATTCAAGATAATTAAGCATCAAGACAACTACTACGTTCAAGGGCGGCGATGGCCAAGTAACCACAAAGAATGGGGCTGTTTGGACAAAGCTTCAAGTCTGGATATGTTTTCGCAACTTGAATGCAGGGTCTCTTGCTGAGCACGTGACCCTCCTTTCGAACTTGCTTAATAAGGCCAGCAACGCCACTTCCAGAACGCCCGATGCCAGACTGCTCAACGGCTCACGTGACGCTAACGACCCATCTTTCTCAAAGCCTGTTGATTAGCCAAGGTAGCAGGCGAGGCAAACCTTTGCCAAGTGAATTATTCATCGCGACAACCACTCTTTCCACGGATTTCTCGTAACGAATCACGAAAACTGACGCGACGACTCCATTTAAGGCGACCTGCTCAACTCCTTAATCTGTTGGAACACAATTCCTTGCTCTACGGACATCATCACACTGAGCGCGGCGCAATCAACCCCTTAAGCTACTACGCGTAACGGGTCGGCGACTGCTTGGGTTCTCTCTCAAGACCCTCGAGGTCCCTCTGCACCTCACAGACGACCTGAAAGCTTCATACGGCGACAAACGCTACAGCGCGATCATGCCTGTCGAAGTCAGCTTAAACACACCGCTGGCGGATGCCCTCAACGCCGCTATCCAGCCCAAGTTGGTTGAGGTAGGATGGGCAGGAGACGACAATGACTCGGCGCTGGCTGAGTACATTATCCTGATGCTGGTGAATGGCAAGACTCAAGATCAGATTGCTGCCGAACTATCAGGCGAACTGCTCAACCTTCCACCAGAGGACCCTTCTTCACTCGAGTTTGCCAAATGGCTGTTCGAACAGATCGATGCCTTGAATGCAGCACAGAATGGTGGCGCTGCAGCGGGAGGTGACGATGGCACGGGAGCTTTCCGGACTGGCACCGGCGAGATGGACACCGATATGGCTGCTGCTGACGTTTCTGAACTCAACGCGTACGTTCGCCAACACACCCCTTTCCCCACCCCCCATCGCCCTTCTTCCCTTATCCACACTCCATGATTATTGGTACCTGTTTATCAGAGATGAATACTAACTGTGTGCCAGACCCACCGGGCCTCGATCCATGCGCAACGGCAACCAGCGAGGCGGTCGGGATAAGCGCATGCTCGGTCACATGTCCAAGGCTATGGATCGAACCGGCGAGAATGCTCTACATCGCGTGCGCGGTGGCGGAGGCATCAACACACACGCACGAGGCCCTCCGTCCGGTCCGCGAGGTGGTATGCGAGGAGGCCGAGGCAACAATCAACGCGCCGCCAACATTCAGCATGGTCTGGCCGGCATGCCTGGCCAAGCCAACATGATGATGCCCGGACAACCGGGCCAGATGGACGTTTACGCGATATTGGAGCAGCAGAACCAGATGATGATGCAACTTTCGCAACAACTGATGAACGGCAACGGAGGACAGCAGGGCCAGCGGGGTCGCGGAGGCAAGTCTCTCTTCAACCGGGTTCAGGACCCTCACAACAAGCACAACTCAAGGAGAGGTGGCCACGGGCACCATCACAATAATAATCACAACAACAACCGACAAGAGGGTGCGTCGCAGGAGGGCGCTGGCGGCGAGGGCGACGACTTGGATATGTCTGGCAACAACCGTGAATCGGCGAACCCAGAGGACAGTATTTGCAAGTACAACCTGAACTGCACCAACCGCGAGTGCAAGTTTGCCCACCAGTCGCCGGCCGCCCCTCGCGGGACTACCGTGGATGTGAACGATGCGTGCAGCTTTGGCGCTGCTTGCAAGAACTTCAAGTGCGTCGGACGACATCCCTCGCCAGCTACGAAGCTGGCACACCAGGGCGAACAGGACTGCAAGTTCTTCCCCAACTGTCAGAACCCGCGCTGCCCCTTTAAGCACCCGTCGATGCCGCTGTGCCGCAACGGCCGTGACTGTACTACATCGAACTGCAAGTTTACCCACGTTACCACCAAGTGCAAGTTCAACCCTTGCTTGAACCCCAACTGCGCATTCGCGCACGATGAGGGCCAGCAGGGTGGGTTCAAAGATAAGGTCTGGACGGCAGAGTCGGGAAATGAACATGTCAGCGACCGGAAGTTTATCGACGAGGCTGGCAACGAGGAGTTGGTCAAGCCTGAAGGAGAGGGGATGCAACAAGACTCTGCAGCTCAAGACGCCGAGGTCATTGGTTGAGTTTGTGAGAGTGCGCAGGATCTCACTCAAGACACCAGAATGAACCTGAAGGGCACCCGCAAAAATCACAATGAAAACAAAATGAAATCAAAGGAATAGCGGGAGTGGTGGCTGTCGCGCGGGGCCAGCGGCAGAAGGATATTGTATGAGAATCATGTATGATATAGGGTCGATGCCATCTGCCGGTGGGGGTTTGATGGCATGAGACATGAGATGAGGCGTTCTTGGGCATGAATTTTCGTTTTTCTGTTTCGGGGCGCTCATACCGAGTCCCCCGTCTACATTCATATCATGTCACGGGAATAACTTTTGGTGCTTGGGAATCACGAGTTATTTTCAACAACTTGAAGTTATCTATAGAGAGGCCACGGCCATGATGTGTTGAGCGGCGACGGGCAGAATATACCACCCGCAGTCTGCCGCTCTGTTACTACTTTACTTGCACCCTTTATGGTTGAATGTGATGTTATGTGATGTATTCACTCGGTCGTACATGCAAGCAATGCTTCTTCTGAGCAACACTTCCGAAAGGACAAAGCAAAAATGCCTTGTTGACACATCTATAGTATTAGTACGTATAAACGTGTACTACATTGTATGTACGCAAGGGTAGACAGGCAGAGCTGTCGCATTTGCAATTTCCCATATGCAGTTGGCTGTGTATTTTGATGAGAGAGCGCGGTCTCCCCATGGCGGGCGATGCGGTACGTACCTTTTTCTCACCACAGCACCAGGCAGTGCACTGACTGGCACCTTCCAGCTCGACTCGGCTCGTCATCGTTGTCCAGCTCCATCCTCCGAACCTACACCAAAATACCTACGCCACACTAATTCCACCGTCGACGCCTCGCAATGCGATGTAGACGCGTGGCAGATGCTGCAGGCACTCAACTGAGTTCTTGCCAGTATCTCAGAGGCGCCCAAAACAACACCGCCCGCCAACATCGCAGCGGCGCTCGACTGTTGAGCAGCTCCTCAGCCCGGCCGACCACTCTGAGATGCCGTGACCAACGACGACCGGCGCCTTGTGCTCGAGAACCTCGCCGATGGCTCTGGAACGAGGTCGACGGGAAGCTGAGGCTACAGGATGAGACGTTCAGGGTCGACAACTCGAACCGACCGGTGGCAGACCCGCCAGAACATCTGCCTCTGGCCCCGAATGTAGCCGTCCTCGGCGGGGGCATCACAGGCCTCACTACGGCCTACTACCTGGCTCAGACCCTCCCTCCCCGGGCTAAGATTACCGTTTACGAGGGCGACAAACGGGTGGGGGGCTGGATACGCTCGGAGCACGTAGATACCGGAGATGGAGAGAATAAGCTCTTTGAGCGCGGACCGAGGATGATCAGCATGGCGGAGATGGGAGGCCGATATGATCGGATGGTGGTGTATGATTTGGTAAGTTATTTCTCTAAGAGAAGGAGTGGGAAACCAATGGAGAAAAAAAAAAAGAAAAGAAATGCAATGTCCATGTTATGCCTCAGTCGCTGACTTTCTCCTTCTCTCCTTCGCTTCACAATAGCTCATGAACTTGGGCTTGCCAACTACTGTAGGCCATTCCAACCATCTGCAACGCTGGATCTGGCACGAAAACCAGCTTGTCAAGGTGCCGCCGAACAGCTTTGCCGACTTTCTTCGAACAAACCTTTGGGTGGAGATTGGCCCAACAGTGCTGTTCCACTACCTCCTCAACTTCCAATTCAGACGGAAGAAATTCTTTGAAGATGTCTCCATCGCTGACTGGGCTGAATCTGTGCTCGGGAGCAGCAAAGTCGCCAATACGCTCGTCTCCGCCTTTGTCCACGGCATCTGGGGTGGTGATGCCCGGAAGCTGAGCGCCATGAGCGTGCTCGGCGACAGCTTCTACAAGTACATGATCAACCCGAAGCCGCGCGATCCGGAAAGTCTTATGATCCCCTTTGCAGAGCGCCATTTCATACGCAACTTTCTCGAGAATAGGCGTTATCTGATTGATGCCTTCATCACGAAGGACGCCAGACAAATCAGCTTGGGCTCCGCGGGTATCGAGGCTCTGCCGCAGGCGCTGGCGGACTCTCTGAGATCGGATCCCAAAGTCGAATTGCAGCTTGGCAACCCCGTGAAGCACCTGTCTTTTCAGCGCGGGAAGAATAAGGTTTTGGTTCACCATGCCAAGGGGCGTCCGGAGCAATATGACAAGGTCATCTCCACCCTGCCTGCCCACCAGCTGGATAGTATCACGGAGGACAAGCTCCCAACTCTGCGGCAGCTGGACTCAGTGAGCATCATGACCGTCAATCTCTGGTACCCGGAAGAAAATCTGGTGCCCAAGGGACTGGGCTACCTCATTCCGGCGGCCCGAACGGAAGCAGAGAACCCGGAGAAAGCCCTCGGCGTCTTCTTTGACTCACAATGTGGAATCGGTGCCACTATTGACGGTCCCGAAATGAAGACAGAGCCCACCCTGGAGCGCGGGACTAAGGTCTTCGTTCTACTGGGCGGTCATTACTATCAGAAGACCCCGGAACGCCCGACTCAAGAGGAGGCCATCTCCCTGGCCAAGGGGCTATTACAACGCCAGCTCGGAATCCCCCGCGACACGCCCTGCTACGCCACGGCCCGCTACGCAGACAAATGTCTACCCCAGCACTACACAGGCCACAGACATCGCATGGCAGAGCTGAGCAAGGAGCTCCAGTTCGGTTTCGGCGGTCGTCTCGCCGTCGCTGGCGGGTCCTTTGGCCGCCCCGGTGTGTCTGCTGGCGCACGTGCCGGGTGGGAAATTGCCTACAGGACAGCCGGCGTGGACTTCCTCTGCGACGGCCTCTCATCCTACACGGAAGACATGTTCGGCTGGTGTGAGACGGGGCCAGGCGTGGAGGATGTTTCAAATTACAGCGCAATGAGAAGCAAAAAGAAGTCATGATCGATGTAGAGAGATAGATAAATCTGGGGGAGTTCTTCCTTTTGCTCCCTGAGAGACCTGACATTACTAGATACATGTACAACACCAAGGGGCCGGCGGAAAAGAAAACCGGTAGAAAATCATCAAGCACGGGAAAACACCAAGACAAAACAAGCAAAATGCTTTTCTAGGCATCTGTTAGACTTCACACTACGATAGTCGATCTGATCTACACGTTGGAAGGAAATTATGGTTCAATTGTTTTGGTTTGTTTTAGTCTCTGATTCCCTTTTGCTTTCTATATTGCACTTAAGACTACACTAGAGGTATCATAAAAGGGGATGAAGGAGAATGAACCTCCCATTGACGTTTGGGGAGGTAAGCAGAACACCATGACCTCCTCTCCATGTTGTCGAATATAGAAAAGTAGGAAGGCTCAGCGCCTTCCAATGATATATGTATAAAAAACCAATTGTGAATGTGGTCGCCGGAAAACACCTGTCTCCCCCACCCCTTGAAGTGAGATGACCACCCTTGGCTCACTAGCGATGCATTTTCTTGTGAAACAAATTCCACCAGACGTTCTCCCCGGTCGTCTTTCTGTTGTCTGTATACGCAGCCCGACTCGATCCCTTCCTTCTGGTTGGATGCGGCTTGCGTCTGTTCCTCAGCCAATCTCAATGGCCTGCTCGGGACCCTTGCCATTCTTTGCTTTAGCCGGCTGTTTTGGCTTAGGTTTTGGCTTCGGTTGCTGGGAGGGTGTCTTCTGTCCCGCCGCTTTCTGGCCTGGCGTCTTTTGCATTGGCGTCTTCTGAGCTAGCGCCTGCGGCTGGATCGGTGCCGGGGTGGGAGGCTGGATGTCGAAACCTTCCTCACCCTCGAGGTTACCAACGAGACCCCTGATGGCATCGTCGACCCTGGCGAGCATAGTTGCAGCTCCTCCACTGAGCTTGCCCGCGGCGCTATTGCTGAGACCCTGCCACCCTGGGCCTCTGCCCTCCCACACGGGCGTCAATGCTTTGTTGAATCGATCCTCCGGAGCGTGATTCTCGTCTAAGCGCCAAATGTGCCACCATTTCTCGTCGTCGCGGATCTTGACACGAGCCTCCAGAACGAGTTGTCTCTTGACCGGCTGGCCGGCATTGTTCGAACCTTTGATGGTGTACCGAACACCCAACCAGTCCAGCGTCTTGACGAAGAATTCGACCTGGCCTTCAGCTTTGACTTGGATATCCTCCCACTTGGTCTCGATATCGTCAATGGCGGTGATGGTAGGCAGGGATCGGGGCAGCCAGGACATCAGCGCCAGGATACCTCCTTGTATGTTGACAAGTCTCTTCATCAGATCGATGACGCGGAGATGTGGATTACCCTTGTCCAGCCTTACGTCGACCTTGTCCTTGGACAGATCCAGCTCAACCTTCCAAGGACGCAACGGCTCCTCCTCGGTCGTATCTGAATCTTTATGTGTTTCTGTGCCATAGAAGAAAGATACTCCTCCCAACGAGACGCGCTCTTTCTTGATTGTGTTCTTACACTTCTCCAGGGCTTGTAGGAAGCACACAAAGCGATCGATGGCTATTATGCGCTGCTTGAGAACGCCCAAGGTGGATTCGCCAACGGGATGGCAGAGAAGCAAAGAGAACTCGCCCTTGGAGGAGCTATAATGGACGTCACGGTCGACACGGCCGTTCAGACTTGCGAGCTTCGAAGGATTCCGCACCTTGATCTGTGCCTCAGCTGCACAAACCAAGCGTGGTGCCGCCTGGTCGTCTTCCTGCTTGATCCCAAGTGAAGCGGGCGGCTGCACCGAGTTGAACCGAAGTGTAACGACATTCTTCGCCCAGGGCTCCCTGGGTGACAGGGACAATTCTTCCTTCTTGCGCTGCTGTGCATCCGGGGGTTCGGATGGATCCCCTGACACTGTGTCCTGCTCCAGCTGGCTCTCGGATTGTTTGAATGAGAAGTCATGAACCATGGCTGGGAACATGTCTGACAGCGCAATGTCGATAGCCGGAAGCTTGATGTGCCCCCTTGACCAGCTCAATTTCTGACTGGTAATGTTCTTTATGCGCTGCTGATACAGATCTCGCAGATCAAGGCACTGTGAGATCATAGCACTGGCAAACAGTGTGAGCCGCAGCCAGAACTTTTCAGAATGATCGGGAGGTCCTTTGCCCAACGGGAGTTTGATTTGATGGCGCTGCCCACTACGCTGAGTCGCATCAGCAGTCCTGTCTGATTGTTAGCCGTTGTCGACAAATGATCGTTGAGAGACAATCTGAACTTACGTGTCCATGAGCCACCATTCATCACCCCCCTGACTGAGGACCACCAAGAGAAACCAGCTGTCTGGCCATCCAGCTCTTTGTAGCCATATGGTTCTTGACCAAGACCGCAGTTTGGTCATCGTCCTGATCTCTTCATCCTTCATAGGCGACCGCACGGTGCTCCAACCAACAGGACCGGACCGTCTGGTGATCTCATCCTCCACGAAAGAGCAGCGGACGTCTTCTAGGGACGCCACGCCACCTTCAATCTGGTCTGCCCCATTGTTTAGTCTGAATTCAGGGCTGTAGGTAAACCTAGAGCTTGGTCTCAGAGCAAAGGCACCCGTCTTTGGCTCTATTAGTATTGATATATCCATGGAGTGTGCCACCTGTGTGGAGAGTTTAGATTCCGAGGGGTCGCTCTGGGAGATGTCGAGGTTGACACGAAGCTCGTGATTCTTGAACCGAGGCTTCTCCATGAGCTTATCGTGAATCCCACGTAGTATGAGTTCAGTGTGACGGCCGATGACGTTTTGCAGGAGATTTTCCGCGGAGAGATGCTCGACGTCAAGGGGGATATTCACATCCGACACCTCCTTGCCGTCCCGATACCACTTCACTTCAAGGAAACTTGTGGCTTTGGTGCCTTCCGGCGCATCTTTCTTACGACCACTGTTGACGGCCACCAGGATCCAGCTCTTGGGACTCGTTGGGGGCAGGCGAGCAGTCCAGTACTGGATCGCCATCGCCCGATGTAAAGGCTCGACCTTCAGGGTGCCAGTCCATGCGGTCTTGTTGAGTAGGAGTGCTTGTCGCTTGAGCTCGTTGATCTGGCACGTCAGTACGAACTCGTGCAGGAATTCGTAGCAGCCCAGCAGGCTATCCTTTGCCAGCGCCTCGTTTACGCAGCTCTCCAGATATCCTCGTAGTGTCTCGGGTATACTTGTCGCTGCAGGCTTAAAGGCGAACCGAAAGTCGATGAACCAGAATTGTTTTTCGAAATCCTCGTCGGCGATCGTAAGGTCCACCTCAAACTCCCCGTCAATTTTGAACGTGACCCGACCGGAGTCAATCTCGTAATTTCGGAACTGCGGCGGTATCTTGTCAAACTCGTCTAGGTTTAGCCGGAGTGATAATAGGGTGTTCAAGTCGTTCATCCATTTGAGCTGATCCTCGACGTCCAGGGGCGGGAGTTCAATGTATTGCAGCTAGATTGAGAGAAGTTAGAACAAGCTGCTGGGGAGGGGGGAGGGGTGAGGGGGGAGGAAGGTGGCAACTTCGCTGAGAGTCATTGGGACGGAGACTTACATCAGGCATCCAAGGGGCCGATCCTGTCGACAGAACTTGCAGCGCAGTCTTCAGATCAGGACTTGGCATTCGAGCAAAGGTCAGATCGCGCTTGACATTTACAATCTGATCCAGCATGCCATCATATAGTAGGCGCTGCTGATCGATGTGCCATTTGAGGTCAATGAGTTTGCTGACCATCTCGGACTTGCGGCTCCACTCGGCAATAACCAGAGCCTTGACCCATTTCCCATGCATGTCCTGGGCGAAGTTGAGAAGGGCCGCCTTCTTCCTCATGTTTTCGTTGGAGGCGTCATCCTGCGATGGATGCGACGCATTCCCATTGACAGCAGCGGCTGGTATCGGCATCTTGGCCAAATCGGCTATCCTGTCTTGAAGCGAATTGTGTGTGGTCTGAGCCAGCCGTGTCAACAGCATGGACAAGGGGACAAAGCCCTCGGTAATGTGTACAATCTCGTCGGGAAGGTCGTTCATCCTTGATCCTCGTTGCTCGTCCGAGGCAGATGGCGGCGCAGCCTGCGAATAAACAGCATTCTCCTTCGCCCCGACCTTGTCGCTCGCAGGCGCCGCGGCGGCATCCTTGATGGGTCCAACCGTGGCTACCCCGTTGACAGCGCTTGATTTGGTATCATGTTCATGCTCGCTGAGCGAGCCCGGCTGGCCGCCATTGTCCATAATGACTGCTGGCATGCCACGCCGACGGCAGCGTCAACGAGCAGCAAAGCACGCCGAAAGCCGAAGAGTCAGAGTACAGACGCCTTGTCCCCTCCCCAGCAGTAGCACCTCACGGCGCAGCAGGCGTAGCTCGTCGTGCTTTCAACTCGCGCCTGCCGCTCATGGAGAAGGCCAGGCTGCTGCCGCACCGCTCGAGAAACGAAAGCGGCGGCTAAAGGTTGGTGTCCGATAATGAGGCAAAGCAAACGGCGGGCCAGAATCCACGGTGAGCAGCGGCGTTAAAAAAGAAAGAAAGAAAAATTCTAGCCAGCGCCGTCAGCAAGAAGCCAGAAGAATCGGTGCTGTCCAGCGCGAATTGTCGCTTGCGCGCCCTCGAGTTTTGGTCGTCGATCGGGGAGAAACAAGGTTGAGCGCTTCTTTACGTTGGGGAAAATCGTCAAAAGGGTGGTGATGATGCTGCGGAATGCGTGACGCGACGGGGTAACGGTGTCCGAGCCTGGCGACTGCTGTAGCGCTAATATTGCGCAAGGCGGCTCTGTGGATCTTCGAGGAGAGTCGGTATCGCGCTGGCGAATTGATCGTGGTGGGTGATGGGAAGGGCGAGTGGAAGAGGCGTAAATCGTCGGGTAAGAAAACAAAGAGCGAGCGGTGCTTCAGAGTGGTCACGGTTGATGTGCAGGGCGGAATCTCGCTGCCGCATAAGGGAACCTCAACCTCAGCTCATCGAACCTGCCGGTGCCAAGTACCTACGGAGTACGAGTATAGGAAGACTGAGAGGTACAGTAGAGTGACTTGGGGTGCCACTACCCATATTAGGTAAGGCACCAACTCAAAGAAGCTGTACCAGTGCTGAGGAGGCTTGGGGCAGGAGAGCGCTAGAGGTACAGTGGCAGTACCGCGACCTGCCACCGCACTGTACAGATATCTCAAGCCAGCGGGCTGCCTGGCACCTACCTTACCTAAGGTAACCTAACCTAACCTAAACTACCTTACCTACAGCAGGCGCGTGTGTGAGGGAGACTCTCGCCTGCCAAGCAATGTGGCTGCGGCGCCTACAGAGGTAGATTGACGATCGGGGACCGCTCCCAAGGGTTACTGTTCTCACTGACTCGGACCAGATGGTAGATGGAGAAGATATAGGTACTACTGGAGTTACACCAGTCTGGCGCTGCACACCGCAAGCCACAGATCGGCACGTCGTCATCGGCTCTCTCGCTACGGTACTCAATTTAGACAACCTAATCTTAGTGGCCGGGTGTAATTGTGATGGCGCTACTAATCTGTACACTCCCTAATGTATACTATTACCACCACTACCTAGCCACACGACAAGTTGTACAATAGATTGCCTACTGGGGAATTATCTATTATCGACAACACCTAGCTTGATAATGCCGTGATGGCTAGCACCACAACAAATAGTTCATACATGGTGTAGGTGGTACCCAATGAGTGAGGATCCAGCTTCAGCTTTAACGTCTTGCAAGAGTGATTTGAAGTCGTCTCAAATTCGACTCGCATTGACCGACCGATGACAGCTCGAACTCACTCGTATTTGCGGTCGAAGTAGGCAGAAAAAGAAAAGACCCCAAGAACACCATTGAAATACCATTGATCTATATATCAGTCCTTGGATCATGTGAAAGATTTTCGAGGTACATGTAAATACCGCCATTGCGAAAGCCAGACAAAATCCTTGCAAACATTTTGAACCCACGGGAGGTTGCCATTACAGGGACGCCGTCTTCCCGTGCGCCTCCCGCCCGGGGAGCACATCATCAATTGATGCTTTGTTCCTCACTGATACGACTGGTACGAGAAAGACTATTTCTCCCTTTTTTTTTTGTTTTAATATATCACATGGTTTAACTGTACATCCTGTCAGCTGCTTTTTTTCTTCTACCCCAAAACTATCGCAAGAACCATACAAACAAGTGATCGCTTGAGTCGACAATGACAACTTACAAGTTGGGCTGACTGGTCGCAGCCGTGGGCCACTGGTAGCCAGTCGCATCACTGAACTTGTAACCGTAAGAAGCCGTGAAGTCGTCAAGAACAGCAGGTCCGCGTGAGCCTATCCATTGAGTTAGTGAAGTGCCGGCCTGAAGTTTGACCAAGAATCGCAACCTACCGTAGGGGTATTCCATTGGGACAATCTCCTTGTTGTCATCCAGGTAGTGCAGCAGGGGTGTGAAGATGCGCCAGCTGGCATCAAGCTCATCGTCACGAACAAAGTTGGAGTGGTCGCCCTTGAGGCAATCCAGCACGAGTGACTCGTATGCCTCAGGAATCTTGAGGTCGGAGAATCGCCGTCGGTAGGTCAGATCGAGCTCCGTAACCACGGTCTGCATGCTCAGGCCGGGGAGCTTCGAGTTCATCTTGATGTAGACACTCTCGTTGGGCTGGATTCGCATGACGAGTTCGTTGCGGGGGATATCCTTGAAGATACCAGAGGTCACGTCCTTGAACTGGATGCGAATCTCCGTCTTTTGCTCGTTGAGAGCCTTTCCGGCCTTCATGATGAAAGGCACGCCGTCCCATCGCTCATTCTTAATGTACGCGACGAGGGCGCAGAAAGTAGGGCATCTCGAATCCCGAGGCACAGTATCGTCCTCCTTGTATCCAGGCTTGCTGCCGTCGAGTGATTTTCCGTACTGGCCGATGATGACGTTCTTGGGCTCGATGGCGGGCATGAAGCGCAGGACGCGCACCTTCTCGTCACGGATATCCTCGGCGTTGAAGGAGATGGGTCGCTCCATGGCCAGGAGCGTGAGAACTTGCAGCAGATGGTTCTGCATGACGTCTCGGAGAATACCAAACTCGTCAAAGTAGCCGCCGCGGCCTTCTGTGCCGAAGGGCTCCTTGAAGGTGATTTGCACATTGTCGATGTGTTGGCGGTTCCATGTTGCGCCTAGGAAGGAGTTACCGAAACGTAGAATGAGAATATTCTTCACCATCTCCTTTCCGAGGTAGTGATCAATGCGGAAAAGCTCATCTTCTTTCCAGTCCGGCTCTAGGGATTTCTGCAGTTCGCGAGAGCTGGCAAGGTCCTTGCCGAACGGCTTCTCGACCTGTGAATATCAGGTTAGTGTCAATTTCCCGCCCAAGTTCCATGGTATAAAACAAGCTGATCTTTCACTCACAATCACGCGGGCGATACCCTTGGTGGGGTAGCAGTTCTTTTTCAGGTGCTGCGAAACGATGGTGAAGACGCTGGGAGGGAGGGCCATGTAGAAGACACGGTTCGTCTCGGATCTGCCGCTCTCCAGCTTCTCAAGGTGGTTATTGAGGACCTGGAACGACTCGTCCTTGTCATACTGGCCGGCCACATAGGTGCAAAGATCACAAAAATCATTAAGCTGTTGTTCCACCTCCTTTGTCGGGGTTTTCATGTATGACCTGACCCTCTTGAGGTACTCCTCGTGGTCCATCTTGGTCCGCGCATATCCCACAATCCTGACATCTTTAGGGAGGAATTGGTTCCGGTACTGCAGGAGATGTCAGCTTGTCTGCCATTACCCGCCCATCCCGACTTCTCGGGGAGCGTCGTCCGCGATGCCGGCGACGATGGTAGCATACCAATCCAAACAGCGCGGGGTACTGGCGGCATTAATGTTAGCAAACTCCGGAGTTTCCATAACAAGGCGGTTGGCATTGAGCAGGGTCTCACAGTCTTCTTCTTGGCCAGATCACCAGAGGCACCAAGGACGACAATGACAGTGTTGTCCTTGAGCTCCAGAGTCCTGCATCAGTACAGAGTGGTCAGCAAATGAATAGCTCTCCGAAGCTACCGGCGGAGGCGGAGGTGGTGCTCGTGCCCCTCGTGGACCTCGTAGGCGGGAAAAAAAAAGAGTCGTGGTGTATGGTGGGGTCAATCCAGTACGTACGAGGCTGGGCTCTGATCCATGATGACGACGAGTTGGTGAGAAAGGGAGGATCGATGCGGTCGGAGGGAAATAGTAAGTAGAAGTTGGATGAATTCGTCCCGGAGTGACAATCAGCTGCATGAAAGAAAGACAGCAGCAGGAAGAGGAAGCAGGAACAGCGCGAGCATGTAGGAGATCCGCAGTCGAGACCCAAGGGCGAGCCGATGGGAAGGGTTTACGTTTTGAGCAGCACGTATGACGAGGGAAATGCGCCAGGCGGAGGGGGGTGGGCAAAGCGCGACATGCAACTGGAAGTGGGTGGAGGAGGTCCGGAGGAGGAAGCTCAGTGAATCACTGAGCACATAGGACTATCATCACTACTAGTGTTACCTTAGTGGTAGTACTGCCGCTAGATCTCACCTTACCACTAATTAGGAGCTTTACCTCGAACTTGAGGTAAGAATTACCCGTACTATTACTTCCAGCACTATCGAGGTTGCCGCGCTACCACTTGGACAGAGAGAGACTCTAGCTGTTCTGAACTTTGCAACCCCCACCACCCCTAGCTGTCTAGCACCGTACCCTGGCGATATTCACCACGTCGTTCCTTCATAATCCCTCGCTTGCCAGAACGATTAGAAGGGACTGTGTATCCGCTCACTACATGTGCTACCTACAATTACTGTCTAGTAGTCTTTTGGCGGCGCGCGGCAACGGTACCGGGGAAAGACAGCATTGGTAATACCACTTCGGCTGGCATGTTAAGTAACAAAGTAAAGCCCGCACCCCTCGCCCTACCGTCCGACTTTCGCTCCAAAGCTATCCCCGGGGCCTTTCTTGTCCACTGAGCTGCCGCACCGGGTGGAGCCTTGGAGCTTTCGCTGCATCCGAAGTCCACTCTTCTACAGACTCCGAGTCGGATTCAGTTGGCAACTTGAAGCGGATCCGTTCCTTACCTTACTGTATCTTCTACCTTACCTTAGGTACCTTACTTACCTCATAGACCTCCAAGCTCTACTCCCGCCAGCCCCGAGACCACTGGCAGGCAGCCTTCTCGCTCTTGCCGTGGGCGGGCCGAACAAACTTGGGTCATCAAAACTTCTGTGTGTTCGCTGGAGTATTTTTGAGCGTTGTCACATTCTGCGCTGGTAGGCACCTGGTGTTCATGGAACAGTTTATGTAGCTGCGAGAGCTGCTTTGTAATTCCGATTCCTTTTTGCCACTCATTGACAGATAGCTCGTGGTCCGGAAGGATCGGTTGTCGGCCAATCCCAGCTAGCATGTCTAAGCTAAGGTAAGGTAGGGTCTTAATAATGCATTGAGCACCTACCTAACTCCAAGTTCTAAGACAGCTTCCTGGCGAGGTGCCGAATCGGCGGGACAGACCTTAGATCCGTAAGTGTATAGTGTTTATCCGCCTTCGCGGACCTGCTGTGTTCGACAGCTCCGGAATAGACTACCTAGGTAGGCCACCCCTACTAAGCATCGCCGACTACCTCGACTCTCAACCAACACACCGAATCTAGCAAGTTGGCGCCGAGACGAAGTGCACCGATACTATTTTTGCCGGTCCAACCACGTTGCCGCTTCACACCCTTGTTGCATGCAGGACGCGCTGCCCCCCGGAATACTATCACAGAGCAGATGAACATTCTTTCCCCGATAGCTGGCTTGCGGTATTTCTTCCACAGGAGCTTACGGGTACAATGCAGTACTATTGCAAGCCTTGACCCTGCAAGCCTTGATTCCGCTGGACTCCCTCATTTTTTAGTTTTCATCGTGATCGTCATTTTCTCCCGATCTTCTTTCCTATGAGAGCTCCAGCGAGACCGGGAACTTTCCTTCAGTTATAATCGTGATTGATAAAGCTAAGCTTAGTGCGGGCTTGCACACGACTCTTAATATTAGGATGATTATTACCTGAAGCATGGCTTTTCTCTACCTCGTCGCGCCAAGCTCGCCTAATCTCTAAGCATGCTTTTGCACGGTTTCACCACCAACATTCATGCTTACTCGACCAAATCGGTTCTCCCATGATATCTGATATCGGAGTACCGTCACCATAGAATGTTGGTCTCATACGTGCTCGTACTTATTGATCAAGGCTCATTGTCGAGCTACAAATTTACGATTTCCTATGCGCTCTACGTCAGCGAGATTTTTCCGCTGTTAGTACAGCACCTGAGGTAAGCAGCATCGTAGACCATGGAATTCCACGTATACTTTAAAGAGCGAGAGAGTACTGTTGAGCTTTCGAGTGTCCTTTCCTAAGATGCAGCGCCACAAAGCTGGTGATGGTGGGGGGTTGATCATGATGTGGCTGGTGACCCCAAAAAGCGGGTATCTGCCCAAGCCCACAGCGACCGTCGGTGGCCGTAAAATGGGGTGGGTGCGGGACAGTCGCAGGCTTACTTAATGTCAACTGCCCTAACAGACCACACGTGATTGCCAGGGCACAAATTTTCTTGGGCTAGGGTCACCGCACACCAGAATCGCATCCACTCGTCCTTGAGCCGAGCATCACGACCATTCAACGACCGACAACTAATCAACAGGGGAGTCTTTTCGCTAAGACGTTTCCACGGACGACTCTTTCTTTTCCCTTTCCTACCTTAGGTTTTTGAGAGGGCGGAAGCCATACCCAACATCACAATGCCTTCCGAAGCCGGCCACCGCCGTAAGTTGATACTTCCTATCTAGAGGCATGAGAGCATCGCGACATGTCGCGACTCTCGGCTGCTTCACAGCTGGCAATTTTGCATCTATTGGACTGCGCGCTAACTTGTTTACCATAGTATACGTCAAGTGAGTATACTCTCTCCTCCTGATGCCCATGCGCACTTCCGATATCCGAACGCGAACGACCGAAAGCGATCATCGTTAAATGTCTTACGTGAACGTGGATATGGGGAGGAAACGGGGCAAGGCGACTATCAGCAAAGGAGCGAAGGCTAATCTTGTCGGAATTAGGGGACGTCATCTGAGCTACAAGCGCTCGCGTCACACCACCCACCCTGCTACCAGTCTGATCAAGATCGAGGGCGTCGATGATGCCGAGGCTGCCAGGTACGTCTGAATATGGAGAGGGGGAGCGATTCAGATGAAGGAAGGATAGGGCTAACATGGACGGCAGCTTCTACCTTGGCAAGCGCATTGCCTACGTCTACAAGGCTCACAACGAGGTCCGCGGATCCAAGCACCGCGTGATCTGGGGCAAGGTCTGCCGGCCACACGGTATGGATTCCCAGCTTGACCGTCTCGGCGCGAACAAACAGCATACTAACATTTGTGATGCAGGCAACTCAGGCGTCGTCCGCGCCAAGTTCTCCAACCCTCTCCCCACAAAGTCTTTCGGTGCTTCGGTTCGTGTCATGCTGTACCCCTCTTCGATTTGAACAAAACAAAAGGGTCACCCCCACGCGGGATGGAGTTGGTAGTGAGGACGGTTCTCATTTGGCTGCATTGTTCGAGGCAAGGATAAAGCATACTGCCTTGCTTTGAGGCATTCAATTAAAAAGACGTCAAATCCCCCCAAAAATTGTGCCGGACATCCGACTATTCTCTTGTTGATTTCCTCAATATTTGACCCATGGTGACGCCTCCTTTGACCTGCTCGGGGGCTGTATGCGACAGAACATGAATTATACACACCGAAGACCAGAATCAGATCATTATGCCACTTGGGCGGGCTTTGATGGAGGAGGAATTGCGATTGTCCCATGATTATGAAGACATGTATCCAGCTACAAGTGGGAGAGAGATTGTTTCTTGAACAGGCAATTCGCCTCGGGCTGATAGTTGGGATACCACTGCTCAAACAAAGACCACATCAAACTATCCTCTCTCACCATAGCTGCGGTGATCCATGTATTGAGAACATGCGTATCGGCACATCGCTACTATCAAATGCTCGTCGAGACCAGTTGCTGAGTGTTTCGATACGGATGCCGCTCTTCAGATGACAGCGCCAGCAAAGCCGAGCAGTAATTAAACTTCGCAACACCCTGAAGCAATTGTAGGTCCAAGATAGCACGATATATAACCCTATCAGGAAAGGTCCATCCCTCACGACATGCCGAATTACGTGTGCCCATGGCTACCCTATAGCACCTACTAAGGACTTGACGGTTTTTGACGATTGCACCTCTTTGCGATTTGGGATACCCTCAGAAAGGAAGCTCAGCACCCACTTGTCTGGACTTGTCTGGATCAGGGCGCCTCGTTGCGAGTTTGGGTTAGTAATCGTGCTTACGGCCCGAGCTATGAGAAGACAGGCTAATCTACCAGAAAGACTTTTAAACACGATATGCTTCTTTCTTTTTGCGTTCGAATGGCGTGAAGTCTGAACGGGCGCCACACTTGTAATCTCCAAAAGCCACCACGAGGAAGGCTCAGAGCTTCAACAAGAAATGTACCCTTCACGGCCTTGCGGCAGGGCATGACCGCCGTTTTCAGCTAAAATCGTTCTCCGGCCGTTGGACGTCTCGGCCCTCATCCCCCGTAAGGCAAATGGAGGCCTCGGAGGGCATTCCTCACCGTCCCACAAGCAATGGTTTGAATTTGGATGCCGATGTGGGTACCCTGTACGATGAAATGCATGTGCTCAGAGCATTGCTTTATGGATAAGGCATAGTACTCGGCACTTTGGTTTTTGTCATGATAGAAAATCATCTGGCCGTAAACCCGCCCTTTGAATCAATCCGAGCCACCGTGGGTGAGCCTGCCTAGCTACACGTACATACACGATATGCAAAGTCCCCAGTCTGTCAAGAGAGACTATAACTTACTACTAGACTAGTAGACAGGCGGTTATTGGGCATGCTGGGGGAGCGGTATGGCGAGACATCAAGGTCAGCACGGGTCTCGATGCCAGGTACTACGCCAGAATCCCGCAGGAACCGGTCCTAACGAGAAGGCTGAAAACCTATGTATGATATGGCTTTATTGGGAGCTCAGCCAACTGCCCCAGATGGGACGTTGCCAAGAGTCACCAGTTCCTAATTAGAACCCTGGGAGTTTCTCGTACACTAACTGAGCTGGCTGAGCTATAACGGGTGTGCGTGGGAATGCTACAGTGCATGTCTGCCTGTCTGCCTGTCTGCCTGTCTGCCTGGGGTGGCTTGACAGAGCGAGAGGTGGGAGGGGAGCAAATGGCGAACACGAGGAGGCGAATCGAACATGATTTGCTCGTGCCGCGGGGTTGCGCCCACCTTGACCTCGTGTTAATAAAGCCATACGGTTTTTGCTACAAGTCCAATTGATAGTTTGTGCGCTTGCGACCGGGGCATTTCTCTTTCCCGTCGCGGCGCAGATGCCGTGCTTTATCAGCGACAAGGTTATCCTAGATAAGAGTAATGATCACAGTAGGTATCCGTAGTATTGGGCTAGTAGAGTAGTACAACTACAAGGTGTCCAAGAGGGGCAATGGACATGACAAGTAGAAGCTCGGGTTTCGGACGATTGGAGTGGCACTGCATGGAGGTTGTTTGTCGGGAAGCTCGCGACATTTTGAGTTTGGACACGGGTGAGGCAATACCCAAGACACGACATGAATCTTCGAATTCAGATGGGGGAGACCCCGAGACTACCTACCTGATGATTGGGATGCGGAAGCTCAGGCTGTCCGTTTCATTCAGTGGGGCATGCTATTGGTGCCTCTTTCGAGCTTGTTGCAATTTACACGTCATGGTGAGATGGGCAAATATTATCCAAGAACATATGTATGTTAATATGTACAAGTAGGGCATTGACTCATCCGAACATGCAGCCGGGCCGTTGGTGCATCAGCGGGGAGCCTGGCGGACCAGAACAGGAATCGACACTCGTAATCAGTGGGGATTGGTTCACACAAAGTTCATCAATTTCACCGGGGACATGTTCTTTGATGATCAGTGAACGGGGTACAGCGTCTTGGAAAGAGAACCACGGCATCAATGTAAGGAAAGGATGTCTGTGGTATGTTAGACGAATGCAGCGGTACCTTGGCCATCGGAGGTAATTTTTCACTGTCGAAAGTTCTTATCAGGACGGGCCGTGGCGTGCTATGTCGATGTAAGCCAGGAAATCATATTGACAGTAGCTCGTGCCCGTTTGCGTCTGTATAGTCCTAAAAGCTCGTCGAAAAAGAGAGACCGAAGGCGGGGACGTGCTCATTTCGCCCCCCTCGATCATTTTCTCCTTCTTTGTTCCACTCCCAACCCAAGAAGACGGCGATATCAATTAATTAGTTGTCTCTTTGACTGCGCCGTCCTGGAGCTGAGCACCGCCAGCGCTGCCAGCCCGATCTTCGATCCTAGCGTCACTAGTGTGGGCCTCCTTTACACACAACAGTTCTCGTACAGGTACACCACAAGGGCTTCGCAGGATACACGACAGCCGGGATTGAGACCTGCATCGAGCTGTCGCAGACCCACGTTGTGCAGTGGAGCTTGGCGGCAGGCCAGCCACCCGCATCGGTACTCCGTACAGAATACAGTCTACGCGTGGCAGGCCAGCAGCCAGCAGCCAGCGGCAGGTAGCCAGCAACGTCGAGTTCACCAGTCCAAACTCCGTGCGGGTACTCATAGCTGCTCAACGCATCACTGAGCCTCCAGGCCTGCCTAGCGCTCCTAAAACCCCAACCACTTGACGTCAGGCCTATCACGTCGTCCCGCCAAGGAGTCCGGGCCAGCTGAGACCTGTGAGTTGTGCGGTCTGAGTGACAGCTCACCTCATGGTATAGACTCTAGAGTCGGCGTCAAAGCAGAAGAAAACGCCGACGGCATATCACTCTGAGCATTCTTGGTGATAGAGTAACGGGGCAAAAATCCCTGCTTGGGTCGAGGTCGGTCGCTTGCAGTCATCCCGGCAGGACAGTTAGAATAAAGGGAAAAAAGGCAACCCTCCCAGCAGTCCAATGAGCAATACGAGACAACAGGCGGCGAGTACCCGGTGGCCCAGACGCTGTGTTTCACGGCCGCGACCAAACGCTGAACGGACCCGATAAGCTTGGCAGTGTCTTGGTTGTCTTGGGTTGTCGTTCTTAGCCCCAAAACTAAGCAGAACAAGCGGTGGCCCTTAGCCTCTGCTCTACCTGTTTCGAAGCCGTCTCTTTGTGCCGGCACATCTACTCTGTACTGGACCGGGCCTGAATATTCAGAGAAGTGCGGGCAAGGGACAAGCAGGCCGTGGATCATCAACATCGATCAATGACCATCCTCCAGCGTCATACGTGAACTTGGATCATCCCACAGACCCCAGCGAAAAGCCGCCCGGAGTGAGATCTAGGCATCTTTGGAGCAGATATCCCAGCAAGTCTGCGTACTGGAAAGCACCAGTAGCGACTAGCTACAAGGAAGGAAAGGTCTGACGAGCCGTGGTGGAACACTGCGGCATTGACGATAACCCTGAGAGTCGTCTTGGAGCATCGTGGTTGCGGTCGAGGATTGTGGTTGGCGCTGGTTGCCCCGGCCGACGAGGGTGCGTTCCACTATTGGATCAGGTTTTTGGTGCGATTCTGCGACATATCGAAGTCGCCGATTGCGACTTTGCCATACCTTCCCTACCAAAAGGTGATAATTTGGGAGCGATAGTTGGCGGCATCCACCTGGCGCCCGCTGTACCCACTGGCAACGCACCGAGCATCCACTGCAACCCACAGTAGCATTGTACCTAAGGTGTCTGCTACTGGCACCAACCCACACGCTATTATCAGTAGCCCTGCGCTTCTTGGCGGCGGTTGCAACCACTACGACCACTAGATACACCGACCACCTTATCTTACATTTAGGTACCTTACGCTGTCGCCTTCTAACTTTTCTCAAGGGCCTTCTAGATCCACTACCCGGCCAACAGCTTATGCGCTAGGGCACCCCTGGATCGTGCTCTTCAAGTTCGTGCAGACGATCTGCATCTGGTTTGCTGCGTGCGGTAGCAAACACGAGTTCTTTGACGGTCAGGCCCCCGGCATATTCCACCTGGTATTACGGAGTAGCAGCGCGACAACTGAGCACGGTGCTGCTCCAGGCGTTTCAAGACCCCCACCCGGTGCCGATTGCGACAGTCAGGACGAGTAAGCAACCAGTTACCACAGGGCTTACACCCTGTTGAGTGTTGACTGAGGTATCTTTCCGAAGCCAAACCTGCGGCGGAGACGAGGGTGCGTGTGCACTGCACCTGCCCAAGTACCCTGGCCAGACTGCACCGGTCCCGGGATCGTACCATCTACCTAGCTTGCTGCCGATCAGCGCCGCCGCACCCAGCGAAAACTGCCAGGCATACGTCAGGATTTGGAGGCACAGATACCTGCCAGAGTACAGCCACACTCCAACCGCAGACTCGTTGCACCACCTCACCTTCCCCCAACTTCACTGGCCTGGACCGTCCTGCCCAGTGACAGCGCAACAGGAACCTGAAAAAAAGAGAACGGCAGCTCACCTCACACCTTACATTACGAGTACTTCGCCTCACCACCATTTCCGTTCGTAATCAGCCTGCCCGTCTGCATTGCAACCTCTCTCTCCCAGATAGGAAGAACAAAAAAACCCAACTTCTTTCATACATCCAGAAATCCTCCTTCCGCTCCACTTCCAACACTGCAGCATCCCAGCCCTTGTTGCGCCGCCTTATCCCCAACCCTTGCTAGCAAGCCTTTTTCGCACTCGACCCTCTGGAGCTTATCCTGGCGAAGCTGGTCTTAGCCGGTGCCAACCCTCTGTGCGCGCGCGTTAGTCTTACCGGGCCAAGATCGTGGGATCCATAACTACTCCCACGATTCGGAGTAGTGCGTCAACGACCATACACACCCCGGTATCGTGTGCTCTGACACTTGCGTTCTGACGCCCAAGCAAAGGCGCCCCCCTGCAGTATCGTCCGATCCAGCTGAATAAATCCGCCGTCCCAGCCCCGGTCTGCCAACAATGGAGCAACGAACAGATCACTATCGACACGACCTGCCGCCGCCGCCGCCGGCTCATCAATACCATCCCCAGGCATCTCAGGCACAAGACTACGCCTACGAGCAGCAGCGGCGCCCGTCTCAGCAGCAGCATTACTTTCAGCAGCAGTCCTCAACCTCCTCGCACGGTTACTCTTCGCCGACTCAAGATCATTCCACCACCCCGTATTCGTCCCAGTCCCAATCCCAACAGCAGCAGCAGCATCAGCAGCATCAGCAGCAACATCAACAGCCGCCGCCGTCTCGTCATTCACACAAGTCGAGAACCTTCAGCTTCCATTCCGACAAGAGCCACAAGAGGACGAACAGCAAGACCGAAGAGGTTCACGAGACACCTGCCGAAAAAGAAGGCAAACGACTTCACAGCAAGGCTGACCCAACCTTGGCAATTAGTGAGGCTGAACCTGGTATGTTTTACTATAATCGAATTCGCTTCACGCTGGCCCTGTTGCCGACGGTCTCACGCGATTATACTTTCCAAATGGCTGCGATACTGACTGGTGGTACCTTAGCCGTCGAAGCTGCCATGACACAATCCTCGCTAGCACCTTTGCGATCTCTGCAACATCGAGATACCTTCGGAAACCCGATTTGTAGGTCACACTACTCCTATGCATACGTTTTGATGTTCTCCAGACTAATAATTCTCACTAGCCGACCCCGACAAGTCTAATCCCACACGCAGCCGTTGGGAACGACCACTCGACACCATACGCAGTTTCGAGGCTGCTGTCGATGGAGGCTACCACCGCAAATCCATTGTTTCTCAAGCTGGTGAGTTATTCACGAGAATCCGCGCGCTTGGAGAATGCCCCAAATCTGACATCCCATAGATACGGACCCGGTAGCCAACTGGAACCGTCGAAACAGCTATCATCCAGGTAAGACATTGACATTCCAATCGCAGGATTCCCGCGTATGCTTACAATCTCCCAGGTGGTAATCAACGTTTCCGGCCCGACAGTTACTACAGCAGCCGCCCTGTATCTTTCAGGCCCGAAAACACCCAATTCAGCTTGGGACGGGCCGCAGGGTCTCGGAACAGCGTGTACGACAATCGAGGCTATCACGATGATAATAACGGAGGATACGGACCGGTGCCGCCGCGGCAGCGACCCGGCAGAGTTCAGACGGACCCATACTACCAGCATCATCAAGGACATAACCAGAACGTCTATCACCTGTCGCACAAGGATCGATCGTACGAAACAGTGACATCCGCGGAAGGGAGCGGGAACTCTGATCAGATTGGCTATCAAACCGACCCGACCAGCAGCGACAACAGCTCAATAGAGCGTCGGTCCCCTCCAAAACGTCAGGAGCCTGTTAATGACCACGGGATCGGCTTCAGTCAGAATGGGGCGTATAACAACCTGAAACTGAATGGACAAGACCCATATCAACAGCAACAGGGCCCCCCTCCACCGCCGCATAGCCAGCCTCAGCAGAACGGCCGATCAAACATTCCTCGGAAGAACGTTGGGTCGGTTTTAAGGCGACAGCCTCCTCAGCAGGCGCAACAGTCGCAGTCGCAGCAGGCTCAGCCTCTGCAGGCCCAGCAACAAGAGCGGCCTGCGGCCCCTGAGAAGAGGAAGAGCTGGTTTGCTCGTCGTTTCAGCAAGAACAATTAAAACTTGCTGGTGCATTATATGAGCTTTTTCGAGCGTCGTCTTTTCGCCCATTTTCTCTTTGTCGATACCCTTTTTTCCCGTTACGTAACGAAGCTTGAGAAGTCATACAGCGGTAGATTTTTAGGATTGGACTCGTTTCAAACAGCAGCGTTCAAGGTGCGATTGAAGCGGATAGTTGGGACGGTGTCAATGAATAGGGGGTCCTGGAAATCATGTCGCCCCTCGACTCGCCACTTTCTGGAGTTGTTTGTCTGCCATGAACATACGCACATGAATCTTGCAAAAGGCGTTGGGGTAATTCATTCTCTTTGTTTTTGTGTGAGATTATCGGATATGAGTGTAAAGGCATCAAGGCAGCAGCAGCAGCAGCAGAAGATGGATTCTGGCAGATTCTGGCATATTCATTCATGCACTAATGACAACGGTTTTCTTCCAGGCTAACCACCTTTCTGTTCGTTGAACGACTCGATTGTACTGTGATTAAGGAGAAAATATATTGATACATTCCCGCGGATAATTGCAGTAGAGAGATGATGCCATACTGTTGACGGGCCCAGGTGGCACATTCCATTCCATACCGGTCATGTAAGATGATTGTGTTATGCTAATTTGATTCATTACAGGGTCATGAGGTTTACTTGGTCTTTTTGCTCTCTGGCTTCCTGCCGTCTTGTTCAGCTTCGTCCTCCCTCATGGCCACGACAATATACGTGATCAGGACGACGTTGGCGAGCAGGGCGGCTAGAGCCGCGGCCCAAGAGTTTCTGCCTGTGTCAGGAAAAAGAAAGGGGGGTTAATATTCATTCTTCCGAGGCAACAGGCGGACTCAGGGGGTTTTCGAATGTATGAAAGATTCATGCAATGGTAAGCCGTACCTCTGAGGAATGTGGAAACTGCGAGGAAGTAGAACCCGATGGGGATGACAATCATGGCAAAAGTGAAGCCCAGGAGCTTGTATACGACATCTCTGCAATTTCTGAGATCAGCTGGCTGTGTATTTTCGTCTCATTGGCGATATAAGCCAACTTGGGGGGGGACAGGGGAGGACTGGATCTAATCTCACTTGGGGACTACCGGTGTGATGTCAGACTTCTCCTCCGGGCCAATATCATCCTTGTCTAGATAGGTCTTTTCGGTCTCGACGATGCGACGAGTGGCCATTGTGAGATGAGTTGTTGGAGGTGAGCGGCAGTGACGGATAATGGGTCTCGGGTGCAGGGCAAGTGAGGACTACTTCAATAGCAACAGGTTTTACAATACAGCCTTTTGCCCTGTAAGAGTTTGAAGTCTGAAATCCGTGAATGCTCGAGGATGGTGTTCTTGTTGATGCAATGTGTTTCGTTTGTGATGGGTGCGTGACGATGATGGGCTTGATGGTACCTACCTTAAGGTAACTAAGCTGCCTGAATGCTAAGCACTTTGCGGACACGTGACTTCGCGTCGCGAGGGTGCAAGGGTGGCCGCAAAAACGTGTACGTACTTCATGTACAATGTACAATAAGCTTTACATGAACCGGGCTATAAATGATCAGTGACCGGCTACTGTGCGATTGGCCTTACTACTCCCGAGTACTCAGCAGTGTCATTTAGTTGAAATCAACTGGATCATTTGTGAGGTTTGCAATAATCTCGATCGTGCTGTGGACAGTCCTGGACACCGCCTATTCCCACAGACTTTGACAAAGACTTCAAATTTGAAGCGAACAACGGGGTAGCAGAGCCAGGCAAGGGAAACCTTCTTGAACACGCGACGATATATGCCAAAGAACCTACCTGCTGCGAGGTCATGCGAAGCTAGCCTCGAATCCCGGCGACTCTTGGCTAGGTATGGATATTCATGGTATTCCAACCTGAAGTGACTCAGCATATGTATCGATGGAATATATCATGACCATATGATGAGCGATGCATTGTAGACTATATAGTAGTCGATGAATACTAAATGTACATTCGGGACTTCGGGTCATGCCACGCACCCTCTCAATGCAAACGACAAAGGCCTTGCAGCTGATTGACAAAGGAGCTACATCCTCTGGGCTTGAGATGCTCAATAGAGTGCAGACTTCCTCTCGAGACACGTCTTCTTCCCTTTCTACCTGCTGTTTCCAAGCTAAGGGAGACACTGATGCCTGAGAGATGAGTAGTCCTAATTCCAACCTGTCCGAGCACCTAGGCCACGGCAGATCATTCGGGACCTCTGGGCTCTTCCCCCAAGCCACCTCTTCGAGCCAATTACAAGATAAATACAGCGTAACAATCAATGGTCATGCTGTTTCAATGAAAATGCAAACTTTCAGGAGTGTTGATGGGTTCTGACGCCCTTGGGGTCAGTGGTTTCTCCTGAATGCAAGGTACCTACCATAGTGGTTGTACGTAGATAAGGTAAGGTAGTGTCCGCTTCAGGGTTACAACCAATTAAGGGTTCGGCGCGGGGGACGCGTCGTGCCGCGAGCCCCAAAAAGCATAGTGGGAGAAGAAAGGTTCATTCACATCTCCCGCCTCTCCCAATCGCTTTTGTTAACCAACACCTCTCCACCTCGCACCCTCCACATCAAACTCCTTCTCAACTCGCCTCAACGTACGCAGATGTTTCTACTTCCCTCATATCGTATACACATGAGCCACTGAGGGCTCTCGAGCTTTCATCCCTTCTTTCAAGCCCTTTCAGGAAGAAAATTTAGTGGCAACTTTGGAACTTAGTCTCGTCCTGATTGTTCCTGCTCGATCGCCCTCGGGCCTCGCTGCATCATGGCTCCAGACTCGTCGCCGCTCCCATTTCGAAGATCCAACGTACGGACAGGCGCATCCACGCCAAGTCGAGCTTTTATTCCTATAGACGACGAGGATGAGCTGGCCGATGACACTATCCCTTGCTCGCCAGGCGCCGTCCTCCGCCATGACGACACCACTCAGCCCACGCAGGTCCTGAGCCGGCCAACCCTGCAATCATCATCGCCCCCGAGTGTCGTTGAAGTCCCGGCGTCCTCCCCCTTCCAGCCCAGCAAGCGCCCCAGTCCGAAATTCGGGTCTCGCATAGCGCCTGCTGGCACCCTTTTCCGGCCTCCGCCGGCGCAGAATATCGCCAAGAAGAGGCCGGCCACCGAGCCCATCGATCTCATCTCCGATAATGAGGACGACCTGGTTCCATCTCGTGGAAACATAGTCCCGACCGATTTCAGGGCGAAGGTGGCATCCTATTCTTACCAGAAAAAGGGAGATGGAGACTCAGCCGCGACCTGGGTAGATGATCGCGATATGCGACTGAAGCTGAAGCAGGTCTACGATGTCTATGGAAGCAGATACTCGGCTGAACTCATGAGGACTGCGCTGAGGAAGGCGGACCTCGATGTCGAGCGTGCTATAGACTGGCTAGAGGGCACACATCAAAAGTCGTCCAAGACGGCCAAGGCCCCGGCCCCGGCCCCGGCTCCGGCAAAGCCATCCGGTCGCCGTCTTGTGAGCAAGGCAACTCTGCAAGCTAACCGCCAACAATCGTCCCCTCTACCTCCACCACAGGCCGCCATCAAGAAGCCAAAGCAGTCTCAGACCAAAAAGGCCAGAACCTCTGCGCCTGAAAGACCCGCATTTGAACTGCCAGACGATGACAGTGATCTGATGATTGTTATTGATGAAGAAAGAGACGAGGCCTACAATGCACGACGGTCCCCCACACCCAACAATGAAAGCGACAGCAAGGTTCTCGATTACCTCAACAGCAGCACCCTCCAAGAACTGACCGCGATGACCGGCCAACCAGAGGCCAAGCTCCAGCCTTTGATCGACGCTCGACCGTTCAAGAACTTGGATCAGGCCAGGCAAGTCGTTGCCCCCAGGAAAGCTGGTGTAAAAAGGGGGCAGAGACTCAACATTGGAGAGAACGCTGTGGAAGCCATGGATTACTTCTTGAGCGCCATCGAGGCTATTGACACGGTGGTTGCCGATTGCGAGAAAAAGGCCGCGACTGTGAAGGAGGTGATGGACACCTGGGATGTCAACAGATTTGGTCATAATAAGCGCAGCACACGGAATACGCCCGTTCCCGACTTGCCGCTGACGCCGACGAGCTTGTCAGAGACCAAGCTGTGCAAGCCGCCCATCCCCAAGCAACCGGCATTCATGGACGGGCACTGTGAGATGAAACCCTTTCAATTATTTGGCCTCAACTGGATGTCACTTCTCCATTCATACGACATTGGATGTATTCTCGCCGACGACATGGGACTGGGAAAGACGTGTCAGATTATATCGTTCATGTGCCATCTCGTTGAGGACTTTGAATCCAAGGGCAACAAGGGAAAAGACGAAGACCGCCCTTGGCCGAATTTGATTGTTGTGCCTCCAAGCACCTACAACAACTGGCTGGCTGAGTTTGAGAGGTTTGCCCCTCAACTGTCCGTTGTGGGATTCCGAGGGAAGCAGCTTGAGCGCATGGAGATTGCCTACCAGGTGGAGCAGGCGCCTCAGGACTATCATGTCATTGTTGGGACTTACTCGCAAATTCACTCGGACAGTGACATTGAGTCCTTAAACTCCCTGAACTTGCACGCCGGCATTTTCGACGAAGGCCACACGGTGAAGAACCCGGAGGCTAAGATGTACAAAGATCTACGCCGAATCAACACAGACTGGAAAATGTTGCTCACGGGTACGCCCGTGCAGAATAACCTAATGGAAATGACGGCTCTGCTGAGCTTCATCAACCCCCAGATATTCCAGGGTCACATGGAGAGCATCAAGTATATGTTCAGTCAGAAAGTCAGCGCTCGCGATATCTCGAATGGGGCTTTCCTCTACAGCGAGCGCGTCAAGCGTGCGAGGACGATTTTGGAGCCGTTCATCCTCCAGCGACGCAAGGAGCAAGTACTGTCAGACTTGCCTCCAAAGGTCAACAATATTGTGCACTGCGACATGACGGATAGTCAAAAACCCGTATACGACGAATATGAGGCTGTGTTCAAGATGGAGCGCTCACAACGAGCGTTGCGACAACACACTTCGACCCGGCACAACGACCAGAACCACCCCTGGCTGCAGATGCGCAAGGCGGCTATCCACCCGCTATTGTTCCGACATCACTTTACCGATTCCAAGGCGGAGGAGATGGGCAAGATACTCATGCATAGCTTGCCGCAGTCGGAGCTCCACCAGCCCAATCTAGAACACCTTGTCCAGGAACTCAAGAACTCGTCCGATTTTGAGCTTCACCTCTGGTGTCGGGACTACCCAAAGTTACTTGGCAAATTCGACTATCCCGATGGTACGGAACTAGACAGCGGCAAGGTACAGAAGCTACTCGCGTTAATCCGGCAGTACCAGGAGAACGGTGACCGGGTGCTCGTGTTCAGCAAGTTCAGCATGGTGTTGGACCTGCTCCGGGAGGTCATGGCACTGGAGAACATCGAATACCGCGCCCTAGCGGGCCAAACGGCCGTGGCCGAACGTCAGGTGATGATTGACGAGTACAATGAGGACCCCAGCATCACGGTCTTCCTCCTCACCACAGGAGCTGGCGGCACAGGCATCAACCTGACGTCGGCCAACAAGGTTATTATTTTTGACCAGTCGGACAATCCACAGGACGACATCCAAGCCGAGAACCGAGCCCATCGACTGGGTCAGAAGCGAGATGTCGAGGTGATCCGCCTCATCTCCAACAACACGGTGGAGGAGCTGCTGCTCAAGGCCTGCCAGAAGAAGATCGAGTTGGCCAACAAGGTCACTGGTGCGGTCGAGGTGGATGAGAAGGACGAGGCCAAGAGCATGGAGCATGAAGTGCGCAAGATGATGGAACAGGGGATGACGCCGCCTTAGTGCAGCGGCAAAGCTTACGAATTGACATGAGAGCCAACGACTACGGCGGCTTAGCAACAAATAGCAGCAGCAACCTCGGCTGTCAGTTTGGCCTGCGCGTTATCGACCTTGTCGGAATGCGAAAACAGTTGTCCGAGTATCATTTAAAGTCGGACTGCGTTATTTTTCGCATGCATTGAAATTCATTGGTCTTCTGGCACCAAAGCGAGCATTCTAAGGGTGACGTCGATTTCGCGATGGCCCGGAATTATGATTGATGAAATAATACTGAGGGGGAACATAGAGAGAGAGAGAGAAAGAGAGAGAGAGAAAGAGAGAGAGAGAGAGCTGTCGACGCATAGCATCTCGAATTTGTCGAATATCGGGGAGCGCGCAACATGAAAGCTCCACTAGCAGCATAAATAGACAAGACCGCAACAGCATTCTTCTGCATTTGATGCGAGAAATTAGACTAGATAATCCTCAACTGCTTCTTCTTCTTCTTCCTCGTCCTCGTCCTCGTCTCCCTCCCCTTCTTCACAAATTCATATCATATCCATGCTATCGATCGACAAGACGGTAGTGACTCTTCAACTTGTCACCTGTTCACTCCACCCGGCCCTCGCAATGGAAACGCCAAGGATAACCATGACAGGCCAGGATCAACCGTGCGAGAACTCAACACTCAGCAGACAAAGTAATTACGGGGTACAAAGCACATGATTCATGAGAAGAGTCATCAATGATTTACTTACTTACTTCCTCCATTGGGTACCACCTCAGCCATTACTGATCAGAACTTCCGGACGACAGAAGCGAAATGAAGAGCCCCATAAGCTCAAGAGGAAGGGATCGTTAAGACCCTGCCCCTGCTCTTCGGTGAGAAGGGGGCGTGTGAGAGAAAGCCTGTCTGTCTCCCTTCCGAGCTCCGGAATACAAAGAAGAGAACAGAAGAAGAAGTAGAAGAAGAGGAGGAAAGACCCCAACCTCTTTTCGGTCAGGGCGACTCACAGCTGCGGTACGTTGAAATAAAAAATCAATAAAAAAGAGTTAGTGCAAGTTGTTGCTCCGCAGGGTCTAATTAAGCCCAGACCCCGTCCCGGTCGTTTGAATCCCTTCACGACCCACTTGGTTGGCGCGTTTCTGTCCGAGTACAAGGTATCAACACTACCACTAATAGTACTTGTACTATGTAGTCATTAGCATCCGAGTCTTTTAAGGGGTCCAAGGGTCCTCAAGGGAAACCAACGCGGAAAAAGAAAAGAAGGTACGAAAAGGAAGGGGGGGTACCTGGATGTACTCGGCGTGAACCGAAGGCTACCTATAATAGTAAATTAAGGTAATAATACCATTTAATTTTTTTCTTAATTAATCCATTGTAGTTTTGGCCACCGGAAAAGGTCCCCCGGCATCACCACCCTTGATCCTGGTTCTTCGTCCCAGCCAGCCCAATATTGTCGCGTTTTGTACCTCCGTACACGCACAGAGTACTCGCACGGGTGAGTGAGCACGCGCGTGAAGAATCAGTCGTGGTTGGGCAATTGGTTGGTTTTTGGGGGCCAGAAAGTTGCATCGGCTGCGGCCGTGGAACATGCGTGAACCTCTGCACGGGCAACCTGCATAGATGGCATGCATATGCAGAATACAACTCTCAAACACATCATGGTGAATACGGAGTACTCGCATGTCAAATCACATGGTCGTTGCAGAAGATTCAGATATCGCAGGTGACCCACGAGAATTGGGGAGCGAACACAAATACTCACGGACAAGTTTATGTACAACATGATGAATGGAAGTGTATGGCGCGAGTCACGGGAGAGGGTTGATAGTTTGGGTGTAGTAGCAGTACCTTGGTACAGATAGTTTGCAATTAATGAATACTAGACTAGTACAGATACCTGATAGTAGTACTTGTACTTCGACAACGGTGACAACGTGGGTATAATCCTGCCTGGAGCGTGGCCTAACCGGGCCTTCCGACGCCGAATGAATGCAATATAATAAAAAATCAAGAACCAATGCCTAAGCCAAGTGTTTTCCCTGAACTCCGTTGCCATCGCTGTGTAATATCCTTCCGAGGACGGCGTGCCTGAAATGATAACCGCTTTGTGCCGCCTTCCCTAGCTTTTCCTCTTCTTTCTCGCCGATGCCAAGTGGCTAGGGCGACTATTAGTCTGCCACTAGGCGAATTGCCCCGATGGCCAGGCGACAGCCCGGGGGGCCGGTCGTGAGTCGACTGACTCGCGATTCACGCTCTCGCCGCAGCCTCTAGAAGTTGCCAGGGAGCGTCTTGCGGCGATCGCTTTGGTATCCAAGTGAATGCCTGAGACCGATACACCCAAAGTTGACTAGCTTTCGCAGGCGATCTCCAACTTGGTCCGGATGGGCCCGGCCCAGTTGATTAGCGCATTGTACCAGTTGCTCATCCGTCATTGAGATCTTGCTGATAACAATGTCGATCAGAAGACGGTCCTCATCGTCAGTCCAGGGATAATCGAAGTCTCTCAGGTCCTCCAGCGAGGGAGGCGTCCGGGTGTAGAAGTCGGCGCGGTCCAGGCCGTCGGGCACGCACTCTGGCGCTAACCTGCGCTTCGGTGTGCTGGGATAGGGCAGCGTGACCTGGTCACCATGTGTGGACGAGAGACGCCTTGAGCTGGACCTGCTGAGGCGTGCCGATCGGGCCAGCTCGCTGTTGCGCCCCTGCTCCCTTGGTGTTGCGTACTCGGGGTTTTTGGTTGGCGAGGAGTCCGGCTCAGCATCAACCGAGCTGCTTGGGGAGGCTGCCGGGGAAGTCTGTTCCTCGTCACCTCTCCGCCTCTTGTTGCCGCCTTGGTTGACCTTAGATTCTGTGAGGCAGCGAAAGGGGGTCTGAAGGCCGAGTGACGCAGCCGATTCCGTTTCTTCTCCACTAGAGTTTTCTTCTGAGCGTTTGCGCTTAGATGATGAAGATGCGCGGCCCGGGTTCTGCTGCTGGCGCTGATGCTGTTGTTGCTGACCTTGCTGGTCTTGCTGTTGCTGATTTTGTTGTTGCTGATGTTGCTGTTGCTGCATCTGCAGCGCGTACGCCTGTGTCGCTGGGCGCCCTGTCCACGGGAGTGGGACACTGTTCAGAGGGGGCGTGGGCATGGTTCTCGGGGCAGAGTCGAGAGAACTATTCGAGTCGACGGGAAGACTGCCGTCGTTTGATGCGGCAGTGACCGATTGCAGTCTCCGGGAGGCGTCCATAACGTTCTGTGTGGTAAAGCGAGAGGCTATGAATGCTGAAGATGGTGCGTAGCTTGTCGTCAACGGGGGTGACAGCGGCGAGACGAATAGCTGGGCAGCGGCTGGAGAGGCAAAGAGCGGGCCCTGAGAAAGCTGAATGGCAGGTCCGAGGGTAGCCATTGTAAAAAGAGAGGGGAGGAGATATCGGGTCGAGGACGGTCGTGAGTGCTCTTTATGTAGGAGCTGTCTGGTGCGAGCAAACTACCAGATAGTACTAAGGTTGTTTGTTTTTCGACGGCGGCTCGTCGCAAGATGGTTTAGGTTCTGCGTGGCTGTCGTAGTAAGGGACAACGTCTCGTCCAGGGAAGCTTATTTCGAGTTTGGAGTATAAATTGCGGTTCCAAGGTGTTCTGGGCTGAAGTTTCGTTGTCGCGAAGGCTGGCACTGTGGGCGGCTGGGGGTGGAGGTGGTTCTCCAGCTCGGTTGCTCTGCAACAGCGACGCCTGCCCGCGACGAGCAGAGTCTAATGCGCCGGAGCGACAACAAGTCGTATGTTGTCGCAAAGCCCAGAATCCGAAGCGGAAAGTGTGATAGTCAAGTTGTAAGGCGACACGGTGGCTTTTGGAAAGCGTTGGTGGTGAATGCGACAGGTTGCAAGAAGCTGGTGGTGATGGTGGTGGTGAAGGCAGTTGCGACTGAGAAGAAGGACTGCAGTGGTGAGGGCAGGAACTGATAAGGTACTGAACTGAAGAGGCAAGGCCCAGCAAAAGCAGCGGCAGCAGCAGTCGGCGGACGGGTGATGTGCCCATTAAAGAGCCAGAGGCCGGGGGTCCCTGCCAGTGCCCACAGTCTCCACCGGCGGCAGGTACCACCGCATCACCAGAAGGTACCTTGGGTCGTACCTTTCCGTAGCACGACCAATACCGCCAATACAGCCAGGTACCTACGGCGCCGGAAGCAGCCATTGACGCAGGCCTGGGCAACCCGACGACGGCGCAACTTAGGGACTTTGGGGGGGCCAGATGAGACAAGTGTTAGCCGTCTCGTCTTTGTCGGCGCCCACGGGACCCCATCCCTCCCTGATCCTTGTACCAGAGAGTACCCCCCTGTAATTTGTGGTGGTAATGTCAAGTTGGGACCTTGCAGACGTCACCCCAATTCCCGTCTTCAGTCGAACATGAGGGCACCTCTCTCTGTTTCTGTTGAGACTGTCTGACCATCGTGATGATTATGATGCAGCGGCTGACAAGCCCTCCAACGCCCACACAACTAGTACTTGCTCCAAGTGCGAGTCACACTTTCATCTTAACTCCCTTCGACAACGCCCGCCGCCCTTTGTTCGTGCTCGCATAAGCCTCGAGTGGGCTTCTTGGTTGGGTGTGGAAAATAGGAAAAAATAGACCACCCACACGCACCGCATCGCACCGCATCGGAACAAAGGGCAAAGGCAGTCTGAGCAACCAAACACTGCAGACAACCCGCATCCAGGACGACGCTGCTTGCCCTTGCGCATGACACAGACGCTAGACGAGAGAAAGGGAAAGGTACCTGAGTACCAGATGGACGAGTCCTAATACCTACTAGAGGTACCTAACCAGAGTGGTTCCAGCCCAAGTGAGTCGGAGGGTCAGCCGGATGAGCAGTCGGACGGGCTGCGGCTCGTCCCAAGTGCAAAAGCCAAGCCAAACCCAAAGCGAGCTAGACATGCAAGAGGCTGCCTTACGGATACTTAGCCTCTACTTCAATTCGAAAGGTACCTCTTAGTGCTCGTGCTCCCGTCCGTCCACCTCCAGCATGGCCCCTCAAATGAACACTCTAATAGTAGAATCTTTGCGCTGCGAGATCCCCCTTAGTTTAGACATTCTGCCGCGTCGCTCAGACATTCTGAACTATCTCCACGACACAGAGCATTGTTGAACAAGCGGACCTTTATCGGCCGTGTCCTAAAGACCCTCAGTCGTTCAGTCTCGCGGGGTTCTTATCATTCTAATGCACTGACCCAACATAACCACTAGGGAAGAACTACTGCAGTACGTGAGCAGGTATCGTAGTGTTGCTACACCTCTCCACACCCATTCACACATCCCATCCATCCATCGACCGATACACTGACATCCTCTTCATGAGGTGGTGTGGAGGAGGCGGGGGGGGGGGGGGTCGAAGAAAAGAGGCATTTCGATCAACTCAAATGTTTGCCGATGCCTTTCCGATGTCCTTCCGCTGCCTCAGCACGCCCGACCTGTTCGCAGCGGCAGGCTCATTCATTGTTCCTAACTCATCCCTTGATTTGAGGTCATCTGCCACCTAGGTAGGTCTACTACGGAGTATGTGCGCTGCCCTTGCCAGCCTACCCGTTTCCTTGGTTCAGGGACATGGCATAGGTTTCAAAACCCAGTGCCCTTGTTTTCCACCTTCGTGGGGGAGAGGGGAGGTACTCCGTCCACGTTTGTCTGACACCACCACCACCATCACCACAATCAATCAGTCTGTGGGCCAAGGGCAGCGATGGTTAGGTACTAACAGGACTAGTCCAGCGAAGCAGATGAAAAACGTGCCGTCAAGTGATCAAGTGAGGGGGTCATTGACTACGGATACATTCACCAACCTCACTACTCCGTAGGTAAGTTAGGCTGTACGACTACTAGACTAGTACTGGCCAGAGATTGCCTCGTGGCGTCGGCTGAGATATTTTGTGGATGTCTCCGGCCGGTGCTACAGTCCGAGCCGAGTATCACTCGCCCAATCACGAAGTCGTCCCCCCTCTTCTATACCCTGGTCTTGTTCTTTGCTTTTCATTCCCATGCATGTTTGACATGGCCGCTCCCGTCTGCAAGCACTTTAACATGCGCTCTCTCGTACTCTACTCGACAAGATCTACCTGATGAGTTGTAGCATTGATGAAACAACGCAGCAGATCCGCCTCAACATCCATAAAGTAAAGGGTTTGAATGCGTTTGATTTGACGTCTCGGCTGGATCACTCCCACTACCACTACTAGGTAGTGGTAGAAGTAGACTAGTCTAGTAAAGTAGGTCGGTAGGTAGGTACTGCATTGAGCATTGAAACAGCACCTCCATCGCATGTCATCTCAAAAAGCCCATCTCATCGACGACAGCAACGCAACGCTACGCAACGCAACGCCACGCAGCCCATGCATCGTTCCTGCGCTGGGCTGACTGCGACCACATCTTGGGAAGAACTTACATCATAATCATGGACCGTGCTCCTCTCATCGTCGATTGCCTCAGCAACCGCTTATCCAGGTATCGGTGTCAGCCCAGGTGACGTGAGTGGGATGCGCTGGGCGCTGTGGCTCCGGGACGGGGGGATGACGGGGGACGATGGGGGATGCCCCGACGAGCAAGAAGAAGGCTTTAACGTTGGAGGGAGACGCGTCTGGACGCGACCTGGACGCGCTCATACGCGTAGATTTAAATTACCTCGTGGGGCGCATTGTCCAATCGGCGGGCCGAGACGAGTGGGGCCGTGCTCTTGGTCGCCCTCCCTTCCGCCCCGCCGCGCGCAAGCCGCGTTTCTTCGATCCGTTTCCAACTTTGAACGTTGAGCAACTTGAGTGAGTCCTTTGGCAGATCAAGCGGACGAAGGGGGGGGGGGCCGGGCAGAGGGCAGAAACTCCGATGTGGTGCGATCGCGAGTGGGCAGCACTCGTCCCATTGCGATCGGGCCTGGGTGTGGCCATCGAGCCATTCTTATAATTCCTCCTCCTCCTCCAGAGCGGTTGGATGCAATGGATGCCCTTAGTTTAACGCCTGATTATCCAGCCTCCCGGGATAGCAGATTGGCGAGTACCATATGCATGAGATCATGACGCCCTACTAGGTAGATACCTTACATTAGACCTTTCTTCACGCGCACGTAGGGTCCTGGATCTTTCTCTCTGCTTACTACTACCGGTACAAGTACCACTGACATCACTGGCGCCACGTTTCTCGTACCAAACGTACAATTCATCTTTATGCGTGGAATTAGCAATGAAGTCTTTGCCGACTCAAGATGGCCAAACCCACCCCCCCCCCTTTTTCCCTTCTCCTTCTCTCTAACCTCTCGAACACTTGCAACCCAATCTCGGTTTCGGCTCTCCGATGTACCTTTCCCTTAAATTGAAGTTTCAACGGTGTAGCCGCGTACCTTGCATATGGCGCCTGCTATCATATAACTGACTTGTAATCTTATCTGCTCCCCACAAAGCACTTTTCTGCACTTTGAGATTGTTTCTACATGGCGGGGACTTTTGAGACTTCGTCATCTCGGTCGGATCCCCCCCCCTGCTTTGCCGTTGCCCTTGTAGTTGTACACAGACTCACTTTAATTATAGCACCTCACAAGTCCGGGTCCAAAGCGCCTTGATGGTGGTTCTCGAAGACAAAAAAGAGCGGGACGTGGGGAGGAGAAGTAGGGGTGCACAACAGACTCCCTTCTACCCAGCTGGAAATAGCGATTTCCAGCTTGTCTTTGATCTACTATCCCAATTAGTAGCCTAGTAATAGTGGTGGTGTGAGTGGAGAGAAGTGAAGAGAAGAAAAAAGTCCCATCATTGAGCAACCTTCCCCATCTCATGACCCCATTGACCATCACTTCCTCCCTCGAATTCTGTGCCAAAGACCGTCTGCCTCAGACCCCAAAGTGAGACTGGCTTTGTGGAAATTTCCCGTCCTTACCTAAAGCCTCTCTCTCATATTGATTCGGATCCAGAAAATGCGTAGCTCAAGTGAGTGAGTGGGTACTGATCTATGAACCAAGGTACTCTTACCCTCCCTTCTCGTTTCTCTTCTTCTTTTTTTTTTGGCTTTTCTTTCTGACGCTCCCCTTTGGTGTACACGACAAGGCGGCGTTTCTAATTTGGGTGAGAAGCGGACAGGAGGAGATGGCAGTATCAGATCCCGAAGGTGGCGTTGCGTTGGCCGGTAGATCTTGCGTTCCCGCACCGTTTTCGGCAGGGTAGGTTTTGCCCGTTTTGAGGACTACAGCAGGGTCTGATAGGGCCGTGAAAAGCTGTATCAAGTACTACCTAGGTATGTTGCGTTAGTATCAAATCTTATTTTCTACTTGCTATGCCCTATAATTGATCTTATCTAACTAACTTCATATTCAACCTAGGCTGTGCGCGCTATCATTAACTTTGCTTTACTATATTACACTCTTGCTTCCTCTCCGCTTATCCTCTCAAGTGAATCTGTATACTGGCAGACCATTAGAAAGTAGATAATCTGGATTACAATCGGTAAAAATTCGTCCTCGAACAGGTCAGATCTGTGAAATTCTCTTTGCGATCCATCGACGAGATTACCTCTCACGATGCTTTGATGTACGAGGACTCATGAACAAGCCCGGAAGCATCTCAGGATGAGCGATGAGATATTATTTCCAAGTGGCACGCGCATTTCTGTGACACGAGTTCTACCAGTCGCCGGTTGACTGCTGCTCAATATGCAAACATCACAAAAGAAAAAAAACACTCTATCCGGTTGCGCCACAGAGATCGTTCCAGGTCAGTCATCTTTGCAAGAAATAAATAATGCAGCCTCATTACTACGTCCTAGCTACATCCAGAGTTGAAAACCCTCCCTTAAACCAAGCAAGAGAGGGAGAGCGGGCGCTAACAAACAACTACTATGGCCCAAAGGACTGGGGGGAGGAGAACAAGAGACGATGAGGATATGAAAACGACGAGAAACAAAAACAAAAGAACAATACCATCAATTAGAAATGAAAAAGAAGAAACGCCGTCTTTTCGCAGATGTTGGATGGAAGCCTCGTCGAGAGCAAGAGCCAAGAAAGAAAATGAAAGAAAAAAGGGCACAGCTAGACCGGGCAACAGCAATGGCAACTCCTCTTCCCGTGAGTCCATCCCATTTCAACCGAGCTGATGTAGCAGCCCCCTGAATACCTGTCACCCACCCCTGTCTCTCAATGCATGCTTGAAAACCCATATGATGAAGGAGTGAGATGAATGCTAGATGCTCCGTGAATTAAGGATCCCGTTTAGCTCCTCGAGTAGGATCCTCCTGCAGATCTTATGGCTGATGTTCCCCCGCAAGGCGCATGGCTTTCTACCAAAGCTGAAAGAAGCTGAGGCAAATGATGGCGATCGTCCGGGGATATCCTACTGGAAGCTCGCATCAGGATTGTAAGAACAGAGACTTGTCCATAAGCGGACCAAAGAAGAAAGAAAGTCAACCCTCCACCTTGTCATTGTCGACAATGACGTCCAAGGAAAGTAAGAAAACTCCCAAGAAAATGTCATATCCCCTTGCGACGGGCAACGACGCCGCCAGCAAGCTCGCGGTGCCGTAGGCTATGCCAAAATTCGAGTGCAAGAAAAAGAGAAATCGTTCTCAAGTAGAAAACATGCAAATTCGATACCCCTTTTATCCAATAAGAAGTAGTAGGGACTAGAAAAAGGGGCAGTTGCTCGCTGCAACCCGGGTATCCCATCCAAAATGGTCGTCTTGTGGCCTTCGCTCCCGCGTACTGCGCCCCACGCCGTGGTCACCTGGGTGTTATGCTGTGTGGCATCGTTCCCACGCTATTAAAGGTCCCTTTCTGTTTGTTCTCTTCCCCATCCGCTTGCCAAGCGGCCGTCTAATGTTCTGTGAAGCCTTTTACTTCTTTTGCCCACCGATTTGTGCTTCTCACATGACGATGCAATCTTTGTCGTTGTTGTCCTTGCTGATTTTGCCTGTTCGAGGGGGTGCGACATCCATTGGTGTGCCCTGTCCGCTAACCGCTGCCTCAATGATGGCAAGACGCTGCTTCGCCCTCTCGTCGCCGGCGTCTGCTGCCTTGACGTACCACACGTTGGCCTCGAGAATGTCGCGGCGACAGCCAATGCCCATTTCGGTGAAGTATCCGACGGCGTACTGAGCCTTGACGTATCCTGTCCCACGTATCACCAGTCAGTTCAAAAATATTCTCCTATGCGGTGCTCAGCTGTCGCGTCAGCCACGATCATAACTTACCGAGTTCTGCAGAACGCCGCGCCCATTCATACGCCTCTTCCTCGTCCTTCTCGAGCACCGGTGGCGCTCCCACCATGTACCAGGCGCAGAGACCCATCATCGCCGCAGCATGGCCGCGCTCGGCTGCGCCCGTGTAGAAGTGTACAGAGAGGGCTGGGTCCTTCGGGCAATCCAGTCGCCCGTGTTCGTAGGCATCGCCGAGGCGAAAGTTGGCTTCCGGGTGACCAAGGTCGGCAGCTTGTGTAAATAGCTCGGCGGCGTATCGCTCATCACTAAAGACATCGTCGCCGTAGCCAGTCTCGTACAAGCAGCCTAGCTGGTAGGGAGCTGCATTGTATTGGGTATCAGCAGCTTCGGTGGCAAGCTTCATCCACTTGATACCCTCCCGATACCTCTTCTCGCCAAGGTCCCCGGACAGGCAGGCCTTGCCGAGGCGAGTCATGGCACCGGGATGCCGCTTCGATGCGGCAGTTCGCAGGAACTGCACCGCCTTTGCGGGGTCCTTGCGACAGCCCCAGCCGAACTCGTAGCAGAGCGCTGTACGGTAGCCCGACTCGGCGTGTCCGTGCTTCGCAGCCAGAACGAAGAGCGGGAAAGCCGAGTTGTAATCTTCCTTGCCCTTGCTAAAGAGTCCGGAAGCGTAGCCATCGGCCAGATAGTATTGCGCAAATGGATAACCGCCACTAGCCAGCTTCTGGAGAATCTGGCGAGCCTCGCGCACCAGTTCGTAGGGACTCGTAACTGTGGCCTCTATGATAGGGCTGTCGTGGTCTCGCAATGGCTGGGGGCTTGCCTTTCTGCCCTTAGGATCGGAAAGGTCAAGGCCATGCTCTTGTGCAGTCGAGATGAGGAAAACAGCAAACGAGTAGAGAATCGTAGAGTCGTTCGTCTTTTTGGCATTAGCTCGGTACATCTCAAGCGTCTTTTGCGTGCTCAGTAGAGATGCATTGTTGCCAATGACGGATCGCAAATTCGAGTTGTCGGTACCGCCGGTGGCGGGTGCTTGTTGGGGATACGGCACATTGAGGAGCTCAGCGTAAGTAGACATGCGCACATCAGGGGATTTGCGAGATGACACCGAGGGGGCGCGCATATGTGACCCTCCGGGCATAAGGTTTGGCGATCGCCCTCGAGGTGCCATGTCGGAGTAGGCGGACTGCGGCCGGGGGAGGGAGCTTCTTCTAAAGTATTGAGATGTCGGGGTAAGATGGCGCCGGATATGGGCAGCTCCATCTGCCAGCTCCGGCGTGGAAGCAGTTCTCATATCGTCTCGTGGCACGCTATTGACACGTGAAGGTTGGGGCGAGTGCTGCTGATGGTGGTACTGGAACTGTGGCACAGACTGGATTCGAGGGAGATTGCCCTCAATAACAGAGCTTCCCGGTGACTCCTCCATTGCCGGACACTCAGTGTTCTCGTTGACGCCTGAGATCGAGCTCGCGCTGGTCGCCGCAGATGACTCGGTGGATGCGGGTTGCTGGGACGTGCTCGTGGTTTCGTCCGACTCGCGGCTGTTGCGGTGGAGTTCCTGTTTTCTTACGCGCTCTGTTGGGCTCATGGCGGAGGCGTGTGTTGGCTCAGCGAAACGGTCTGCTGCCGAAGCTGAGGTTGGAGTAGGTGTAGTCTGATCATGGCTGCCATGATGGTGCTTGGTGGGGGAGGTGACGGGATTACCACGACCGGTGGAGGACGGGATGTCGGCGCCAGGGGATTGAGTGTCGATGGGAGGAAGCTGGGTATCACGAGAACCTGCAGCAAGACTCTGGGAATCCGCATAGGTCGGAGGTGCGATTTGTGCGGCGGCTTCAGCAGAGTAACGGGTACGGTCGGCAACATCGAATCCGGCGGCATGTGGCTGCGTATGTTCAATGTCGGCGTTCGATGGCTGGGCGAAATTGTCGTTCTGGAAGTTTACCCGAACGGGCGAGACGGGAGCTTCCCGAAGTCGCGCGCCGCTGTCCATGGCGCCATGGGGAACGGCTAGAGGCTTGCGAGCCACCCGATGTTGGCCATGGCTCTCCGAATCGCCGGTTGAGGTTCGATGAAGGCCCTGAGCTGGCGTGTGGTCCCGGTGGCTGCTGGGGGAGGCAGACGTTGGAGGCGGCGAGGTACTGACTGCGGCCATGGTCCGGTCACCGGTCAGGGACACTCGTCGTGGTCCCCGTCGCCAGAAGTGAGGGAATACAGCTCGTGCGGGTTGGTGTATAGGTAGAAGTGCCGGAAGAAAAGGTCGTGGTCTTCGGGTTGGAGCGTAGTTTGGATGCTGTTAAGTATACGGCGAAGGGCTGTGGAAGAGCTCTATAAGGCAGAGGGCGGTCAATGCCGTCTCGGAATACTGTATCGCTACGCAGCACCAAAGCCCGCTTAGGTCCAGATGGAGAATTGTGTCGGTATGAGAATATCGAGAGGGGATCTAGCCGGGCCGTTGGTTAGGAGTTGGTGGTGGTGGTGGTCGGTCCCGTAGTGCTGGTGGCGGCGCTTGGGGGGGGCGTGGTGGAGGACCTTCAAGTTGTTGGCGCAATGCAGGGCAGCCAGCGGGCAGTGGATTCTCTCCTTCTTTGGCACTAGTAGCAGTGCGCTGGTATGGCCGTGGCATTAGTGGGTAGCCCCCACTGAATAAGAGGGGGTCCAGTCCCCTGAAGTTTGGGCTGGGCCACTGAGGTGACTACCCTCAAGGTACAGAGTCACTGCTTGTAGCTAAGGGTTCTAAGGTCAGTCTTACTTCTGCACTGTGACGGCAAGCGGCTCAGGTTCTTGGGGGCGGCGCTTCAACACCCAAACGGTTCAGGGGAATTTGGAAGGACCTACCCAGGTATGGTGCAAAACCAGCGCTTATTTGCGAGTTTGTGGCCCGGAGACAGCGAAAGGCCCGCGGCCCCGGGCAGCATTCGACACTGTGGCGCTGGTGTCCAGGGACAGCCCAGGGGACAGCCTAGGGAAAGCCCAGGGGCCAAAAAAGATCGAGCAGGCAGGGGCTGGAGATGACTTGACGATGATCCTTAAACGCCCTTGACGTAAGATTCGGTTCCCTGAGAAATATCGCTACAGTACACCAGCATTCGACTACGGGTTACTACGGAGTACAATCACTCATACCAGTGGACCAGTGGACTACCGAACCAGTGGTATAATTACTCCCGGTATCGCGGGCGAGTATGCACTGAGATTGCCGAAATACGGGCTGTCCCAAGGGCTCAGGGAGAGCCCAGGGAGATCTTATTGACTTGACTCGATAGACTCAGTCGTCTGCCCTGAGACACGTCAGCTCGTAGCTTTACCGTACGTGCTTGTACGTGCTTGTGCACCAAGGACGCCAGATCCCGAGGGCGCGCATGGGGAAAGATGCTCGGATTCGGATGGTTGCCCATATATTGAGGAGGCTAGCGAGGCGGGAATTCCACACAAGCCATGCATCCCTAGCGCACTGAGGTCCTACTGCCCTGTTATTGCTCGCTGTATCTTCCTCGAACATGCTCGTAGTACACGACTCTGACTCTCTGAGTATATTGTAAGAATAATGTTCAGAGAGAAGCGGCAGAGGGTCTCAAAGCAGCATCATGCATGTGCGCGGTGCAGCTGAATCACGACAGATGTCTTGCACATTACCTCTTCTCACCACCTCACTAATTACCAGCTGCCTACTTCAGGTCCTTTACCAAGAAGCTAAGGCAAGGTGGGATGTACATTCTACCAGTCCACAGCAATACAGAAAGCTTTGGTGGTAATGGTGGTAGGGAGGTACTCGTACTGCAAAAGCCACATTCCTGGCTGCTTCCTCGTCTGTTTCTTTCCTCTCTCCTACCTGCAGGCTGGGGCGCAGCTGCGCCGCGGCGTACCCCCAAGCGGCAAGCATCACATTTTGCAGTGCCGAGTGCGCTTTCCTGGTCAGTAATATGATCAGCGCATATCACACCACACTCCTACAGCGAGTCAACGTAGGGCAAGTTACTCTTCGCTCTCGTACATGGGGAAAACCTGCGTCGAGGGCAATGAAACCCAAGCATCCAAGCGTCTTAGCCATCCTGATACGAAGATTAGAGTAGCAGCCAAGTGGAGCATAGCGGTCCATGTGCGTGCTCAAGCAGGTAGGGTTTAGTATAGGTAGGTACTCCGTAGACAGTTGCAAGAAATAAGCGCAAAGCACCTGGGATACGCCTGCTAATTACAGTACACGACCACAAGTGCACTGATGTTGCCTTACGGAGCTCTGTCGTCGCCAATGAATGATAGCCACAGTTCAACGTGTGTAAAGAGTAAGGCGCTACCACTACCTGTCTGACATTGCCCCTTCTTGGACCCTGCATTGTGCGGCTGACTGCGATACCCCATTCGCATACATTCAACACCAGAAGAAGCCGATGATTATTACTACCAGTATTAGTATTCATCGCGGCTCCCATCAGTCAAAGTGGCGAAAGTCGGTCTCGAATCCAGGAATGCGCCTGGTTGTCTCAGCCTCTCAGCCTCAGGACTGTATGGACTTTGCTCACATCACGCTAAATCTTGTAAAAGTACAGAGGTATTGTCAGGCAAACTGTTTGGCCTCTGTTTTTACATGGCTTGTTGCGGTACATGATCTGCCAAATCAATACAAGAAGACGGTTCCTGAGCAACTTGCACAATTAGGAGCCATTTGTTACTCAAACCAACGCGGAGCACCCCCATTACCTTTTACTATGGCGTGCGCTTACGGCGTCTCGCAATAGCATCAAGGCGACAGTGCAGAGTACTGACTCCTCACAGAATGACATGAGGCAGCCAGAGCTTACTCTAAAAGGTACTTCCCGCGAGAGGCGATCGACAAATCCAGAGCAGCGCATGCATGCGACACCGCCAGTCTGGCTCCATCAGCTAACACCAGCAAGTCGAAATGAAAAACGCCTACCTATTACGGAGCTGCTGCGCAACCATCAGCGTCTACGGAGTACCGAGTAATTACATGCGTACAAGGGCCGTTGTGTGCAGCTCTGGTGCTTCACGCTGCATGACCAGCGCCAGTCTCTCCGTCCTGCAAGCGACATGCAAGCCAAGACTGTAGTAAACTCCGCTCCTGGTCCTCTGACTCCTGTTCAGACTCCCGGGGACATGACTCTACAAGTAGGACATGGCTATTCATTTTTGTCCAGCTACCGACTAGCCTGCCGACGACATTCCATATTTGCTACGGCTACGACCCCGCCATACGAGCTTATTGAGGGCCGCGGCCTCGTACATTCACCACCATGATGCTTCACAGCCTCGTGCGCCAAGGTAATATGTACGCCCGGCACAAGGATCATGTGCTTACGAGCTTGCGTACAAGTGCGCAAGTAGGAGCAGATGATCTTTGTCAAATGCTGCCAAATATTCCTCCCTTTGTGCCTGGAGGCCTCGGTTTTGCTAGCCCTATTGCGCCTCACGCAGAAGGACAGCAGCACTATTTCAGTTGGTTTATAATTTTCACACTTAATTCCGGTCGCCAAGCCGTTGGTACCGGAGCTGCTGCGGTCCGGTGTTAGGAAAGCTCTCAACACATTTCCTACTATTACTCGTACTATGGGTCTGGATACCTTCCATCCCTTGGCGAGTCGGAGCTCCATTAATCATGCAAAGGTCAGCATTCAAAGGGAAACAAAGGGAAACACGTTGGTATAATTAGTGCGAGACTGATGAATGCCATCCGGGTGTATTTCTTCATTTGGCAGACAAATACGTCCCAGCCGCAATGGGGTGTATCACGATTCCGGAGATCCGTGGAGCCTCTAGATTGCGGCTGAAGAGGCTTGTACCTTTCGAGATGTGGTCTGACATCGGTATGGCTTCAGCCCCAGAGCAAACCACAAGGCACGATCCTGCCACGCGATTCCAGTTGCTCTCTTTGTCTGCGCGCGCGCGTACTTGCGTCTGAGGGCTGGCTGCACCTCGTGGGCACTAGACTAAATAACCGTGTCTGTACCTTGCAATATCCTACAACTAATTACTCTACAGACTACAGTACTTGTATAAGTAGTAGGGAACGGGTAGTTTGGCTAGCGCCTCGTAGTAGCGCGGTGGCGGGCAAGCTTGAAGCCAACTTGTATCTGTATGATGGATTTGCGCCCTGTCGGACTAACCAATCTCGTATTCCGCCCTCGACTGTGGGCGGCGGTTAACGTCGAGCAACGAACAGCCAATAGCGCCTTGTCTGTATGATGCGAGTTGAGGAATGCACACGGAACGTGGGGGAGTGTGGTCGTCCACGTCATGGAACCGGTGCAAACCCGGGCAGTCTGTTACTCGGCAAACCGTTTTCTACTACTCCGGTACAGGACAGTGTTGACAGAGCCAGCAGAAACCCAATGAATTGTTTTAGGGGTTTCAAGCCCAAGATACGAGCGCAAGTGTCTTGCATGCCAGTCTGGGTTCCATCGAGTTGGAAGGGGGGATGGGAGGCTTCGGATGGCACTATTGATCCAATATTTTTGGCAGCGCCCAAGCTCTGGCACAGAGCGCAGACGGAGACGCTCGCCCAGGACGGGAAAAAAATGCCGTGGGTTGGACATATTCGAGCTTCCATGTGGTAGGGCCACCACAACAACGGCCAACCGCTCGTATTCTCACGTGTCCCAGGTATGGCTCGCCTGGCAAACCCGTGCCCAACACAGGCCACAAGAATACGCTCACAAGGGCAACCCCAGAAGCAGTGCAGAAGAAGGAGTGAGCTACGTAGTACTGAGGAGAAAAGTGCCTTTGCTGCGTCTTGCGTTGTCCAGCCGGGAGGAACTTCCTCCGCTAGCCTCTCCAACGTACATGTAACTATGTAGGAGCTGAAAACATCTCGCATATAAGTTGCATATCTCGGGCGTCCACAGAGGCATTGCCGCTCTGTATGTCGTGGATGGCACACCAGCGCGGGGCCCTGTTTTTACATGTTTTACCTATTTTACATGACATTTGTGCTCCGCACATGTACGTCCACGGCACATTGTAGCCGACGCCAACGGTAGGGCTGATGCTGACGTGCTTCTGGAGAACGAATCCAACCTGTGGCTGTAGCTCACCGAACGAGGACAGTCCATCTGCAAAATTCAACCTCAGGGTAGAAATGCAACTAAATCTGACCATCGTAGGGTCTAATAATACTGGTTTGGATTCTGATTATGCCACTCAGAGCTTCGTGCCCCTTCCCCCCCCCCCCCCCCAACAAATGTCGGTGGACGTAGGACCTGCTGGAGTATACTTGGATGAAACCAGCCGGGCCATGAGGGTTGATAGCGTAGTGTATCATCAAGTCCTTCGAGGTTGCTCGAATGGATATCTGTTTGGGACACTGACTTATGCTGCTTATATCCATGGCGTCCACGACATCCATGGCATCCATGGCATGCAGGGGTTAACCTGGCGAGTGGTTGTCATCAGATTCGGGAAGCCAATCCAGTGTAATTTTGACAACCGGGTACAGCTTTTTTGCCGGAAAAAGAGGCATTCAGAAGTGGTATTCTTGTCCTCGTAGTCTGAGGTTGCAGCTTGTTCCTATCGATGATTTGTGTGTAATTATTGCCTGGCTCAAAGATGTCCACCGCCTGTCAACGGCGTCTGTGACGGGCGGCCAGCGCGTGTGATTCGGCCCAACGCCGAATCTACATATTCCCTGAGGCCCAAGAGACCATTCCTTGTTTCTGGTGATTGAGAAATACAATTGTCATGGCATTTTTTTTTTTTAGTTTTTTTTTTTTTTTTTTTTTGGCGGTTACTGCATGTCGACAAAGGTGAGACCGTATCATTTGTCGTCACTACTTCATTGTGTGAAATTGGGTTACGAGATTTGAGTTTTGCAACGCGGTGCAAGCAGCTTTTCACCACTACCGATGATATTGGCACCGAGACTGGAACTTTTGATATAATATGCCAGTACAGATACGCGAGAATGCAATAGCGGCTTGTAAACAGAGAGAAAAAAAACCAAAAAAAGAAAAGGAAAAAGAGAAAGAAATAGACGTTCAATCTAGCAATTGCACCTCAAGAGCGATGTCTTGGGGCAAGACGATGAACTGTATAGGGTAGCAACGGTTGAGAGGTAGGTCGGAATGCGTGCATCACTGCCTACCACCACGGTACGTGCTAACTGTACAGGGTCCAGCGGGCCGTTGGTTGAACGGCCGGCGATTTAGGCACTGGAAGCACGCATCAGGTAGATTACTGTACTCCGTGGTAATTAGTACTAGTATCTAGGTATATCATGATTCGAAGCATAGGACATCATGCTCTAGTGGCATAAAGTATACCGAGTACCTTAGTAGGTAGAGCATAAAGCCACAAGATGCAGAATTAACCGTGGAAAGCGTCATCATCATCCTGAGGGTTGGCATGTATCGGGGCCAACTCAACGAGTCGGGTGAGCACAAGCCCGGCCGTCGTCTCGCCAACAGGGGGCCAGCACAGAGCGACACGGAGGTGGACGGGGTGAAATGATGCGGATAGAGTACGAGTAGTTGGACACAGAGGACGGGGGCAGGAAGACGGGGCAAGACCAGGGCAAGGCCAGGGCCGAGAATGAGCAGGACTCAAAGCGGGCTATGCCCACGGCGATCGCACTTTCACGAGGACCCCATCCAGCTGCATGTACCCATGTCTTGGCATGTATCTATAAAGTAGTCCCTAGCGTGGACTGGCGCATTTCTGGCCAATGAAATGAACAATTCGGTCAAATTCTGCGTTACCTCGGTGGAGTCATGTGGACGTATTGCCAGGGGGATGAGCACACTCTACTTGGAAGATACTTTGAAGCCGGGGGGGCCTCGATCTCCCTAGAGATGCATCTTGGGGGAGAGGAGAAGGGGGGGAGGGGACCTATCCATAAACACGAGAAGGAGGGCGCTTCTTTCGATTTTTTCTTCCCTTCTTGGGAGGTTGCCTCGCAGTGCCACTCGCTCTAAGCTAGTAGCAAGTAATTTTCTACTACTGAGTTAAGGTAGCGTTCGCCAGCGTGAGCGTCCGAAAGCTAATCCGCCGCGGCGCCCCGTCCTCCCCCCTCCTCCCCTGAGTTAGTGGAAGGTCAATCCTTGAGGTGGAGTTCGCCGCTCATTATTTTGATGGCCTACGGAACGGAGACTAATACTAATTTACTCCGCAAGGTGGTGCCTTTGAGCGCCCAACTAAACCAAGGGACCGTCGCTACTGATACGCAGTAATTACTCGCATCTCTGCTACTACTGCTACTAGCACAGAGTAGTACGGATCGTACGTATTCTAGTCACTACTGGTACCTATCTTAGCACTTGTACTGTACGGACTCGGAGTAGATGGCTTGATGGGCCTGCGATTGTGGTGACACTGGCAGTACCCGTTACGTGTAACCGCAATATGATGGATATGGAAAGCGCTGAAAAAAACCCGACGCCCGTTGTGGTATGTGGTAGCAGTAACGTTTAGCAGCAGCAGCAGCAGCAGCGCAATAACTTTAGCACTTGTATCCTGTGCTTGTAGCAGCCACGAGATTGCAGCACTTTGAACGTCGCGCCGAGAACCTTGGCTGGCTGCTATTACAGAGTAATACCACTGCTAGTCTAGATAGTATCTGTAGTCTTCTGCAGCTTGTTCGTACATACGTACCTTGGAGCACCCTATCCCCATCACACTCTCCCTCTATTCGTACCCCGTATCTGCTACCCAGATGAGGGCCCATTGAACTTCCTCTATTGTTTTCTTCCTTCTCGAACTCATCCCTCCCCTCGTTGCGAGCCGTCCATCATTATACTCTCGCTCTTTGCTTGCTTTCTGCCATATCCCACTGGCCACTTCAACTTACTCTCGGGCGGTGGCCTGACTCCGCTTACCCACCCTTCTAATCTCCCTTCGACTCGAGCCTTGCGCTGCGCTGTGCTGTGCTGTGCTCTGTTGTGCTTTGTGCTTTGCTGTGTCCACGCTGCATCGTGTCTCGCTTCTAGGGTCTATTTCTCGCTCGCAAATCGATCGACCAGTCCCAAATCTTACTGGCCTCGAGCCACGTTGTCGTCCCGGCCTCAACCCAAACATCCGACCGAGTACGACTGTCCGTTGTCCCGGCAAAACCACCATACCCCCCCCCTTCAGCCTACTTGCGTGTCTCGAGAATCCGAGGCGAAGTTCTCGTACAGCGAGCGCAGGAGAAGAAGAATCTTTACGAAGAGCAAACTTTCGGCTTCCGGCCTTCCCCTCAACGATTCGTCCGTTCATGACCTCCCTGGCATAGCAATAGCGACCTTGCTTTACAAGAACTATCTATCCCTTCTGGCCTTCTTCAGCTTCAGGGCTGCTCCGCTCCGGCATTCTACAAGCAATAGTCTCGCCCGTGCTCTGGGAATAGCGCTGTCTGCCGCGGGCCCTCCCCTTGCATCCAAGGACCAAAAACCTTGCTAGGGTCTACGAAACAGGCAACGGCAGGGATCTGATCATCACAATCGGGTATTGCCAGCTGCTTTTGCATGCTTATGCATTGCCATCCGCCGCCCTGCTTTCCTACAACCTTGTGCCAGCTTTGTGCGAGGACCTGACCTTGCCTACTGCTGAGGCTCCATAATAACATCTGAACACAAACACCAGCCGTGAGTATTACCACTCCCATCAATTACATCAGGCAATTTCGTCCTTTAGCGTCCTCTCCTCCCTTCCCTTCCCCATCGAACGCTGGGCCGATGTGTCTGCTTGTCTATCATCTCAACAGCGCATCGTTTTTCAGCTATTGTTTTTTGTTCTCGCTGGCTCTACAAGCTGGTCCATCCCCTTAACGCGCTCGCGCTCGCCCTGAGCCAGAGCGCTTTCTTGTAACCCTCCTCCTCCTCCTCTCCCCCCTTCCCCGAAACCCGTCGTCTCGACCTCTCCCGTCGCCGCCCCTTCGTATCGCCTGGCGGTACTGGCAACGAGATCCGAATTGATAGTGACGTCTCCCCCCATTATTCCCCTTTTCCAAGGTGGACTTTGCATTCCATGGCTCACTGCCCCGTCCCCACTGGACGTTTTGTGGCTGGCGTCCACCCCCCCTTATGCAAAGGAGAATCAATACCATTCGAGCCTTGGGTGTACGACCTGCTGACGCTCTGTTTATAGGACAATGTCTCTCCCCGAGAGGCCAGGTGCCAGTCCACCCCGCGAGGACCGCCGTGCCTACAGAAACTCTCCATCCAGACGCTCGCGACCTGGTGACATTGAGACGGGCAACTACCGACCTGTAGGCATGGGTCAGCATGAACGTGGGATCTCCGCCTCTTCTTACGCCGATACCATTTCGTATCCTAATACGAATACAGAGAACATGCCTCTGTCGCCGACCGAGGAACAGCGTCGCTCGAGACACCGCAGCGACGACTCAAACCTTGGCCGCAAGAGGAGTCTGATCCGACCCGAGCGCAACCGAATCGACAGAGATCATGCCAACTACCACTACCACAAACACGCCGCCAACATGAGGGTTCTGCCATCATCGACGGGCAACGACGCCCTGCTCGAGGAGCTCGAGGGCTCGACCGATCGCTCCAATTCCCACACAAACCACAGCACGTCCGATTCGCCGCCGAGAAAGAGTCGCCGTAGCGATCTCGAGAAGAACGAAGCCTATGCGTCCACTAACCCCAAGAGGTCCAAGTCGGGCAAGATGACCAAGCAGCAGAAGCGTCACTCAAGGCGCAAGAGCAAGAGCAAGATTGAGGAGGAGCAGGTTCGACCGCCAAGTTTCTGGAACGTCTACTGTGCTATTGTCACGTTCTGGTGTCCAGACTTCATCCTGAAGTGTCTTGGCTGGCCGACAAAGGCGCAGCGGAGAGCCTGGAGAGAGAAGATGGGTTTGATCAGCATCATCCTGGCCATCATGACCGTTGTAGGTTTCCTGACCTTTGGGTTCACCCAAGTTGTGTGCGGCACCCCACCCGAGCGTCTGCGCATCAACGAAGTTTCCCCTGGCTACATGATCTTTCACGGACGAGCCTACGACCTGGTCAACTCTCATCATCCTCCTGCTGAGGGCATGCCTCTCCGTCTGGACGGCTTCGGCCCCAACGTCCTGTATGATCTTGACATCAACTATGGTGCCACGGATGGTAGTTTCCTCTTTCAGAATGTGAATGGTGCTTGCAAGGACCTCATCACTCTGGCTCCGGATTCCGACGTGCCCACCAACGACGACGGTGACCTGGGCTGGTACTTCCCCTGCAAGACTTTCAACCAGGACGGTTCCAGCAAGGTCAACACCTCCACCGAATATTATCTCGGATACTCCTGTCACACCACCCTCGACTCCCGCAACGCTTTCTACCTGGAGATCAGTGGCCAAGCTGATGTTTACTTCAAGTGGGAGGATATTCGCAACAACTCCCGCAACCTCATGGTCTACTCTGGCAATGTTCTGGACTTGGATCTCCTGAATTGGTTCAATGAGTCGCAGGTGGCCATCCCTGATCGTTTCAAGGAGTTGAGAGATCGTGATACGGACATGAACCAGGCGGTCCGCGGCCGCGACGTCACTCGCATGTTCCAGTCTTCCAAGGACAAGAAGCTGGCTCAATGTTTTGAGGAGATCATCAAGGTTGGCTCCGTTGATACCGAAACCGTTGGCTGCATTGCTTCCAAGGTTGTGCTATACTGTGCTTTGACGCTCATTCTAGGTCTTGTTGGTGTTCGATTCCTTCTGGCCATCATCTTCCAATGGTTCATCAGCCGTCGTTATGCGGCCAACAAGACTTCTCAGAGCTCGGATCGCCGCAAGCGAAACAAGCAGATCGAGGACTGGTCCGACGATATCTACCGCGCCCCTGTGCGTCTGCCCGGAGACATGGGCAGCACCGTTGTCGGATCGGACAGGATGAGCAAGCGCGCCTCTTTCCTCCCGACCCACTCCCGCTTCTCGACAGTGTACGGTGCTAATGACCCGGTTCCGGGTCGCCGCGGGCCGACGACGATGGGTAGCCAGGCTGCCTCGAGCTCTCTCCAACCAGGCTCTGTCTACAAGCAGGGCAACGATAGCCGCGCCAGTTTCCTCCAGTCCGATCCCTACGCCTCGACTTCTGGTCCTGTGGAAGGTCCTGGACCCGCTGGTTTCATCCACCCGTCCGTTGTGCCTCAGCCCCCAGCCGACTGGCAACCATTTGGATTCCCACTTGCTCATACGATGAACCTGGTTACCGCCTACTCTGAGGGTGAGGAAGGAATGCGCACAACGCTCGACTCGATTGCTATGACCGATTACCCCAACAGCCACAAGGTTATCGTCGTTATTTGCGACGGTATCATCAAGGGCAAGGGTGAGGCCAAGTCCACCCCCGAGGTCTGCCTGGGAATGCTAAAGGACCATACCATCCCCCCGGAGATGGTTGAGCCCTTCTCCTATGTTGCTGTTGCCAGTGGTTCCAAGCGTCACAACATGGCCAAGGTCTACTGCGGTTTCTATGATTACGGCAAGGAGTCCGTCATCCCCAACGACAGGCAGCAGCGCGTGCCCATGATGGTTGTTGTGAAGACGGGAACCCCTGATGAGGAGAGCGGATCCAAGCCTGGTAACCGTGGCAAGCGTGACAGTCAAATCATCCTCATGTCTTTCCTCCAGAAGGTCATGTTCGACGAGCGTATGACGGAGCTCGAGTACGAAATGTTCAACGGTCTGTGGAAGGTCACTGGCATCTCACCCGACTTCTATGAGATAATGCTCATGGTCGACGCCGACACCAAGGTCTTCCCCGATAGTCTGACGCATATGGTTTCTGCCATGGTCAAGGACCCCGAGATCATGGGACTGTGTGGTGAAACCAAGATTGCCAACAAGCGAGACAGCTGGGTCTCCGCCATCCAGGTCTTTGAGTACTTCATCTCGCATCACCTGGCCAAGTCCTTCGAGTCTGTCTTTGGTGGTGTCACCTGTTTGCCTGGCTGCTTTTGCATGTACCGTATTAAAGCCCCCAAGGGCGGCCAGAACTACTGGGTTCCCATCCTGGCCAACCCGGACGTTGTCGAGCACTACTCGGAGAACGTGGTCGAGACGCTTCACGAGAAGAATTTGTACCTGCTCGGAGAGGATCGATACCTGACCACACTCATGCTGCGAACCTTCCCTAAGCGCAAGCAAGTTTTCGTTCCCCAGGCTGTGTGCAAAACCACTGTGCCGGATCAGTTCATGGTTCTGCTCTCCCAGCGCCGTCGCTGGATCAACTCAACCATTCACAATCTTATGGAACTGGTCCTTGTGCGAGATCTTTGCGGTACCTTCTGTTTCAGTATGCAATTTGTGGTTTTCATTGAGCTCATCGGCACGCTGGTCCTCCCTGCCGCCATTGCTTTCACCTTCTACGTCGGTAAGTTACACACATTGTCAAAACCAAATGAAATGAGTCAGAACTGTTTCTAACGTGGCATAGTCATCACATCCATCGTCAACTCGCCTCCGCAGATCATTCCCTTGGTGCTCTTAGCGCTGATTCTCGGTCTCCCCGGTGTGCTGATTATCGTCACTGCTCACTCGCCATCCTACGTTGTATGGATGCTCATCTACCTGTTATCTCTGCCCATTTGGAATTTCGTCCTGCCAACATACGCCTTCTGGAAGTTCGACGACTTCTCTTGGGGTGATACGCGAAAGACCGACGGCGAGAAGACAAAGAAGGCTGGGCTTGAGTACGAGGGCGAGTTCGACAGCTCCAAGATTACCATGAAGCGGTGGGCAGAATTCGAGCGCGAGAAGCGTACAAAGAGCGCCTACTGGGGCTCAAGGGACAACGTCGTGAGCGGCAGCCATGCTAGTGGCTGGGGTTCGTCCGTGCCTGGCTACCGCAACTATGGCGCCGACGACTACTCTGATGCTTAAGCGTTGTTCATTGTGCTCTGGAACAAAAGGCCCTCTTTTTTGTTCATTTGGAGATTCTTTACAGATCCCAACCGGGGGATCTTTTACGTCTGCGCATCATCATCTTTCAATTGCTGGTTGTTGTTTTGTTTCCCTTGTCGTTCTTCCCTTTTCCATAATTTTCTTACCTGGACAAAAGAGGAGTGTACCTTGCAGGCATTTTTCTGACCTGGGCAGGCGTCTTTGTGAGGCTCTAGTTGGGAGATACTGAGGAATCCTTAGTGCCTGTCGTATCACATTGTATAGAGAGAAACGGGTGAAGGATGGGAAGGCATCAAATGGCGTCGATACACATACACACATTAGTTTTATTTTCAAGTACGTACATAGCCTTTGACCGTCTGGGAATTTGACGGGTAATACAGCAACTTTTTATTTGATCAAGCTCATTGGTTGACCTTCTTGCCACCCACGTATGCATCGAGTCTGTATTTTGTTTATGTCTGTCTGTCTGAGACTTGGGGACAGATTGGACCTACGCCCTTGTTTTTGGCCTAATCTACTTGACTCCACGGTGCAGCTCAAACCATGACATGTCATTTACTGCAATGGCTTTCGCCGACACTACTTGGCACATCATTCATTCATTCATTCAGTTTAGTCGTCCTCGTACAAGTCTTTAGGGAGAACGGTAGGCATATCATGTAGTCTATGACTAGTTCTGGTTCCTTCTTTGAAAGAAAGAAATATGTATATGTGATTAAGAAAAAGAGAATTCAACACTACAAGGAAAGACTTCATAGTTCTCTGTATCATACTGTCGCTTGCAACTCGCTATGCGCCGCGCCCCCATTCCAGCCTCCAGAGAGACCTGCGCCGCCGCGAAGGGTGAACAAAGCAGTTCCTTGCGTGAAGGAACTATCGTGCTTCCTCTGAAACCAGGAGAAAATACGGAAAAGAGAAAGAAAGCAATAAAACACGAGGATAAAGAAAAGAGAAACACAACGCCCGCCGGCTTGGAACATGATCATCCATAGAGTAAAAAGAAAAAAAGAACAAGTGTCTCGGCACGAACGTGCGAGATAAAAAACCGAGCTTGCCCATGATTTTCTTTTCTTGTGTCGTAACTCATCATCGTGCGGGGAGAAAAGGGAGGAGGTGGATTTTGATTTTGGAGAGATCTTGTGGATTGGGTTGGCGGTTACTTGTTGGAAGACTCCAGATCCTCACCGAGTTCCCACGGCTGCTGGGGATCAACGAGAGTCGTAATTCGTCGATCTCCCCAACGAGCCCCAACTGTGACCCATACGTGTTTGTGAGGAGTGTTTGTGCTGATCACCTCGCGGTAGCCAGTCCACCGTAGGCGGGTATCCCTGCCCATCGAACTGTTACCCAGTCCGCCGTTGGTTGCCCACTCTTTGACGACATTCTTGATGAACTGGATCTTGCGTCGAAAGTCGTTGGCAGCGGGAATGCCCTGAAGCTCTGGGTCGATCTCAGGCCGCCTGCGCGTCGTGCCTGTTCTCGTTGTTCGAGACGCAGTTGGCTTGCTCTCAAAGTTGAGCAGAGTTTGCAGTGGGTAGGACAGCATGGCTCGGTCATCCAAGGCGGCAGCTCCTATGGTGCCCTCCTTTGCCAGCATCTCTGCTGCTTCCCTGGGGAGATGCCAGAAATGGCACCAAGTTCCTGTAGAATCCAAGACGATTTTGGTGTGGTCGGGGAAGTTGAACTGTTTGGGATTAGCTATGATCAAGGCCAGTTCAAAGGTGTATCAGAAATACTTACTTGCAGATGCCCGTCGCAGTAGACCCAGCATCCAACGTCACCAAAGCGCTGATAGAATGTGACGAGCTCAGAAATGGTGCCCTTGGCTCCTGGGGACATGGGTCCCATCGAATCAGCCTCGTCCACGGGGACAGCATCATCTCTGCCATAGGCAATCATGTAATTTGCAAACTTCTTCCACAAGATGATTCTCTCTCTCTTGCGATGCTGATGCAGATCCTTTCCGGGAGTCATTTTACCAGCAGTGCCATCCTCGTTGATGCCGACTCGGAAGTGCTCCGGGGACACCATGACTTCGGACAGCCCTGACTCGCCCTTGTTCTCAAAGAACTTGATCGAGTCCGTCATCGGTACTGGCTGGCATCTCTCAGCGTATGTTGAGTCCTGTCGACGAAGAATGTGGCGTTCGGCTCCGCGGATGAAGATGCCTGAAGGGGGAAGGGTAGCAGTCTTACTGCCTTCAACCGTCGGGATGTCACGCAAGATGCAGCCGACGCTCCCGTCGTTTAGGATGTACCCCAAGCCAAATTTATTGGTGTAGTCAACCCATTTTACAACAACGTGAGGGTGCGGTGGAGTGGCCTTCTTGGACGAGATGATAGCCATGGTGCGCGAGTTCAGGGCGCGCTCCAGCTCAGCCTGCAGCTTCTGCAGACGTTCTAGGATGAGATCTGGCTGAGAACCTGAGATGATGTTCTGCTTTTCAGAAGCACTGAAAAGTGACGTGGCACGGGTTGAATCAGACTTCTGGCGCCTGTGGGAAGCTGAAGGGGCAAAGTTCCCAGCAGACACCTTCTCAGCGACACGACCCAATGCCTCAGATCTGGTGGACTGAGAACTTGGGCGGGAAATCTCTCGTGTAAGCGACGGAGCTGATGTTGTTGCGGGGAGGTCTTTGATAGCGGGCTCGCGTGGGAGTTCCCTTCTTGGACGAGTCCTAGTGCTCTGGGAGGTAGAGAGCGTTGGCTGAAGTGCTTCAGTAGACGCCGGTTGGACTTTTGAGGCGCCTGAGACAGTCAAAGGCCGGCTTTGGGCCCTTTGCTGAGCAGCGAAACTTTGGGGCGGTTGCCTCAGCAAACCTACGGGAGCCTTTGCGCCTGCTGATAGGTCTTCCGAGGAGCCGAGGGATTGCGAGGAAACCGAAGCCTTCAGCTTCATTTTGAGCTCAGTCTGTTCCTGCACCCACTCATCAAACGGTCTGTAAACCATATCTTCAGCCAAGGGAATCATGGGTGTCATGCCGGCCTTCTCCTCGGCTGCCATCTCCTTCCAGACCTGTGTTTGGGAGCTTTGCTCTCTGTTCCAGGGGCCTACACCACACTCGACGCACATTTGCATGAAGTTATGGTTGGAGATTTCCTGGGTAGTGCTGTCTAGGCGATGTAGATAGAACTCTTGTCGATCCGGAGGTAACTCCCGTAGCCTTGGGGTGATCTCAGCTTCAGAAGGCATATACCCAGAAGTGAAGAAAGGATGTTGAACGACTTCATCGGGTGCTGGTCGGCTTTCCGCCTCCTGTAGCATCATCGCAACGAGGTTCTTGGCCTCTTTGCTCGTGTGTCTTTGGGTTGTTTCTGCGCTCGGCCAGGCATATTCGCGCTCCCGGGCTCTGCGGTAAATTTCGTCGGTTGTAGTTGACTGGAATGGTGGTTTCGAGGTGAGCATAGCGAATCTGGCCATGTGTTAGCTTCACTCAACATTGTAGACCCTTTTGGAAAAGTACTTACACGATGACACCAAGACTCCACAGGTCGACGCTATGATCATGACCAGACTTGCCCTTTTCCAAAATCTCAGGAGCAATGTAATTGGGAGTCCCGCATAGGGTGGTTCTTCTGATTGTGTGCATATCCTTACCCGTAACAAGCAACGCAGCCAGCCCAAAGTCACCAATCTTGGCGTTCATCTGGGAATCAAGGAAGATGTTGCCCATCTTCAAGTCACGATGAATAACCCCCTTTCCATGCATGTACTTGATAGCGCCGGCGATCTGAACGGCGTAGAAGCGTGTTTCGCCCTCAGTCAGCCCCTTCCGGCGCTTGACCATGTCCATCAGAGAACCATTGGGGCAGAGTTCTAGAATCAGAAACGTGCACTTGTCGAAAGAGAAAGCTCGCAGAAATTCTACAATGTTTCTTTGCCTCATTTTCGAATGAATTTGGAGCTCCGTTTGGAACTAAAACTGAATTAGAAGCAGTATAGACATTGGGCTGTTCCTGGCTTTGCCGTACCTTGGACTCCATCTTGGGAGGCATGTGGCTCTTGACAATTTTCAAGGCATACTTCTGCTTTGAAGGTAATAGCTGGCCCTCGTAGCAGATGGCGAAGCCACCTTTGCCGAGAGGTTTCCCGACCTGGTATATCGCGCCATCTGGGCGATCTGAGCTGCTGGGCTCTGGCACCTGAGCTGGAGGCGGCGGAGGATGTTCCTTATTCTTTTGCGACTTCAACTGGGCAGCGGTCTTAGCGGTCTTTACTTCCGGAGCCTTGGGCATGCGTTGGGCGTTTGCGTCTCTCGGCGATAATGCTTCAGCGTCGACGGCGCCTCGCGGTAGGCGGTGTGCCATGATTCTGGCAACTGAGTATGTTAAAACCTGGCTCTGACACGGTGAGGTTGCGGAGATGCGAGCCAGGGCACGGCAGAGCTTGAAGTCGTCGAATCTGTCGAATGGACTGCCTAAGAAGTGGAAACCTAGGTTAGCGAAGCCCGAAACGAGAGGGTCCAGACTTAGATTGCGGGTATAGAGAAGCTATAGAGAAGCAATTGGGATGACGAAGTAGGGCTGATGCTAATATCGGTGACAGCTTCTCCCATAACAAGGGGAATTAGGTTTGGAGTTTGGAGCTCGGGGTTTGTCACCACGATGACTTCGTTGAAGGTTCCGGCACCGAAATGAAAACTTCAAGGTTCAAACTCACAAGACTCGCAGCAACGGTCATTCGCAACGTTTCAGGGCCGAGCATAAATGGCGAAAGTGGCTCAGGCATACATGGGCAGTAAGCGATGCTATGTTGGAAACAATTACAACTCGACAAAGGAGGTTGTTTGCAAGTAAACGCGACTGGCGGTGGACTTTTGGTGAGGTCCAGATGAACCGCCTGTAATTATCTACTAAGCTGCCCTGCTCGTGCTGCTGTTTAGTTTGTGTACTTTTTGGCAAGCCGTTGCGCCTGGCAACCACGACCCGCGCGCATTGCAGGTACGTACCTTGGGTGATCTGATTCGTCCGCAGCCCTTTGAAGGCTGAAGCTGCTCCACAATAGCAATTCAACTGATGGACTCATAATATCCCTGCTTATTATGCGGCAACGCTATCTCGCAGAAATTGGGGATTCCCATGCTGAAAGATGGAGGTACCTACCTTAGTACCAGTTCCTTACTCATGGGGGGGCCGTTGGCACATCCGTAGGGTATTATCAACTGCCCGCGAGGTAAAATCGACTGCTAATTACTACTCCGTACCTTACCTAGTTTTATACTTGGCAGGCAGCTCGGAGTAAGGTGTAAGGCGACGGGCTCCACCGTTTTCGATCCTGACGGCGCGGACCCGGCACGAGTTAGCTGGTAAGTAAGACTCGGGCCGGACGGCATCTCGAGCAACTTCATAATTCTTAGTCCATTTCAAACGAGAGATGCATCTTGATTCTTCGCGACATTGACGTCCTTGCATGCCCGCTTCGGAAATCCGCCAGTGCACCTGCCCATTGCAAGGCGCCCATTACGTGTTCCCAGCATCAGCGCACCTCAACTGAATTACCACATCTCCAAGCTGGCTGGACTAGGCAACCCCCACCATGGTGCCTCTTCCGTTGTTCAAGCTCGCGTCGCTCTTCGTGCGGCACGTCTCCAAATATGGCGCGGTAAGCTTCACTCGAGCTCGTGGACAAAGGTCTTACTAGGCTAACTGGGTTTCGAAGAATCGAATTAAGGCTCAGGCGCACGACCATCCCCGATTCCGCACCTTCGCCGCTCGTTATGGTCAATCAATACACCAGCTCAACATGAAACTGTCCGTCGCTCTGTTGCGGGATCCAGAGGCCGAACGGCGAGCCAAAGAGAAAGCCGAGGCGCCAACAGTCAAAACGGAGGAGCAGCACAAACGGGACGAAGCTAGGAAGGAGAAAGAGAAACATAACCAGACCACCGACAAGTCCAAGAGGAAGCCGCATTTTCCCTTCCACATCCAAAACGTCTGGAGACGCAAATTCCGACCGCTTCCAGAGGCCAAGGCTGTGGACCTATTCGCGGATGTCGTGGGCGACACCTTTATCCTGGGTGTCGCGGGTGGGCTCATCATATACGAATACTGGAAGGCTTCCAAGAAGCCAGACGTCAACAAAGAGCTCATCAACGAGCTTTCCGAGAGAGTAGATGAGCTCCAACAACGCGAGCGCGAGTTACTGGAGGCCGAAGAGAAGCAACGACAGCGCTTCAACTCGCTAGAGGAAGCGCTCCGCGAGCTCAAGGATCCCAAAACGCGACAGCCTCTACTACCCACGCTGCAAAGTTCTTGAACGGTGGCAGGCTCTTGAGCTCCCAGGCATAGCTGAAGTTCTGCCTTTTTGTAACGATTACAATTTCAAACACACATGTCCACTCCATCTACAGGATTTGTTTGGGTCTCCCCAAGCGATAGGCGTTTTCGGCGATCTGGGACTACATAGAATATTTCATGACCAATGGGTCGGCAGCCACTCCATATCCATATGTAAAAGCATTGACAGTTTGGCAATGTTTTCTTGCCAACAGTAAAGTTGACAGACTTTTATCGACACTCTCGTACCTTCCCCATTAACTTCCTAATCCTTCGGTGTGGACTGCACGGCTCTTGCCTTGGAGGAAAAATGGCGAGGAAGCTGCTGCGAACGTCCTGTGCAGTCACCTGTCGCATCTTCGGCAGGTGCATTAAGGTAGTACTAGTAGGTACAGAGAAGGTTGAAGTGGTCCGCCACCGAATTCTTCTTCTTTTCCTCTCTTCTTTCTGTTTAGCTTCATTTCCTGATCAACTTTTCTCATGGCGTCGCAGACAACTTCGATGCACAGCAAACCTACAGAGCCTCTGCTTGTCGACCGTCTATCTTACCCCTTGTTTCCAAGAAGACAGTAACACGACGTCAACTAGCTTTCGACATGTTTTGTCGATCTATTAGGAATCGACAGCCGTGGAAATCGGCTCTGAACGCCTTGTGCAAAATGCAATGCTAGGGTAGGTTCTTTTCACTGTTGTCGACAATTGACCCTGGCTTAGAAGCATGGTAGAAGCCAGCCTGGAAACGCATGACATCGCCTTCTCGTGTGGTAGTCGCAACAGCTCTGACGACATGTTCAGGCTGCTCCTCGTTACAGCTGCCGAAGTGGACGATGCTGTTACGAGGGAGCGAATTGACAGGCTTCATCACTTAAACGGCGGGCGCCGGGTTGCGGTGGTTCTGCTCCTCGAGCAAGGCAAAAACTGGTCTGCATTGAATAGGCTACAGGTTGGGTTCGTTCACGCATCGCCAACTCGCTTCTTACTATTTTCCTCTGACCTGTCAAAGTTTGCTAAGCCTCGTCAATGTGCCTATCATCCCCCTTTTGATATCGACGGAGCTGCCAGCGTGCTTGGAAGACTTGAGGAAACGGAATGATAGCAGCGTTAGCAAGCCTACAACTGCCGTTGATGATACCCGAGTACTTCTCTCTCATTGTGTCAGCGGCCCTCCGCTCTCGGCCAACCAGACTAACATACTATCCGACCTGTTTATCTGCTTCAAAGAGATGGCATTCGGTGCTTTTGACCCTGAGTCTCAGAACGTGCTGAAAGACTACTTGGGCGAGGATGACAGTCACAGGCTCGTGTCCTACTTGACCGAAGGCCCAAAGCCCGCACAATATTGAATTCCTTCTGTTGAAGGAATTAGAATACTTCGTTGTTGTGTTGGACAGTTATCGACGATCGAAAACCGCAGTAACTCCTCTTGAGAGAAGACCATACACAGCATAAGTGAAGGATCGGTACGAGACGTTCGATCGTCATCGAGTGGGTGATGCCTTGCAACACCCCCATCAGCTTACAAGCCCACAGCAACGTGTTAGCTCACTCTTGTGGTGAGGAACCAACAATACAGAGATAGAGTTCATGCAAGGTATCGACCAACTGCATTTGGGTCGATCCGGCCCCTACCGCGACCGCATTCCTGGCGCCAACAATATCTTACAGTGCTACCTAACTTCCATGATCAGGAACTCATTTCCAAAGGGGATCAAGCAGATGCTGTCCCATTTCCCAATAGGATGTTAAGTCCAATCGTGGTGTAGTGTCAGCTGTGTCCAATCAGGCCTGGCGGGAGCCGCCGAGGCCACAACCGCCACACTTCCTTCGCGACAGTCTTTCGTGAGTAGGTAGCTGATGAAGCTGGCCTGGGTAGGTATGAGCAGGCGCCGACCTGATCCTAACTTGTCAGCGAGCGGTCCCCTCTCTGCTACACTGCCACCTCTGGTCATTGGCAAAATCACGAGTCTGCTGCTTTTGCGGAGTACACTAGTACTCTTTGTGGTTTGATGTGATCTGCTACTAGCGTCATGCGCCAGTATTAATAGCCATTGACGAATGGACCGTGCAGAGACCTACTAGACTAGTATGCAGCACACCGCTCCCCAGTCCCAACCGTTGCCGGTTCGCAGCTGTACATGTACGTATTACGAGTGGGAGCCCGGGGTTGAGTAGGCGGCCCCTCTCACATCTGCCATATTAACGACCAGCGTATGTCGAGCCATCTTGACGAGCCGATAGCTCAAAAAAGAGCACATTCTCAAACAATGTGTGCTTCATCTAGCCAAGTCACCTTGACTGGTAAGCTGCTCGGCCGGATTCCTATGAGGAAGTCTCTGCTGCTTAGGATGGGTTATGAACGCCGAGGGGTGGTGAAAAGGGCGATGCGAGACTTGTGGCCAAGGCGCGAAGCGCCTGACAATCTGGTTGTGGCCCGTCACCAGCTTGACGAAAAAATGTCCAAGGTGGCGAATAGCCGAAAAGAAAGACGATACCAAGACCATGGGGAGCACGCAGGCGTGAGAGATTTAGCAGGTCCCAGGCCCGATAATGACTTGGCATGGCACGAACTCGTCACTGCCTCAGGGAAAGAGCTATGTATAGAGTGATAATCCCATGATGACCGACGAATCTGCAAAGGCCAAGATGAGAGCTCTGTGCTATGAGAGGCTGGGACACATGCAGATGGGCGGTCGTCAAGAAAGAGACCCTGCTTGGGCTTCCACTATTGGAGGAGATGGTGGTGTGGATATGCCGACCGACGGTACACGCGGTGGCACCGACATCTGGTGCGACTGGTCGTACCTCATGTGCCTCTGGGGATCTACCCCTGCACGGGACGCACGATATGCAGGCGGCTCGAGCGTTGATTCGCTCTACTACCCATCTTCTAACCGCCGACCTCACTCCAATCACACTCTAGCTGGTCGGCAGTCCCCGCCCCGTCACGTCTTGGGCCGGCGATGGCTCTGTTGATGCGCTGTTCGCGCTCTGGAAGGGAAAGCCCGGATCGATAATTTGTGTGACCAAATGGCAGTAGTGCTAGGGTCAAGCATGCGATTCAATTCTAGGCCGAGGAGGAGGGACCAGATTCATCCAAAAAGGTGGTCCCAGTGGTCCCATGTGGCTTGCTTCTCCTCACCAGGTTTCTGGGCACTGTCGATGCGACACCTCTTAAAACTGCTTCTGACGCCGCCCTGGTCAGAGGCCTGCCGCTGCTCTCCTCCCTACCCCGTTTCGCCGCCTCAACCCTTTCAACACTGCCGAATTTTGCTACTCATCCTGAAATCGACTGCGCGAATGAAACTCGATACCCGGCATCTGCTACAATAGAATTACAAAGGAGGAAATTCAGTTTGGAATCCGAAATCACACCAAACGGTACACAGCCAACGACCCGAGTTTTGCTGTCAGTGCTTGGTACCTTCGTGCTGGTAGTGAGTGCTGCTCTTGGGGTGGATTGAACGCCGCCCAACATCCGATATATTCAACACGCAGCAAATACTTGGGCGATTGATTGGAAGGCTTTGAAGAAAGACGTCTGGCCGCTCGCCTGCGTTTTTCTCTCGGTCTTTTGGAATTATCAGCACAAAATTTGGCCAGTATTCGATCTGTCAACGCCTAGATGCATGGGACCCCCACCAAGAAATCCACTTCGCAACAGGAGTTCAGTTAGCAATACTTCGGACCCCTACGACCGGGGGGGCCTCACCACTTCCGGCACATAACCTTCCCGCATACTTGATACAATCGTGCCCACGCTCGACGTCTCAGCCCTGTTCGGCGGGCAACCGCCCAGGCTCCTCGAGTCAAACTACATAGACCGGCCTTGCCCACTTTCTTGACTTTTCTTCTTCACGGCGTGGTCTGATCCTCCCTAATACCTGTTTTCCTTCGTTTCTGTCAATTTCGCCCGCTGGTCCGGCCATCTTCGTTTCTTCTCTCCAGGCAATCTCTTTGATAGAGCTTTGCCCTTTCTTTACAAGTTTTAATACGCAGGAGAACGAGGAAAGGCACGCCTTGACGGCCCTTTTCACTCATTCGCTGGGGGTTCTGGGACTTTTTGCATTTTTCTTTTGCACCTTCGACGACGACGGACATCGACACTATCGGTTTTTTGTTTCTTTTGGATTTCTTTTTTTTTTGGGAACGATACAACGAACCACAAAGAACACAATCATCTTCCGACCGCATTCATCATGGGAAAGCTCATCAAGAACCACTGGGCCCGGTTGATCATCCTCACCGCCGCAGCCTGTACGTCCGCCTGGTTTCGCCCATCGACCTCCAGACCAACATGCTAACACAACTCATAGATCAAGTCGCTGCTGCTATTGAGGGGTTCCTGTTTCCCAAGGTCTTTTGGGACTTCCTGACCAAAACTCTTGATGGAGCAGTGCGACCGATCCCGGTATTGCAAATCATAAATCTCCTCCTAGGGATTGGCATGTTTGCGCTCGAGTGGCCTCTGGGGTTCCTTGCTGGCTCAACTGTCCACCGCTCTCTCGAGATCCGGCTGGCTATTCTGCCTCTTTGCGCACTCTCTGCTATTCTCCTCTACCAAGCCACAAACCCGGCCATTTACTACATGATTGGCATGGTCATCTACTTTGTCGCTTACAGCGAGGGCGAGGTGCGTTTTACCATCTTAAATATTGATCCACATGGACCTTGTTACTGACTGGATTTCTCTTAGATGATCTGTGCGAAACCATGGACTCTTCCCCAGCGTGGCCGAAGTGGTGGTTCTAATGCCTAAGGGCAGTCTTTCATCAGTCCTCCTTTTGTCATTGTCGCATTTTAGCACCGGCGTTTTCCCGTGTTCCCCTTTCACGAGGCCTCATGATCTATTGTCCGAGGGCGACTCAGACTCGTCGGAGCCACGTCTCCAAGGAGACGTGCAATTTCAAGCATCACTTTTTCTTCTTTACTGTCATTCGAAGCATATGCACACCATGGCCGCTCTCAACGGGGTTAAGGGAGTCATTCTCTTACGAGGGAAAGAGTAGACTCTGGGCTTGGGGTATTTGCTTTCTAGAGATAATGGACACCTCATCATTAGCAGGTAGTTAGGGGAAGCTGGCTTAGACAGGAGATACAAAAGCCTACAACAAACAAAGACTTATTCACAACCCAAACCCATAGAAAAAATCATCACATTGAAACACCACAATGCGCAAGGATTACACTACAAAGCATGCACAAGCGCTACGAGGAGGTTCCCTTTGGCCATATCGTCTGGACAACCTTGTCTCATCTTTTCTCTCGTCCCGTGGTGAACTTGTCAGAAATTTTCTCTCTGTCTGATAAGCGCTCTGCCGAAACGATGCCTGTTGGAGGCTCTTGCTTCCCGTGGGCGCTTACACCGGGCTGAGGCTGAGACGGGATGTGTGGTCGGCTCTGTCTCAGGTGCGCGACCGGGGGGCCCGTGCACCACCCGGGCGGCGCTGTCCCTGTCACAAGAGTCCCTAACAGTGCTCGATTTTTTACAGATATGGTAATTCCCATGGGGAGGGGGGCAAAGGCACCACCATTTCACCAATACAGATAAGGTAAGTTTAGCATGTAAATCACACACTACCCAGCAGGCTCAGCATAGCCTGACAGCGCCGTTCCGGGGGAGGCGGCAGATAAGGAGGCGAATACCTTGAACTTACCTTAACCATCTGCATGAGCCGGACATGGTGGGCTGTCGCGCCACGCGACACTGGGTCCTGTTAAGGGGGTCTGGGAAAAAGGGCTTGGCTATGTATTGAAAAGAGATGCAGTGCTTGTTTTCTTCCTGGTGGTGAATGTATTACTTAGGATCAAATGCGGTGGTGCGTTTTCCTTGTCTTTCGGTTCCTCATTCTACGGATTCGCCTTCTTCTAAGACGTCTCGCAACAAAGAGCCTGACGTCACTCTATACCTTATTTAAGTAATGGCTGACCCACAATGTTAGCATAGCACCAGCAGAGCACCAACAGAGCACCAACAGAGTACAATCTGCATCACGTAAATACCCTGTAGAGCCCTGGGTGCAAGCCCACCAGGTAACCGAGCTCGACGTGGTCAACGGCGAAATAACACATCATCTCCATAGTGGTGGCTGGTCTTGGATTCAGCTTTTCCAACCTTCACGGATGTTTTCAAATACCCCGGAGAGTGCGGTGATGATAATGATGATTGTGATTTTTTTTCTTTGTATTCCTTTATCAAATGTCGCTGTCGTAGCAGCTCAGCCTCCTGTGATCCACCGTCATGCAAGAACCCTTCTATCCGGTCCCGGAGGAAGATTTGCACTCTTCAACTTCACGTGTCTCTTATTGATGGCAACAGGCATACACATGTGAGTGAAACGCCTCTGAGAAGGGTTTGAGCGGGGATGGGGGAGCTGCGAGTGTTGGTATCTCATTTGCTCGTCGAATTTGGCGCAGGCGGGGAGCCGTGGCCTATTGTGCTTTTACTAGATAATTTATTTGGCCCTCATGGAGCTCATGGAGTCGTTCGTGACGCCTTGGCGGCCGGGCATCTGCAAGACACGGATCCGCATTAGTACGCATACTCAAATCTCCACCACATTGGAATGACGTAGCCTTCTGTCCTGGAAGCAAGAGCTCCAGCGCCGGGGGAACGCAGCTGCAACTTACCTCCATGGTCTGCATGGTACCCTCCTTGAGGATCTTCTTGATGGCCTCCTCCTCGTCCTCAGTGTCAAACTCGGATGACAGCACAGCCTTGGGGGCAGAGTCAAACTGGCCTTGGGCGCCTTGCCTAAAGATTGCAAATCTCAGTCAGCGTCTTATCCTGCATTAATTTCCAACTAGCAGCCCGCCTAGCAACATCAAATGCTTCTCACAGGGGAGAAGTCATGGAGAAAGGGTACGTCAAGTGAAGCTTACTTGTGAGTGACGAAAACCTTGAAGCTTGAGACAAAGTGGGCCAGAGGCACGCTGGAGTCACCCAGCCACTTCTTGTAAGCCTCGACGTCGTCAACGAAGACAATGAAGTCGTCGTTGTTGCCCTTGTAGTGGACCTTGCTCTGAGTGGACTCGCCCTTGGTCATTGTGTCTGATTTCTTGGGGTAATGGATTGGTAGTTTGGTCTGTCGTGGAGTTTGTTCGTGGGAAGGGGGGAACTCGTGGGAATTTCTCGTCGAATGTGTCAAAATATGAGGAGTAGTATGGGGAGGGGAAATGAAAAGAGGAAGAAGAATGGAAGTCGGCGATGACGAAGGCTTAAAAAGGGAAGCAGCCAGAAGCTTGGAGGAGGGGCTAAGCTGAGCTGAGAGGGGCAGGTAGGCAAGGAGCAGAGCTCCATCGCGGTTTGCGTTTACGTTTACGTGGGCTGTCCCATTTACGTCATAGCCGCCAATGCGCTCACCTGCCAGTGTCCGCTGAAAAAAATTGGGCAGGCACAGCATAGCACTGAAGAAGCTCGGCCTCAATTTGCAAGCCCAAATTAGATCTAGATTAATGAGTTCCGTCAGGACCGCCAGGATTGCCAAGTTCAGGTTCCAGCCAGGGACCATAGGTGGAATTGCGCCATGCCAACATGATGTTATCTACCTACATGGAAACTACTAACACTACCAGGCAATGGGTAATTGCCTAACGTACCTCCCTTGTTTTAAGCATTCATTCCCCACAAATGCCGCCCGGTATTCACTGGCACGTCAGCATCATGATCAATGCTCAAAAGCCCATTGTGGACCCAACATCTCAGCCCAAGAGTCAATCCCCCAGACCAAAATTTGCTCGCACACTTCCCTCAGCTTGACGTTTGTGGCATTGTTGCTTGACTGCACCCTGCAATCTCCAGTGTCATCGAGATGTTGTTATCAAGATACCCAGTCAAATCCAACCTTGTAACAGCGTCATCGCGTCCAGTGAGGCGCATTGACTGCTACTTTTGAGAGTAAGGTGGACCGACAACAAAGGCACTATTTAGTCGACAGAATCAATGTACATGTATTGCCTAAAACCTACACTGAGGTACCTCTTCCCTGTTGTCATTCGTATGGTGAGATTCGGCCACGTCTATACTGTTGAACCAAAGTTTATCCTCTTGTCTGGGAGCATTCGATGGCTACCCAAGACAAACTCGAGGTGGGCAGACTTTAACGGAACAGGCTCCGGAAACCATGAGTCTTGCCATCACCCCGATTCACCCCAATTCTGTTCCACCGACTGACTGTCCTCCCTGCGGATGCTTCGAGAGCATTTTCTTTCGTGGGATAACCTCTGACTGTATCTGTAATTGATGGTACAGAGGCTACTGGCTGACTACAGTGCGTCGTTGGCTCAGCTGGTACAGATGGTGGCATAGCATCTGACGCGGAAGCCTTGCGTGCGCCTAGGGTATACACTTCCTCGTTGCCTGTCCTGTTCGTTCGTATGGTATCGTAGGCATCAGAGCTGTTGTGGTTCCTGAAAGATGCATCCTCCCCCTGCGAGGGGGCTTTCTTTTGTATTTTGGCTCTCCTGACGGTGCCAACATCCTCCGCGCATCCATCTCGTGAGCGTACTTGAGGATTGCACCTGAGTGTCTCGTCGTGGTCCCGGCCGGCCATATTCCATCCTTGAAGTTGCCCATCATGGCCCGTATCGTCTTCAGCCTGCAAAGCTACCCTACGACCCAGGCTTCCCGATCTCTTGTTGAACGATTCTGTCAAACTTGCCATGCTCAGCTTCCTCATCACAGAAGATGCCCGAACGAGATGCTCGCTCCTGGTCCTATTGCTTATACCTGGGAAAGGCAAGACATCTCGGCTCCAAACATCAGCCAACATCGTCTCCAGCCGAACTCTCCCTGCACGTGCTGGACACAACACCGGAAACCTTGCATTTGTCGTGAGGAGAGACTGCGACCGGTTGATGGCAACGCTGTTCCCTCCTACCGAGTTACTCTGACCGTCTCTAGAAGCACACGTGTTCTTCAATACTACCTGACACATATGCGACTTAGGGCTCACGGTCGTGGCTCGATGAATGGAAAGTCTTCGTGCCATCGTTCCTGAGACGAGAAGCTTTAGCCATTCCTTCTTTCGGAGAAAGGGTGGGAATCTGAACCGCAGACTTGACGCACCTTGTTTCCCGTATACAGTTCCTAGGCTCTTCATGTCGAGTTCGGTCGAGCTGAACACTCTTGTTTCGCCAGGGGCTGAGAGTTCCTTGTTTTCTGTACCCGACCCACCCAGCCTTTGTCTCCATTCCTCCTCCTCTTTGTGTGAGCAGGCTGTCAGTATGATCTCGTACAGCTCGCAATCGCACTCGAAAACCATCTTCCAAGAAAAGGGGGCCGTGTGATATTGTAATCCTATCCATCAATTAGCTGACGAACTTGTTGTTAATCACCAATATCAACGACTCTTGCCTCGTCCATTGTCAATGTCTTCAATCTTGGCACCATTGAGATTGATGCAAGCCATAATCGTGTAGATAGGGTCTACCTTGCCGGCAGATGCCAGGCAAAGTACATCTTTGTAGAGAAGGCAGATCATGTACTGTCCTTCTACTTCTGTCCTGGATTGCCAGCAGATGTGAAGAGCGCCGCATAGTTGAATTCTTCCGAATGACCGGATTTGGTTTCTGGTTGCCGCGTCTAGTTTCTGTGATGCTGTCAGTGTGCTAGTCGCCTTTGGAGCATCTTCAAGCTGGGTTTGGTCCTACTCTATGGGGGAAGACGAGGCGATCCTGCAGGAGCCAAGTTTTCTCTAAGGTTCGCCTGACATGGGCATCATCAGTCGCTCGATTGATTTCGGCTGTCGCTTCGCGCAGCCTCGTGAGCGTGCTTTCAACTTCCATATGAGAATTCGGGCAATCTGACACTGCTGTGTATTTCAGCAACTCTGAAAAGAGAAGCGGATACTTGCATATCCTTTGGATAGGCTATAACAATTAGCATCTGTGCGGACGTGAATAGCGATCCGTTACAAACCTTCATCAGTAGATCGCTCAAGGTGAGTGACTTCTTCGTCGTATCTGAATTGCTATTGACGGAACCGACTGTCGAAGCTAATGCCTCCAAGCCTTTTTGATACGATTCCCACTCGGGCATGCTGGCAGAGGCTGCACTGATGTCCGCGGTCATCATATCATACTTCGCCCCATATTCCTTATATATGAAAAAGCGGTTCATCTTCGAATGAGATTAGTAACAAATTTCAGTGTTCTGCGAGGAAGTCAAAGTGCCTACTCTTTTCCCAAATGCACGCGCTACGTCAGCCGCAATCTGTGGATCGGCCAGCATCCCAGGCTCTTCTTGAGGCCATGGAAGAGGGTTCGCATCGTCCTCTGGAACGGCATCAAGACTCCGCCATCGTCGGTGCCCGGGTACCTCAAGGAACTGGGCGCTGGCAGATGTTGGGAAGGTCGGCGGCAAGTCGGTTTGAGAGTACTCGGAGTCAGGGACTACACGGTGGAGCTCCCCCAATATGTCCTCATGCAACTCCACCATCTCTGTCAGATTGCGGTTGATTGAAGACCGGAGACCGACGGCTTGGCTCGGCAGAGAAGCTAGGATCGTAATGTACACCTGATATCTCAATCAATGAGGGCTACGATCTCTCGTGTCCAAAGTAGTTACTCACGTTGATCAAAAAGCGAACATCGCTAATGTATCCTTCTTCTGTGGTGATGATTTCCTCCAGTACACGTCGACGTTGCAGCGACCGTTCTTTTGCGGCGCAATCCATTCGCGTTGTTCTGTCAGTAATAGCACTGTCTTCAGACATCCTGGCTATAGACATGGAAGCCCTGCTGCTGCGATCTGTTCTGGAGAGGCCTCTCGATCGTCCTATGATCCTCTTTGACCTGGCCACACTACTGACACTGGCGAGACTGATACTAGCACTCTTCACCGCCGCCACGAACCCAAAAGATGACCCAGAAGACGATGTCCGACGACGAGAATATCTCGATACAGCAACAGAGCCATCCTCGCTGAGTTCAAGCGAGGGTTTCCGTAGATGGTGGTGACGCTTCAGCACGGAGGGTCTTTGAGCAGCCCGGCGGTGAAGTGACTTTATCCATTTCTTGAACGGGCCGTTCGGGTGGTGCTCAGAGTTGGTTACGTATTCGGAGTATCTGAACAATTGCTCGGGTATGTGCTTGTTCACGTCGGAATTGGACCTCTCCTCGGTAGCATCCAAGATCGGGGCTCTACGGAGCTCTTTCGCTGCTGCGAATTCATGTAGGTGAAGCTCTTCCAATTCGGCGGCCAGACCAAGGTAATCAACAGCCGTACGCTTATCATCGGGATTGACACAGGCAGAGGAGCCCGACAGCACAGCATTGAGCCAGCTGGGCTCTCGAGAGTCGTGGATTGTAGCGCTACTATGATGGGAGTAAGATGCGGACTCGACAAGTGCCATGCTGGCAAAGGTTTTGATAGAACGCAACCGTTCCAAAAAAGAACGATGCAAAACTGGTCCAAGAAAAAACAAAAGAGTTCAAAAAAAAGAAGAGAACCAAAATCAAAGCTCAGCTTCACATGGCTGACCAAAGGAGCTCGTCTGCCATCTGAAAGGAGGCCGATTGAGGGGTGAACTGCGAGGCTCAAGGGGACACGGGACACAACGACACTATACCAACACAATCTCTAGAGGTAGAGGTATAGAGTAGGTAAGGTACCTTTAAGGTAGGAGAGTGCTAGGACTGCAGCAAGTTAAGTAAGGTAAGCACGAGTATAAACATGAAGGAAAGAGCGAACAATTACGGCAAAGCTTAAGAGGAGAATAAGAGAAATAAGCACCGGTGTACCGGTCTCGGCAGCCGCAACGGAATGTTCCTGCCTCGCGTCGTTGCACTGTCAGATAGGCGCAAGTTACATGGAGAGATTGATTCATTATCTTACTACTCCTGGTACCTGGTAGTACTTGAGGGAGTAAGGCATGATATCCAAAGTGCAGCCAGAGGGCACCGTTTGCTGGTAGCAGGCTGAAGTATCACCAATTTCATCACCACTGCCTTACCACTACTGCAAGTAGTAGTAGTATTACCAACTATGCAGAAATGGAGACAAGGGACGGTAATGCAAGACGGCCATCGGTATTTTCACCCTCTCGTAGCGAAGCGCCTCGGACCCGCGCGATCATCCATGCCGCTTTGGATCCTGAGCCCCGGAACGGTGAGTTGCACAGCGTGAGGCGCGTGGTACATATCCGAAGCTCCTGGTCCCCATCAGACAACCTCAATACGATGCGGGTCATTTTGAAACAGTGGGTGGCGTTACCGAGCTAGTAAGCAGGACTGTGTTGTTTATGTGGGCAGAGGCAGACGTTGCTCCAGGAAAGTGATGTTTCCAGTCATTCGAATACTGAGAACCAACAATCTTCTACGAAAAGCTGTACCGAGACGAAGGAGAGGCAGAGGCGATGGAGAAATTCACTTGTAGTCCGTTGTTAGTGAAGGTTGTGTAGTAGTGCTGTCGCCGGGAGAGCACTGATGTGGACGAGGGTGTTTTGAGTTATCTTCGCATAGTCACACATGAGTTCGCCTCGGATCGGAGGTTCTTGCGGCTTGTACTCGAAGCCGGTACAGATTCCTGTCTCAAAGATACGGGATATTGAGATATACCTTATGCATTGAATCTGCCCAGCTCGGGCTTGCAAAATTGGCCGCGCCACTCCTTGAACAGCAACAGCCAGATCTACCAGGAGGGTACCTGTCGTCTGTCGTCTTCGTTTCTCGGGTGTTTTCAAGCGTGGATTCAGGACGGGGCCGCTTAGTCACATTGTGGCTCGGAAAACAACGGCATCGAACTGGCTTTTGACCTGGACGTGGTAGATGAGATCTTGTTAGAGAAAGATGAGAATTGTCTCAAAGTAGCAGATGACCGGCCCCTTTTGACACCAATGTCTGGGTACCCGCTGCGTTGCCACATGATGGCTTTACTCGATAACGATTTGTTGCGATGTCATCTTTGTCAGCCTTTGCATCTTGGACCGTGCTGCATTGACAGCGTGGACTTGAGATATGTATGAGTACGGTCCAAGTAGCCAAGTAAAGGTAACCAGTACTACGGATACTACTCCGTAGGTGCAATCAACTTGAAGAGCTGCAAGTGCGGGAACCACAAAAGAGGACAAGTGCAAGAACCCTGGTGTCGGACCATCGCAGTCGTCCCCTGACAAAAAAGTGCCAGACAGCACGATTCGGAATTTAGGGTTTTAGGTACCTAGTAGTACTGCTGGTAGTAGTGGTCGTAGTAGTGTCCCAGTGTAGCGAGGAGTTGCTCGGCCTCCAGCAGAACCCGAAGCTTGATCCAGCGGACCAGACTTTGCAATGAAGACACATTTCGCCTCGTTAGTTATGCTCAATACACCAACTGACGCGTCATCATACTGAGGGAAAGATCAAGGAACTGTCATGAGTGTCAAAGTCTTGTCGTGAAGGACGAGTCTGGTACTCCGTACGAGTAAGTTCGGGGGCGACGACCCCACCGGCCTGTCGTCATTTCTGTCAGTCTTTCCCTGACGCTAACCTAAAGAAGACAAGGCTCAGGTCCCTAGTCGCAAGGCGGCAAGGCGGCAAGGCGAACGCCGAGAGGGAAGGAAAAAATGGTGATCTGAACACGTTGAACTTTTGTAGAGCGCCGGTCGACGGCCGACTACTAGCAAACCCACGATTGAGAATCACAGAACCAGAAGAGACATTATTCTGTAGTCACGCCCTTGAAGACACGGCGACGTAGGTCTAATATATCATCTCAGATCCCCAGTATTGTCAGGACGTTTCTCGGCGAATTGTGCCGCCCAGCGTTGGCTATCATCGTCTTGGCCAGTTCGAGTTCTTTCAAGTTCCTCCCGATTCGTACGCGTACTTCCTCCACGTGGGGAAATCTGGTGCAGTAGTAGTCCCCTACCACCGCCACTACAGGACCACCTTCACAGGACCCAAGTTAGCATTACCTTGCTACTAGTACTACCTACTACTTTCTCTGACAAATCCCCCAACCTCGCAACATGTTGGTCTACTAGAGTCTTGTCAACTTGTTCCTCATTTCTTTCCGTTGCAACCCGCACGATCCTCTGTGCCATTCCCTCCCGCCCATCAGCAGTCGTCTCTTACTTGTCCGACCGACCGATCGATTCTACACGACCTCCAGAGCGTCCGACTAAGTTTGCCGCTTCCAAGCGCATCGACGTCGCGAGACTCCTCCTACCATGGAGGCCGCCTTCGCCCGCTCAACCAAGCAGGTGCTTGCGCACTTCAAGGTTGACGAGAACACCGGCTTGACCAACAACCAAATTGACGAGCTGCGGAAGAAGCATGGCCGCAATTGTACGTTTGCGCAGAAATCCTTTCATTGCCCCTCCAAAGACCCGACTTCCATGTAAACATACTGACCACGTCCTGGTACAGCCATCCCCGAAGAGCCGCCCACGCCCGTTTGGGAGCTTATTCTTGAGCAGTTCAAGGACCAACTGGTCATAATCCTCCTCGGTTCCGCCGTCGTCTCTTTTGTCCTCGCCCTGTTTGAGGAGGAGGGCGGCTGGAGTGCCTTTGTCGACCCAGCAGTGGTACGTAAGCTGTGACCTAGTCCAGTCCACTTAGCCTACCCCACCGAGACATGTCCCAAGACCACGTATAGTGCAGCCCGTTAACACGATGTATAGATCCTCACGATTTTGATTCTCAATGCCGTCGTCGGTGTCTCCCAGGAGAGCAGTGCCGAGAAGGCCATCGCAGCCCTCCAGGAATACTCCGCCAACGAGGCCAATGTGCTCCGCAACGATGGCCACGTCTCGCGCGTCAAGGCCGACGACCTCGTCCCGGGTGATATCATCTACGTCGCAGTTGGTGATCGCATTCCCGCCGACTGCCGCGTTATCGATATCGAGAGCAACAGCTTTGCCGTGGACCAGGCTGTCCTCACCGGCGAGAGCGAGAGCGTCCGCAAGGATGACTCGGCCGTCATCAAAGACGAAAAGGCCGTCCTGCAGGATCAAGTCAACATTCTCTTCTCCGGAACCACCGTCGTCAAAGGCAAGGCCAAGGCTGTCGTTGTGCTCACCGGGCCCAACACAGCTATCGGAGACATTCACGAGAGCATCACCGCCCAGATTTCCGAGCCAACTCCTCTGAAGCAAAAGCTCAATGACTTTGGCGATAACCTCGCAAAGGTCATTACTGTGATCTGCATTCTCGTCTGGCTCATCAACATCCCCAACTTCAACGACCCAAGCCATGGCTCTTGGGCCAAGGGCGCTATCTACTATCTCAAGATTGCGGTATCACTCGGCGTGGCTGCCATCCCCGAAGGTCTCGCCGTTGTCATCACCACTTGCCTGGCTTTGGGCACCCGAAAGATGGCGGCTAAGAACGCTGTCGTGCGAAGCTTGCCTTCCGTTGAAACCCTTGGTAGCTGCAGTGTCATTTGCTCCGACAAGACAGGCACCCTCACCACTAACCAGATGAGTGTGAACAAGCTGGTCTACCTCAACGAAGCCGGTAGCGACTTGGTTGAGTACGACATCGAGGGCACCACTTTCGCTCCCAAGGGTGCCATTAGTCTGAACGGCAAGGTAGCTGAGAACTTGTCCAAGACTTCGTCTACTGTTCGACAGATGACTGAAGTCGCTGCTCTGTGCAACGATGCCCGCCTTGCCTACGATTCTCGAAGCGGCGTCTTTTCCAACATTGGCGAAGCCACGGAGGGTGCTTTGAGAACCCTGGTTGAGAAGATTGGCCCCTGTGCGCCGGCTGGTACCCATCCTGAGGATTGTGTTCACTATGCCAATGGTGCATACGAGAAGAGCCTGGGCCGCCTGGCGACGTACGAGTTCTCACGCGACCGCAAGAGCATGTCTGTGCTGGTCGGGAACGATAAGAAGCAGAAGCTCCTCGTCAAGGGGGCTCCGGAATCCATCATCGATCGCTGCTCTCACACCGTCCTAGGCGCAGACGGCAAACAAGTCCCCCTAGATAAGAAGCTCGCAAACCTGTTGATGAAGGAGGTGGTTGAGTATGGCAACCGTGGCCTCCGTGTCATTGCTCTCGCCAGTATTGACGACGTAACGGGCAACAAGCTTATTAATACCGCTGAGACGACGGAACAGTATGCTCAACTCGAGCAGAACATGACGCTCCTTGGCCTGGTTGGCATGCTCGACCCTCCCCGCGAGGAGGTCCCCAAGTCTATTCGCCAGTGCAAGGAAGCCGGAATCAGGGTCATTGTCATCACGGGCGACAACCAGAACACTGCTGAGAGCATCTGTCGCCAGATTGGCGTTTTCGGCCAGCACGAGGACCTCACTGGCAAGAGTTTCACCGGTCGCCAATTCGATAACCTCAGCCCTAATGAGCAGCGGGAAGCCGCTAAGAAAGCATCGCTCTTCTCTCGTGTCGAGCCCGGCCACAAGTCCCAGCTGGTTGATCTGCTCCAGTCTCTCGGCGAGGTTGTGGCGATGACTGGTGACGGAGTCAACGACGCGCCTGCCCTCAAGAAGGCTGATATCGGTGTTGCTATGGGTTCTGGAACTGACGTGTCCAAGCTCGCTGCCGACATGGTCCTTGCTGACAGCAACTTTGCCACAATTGAGGTTGCCATCGAGGAAGGCCGCTCCATCTACAACAACACCCAGCAATTCATCCGCTATCTGATTTCCTCCAACATTGGAGAGGTCGTGTCTATCTTCCTTACTGCTGCCCTCGGCATGCCTGAGGCTCTCATTCCTGTCCAGCTCCTGTGGGTTAACCTTGTGACGGACGGCCTTCCTGCAACTGCGCTCTCCTTCAATCCTCCTGATCACGACATCATGAAGCGTCAGCCCCGCAAGAGGGACGAGCCTCTTATTGGCGGGTGGTTGTTCCTGCGATACCTCATCATCGGCACCTACGTTGGTCTGGCTACCGTTGCCGGCTATGCTTGGTGGTTCATGTACTACGCTGGGGGACCCCAAATCACTTTCCGCCAGCTGTCTCGCTTCCATCACTGCTCAGCCGACTTCCCTGAAATTGGCTGTGAAATGTTCTCGAACGACATGGCCAAGGCCGGATCGACCGTCTCTCTCTCGATTCTTGTGACCATTGAGATGTTCAACGCCATGAATGCGCTGTCATCGAGCGAGTCTCTTCTTACTCTGCCTCTTTGGAAGAACATGATGCTTGTCTACGCCATTGCCTTGTCAATGGCTCTGCACTTTGCTCTCCTCTACACCCCAGGCCTCCAGACTTTGTTTGCCATTCTGCCCCTGAATGCCACAGAGTGGAAGGCTGTGGTCTATATTAGCGCACCCGTCATGTAAGTTTCTAGTTCCTGCTCCTCCGTCTAAGTATTCGCTTGCTAATGTGAAACAGTATTCTCGATGAGGTGCTCAAGTACTTTGAGCGACAGTTCTTCACTCCCAAGACCATCGACAACAGCCTTACGGCTAAGAAAGCGCAATAGACGGAATGCATGGGAGTTTAAAGGAAAAGAAGGGTTGAGCAAAGTTATCATTATTAGAGGAAGACTACCTGAAAAAATAAAGGCACCTCCCCCCCCTCCACATCCTGCATCAAGTGAGCCTTATCAAAGGCTCTGTATCTACACAAGCATGTACTATATAGCCCATATCTACAGTTTTGCATTCCGTTGGGCTTGTCTCAACTTCACGGGAGTAGTGAGTGCTCGTCGCCAGCATGGGGACATCGTTTATATAGTAGTTCACAATAGACATTTGTTCGACCGCACGGCTGACTTCTTGAGCTTCTTTTCTTGTTTTTACTTTCTTGAATTTTTGGCGTTGCATCGTTTTGGCCGAGTTCTGTTTTCGACCACGTAATTCTAAGGAGTAGTCATACACAGATGCCTCTTGGTCTCTATAGATCGTGAACCGATCAGGACCTATGGGGAGTAATGACCCCTCTCTTCCTATATCCTGAACGCCTCTTAATCTTGCCTTCCCTTCAATAACCGCTTGGTCACCTTGTCCTTCTCCACAATGTAGACGTGAGCACCCCAACCGGAAAGGGCATCGCGGTCTACTGCGTTCAGCAGAGCCTGAGAAATGGTCTCGAAAAGAGCATCCGCTTCCTGATACGGAGTCAAAAGTTAGCATGGATCCAGCTGCATCATGACGTTCCACTCGAAGAAGTTTGAACTTCATCACACTCTTCTTGGGAGATAGGGCAGTCAGGAAGGAACGCACCAGATCAGGCTCCCACAGTCCCTCGCACATTCCGAACAGCTGCTCCGAGGCAGTCCCCGAGACGATAAAGTCTTTGGCGAAATCAATGCAGCCGATGCTGTCGAAACCGCAGATAAAAGGCTTGCCGGTGGTAGGATCGAGGCCGGCAACAACGGGGGAGACAAAGTAAGGACCGAAGCGCTTCTCGTACAGCGAGGAGGAGACAAGGTTGGCAAAGGTGCGCGGGGCGATGGGCCGCTCTTCGCGGAGGCGGTACATGTTGGTCTTGTAACGGAAGAGGTCGCTGACGGTGTTGACGTCGGTTGCGAGACCCGTGAGGCCAAGGAAGACGTCGCCGTAGCGGAAGACCTTGGGGAAGTTGTTGGAGACAGTAAGGGCTTGCATTCCGAGGCGGAGATCGCAGGCGATGGCGACACAGTCCTTACCGACCATGGCGACGCAGGCGCCGCCGTCTGTTGAGGAGCATTGGTGTTAGCTAGAGAAGAAGGGACATCGAAGAGGCAAAGCTGTGCATTGTTCGGTTTTCGGACGTACTTATCGAGAAGGGGGACGACTGCAGGAGAGAAGACTGAGGTTAGCTGGAGCCTCTGAAGATGTGGGAGGATGTCCGTACCATGATGCCTTGTGTGGAGGAAGAGTGCCTAAGCCTTGCTTCCTGTGTTGTATGGAGGAGATGAGCGGCCAGAGAAGCCCCTGACAATGCTCGAATTGAAGGCACTGGTTATGCAGCAATGATCCTGGCGAGAAGCTGTCCGCAGGTCGATGTGTTGGTGGTCGTCCGGGGGGGGTTAATGGCGATGGTGGAATGGGCGGGATGGAGCTACGACGTCGAGCAACGACAAGCTACCTATCGGTGATGCAGAGCATTCAGTGCAGCGCAGTGCGGTGGCCGAAGGCAAACACGCTATGGCGCGGCCACGTCGGTGGGGTCCTGGCAGGTCTTGTTGATTGGATGCTTGTCCAGTTTCGACAGTTGACAGAATGTTAGCAGTCACTAGTTGCGTATCAACTGCTCGCTTTATTTAGTCAGAGCCTCCCCGCCTCAGTAAGTACAGCGCAGTCACGGTGGGATGAAGCTCTGGAGGCACCAGGCTCTGGGAAGCTAGTAAGGTACCTAGGTAGGTAGGTAGGTACCTAAAGGTAGGGGCTCTCCCCTGGCATTACCTCGCGGCGCCGCTGCCTGTTCACAGATGGTCCGAGAAGCTTGCGTGAGCTGGCTGACTGGCTGCCAGCCACCATGCCTTATCCTAATACTACCTAGTATTAGAGTCGGCCAAATGCCTTCTCATCCCGCCTGGCCATGATTCCGCATCCCGAGATCTTGTCCTATCATATCTATTCTGCACCGTATCTTCTCAGCTTGTCCGCCCGGCCCTCTTCCCAGCGCGCCCCTACAGTACAAGTACTAGTAATACTTGGTAGATACCGCCCCTCCGCGTAATCCAACCCCGCCATCCATATCTGGAGCTCCAGCATCCCGGCGACAAAGCTACCGGACAGAATCGCTGTTGACTTGCTGAATTAAACCACATCACCACCACGTTGACAATCCAGACGTTCTGCACCAGCCCCCCTCGAACCTCCAACAGGGATCCAAGACGAGTAGCCAGCCATGTCGTCGCACGTCGTGGTCATCGCCACTGACCTGCGGCGCACCACTATCAAAGTCACTCCCGGCACCTATCTGAGTGATGTCCTGCAACAGGCTTGTACCAAGCTAAATCTACCGAGCGACAAGTATCTTGTGAAGTACGTCTCTCCTCTCAAATAAATCGTACATTCTTTCATGAGACTGAAGTTACTTACCAAATGCTCGATTGACAGACACAAGCAGAAGCAAGTCGACCTGTCCATTCCTTTCCGCACCTCGGGGCTCGCGCCCGGCGCAAAGCTCGAGCTCGTCCAGAAGTCAAAATCGCCCTCCGCCGTGCAGGTTGCGCTACAAATTCCACAGCCCGAAGCAAAGGAAATTCCAGGGGGTCGTTTGATAAAGAAGTTTCCCAGCGATCTCACATTGTGGAAGGTACTGCGACAGTTTGAGAGTGGCGATGCCAGCGGCGGGCGAAACATCAACATCACGGCTAGGGGGGTAGCCAAGATGACGAGCGGGACAGAAGGCGGGAGTGGGCAGCTTTACTACGAGACCCCCGTCCTGAATATCATGGGAAGAGACTTCTCGACCTTTGTGGATTTTCAAAAGACGCTGTCGCAGATCGGATACAACTCTGGCAGCGTTCTGATTCGCCTGGGATACAAAACAACGGACCAGACGCTATTCGAAGCTATGGAGCAGATCGCTCAAGCTTTCAAGGACAAAGACGAGGGGGAAGATACGACAGCGGCCTCCGCGGCAACCACTACCGCCGAGGAACCAACTGACGCGGAAACCCCCGCTGATGCATCGATGACTGATGCTCCTGGGCCAAACGAGGCGAAGGCAACAGAGCCCGAACCCATTCTCTCTGCTTCAGAAACACCTATAGACACGCCAAAGTCAGAAGCCGCATTGAATGAAGGAGGACGGTCGGAAGATGACCCCTATAAGCCTGTCAACGTATTCCTCGCGCCCTCTGGAACTACCCCTGCCGCAGCCCTGGCTCCCGTCAGCGAGACAGACTTTACGCCTTCCGTTGCGCACGCACAACTTCACCAGGCCCGCTTACTGCAGAGCTCAAGGAATAAGCGTCTGTTGTCAGACCAGGAGCTCGAGGAGAAGGCTGCGGCGGAGGAGGCTAAAGTGGCTGCAGTCAAGTCCGTTCTCGTCAAGGTACGCTTCCCCGACAACACCAGCAGCGAGTGGGAGGTAGGGACCTCTGCGACTGGTGCCTTCCTCTATGAAGCGGTGCGGCACGTTATGGCAAATCCAGCACAGCCTTTCCGGCTTTTGCTCCCAGGCGGTAAGACTGTTATCAAAGACGACAGTAGGCCGAGCCACAGTCTTATCAAAGCCTACAGGCTGAGCGGGCGTGTTCTCGTGAACCTTGTTTGGGACGACAGCGTGAAGCCTGATGTCCGGAAACAGCCCTTCCTCAAATCCAATGTTGCCAGCCAAGGACAAGCTGTCAAGGTGCCTGAGGTGCCGCAGGCTTCAGCACAGGAAGAGGTTGCAGCACCGGCGCTCGAGCCGCAGAAGGAGGAGAAAAGTAGCAGTGGAAGGGGCAAGAAGATGCCCAAGTGGCTAAAGCTGGGCAAGAAATAGCCATGGAGGGGGATGTGCAACGGTACGGATTGAAAGCATCACTTAAAGGCGTTGTATTTGAACATTTTGGCCCCGGAGATGACACATTTATCAGGGAGCGACGGCGTTAGAAACCGATTCGCCACGCCGTTAATTAGCAAGAGTCAAAACATTGAGGTTTTTTTTTTCACCATTACAGGATACAGTTGACGGGCAGGAGAGTCGGAGCTCTGTGATTTTTTTCTTTTAATGGACTTGGTATTGATTTCCTATACGCCTGCAGCCAATTATCTGCGACGGGTGTGAATTCATTTATCAAAGCCGATGAAACTAAGAGTCAAGTCATGACCACGCCAAAATTCCCATTCCAGCCCAAGATGTCTTCACATATTTTCTTTTGATTCGTTCTCGCTTGTGACTGAATTGTCAACGCTATTTACCGAAGCGAAGTAGCAATGCCAAGGGCGATTTAGTGGCCCGCACGGCGAGACTCAGCGATGACACGCTGGAGCTCGTCGACCTTCTTCTTGGCACGGCCGAAAGTACCGAGCTGTTGGGGTAACAGAGTTAGCTTTATTTATCATCCTCGTGGTAATTTTCGTCTGGTCGTCACATACTCTCTTCTTCGCGAGCTTACGGGCACGCTTGTCACGGCTGTTGCGGAGAAGTTCGATGACACGGCGCTCGTAGGGGGCGAGGCTTGAAGAGAAATGTTAGCTCTTGAATTCTGCAGCGTTGAGTCCCATTCCGGATGTTCCCCGAGCTGTTCGCATCTAGAACCACGGTTCATTGATAGCCCCGGAGAACTCTTACTCCAGACAATAGATCTTTGAAGGGAAGAAAGGATTCCAGAACTTACCCAGCAACCTCCTTGACGACCTCACGCACGAAAGCGGTGCGCTTGCTCAGGTGGCCCTTGGTGCGCGAGACACGGGGCTTGGTAGCACGAGGAGTGGTCTTCTAAATTCGGGGCAAAAGAGATAATTCGAATGTCAGCGTCCATCGTCTGCCATGGGAGGAGCGGAGAGCCAGCGACGGCCTCGCCTCGAGAGCAGAGATCCTCCACGAGGTGAGACTGCTGCTGCTGCTGGTGCAACACGTACGTGACCGCGGTTCAGACCAATGGTCAGACCGGATTTGGCGGGAGCCTCCTTGGCCATCTTTGTCGACAATCTCGGGGGGCGTTGGGGAGATTGGTGGTTGTCGAAAGCTGGATGGGTTAGTTTGGTCGTGGAAACTTCCTTTATGAAAATATGCTGCGGTGTGGGGGGGTACGAGATTCAATGTGGTGGAAAATTCGGTGCGTTTGTGGGTCACGTGAAAGGGTAAAAGCGAGTTGGTGAACTGCAATTCAATAGCACTAGTGTAACAGCTGTATAGTTTTAGATAGGACCGCCGAAATCCAAAATGCATCCCGTTAACAATAGTTTCCGGTGACGCAATGGTACTTGAAACTGGTGGGCTGTTGCAATGGTAGCAAGTAGACCTCCTATTGCAGTAGAAAAAGCCGCATGGTTCAAAGTCTAAGGTTGTGGGTTCGAGTCCCACGTCCATCGATGTTGGCACCAGTTTACTTTTTGACGGCTCGCCGTCCTTCCTTTTTTGGTGTGTGATTGAGCCCGGAGACGCCCCTCACAGCACCCACCAACGTGTGCAGCGCGCGGACCTGCAGCACCACCCCAGACGTTCCTACGAACTTGGAGGTACTCAGGTACTCACACTAAAGGCAATGCGCCAGATCGAATGACCTCACTCACGAGACCCTTCTCTTCTGCCATTCCAACTCCATCTAATATCCAACAACCACCAGCAGCGCTCTCTCCGCGAAGCGTTTCAGGCTTTATCATCCTTGCCATGCTTTGAGATTTACATCAAAGGTCAAGCGCCTGTAAGACGAACTCCATTCAATCGCTGCGATATCGGCAGATCGATTCATTCACGCAGGGAACGAGGAGATTGTTCTGCATCTAGACACAGCACAATGCGAGCACTTGCGCGCATACTTGGGATACTGCTCCTGCGTTTGGTAGCAGCAGGCCCAGCCTTACAGTCACAGGAGTCTCAAGACCCAGATGAGTCGGCATCGTCGATGGAAATATCTGTCGGCTTCTTCTCCCAACTAGAGCGGCTGGCCCGCCTTGTTGACATCAGCTACTGCATCGGCAATACGGGCGTCAGTGAGCCCTTCAACTGCGTATCCCGTTGCAACGAGTTTCCTTCCGTGACGCTAGCGACCACATGGAACACAGGTATCCTCATGAGCGACAGTTGCGGCTACGTTGCCGTCGATCACGGTGAGCGGCGAGGGGACGGAGGCGAAGGGCAGGTGGGGGAGAAGGCCATTATTGTCGCTTTCCGTGGGACATACAGCATCACCAATACTGTACTTGACTTGAGCACTATTCCCCAGAAATACGTGCCCTATCCCTCTCCCGACCATGGGGGTGGAGAGCCTCTAGAGAAGCCTGAACACGAATGTACCAATTGCACGGTTCACTGGGGCTTTTTACAGTCATGGAAGATGGCCCGTGAAGAGGTTATTCCCCAGCTATCGACGTTGAGGGAGAGATATCCTGACTACCCCATCCATTTGGTTGGGCATAGTCTAGGCGGGGCTGTGGCCTGTCTGGCCGCCTTGGAACTGAAGGTCTCTATGGGCTGGGACAACGTTATCACCACGACATTTGGCGAGCCGCGCGTGGGAAATGATCATCTCGTCGGCTTTGTCGACAAGGTATTCGGCCTCGAAGGGGATCTGGGTCTTGAGAATCGCACATTCCGACGAGTTACGCACCAGAACGACCCCGTTCCCCAGCTGCCACTCGAAGAATGGGGCTACAGGGCGCATGCGGGCGAGATCTTTATTGCAAAGGAATCTCTATCGCCCTCCGAGACGGATGTTCATGCGTGTATCGGTGACAACGATCCCAGCTGCAGCGACGATGGCGATAGCTACGCCCGGTACAAGCTCTGGCGGCTCTTCTCCGCCCATCGGGACTATTTCTGGAGACTGGGTCTTTGCGTGCCGGGGGGCGACCCGGCAAACTGGGGCAGGGAACCGTATCAGCCTGTCGAAGACGAGCTGTAATGATTGAATGGTTGGATGAATGGTAAAAAAAAAAAGACTGTTTTGGAGGGCAGGTAGTGGTTTTGATTTTTTTTCTTATTTTCTTCTTCTTTTGGGCACTGTACAGGAGCATCTACGTTGGCGAGCCTTTAACCCTATCACATAATTTGTGGTCCATCAATATACCCTTCTATCACTTCATCGTGGAACAGGAATAGGAGTCGAGAACAAGGGTTGTTCGAAAACAAGACTCCTTAGTAAATGTCCGCTAGGTGCACCAGCTCTTCGTTGATCTCTCCTACATCGTACGAAGGCAGAGCCTTACGGCAGTCAGAGGGATAATAGTATGAGCTGACAAGTGCAAGGTACTAACTACTACTAGTAAACATGCTGAAGCACGTGGAAAAGGCAACGGTCACCGGTCACTGCGGTCAGGCAAACCTTTTTTTTTCCCCCTACGCAGCCCACCGGTATGGTAGGCTGCATGAGAAAAGCGCGCTTATGCTGTCGGCCAAGTGGTACACAATTATTCGGGACCCGTGGGATGGTGAAGGGTGGTGAAAGGGAACCTGGTGAAACAGAGCGTCTAGCCAGCCGCCCCCTACCAGAAAAAAAATGTTCCTAGTGGGCGCGTATGGCAATGAATGAGGCTGCCACGCATTACATCGACTTTACCTGACAGGCGGGAACCAAGCGGATAGTCAGTCTAGCACGTGAGATCTCAAGAAGGTGGTACTACTAGTATTAACTTGTACTACTACTAGTAGTAGGAGTAGTACCGCACGGGTAGCGTTAGCAGATTGGCTCCGTCAAGACTCACGAGTCACAACTTGAACGACGATGATAAGCGCCTCCGCCATCCCACCAGTAGGATACTCGTACACGATACATCCCAGAGCCCAATCAAAACATCCCCGCTTCTTCAAGGCCACGGCTGTTCTTGCACGCTTTGTACTCGTCGCGCGCACCCGCTCGAGATGAGTCCCAATTTCCAGGATGGAAGATGAGCCGGGCAGCACGCGCGGTACCCTCCGACGCAGACGTACTCCGTACTTGTGGACGTACTTGTAGACGTTGGCGCAGACAGAGACTAGACACAGCCCAGCTCTTGCAGGGTCAGTCGCGGCCGCGCCCAGTCCAGACCCGTACAAGTAGTCTGTCTGTTCATGCTGGGCTTTCGGCTTCCTCGCCACAAGCGCCCAGCATCAGTTCCGGATCATGCTGTGACCCGATATACAAGTACACAGAGCGCAGCCGGTACGCACATGAAGACATTGGATCCTCCTCCTGAGCCGATGATGGACTCGACGGTCAACAGCAATGATCTCCTGCTTTCCGAGATGAGAGGTGGGGCTGGACATTGGAGTGTACCTGTACATATATGGAGTACATGTAGAAAGACGAGCAAAAGCAAACAATGAGAAGCTTCAAGCACAACTTCAACAGGACGGGGTACGGTTGCGTGCCATCCCCACCCCCCGTCCCTAAGTTCTGCTCATGCGTACCCTACTTTGGAGATGAATTCCAAGTACGTTGTAGTCATAGCCATGGCCCTACGAACATCACTGGATTTGGCGCTTCTAGACTTGAGATGATGTGCTCGTTGATGCCAGATGCTGTTAGACGACTGGCGACCCTTCGCCCGGTAAGAGTGAACGGTGCTTCATTCGTTGGTCACCATCCCCCGCTATCCCCAGTATTGACGATGGGAGCCGCCCGATACACTACCTAAGCTAGTACCTTACTACCTTAGGGAAGTTAGCACGGTACCTATCAACGTGAACCGCCTAAGCAAGAGGGCCAGGCGGCTAGTGGGGGTTCTGTTAGCGGTTCAAGCCTGCAATCTGCAGCGGCCGAGCCCCTAGCTCCCGCCTGTGAAAATCTCACCATGGGCACTGCGTCGGGCCCACGGAGGGCTCTGGACGCTGCCACCGGCCCTGCCAACAGCGCCAAGTTTATACCGTCCAATGCCGCCACCCTATCTACCACACTATTAAGTATTGCTGTAGCACCGCCTTACCTTGCCTTAACGGTGCCCGCCCGTTGTGCCTGTATTCGTAGGGGGATTACTGCCTCTGGACAACCCAACAGCAGTCCGCAAAAACTTCAGTAGCTGCTGTGGACAACCCTGTAACCGACCCTGTAATCGACCCTAAGACTCCAGCTGAAGCCCCTACGACAGGTACTCATAGGAACCCAAGTCGCTGGAGTTCAAACCCAAAAACCAAGGCCAAAATATAAACACATTCTTATCCTCAACGCCTCACCCACGCCCTCCGCCTTCCCCCCCCATCTCTCACACTTTTCCCTTTTGTCCCCCACCAACGCCCAACAACAAAAACTACTCCTCACCACCTTCCTACCGAATCTTCGATTTATCCGTCTTTTCTACTCCCTCACACAGATAACCAGAATCATCATGACTTCCGAGGTAAGCTACCAGTCTTTTTTTTTTCTTTGCCCCGTGCCTGAGCTCTTCTTCATATATGGTTTGATGCCGGACGACACCCACACACGCCCATTGCCTGCAACCCCTCAGCCGGCCGTTGCGCCAGCATCGTCGTACCGCGCCTCGCCCCTTTCACTCTGAACTTTAACTGAAGCTACTATTTCCATATTCGTTCATGCACAGGAAGCTAACCATCTACTTCACAGCGTGAAAGGTTTGTTCTACCCGTATAGATGGCGGCATCTGACCCCACCCGAAATCCTCCTTTCCCGCCCTGACACACAGCTGAGTTGACACGAACTGAGCTGACGAGCCATTCCAAACTTACAGCAAGACCTTCCTCGCCCGTCTCTGCGAGCAGGCCGAGCGTTACGATGAGATGGTCACCTACATGAAGGAGGTTGCCAACCTCGGTGGTGAGCTCACCGTTGACGAGCGCAACCTTCTCAGCGTCGCCTACAAGAACGTCGTTGGAACCCGCCGTGCCTCATGGCGCATCATGACCTCGATCGAGCAGAAGGAGGAGACCAAAGGCACCGAGAAGCACATCTCTACCATCAAGGGCTACCGTCTCAAGATTGAGCAGGAGCTCGAGAAGGTCTGCGAGGATGTCCTCAACGTTCTCGACGATGCTCTCATTCCCAATGCCGCCTCTGGCGAGTCCAAGGTCTTCTACCACAAGATGTACGTGCATACCTCAACAACGAGGTCTTTTCCAACCAGGAACACTTTTGCTGGGAAAAATCAAACCCTCGTCTCTCCCTAAACTGCCGGCAACGACCCCTACTGACCGCTTTTCCTCGTTCCAGGAAGGGCGACTACCACCGTTACCTCGCTGAGTTTGCTACCGGCGACAAGCGCAAGACTGCTGCTACTGCCGCCCACGAGGCCTACAAGGTTTGTTGATACATCAGACATCGCGGACTGCCAGCGCAGCTCGTGCCTCCTGTTCACGAAAGCTAACCGTTCTCTTTCTACCAGAGTGCCACCGATGTTGCTCAGACCGAGCTTACCCCCACCCACCCCATCCGTCTCGGCCTTGCACTCAACTTCTCCGTCTTCTACTACGAGATCTTGAACTCACCCGATCGTGCTTGCCACCTGGCTAAGCAGGCCTTTGACGACGCTATCGCAGAGCTTGACTCTCTCTCTGAGGAGTCCTACCGCGACAGCACCCTCATCATGCAGCTGCTGCGCGATAACCTCACCCTCTGGACTTCTTCTGAGGGCGCTGAGGGCGAGGGCCAGGGCTCTGGCGAGGCCAAGAAGGAGGAGGGTGAGGCTGCTAAGCCAGCAGAGGAGGAGGCCAAGCCTGCTGAGGAGCCCGCTCCTGAGACGACCTCGTAAAATCCTCCCCCATCCTTTCCCCCTCACGATACCATACCCATCTCGGTCAGGTAGAAGCCGAGATGCATTCTTGCCCGGGTTTGATTTCGCCTTGACTGCAGCCAAGCGAGGTGCCGGGTCATGTTTACAAAGGCTGTGTGGCTGTTGATATACATTTGCCCTCTTTACAGCACGCGCTGTTCTTAAGGCAAATAAGGGAAATGGGCGACTGAGATTGGAGTTTTGGGGAATGGTACGGATCCGCGGCATGAATTCCTCTTGCAGCACTGGCTTTTTAGAGATTTGCAGGTTCTCATTTGTTTTATCATGACGAAGCAAGGGCCTGTGATTTCTTTTTCTCTCTCTCACTTGGAGCTGATCCAGCTGTTGCAACAGTTTCTCCCCGCCTTCATGGCGCGCATCTTTGTTATTAGCCCTGATGCCCAAGACAGTTCTGCTCCGATTCCTGGAGATGACGGAAATGCCTTTTTCATTTATCTTGTTCCCTCCCCCCCGTTTTTGCCCCCACGTCACGCTGCTGTTGTGTTGCTTCTTTCTTGCACCCGCCTCGTTTTTTTATACTAAAAAAGAAAAATATTCCCGTCTCGGCGCTTGATAGGAGATTTTCTTGGCTTTATTTTTTGTAGACGCCTAGATTACTCCTCCCTCTGCGGGTTCTTCTCTGTAGAGGTCCCGCACAAGCAACTGACTACTTCCTCCATCACTTTGACATCGGGGCTTTCCCCGAAGGTCATGATACGCATTGGTCTCCTAGGGGAAATGGGGGCCTGTGCGGTGTCATTATTCTGGCTCTTGGTCGACAAGAAAACATCAATCTACTAGATTGGTAGTCTTCTGTCGCATTTAGATTGGGTGAAGGAGGAGCTTTTGCCGAGACGTCAATTAATCAATGAAAAATTCAAACACACCCCGCCCACTTCACTCGTGTGGCTTCCACCAAGAGACGTGAGATTATGTGAGCTTGGTGGCAATGGATTCAAAATTACTGGGACTAAAAATCATTATCATGTTCATGCATGAGGTATATAAACAATTCCCAAAGCATCCTCGAAAAAAGGTCGAGTTGGGGATGTATCCCTGGGTGAGCCGCAACTGGTGATTACACCGAGGCCCCTGGGTATTCCTCCTCCACCATGGCCGTCGTGACATTCGTATTTCATTATATCATGTAGTAGTCAGCTCGTGTCCGAAGCTCGTAGGCGAACAACTCGCCCCCATCTAGACATTCCGTTCTAGCAGCCTTGCCGCACGCTCTAGCCTCTCCTTAGTTGCTAGTAGGCCCCTGCCCCCATGGCCGCTGTTGTCCCGATCTAGATCCTCGTCTTCGTCGCCAACGTCGATACCTCCAGGAGCAGCGATGCTGGTTCTTGGGTGCTCCTTATACATGTCCGTCCGAATGTCCTGATCCCAGATGTCCTCTGGCTTGATGCCTTCCTCCATCGAACGACCTGACAGACGACGCACCAAACGCCGCCAGATGCTCGGGCGACGTGAATGGCCGACGCCGCTGCCGTCGTGTGGATTGAAGTTGGCGTTGCTTGCGGAAGAGGATGAGCCGGTCGATGAGGACGATGCGATGCTCGGTGAAGGGTTTGCGGAATTTGCGGTTGAGGAGGTAGAGAGGGAAGCGTGCTGTGCGGCAGCCACCTCGGTACGCCAAATGTCTATCCTGTTGTGCTTGGAGGGTGAGATGTACTGGGGCGGTAGTGCAGTGGCCGTGGTGAGTGTCGCGATTGGGTCCGACATTTTGAGTATTATGGGGTATGGTAAATAATAGATGCTATGTAGATCGATCTGATGATTTTGAAGGCCGGATAGTTTTTCGGGAACTTTTCTCGGTGTGAGATAAATTTCACACAAAAGTCGTCTTCTCTTCTAGGCTCGTAGCTCGAGGGGCTCCGGGAGTGGGTTGTAGTCGCTTGCTCAAGGCGGCGTTGGAGCTTCGCCGTGGTCGCGTGATCGCTTTCAATCAAAGGTAGGGAAGAAACACGGATGGGCTGGTGGTTTGGCGTTTATGCCCGCGGCCAATGGTCTCCCGTGGGTCTCTCGATAGTGCGGGAGCAATCAAGATCCGTCGATCGTGTCTTAGATATTTCAACAGGTGCCGCAACTGGTCGTCCTCCCCTGTGACAGAGATAATTGGTGCCAGCGGTTGGGAATGAAAGCAGTAAGGCGAATTAAAAAGCAAGGTGGAAGTACCAAAGGCTGGAGGAAGGCCGATGGAAAGGACTAGCAAGGCACGGGAGAGGCAAAAGGCAAAGCCCGTGGTCGACAGGCAGGAATGGCGTGTGTGGCGGCGGTGCTCCCGTATGAGGTATAAGGTACTAGGAGGATGCGCATGGAGGGGAGGATCCGAGCAGGTGAGAGTTGCGGGTTGCTCAAGACGGGACGAGCCTGCTGATCACAAGATGTGGCGTAAGATGTGTCACTCAGGCCAGGTGCTGTCGCTCCCCCTCTTGTGTGTGTGTGGTGTGTGTGTGTGTCGTTATCTCCTAGGTAAGGTATTAATGTACGCGCACACGAGCGTACCGGGACTTCTGGCGGTATGCGAGGGCGAAGGTGAGTATTAATGGTGTTAGCGTAGAACTGGGTGAACGTGATGCAAGTGCCAGGACTGCTAGACTAGTAATAGTAGTGTATGTAGTAGTCGTCGTCGGTGTCTTGACTTTGACTTGTTTTGTCTTGGTCCAGGCTGGTCCTGGTCCTGGTCGAGGTCTTGGCTCAGATTCTCCCCGCCGCTATTACTGTGATACGTTGTAAATTGTAATGCCCGGGAAGGATTTGGACAACAACGGCCGCTGGAGTGGTGCGTGCGTGCTTGCACAAGAGTGAGCTGCAGCTGCAGACTGGAGTACAGATATATGTACAGTGCTGTACAGACGCACGAGCACAGCGCTGGTGTGACGCGAGGTCGCCGGTGCGTCGATGCGTCGATGCGTCGATACGTCCTTGCGATGCCTGCTGCGTTTTTGTGGCAGTAATTACTGTCCGGATATGTACCAGTCTAGCAGGTGTCTCGCTCGCCCCGCCAAAAGGTCGTACAGTACTCCGTACTTGTGATGTGCTGCGTGTGTGCGTGCGTGCGTACGTGCGCGTGCGTGCTTGTGAGGGAGGGACTGGGATTCTTTTGAATTCTGGAGACTGGATGCAGGGCGGCAGTTGACAGCAGCTGGCTGGTTGGTTGCGTGGTGGCTGCTTCTGGTGGGGAATGAAGGAGGCGGAGGAATAACCCAAGTCGACAGATCTGCCTCTGCGTCTGCGAATGGCGTACAAGTACTTTCTGTACTACTCAGAGTTATAGCACTCTGTAAGTCAGGGTACTTTGAGTTGAGTATGTAGGATGGACCTTATTTCTGACTGGCATATGGTGGATGAGCGATTCGCGATGACCCCCGTTACTGAGCAAAATGGGTACCATGTAGAAAAGCAAACAAGTGTGTTGTAGATGGGAGAAAGAGAAGAAAAAGAAGGAGAAATTGGACATTGGAAGGGGAGGACGATGGAGAGGAAGGAAGTTGAAAACTCTTCTTCGAGTTGCCATGACTGGAGACGGTGACTGGAGACTGAGTTACGATGATAGTACTTCTACTGGTATTACCACTATAATTTACTTTGAAAGGGAGTATATGTACATTTTTGCTAGTAGTGCTAGTTGGCTTCAGTTAGGAGTCATTCAAAGGCCAGCTAGTCGGAGGCTACAGTCAATGCAGGCAGGCGACGTGCCTTCTTCCTGCCACTGCAACCACTACCCCCAGGTACCTACTAGTAATTACCACTACTATGACCACCGGAGGTAGTTTCTGATAGCGCCGGCCTGGCATAGGAGCCGCCCCGAATATCGGATCTTGCGGGGGTGGAGATCATCTGCTAGCACGAGCACTTTTCAATACCAGTAGTAAAACTAATCAATTAGTAGGGCTGCTAGTACCTTACTCTGTGCTCGCGATTCATTAGCTCAACTAGCAGTAGCACTAGTTGTACGTCGCAATCATCGGCGCCTCATTCACGGTGGGTTGTTCTACACTAATCCAGTAATTCGTTCGTCACGAGCCTGAACCAAGAACTTCCGTCCCCTTCGGTCGGCGAATGGGAGGCACCCTAAGTTGGCCTCGACTGCCGATCCCCGGCCAGCATGGACTAAGAATACCTCAGATACGTTGTACTCCTTGGCACCATGTCCTACTCCGTACACGGGTACAGGTAATGATTAGATAGTACTCCGTAGTGCTTGTAGTGAGGTGGGCAGCCATCGTACTAATATTCAGTCAGACAATACTCGACCAATTTGGAGAAAAGGGACAGGAAACCTCCGACTGTCAGACACGGCAGAGAACAATTTATTCGCCGGGGGGGAGGCTAATGGGCTTCTGCTAACAATTGCATCGCCATGCCTAGTCAAAGACTTTTTGGGTGCATTGCCTGAATTTCGTCCCTTGACTCCCCCACCTAACTTACTAGACATGGCATGTGATCTAGTCGAGACATGAGTGAGTAAGGTAAGGAACTACAGGTCTAGTAATTCCCTAAGGTATAGGTACGGAGTGGTGGCGGCAGTAGGTCCTAGCCGCCAATTAACGATTCTCCTGGTAAGAACGGGGCCTCTTCGCTCGTTCCCATCTATACCAGAGGTCTACTCAGCGTAGACTCTAGCGTAGGCATCTTCGATAAAGTACGAGAGGACTCGTGATGTGAACTTTCATACGAGTACCAATTTGAAGGCTGTAGAGTACGCCGTAGTATCAAGTCCGTGCCATCGGCAACATTGTATCAGCGCTTTCTGCGTGCGCTTGTGTCCCTGTCCCCCCTCTTCTATAGCAATCGCAACCAGGGTTATCCCAGAATGCATTGGTATGCAAGGTACCGGTATATGTATTTGTACGACTGCAAATACAACAACCGCGAAAATCCCCCCTCCCCCCTCCTCTTCCAGAACCTTGCATATTTTCAATTAACCGCAGCAACCGGAATGAATATGCTCCCTTGTGGCTCTCGCTCAGCGACAGCCTGGAATGGCTCCGAGGGCACCACAGGTAACCCTGCCTTGGCCTCGGCCGGGGACGCCTACTCCGTAAGTAGGTACGGAGTAAATACCACCTGCCTTGCATTCCAGTTTGCATGGGGTTAAGTGTACGTAAACCACCTGTGCGTAGTACTATAGTAGGTAGCGAATGTGCCCATTAATTGAGGAAACGTACGACTGCTGTACAAACTAGGTAGGTGCCAACGGCAGTCCCTGGCGGGGGGCGGGATGGGGGGTTTTATGAAGATAGATTCTGGCTATAACAGTCCTCAGTAGCAGGCTGACCGCCTCGCCTTATTCCGCCCGCCTCAGATCGGACGCGACACTAACACCACACATCGGACCACACGCGGCTCATTCTCCTACTTGCATGTTATCCTACCTTATACTCACTACTAGTACACATTAATTTACTACCTTTAGTGGTACTTTCATCATGGTGTCGCTGGCAAGTTTGTCTAAACCAACGGGATATTGGGTATATTTTTCACCTTTGTTTTGACCTTGGTAATGGCTTCATGGAACTAAGTACTCCGTGATGGTCATACACAGGGCATGTCCGTCAGGGTCGGCAAAAGAAAAATCCAATGGGATCACGCTCAGGCCCTTATTGTTAAGGCACCGACGGGTTCCAGCCTTCCAGGACCCCTGACTGGCCGTGCCTTGTGCAGGCGCTTGGACGTAGGAGACGTGCTATCCTTGATGTCCGCGTCCCCACAAAGGGGACCGACCCTTTACGGACCGATCGAATGCTGCATATTCAAGCTCATGCTGTTCGCTATCGATTTCCCCAATCAACTCGATAATGGTAGGAGGACGGACCAGCATGGTTTCCTGTGCAAGGCTGTGATCGCCAGGCAGCCGCAGAACACCCACCATCCCGCCAAGCGGACGACGCACAGCCCGTGTGAAGACAAACAGAACCTCTCCTTGCTTGTGCCTTGTCCCAGCCTTACTCACTGTCCTCTTTTACTATAATCGGCACGATCTTGCGATGCCTGCCTGGACACATGAACCACTCCCAGGGCCCGGTAAATCCAACCAAGGTCACATCAGCTTTCTCAAGCGCTGCGGTCTATGAACCCTCATGACGAGCGGCATCAAAATCAATCATATCAACCCGGTCTTCAGATAAATCGCCTGCGTATATGTATACCGCACTGATCAGCCTTTACTACTAGGCTGCAACGTCTCCCAGCCTCCCATATCACTGCCATTGTCATCCAGCGAGTCCAACAGGTCCATCGGCCCTCCTCTTTGTGCTGGATGCCGTGAAGGCTTGGGAGGAGCCGATACGCTCCCGTTCTTCGAGGCTCCTGGCTGGGACCCCCGACCGCCGACCAGACTGGCTAGTTCTGCGGTTGAGCTGCCCATGGTCGACGATCGGCTGGGCTGAGTTGGGCCGCCGCCACCAAAGCCGTAGCCGCTAGAGTGGGATGCCACTGGCGAAGTGACATTTGCTAGATGAGCCGGCTTCTTGGCCACTGGTGGTGCTGGCTTGCCACGTGAGCTCGTGTCGTGGGAGCTTTGTGAAGCTGCTGATGTTGGGCGCAGAGGCTGCTGAAGGCCGTGGAATTGCTGCGGGCTTGCTCCCGAACTGGTAGTAGAGTATGCAGCGGAGCTTGGAGGGGCCGTTCCCTGCCGCCGCGGGGGAGGAGGTGGAGGTGTCGTTTGGTCATTAGCCAGGTTCATCCGCCCAACTTTGGCGGCGAGGTTGCCAGAGTCATGAGCCGGTGGCAGCTTCCTAGGCGTAGGACTCTGTGCCATGCTGCCCATAATATTGGGCATGGTCACCTTCTCGTACGGCGAGCTGGATAAGCTTGAGAGCGAAGCCCGTGAAGACGACCGCGAGACTGATATCCAATCCTGTTCCTCTTGATGTCCAAACGGATTCGAGGGTCGATTGGGATTCAGCGCCATCGGCTGGCCTCCTCTGTCCTGAGGCACTGGTACCTGCACCCGAGCAGGTTGCTTATTATCCAACCACCACTTCTGACGGTCGGAGCTTGCTGGCGGCAGTCCCGGCTCGATAGCATCGTAGCCTATCAGGTCCTCATCCTCGGTTTCGTCGTAATCTCCGACATGAGAACCAGCCTCCCCCACATCGGCCGTGCGCCGTCGGTATAGCTCCTTGCTAATCTTCTCCCTCCGGGCCTCATCGACCAGGCTCACTCTGCAGTCAAAAGTGGCAAAGACGGGCCGGTGGTCCGAGAAACGGAGAGGTGCTGAGCCGTAGAGATTTTGGCGCAGGCATTGGCCCTTGCGCAAAATACGGTCTGTCCACGCCGGAATACGCGCTTTCTCGCTGCATCGCGTCTTCCCATTAGCGATCTGGACTCGAATTCAGGATTCTACAATGCACTTACGAAGTATCGTATTCGTCTGTACCAAGATCGAATCTGTAAGTCGGTAGGAACGTGATTCGGGCTTCAGAATAGAATGGAAACGCCAAGCCAGCGACCATCTGGAGATTAAGTTGGTCGTTCTCATACAGCGACTCCAGATCTTGCCTCTTGACCAGAGAACGAGCCGTCTCGGAGCTGAGTCCAATGCGATAGTTGAAATCGCCTAGCCATATGACCGCATCTTTTCCAAAGAGTTAGCAAACAACACGTCTCGCAAGTGAGGTCTAGCGAAGGAATGCATATACGTACCGTGGTCATCGATCCCTCTGTTTCGCTGGAATCGAAGGCCATGGTGGATGGTTGCATAGTCCCTGTTCCGCTCGTCGTAGTTGGCGAATCCTGCTGCCAAATGGGCCGTAACGAAGCAGATCTGCGTATTGGCAAAATCGAAACGAATCGCTACAGCTCCTTTGTTCCCAGCCATGCCGGACATGCCAGTCTTCTTGACACTGCCCTCTACATTCTTAATCCTTGCCAGCGCTGTGGTCTTGACAAATATACACAGCGCTGCCCCAACTAGTTGGCCGCTGCGCAGCAGAACGTACTTGTCTCCTCCAAGAGCTGCTTGACGCCGGTTCAGGGTTCGTTGTACGGCTTTCTCCCATAGGCCCTTTCTAGCTGGATCGCTATTCATGATTTGTTGGGGACTTAACTCTACAATCTCTTGAAAGCCAACGGCGTATATTTCGGGCTGAGCCGTGCCAACTGAAGGTGGGAACAGCCACGGGGACAAATCTGTCTCGATGCCCTCAGTACGGCCGTTGAGATTGAAGGTGCCGACCCAGATACTGATGTTCTTGAATGAAGTAAACTCTTCACTGCGCTTGCCAAGCTCCATTGACACGTAGTCGCTAATGGGATCGTACAGATGTACCGGCGCTTGACTGACGAGTCGGCCGAGGAGCATGTCAATGGTGATCTGACGGGAGGGATCGAGGAAATTGTTATGGTAGATGCGCTGGACCGATTTGCGCATGTCCGCAAAGGCTCCTGCAAGAGACATCTTTCCATGCCGAGTAAAGGATGTCTTCAAGGCACCTGTGCCGGCATAGATCTTGGATAAATGATCGCCGTTGTCAGCCCATATGCTTGAGTGACGCATCCAGAAATCCGACGTTGCAAACTCCCCGCGGTGTCCGAGGAATGCTTCGACGGCCATCTGGGAGATGAGTGTCTGGATTAAGTTGGTCCGGTCTAGACAGTCCAGGCAGTTGGTCCGGAAGACACCTTCTTGTTGCAAGACGACAACCATGCGTCTTTCTTGCAGACCGTCAAGCTCGGCCGATGCATCATCGGTCTCCTGGGCGAGATAGTAGGCGAAGCCATCGGTCGAATCCTCGATGTAGCGGCGGATCCCTCGTGCCGCCTCGTAACCAGCAGGACCTTTGGTCTCAGCGTGAAAATCATACCGAGTTTCTCTCAATAGCGCGTGATCAGGGGTCTCTCCTGCCCCTGGACGACTCAGCGGACAATGTCTAATACCGTTTGTGTACAGAGTGCTGAGCTCCACCTCGCTCGGTTTGGTTTCGCTTAGTAAATTCACTACATGAACGGCACCGTATGTCTGCTCCAATTCCTCAAAGTGCTTGTTAAATGACGGCTGCGTGCCTTCTGGAGATCGCGTCACAGTGATATTCTGTCTCCCAGGTACTAGATCGGCAGCCTGCTCCCAAAAGACGGGGACTGAGCCTCTGACTTGAACATAGGAGAAGAAGGCGCCCGCAGGGCTCCAAAAGGTAGTCTCTGACTCGACGAAGTTGGCCACATGGCCATCGTCATCGATACCTCGCGAGTTGAAGCGAGTTCCAGCTCGTCGACAGGACAGGCGCGAGATGAGGGTTAGGAAGGAAGGTCTTCCCGACCTGACTTTCAATGGGGACGAAGACTGGGGGATCGTCATAGTTGTACAAGAGCCCCTGAACGCCGATGTCAAGATACGAGAATTGTCGAGAGCTTCGCGGTCCCGATCCATGAGCCTCGAGCGGAACTGAACCAAGGGGCTGATCATAAACGAATTCCATAAAAACGCATCGTCAAAATTATTGATATCAAAAGAGTTCGAGTTGACGGGTCTGCGCGCAGTATGTTAGCCCTCTCGCGCTTGGGAACAACATATGATTTTGTTTCTTCTGGGAAAGGGAGGGCCCTCATACCTGTCCTGTGCCCTGTTCGTTACATCAAAGTCCGTACTGTAATAGAAAGAGCCGTTGCTCAAGAGCTTCCTTAGCTCGTGGCATGGGTGCTCTATCGCCACATCCCGGCGCCCAAGATTTTGCCCGTAAGCTGAAGACTGACTGTAGACGGATGCATTATCCGATACATCGGACTCCAAGGCGTCCAAGGGCACGACATCATCATAATCTGCGCTGCTCAGGCAGTAAAACGCGACGCCTCCGATTCTTTCCACAGTCTCCCCGGGGCGCACGGTAGCCGCCCTCGCAGCATCGGTGATCACGGCTAGGAAGACCTCGCTGTTGGCAGTGATGAGCCCTAGAGTTCCATAGATTGGTCTTGGGGTCAGAGGACGGTAGTCTTGAAGCAGCTTCTCGGAGACGGGCGAGAACTCCACCATGCACCTCGCGACCGCGGAATCTCCACCTGTATTTCGTGACTTGGTTGAGGGCAGAGAAACTTGCGATCCGTTAGCACTCGCATCGCTAGTCGTAGAGCTGTATCGGAGGATCAAAGCGTGGGAGGTAGAAACGACGGCGATGGATCGATGGGGATAGTCGCGGATATAAAGCTCGCAGGACTTCTCAGAAGCGGGAGGTTGAGAGCTCCACGTCCCAGGTGGAGGCAGAGGGATGTCCATGTTGACTAGTAGGGCAGAGGACCAGCGTTTATCGTTGGAGTTAAGAGGGCGTTGGCGAGGCGGCAGCTGGGATACGCGAGGCGAGGTAAGATGGTTAAGCATACGATTGCTCCATCGCAGCGGCCAACCTGACGATCGGTTTGAGGAAACTGATGCTTCAGACGTAAGTAGTACCAAATGCCATGTGTGTTTGATTTGTTTGTGCCGTGATCGGGGCAAAACAGCTTGATAAGTATTAGATTTTGGAAATACAGTAATACTGGACTTGGTTGGTAGGTGGTCGGGGTGCTTGTGGCGGGGTGTATCCAACAAGTAGTACCAAGCAGGTAAGGTATAGATAGTAGTATGGTAGTCAGTAGCCAGGTTGTAGGTAGCTTGCTTGCTTGGCCTGGTCAGCAATTGGGCGGCGACGCAACCTCCATACCAGGCCTGCAATTTTCACTTTTGGGCACGCACTACGACTTTGACTGCCCTACCTACCTACCTTGCTCTGCCACTTGAAATGCTTGAGTTTGCTTTGTATTACAACGCGACAGTCCTTTATTCGAACCTCCGACGTACATGTTAGGTTCAGACATGACTTGAATTATGTACGAAACTTGATGACCAATACCAAAGGGGTCGTGTCAAATGGCCATGGCTCTTGTAAACCCCATTGATATTTTCATTCAACTCGAGTATACCTCAAACTTAGCACACACAGGCGAGAGGATGAGCTGTTAATAAAAAAAAAAGCCTAGAGAATGTATCAGAAGATCATTGTAAAGTGAGAAAATGATCAAAACCGCTTGATTTTGCCATATGTGTGGGACGATGATTATCGCTTTTCCCGCACGTCTAAAGATGATGAATAGGTGGAGCGTCAACGGTACCACTGGCAAGAAGACAAACAATTAAACGGTGTAAGAATGTGCGACTACAGGCTTCAGATTCGACATTGAGATCATGCTCTCCGATTGGAGAGCGTTCATTCTCTTCCTATCATATGTTTGTTTGTATAAATCATCACCAGCCATGATGAAGAAACAAAGTTGTGAGATTGGCGCCGGTGTCAAGAAAAGCAGTAAAGAGAAAAAGCAGCTGAGTCATCAGACGGTGAGCTAGGACGGATGCGGACCAGCGACATGGATTCCAACTTGAAGTACCCCAAGGTAGCCGGAGCTGTGATTTCAGCGAAGAGAGGAACTCTGCAGCTCCAAAAAAAAACAGCCACCCACTGGCAGTGTACTCCGTAACCGAGTCCCAGGTGACGTGCAGGGAAAGCGGGCCCTTTACCACCCCCAACGAGCCAACCACCTTGGCCCTGTTAGGTTTGCTTCACTTCTCCCGCGCCGGCCCTCCAAACTACACTGCCTTGTCAATCCTTCACCACCTTAATCGATCACCAGCTTCCATTACCACGCCCCTCGCACTTTCTGGCGATCGCACAAAAGTCATTTCGGGAAGCTTGACGCGATGAGTGATTTCGGTCACTATGGCGGCTCTGAGGAGGAGTACGCGACGGTGCGAAAGCACAACGCCGATGTGGTAAGTTCCTAAAGCCTTGCGAACATCCCTTCAATCTATCGTGAGGCAAAATGCTAACATCGCTGCTCAGGAATTGGCTCCTGATAACTTCGAAAATTGGGAGAATCTGATCAAGTCATGCGAGTCCCTCGAAGGCGGTCTCAACCGCAATTCCAGCCCGCAAGCTCTCGCGACTTTTCGCGATGCCTACGATCGCTTCCTACTCAAGTTTCCACTGCTTTTTGGCTACTGGAAGAAGTATGCCGACATGGAGTTCAATATCGCGGGTCCGGAATCAGCAGAAATGGTATGAGAAGACACAAGCACCAGCGCGCGCAATACTCTTGGGGAGAGCTAACGTGGGCCCGCAGGTTTACGAGAGAGGCATTGCCAACATCACCCATTCTGTCGACTTGTGGACTGAGTATTGCTCCTTCAAGATGGAGACGACCCACGACCCACACCTCGTCAGAGAGTAAGTAGCGAAGGCACCGTTTCCCCCTTTCCTTTAACCATATCTGCCAAGGCAGTCCGATCCGCCGATCGTCATGGTAGAATCACTCAACAACACGCGCGCGATCGCTCCGCTTCATTGTCGACGGTCGGATGGTGAGCTATGTCTGCAAGAGCCCTACCCTCTCGGGATACTCTCTTACGCTATCTTACCAGGCTCTGTTGATGTTGTTCCTGCTCATTCTCAGCTTCACGTCGCTCCTCTAACAGCACACCTCTTCACACCTTGCCGAGTTCAGAATCCGCCTTGACGAGTCGTTTTTTCATGGTGTTTTCCCCTATTGTATTGATCCTCCTCTGACCCCCACCCTCATTCAGCGCTATGGCGTGACCCGTTTACTAATCTAGAGGTATAGTCTTTTCGAACGCGGAGCCACATTCGTAGGGTTGGACTTTCTCGCGCATCCGTTTTGGGACAAGTATATCGAATATGAGGAGCGCCAGGAAGCGCAAGATCGCGTGTACGCTATTCACGCCCGCATCATACGCATACCCATGCACCAGTACGCTCGTTACTACGAACGGTTTCGCAATCTATCGCATAATCGACCACTCAACGAGGTGGCATCAGACGACGTTATTGAGCGATTCCGGTCCGAGGTCGACGCAGAGGCTGCCGCCTATGGAGGCGTTCAGCGCCCTGAACTGGAAGTGGAACGCGACATCCGGGGCAAGCTCGACAGCATGTACTACGAAGTCTTCACAGCGACGCAGAATGAGGTTTCCAAGCGCTGGACCTATGAATCCGAAATCAAGCGGCCATACTTTCACGTCACAGAGCTGGAGCATTCCCAGTTGAGCAACTGGCGCAAATATCTTGACTTTGAGGAAGCTGAGGGTGATTACACGCGCATCGCGTGCTTGTATGAGCGCTGCCTGACAACCTGCGCTTTGTACGATGAATTCTGGTTCCGTTATGCGCGATGGATGTCCGCCCAGGCTGGAAAATCGGAGGAGGTTCGCCACATTTATATTCGAGCGGGCATGTTGTTTGTGCCCGTCAGTCGTCCGGGGATTCGCCTGCAGTGGGCTTACTTTGAGGAGAGCTCCGGGCGGGTGGATGTTGCCATTGACATCCACACTGCCATTTTGACAAAGATACCGGATTGTATCGAAGTCATCATATCCTGGGCCAACCTCGAGCGCCGCCAACGAGGCCTTGAGGCAGCCATCCAGGTATATAAGGACCAGATTGATACCCCGACAGTCGATCTATACACAAAGGCCGCACTCGTGGCGGAGTGGGCCTATCTCCTGTGGAAGAGCAAAGGCTCTGCAGAGGAGGCGCGGGCTGTTTTCCTCAAGAATGTACAATGGTATGCGGATAGCCGCATCTTTTGGGATAGATGGTTCAGATTCGAGCTGGAGCAGCCCTTGTCGGAGCCTGAACATGGCGAGCGCGTCAAACACGTATTCGACGAGCTTCGTACTCAAAGCCGACTATCTCCTGGCGTCAAGAAGGAGCTCAGCCATCTCTACCTAGAGTACCTTCTACAGAATGGAGGGAAGAGGGCTATGAAGATATTCCTCGAGGTGGATCGTGAGATGTTTGGGTAAGTTAATCTACTAAGCAAGACTGACGTGGAATATCATCACGAGGACACGGGACTAACGTAGCTTCGCAGGCCACCTTCTGTTGCTAATGTTTCCAAGCTTAGCAAAAGTGCCAAGGAGAATAGCCACGACCGAGGCGAGATGGATGAAGCAGCCCGGCCGCGGGCTGAAGCAAGGCAGTTCGCCTTTTTCCAATTGCATGCGGACCCGAATGTCGATGCTCAAGGCCCAGCAGACTTCAATTAAAGTATAGGCTTTATGAAAAGGTCAGCGTGCGTTTTCATATTTGTATTATATGGCGTAGGCGGTTAGGACGATGCTGGGTTGCACATGTACTTGAACGAAAGCCGCGAGTCGACTGGTTGAAGTTTGAGACGCTTTGGCATTCATAGTCATTTCGAATAGCTTCTGTACCATGAAAACAGGGCAATAATGATACCGGACATCAAAAGAACAATTTCTGAGTTGTACTAGTATTGTACATTGAACGCTACAGAGCCATCAAATGCCGTGTAAATAGGCCAGTCGTATTAGTACTACCCACAGGGACCAGTCGCAGCGTACGGGACTTGGTCACGTCCTGTGCGAGTTGATTGGTTTAATAAATTCGGAGTTCTATATCGGACTACCGAGGCTGACATGGCGATTATGACCATGATTTTTTGGGGCGAGTCCGTTGACGGAGTGTGTCAGAAAGCCATGCGGCTCGGTCGAGAACAATCTGATTTGATTAGTAAAAAGTCGTGTTGCAATGGGGAGCGGTGGACGGAGCTCGGGATCTGGGTTTTTTTGAGAGGGCGTGGCGAACAGGCAGGGTACTCGTGAAAGGCGTGATGGCGTGAGAAATTGGGCAGAAACATGGGCGACTTGTTCATGGGTATGTACCTCCGCCCTTTAACCTTTTTAGCTCCCACTGTTTCCCTAAGACTGCCGGGAGCTCAGGCTTCCATGTGACTCTGAGTGCCAGTCACGGTGGTGACGATAGCGAAAAGGGATCCACTGGCACCTGTTCTCACCCAGTCGGGTGGATCGGGTCCCTGGATGGCGGGCCAGTCATAATGCACCAATTGCAATCTCTAATCATCTACGAAGTCTCGTCTCATCGGCCTTCCGTCGCCGCGCCGAGAGTCTGCCTGCCGAAGCGGCCTGCCAGATGCTCTCTAATTACACTACAGTAGTGCATACTACAGAACTACAGAGAGCCCAGAAGATTACCTACTAAGGTATAGGTATGTTAATTTTTTGATAAGAAATTTTCCCCTACTTGTACTACCGTGCCTTACCTACCCGTCCTACGAGTTCCACCCAGCGAACGCTTCCGCGGGTTTCCATACGTTCTTTGAAGTTTGGCCGTCAGGTCCTCCTCCACTTTTCTTTTCCCTTCTGCCAGTGCTTGTCCGGACTATTTCATTTCCCTTCGCCATAGACATGTCGTCCCTTCCCATCTTCTTTCCTTCAACCTATCGACAAGCCAGGCAGTTCGTCCGTCTTTCAGTCAGCTCACACCAAGGTACTTCTCATCACTTGAGACAAGGTACGATATAAGTGCAAAGTCCTTCCCCCAACTCCATCTCGCAACTTCCCACCTCAACATATTCTGTTTATCCTTATCGTCCTTCATACGCACTCAAAAAACCCCCCTTTGATCACGCCACCGCAGCTAACCCTTACGCCTTCCAACAGATGGCATCAGCTGCTCGCACCTTCACCCGCGTGGCTACCCGGACCACCACCCGGAACGCCTTCGCCGCTGCTCCTCGCCAGGCCTTCCGCCAGCAGGGGCGACGCTTCTACTCCTCCGAGAACCCTAAGCAGTCGTCTGGCTCCGGCGCTCTGCTTGCTGCTGCTGCCGCCGCCGCTGGTGGCCTCGGCTACTGGTACTACACCGCCACCGGTGCTCCCTCGGCCGCCTCGGCCAAGATTGTCAACCCGACCAAGGAGGACTACCAGCGCGTGTACAACCAGATCGCCGAGCGCCTCGAGGAGAAGGACGACTACGACGATGGCAGCTTCGGCCCCGTCCTCCTCCGCCTCGCTTGGCACGCAAGCGGCACCTACGATAAGCAGACTGGCACCGGTGGCAGCAACGGCGCCACTATGCGCTTCGCCCCTGAGGGTGATCACGGCGCCAACGCCGGTCTTCTCGCTGCCCGCGATTTCCTCGAGCCCGTAAAGGCTAAGAACCCTTGGATCACCTACTCCGATCTGTGGATCCTTGGTGGTGTCTGCGCCATCCAGGAAATGCAGGGCCCCGTCATCCCCTACCGCCCCGGTCGCCAGGATCGTGACGTCTCCTTCTGCACGCCTGATGGCCGTCTCCCCGACGCCAGCCAGGGCCACGACCATCTGCGCAACATCTTCTACCGCATGGGCTTCAACGACCAGGAGATTGTCGCTCTGTCCGGCGCCCACGCCCTTGGCCGCTGCCACACCGACCGGTCTGGCTACGACGGTCCCTGGACCTTCTCCCCCACCATCCTGACCAACGACTACTACCGTCTGCTCGTCGAGGAGAAGTGGCAGTGGAAGAAGTGGAATGGCCCCAAGCAGTACGAGGATGTGTCCACCAAGTCCCTCATGATGCTGCCCACCGACATGGTTCTCGTCCAGGACAAGAAGTTCAAGGAGTGGACCCAGAAGTACGCCAAGGACAACGACGCTTTCTTCAAGGACTTCTCCAACGTCGTTATGCGCCTGTTTGAGCTGGGCGTGCCGTTCGCCGAGGGCTCCGAGAACCAGCGCATGAACCTCAAGCCCACTTGGGACGAGTCCAAATAGAAACTTGGTTCCTCGCGATGTATTGGAATGTTAGATGCGGAGATGAGGCACCCGGTGCTGGATACCATAAAGACAGACGGCGGATATACAGGATAGATTTGCTAGAACTATAGAAATCAGCTCGCGCGCCGCGGATGGCGACCCATATGCGGTCTGATAGAGGTTTGAGGAGGTGAGAACGCCAAGTCGGATCTGACTGTCTTTCAGCAGTCTGAGCGAAAGCGAGAACGGGGAGATTAAAGGCTGAGCGAGCCCGGAAATGAGCCTCATTGAGACTCGCCAGCATTGTACAAGCTAGACAGCTGGACTCGATCGTCACTTATGTACAATACAACTTGAAGCAACTTGTTTAAACATGACTTGATGTCAGAGGCTCCGGTCTAATGGTAATGAGATGCCCTTGTGAGTGTCGCCGATCGATGCAATGAATAAAGTTGGAGATTGACCAAACCGCCACCCCCTTGATCACTACTTGCTTATGTCTACGGAGTACATTGACTGGAGTCAGCCAGTGCGAGGTAGCCCTCTTCCACCTCCGCACAAGCGCGCGGACTCCCTAAAAGTCCGGGGTAAATGGAGACGGTTCAAGTCCGGGGGTTGGTGCATCTTGGAGGGGGTTGCCCCCCCTGGTCGTGGTATATTTAGTTGTAGTTGTATGTACGGATACCACACGAATGCCATGGGGCTGGGGGGGAGATCCGGCCTCCCATGCATGTACTTGTCGTAATTAGTGCAAATACAAGGAGTGCCTGCAGTGACCATCGCGCGGACATTGAGTGAAGACGGAATATGATTTGTAATTTGACCGGAGGCATGCTTACCATTTTGCGATGCTCGGTTCGGAATGGTTTGGCTCATGAGAAGAATTATAGTCTTTATTGGCGGGTGCTTAGACCAATGTAGCCAACAACCAACATGCAATACTTGACTTCTCACAACGTGCATTCATCCCCTGTATTGGGTCGTATTATTGAGATATTGACATCCCTTGTCAAGGTGGCAGACACCATGTGACTTCCTCCTGGTACTCACGGGCGCACTCTTCCAAAAGCAGAATGAAGGGGAACAAAACTGCCCCCATGGCATCAACCACCTCTTCTATTGTCCTATTCAAAAAAGTTGGTGGCGGCCGCTTGCTAGTTCTCAGTCGACTTCTTCTGACAACCAGCTCTGCCTCTTTGCTTCTAGCCACACTCCCTTCTCGATCCACCGCTCCTCCAACCACGTCGCCAGATCCTCGTCCTTTTCCGGCAGTGATTCTATTGGGAATCTCCTCACGTGGACGTGGAACCTGTATCCCCAGCGATCGCTCAAGCCGGCCGTACTGAGCGTAGTCCATATCGACGGCGGCTTCTGGAACGCGTCGCTCCCGCCCCCGCCCTCGCCCAGGGCTCCGGCACTATCTTGCTTGTTGTGGTAGGCTATGGTCAGATCGTAGACTGCCTTGACGTGGGGCGCCTGACGCAGCTGCTGGACGGTCGTGATGAATCCCTTTGTGCGCGGGTAGAGCAGGTGCTGGGGCTGACGGCGGTCTGTTTCCCTGCACCACAGCTGCGACTGCTCGTACTTTTCCTGGGTGAATCGAGTTGACTCGCTAAAGTTGACGAGCCCTACCAAGTTTACCGAGTCAGCGCTGCTCTTGGTCTTGAAATCATATGTCTTCCCTTGAACTTCGGATGAGGTCTACGCCACAACTTGCGTATGAACTGCCCAGTGCTTTGATGTTTGAAGGCGCACGTCTAGTCAAAGGAGAGGGTATGGGTATGGGTATTGGGAGGGGGAGGGGGAGGGGGCCCAATGCTCACATATCGGAAGCTTCCCCCTCACAGTCCGCGCAAAGACACGATCAAGCTCAGCCCGGTCCTTGAGCCAGTTCCGGCTCACCATGGGCATGCCCATCGCCCACAAGCCCCAGCCCAGAAAGGGCACCATGCGAAGCTGCTTCTTGGCAAAGTAGCGGCAGCGGCCAAGCATGCCGGCGCGCATGGCCAGGGCCTGGATCATGTAAAAGTCGCTCCAGCCGACGTGATTGGCAATGACAATGGCAGACTCGCACTCGGGCAGAGGGTCATCGCCGGAGACGTCGATGCGGGCTCCATTGGCGCGGGTGAAGATTTGCTGGACAAGCGACCAGACGCTGGCGGCGATGGTGGAGGAGACGTTGTATACAGTGCTCGGGAAGAGGAACTTGAGAGGGAGGAGGGACGAGAGGGCGATGTCGGCGGCGAAGAGGTAGAGGACAAAGGGGATAGTGAGAGCAGCGCCGCGGAGGTAGGAGAGGATGTGACTCTTCTTCCGAGCGGTGGTGGTGCTGGTGCTGCCGCTGGTGCTGCCGGTGATAGCAGAGCTTAGAGGCGAAGAAGAAGCCATCATGTGTTAGAGAATACCCATGGCACTGGTAGTATCAGCGATGAACCAGAACGACTGTCTCAAGCTTGGCAACGGCATCGTAAGAAACACAAATACTTTCTATTTATCTCCTATGGTCGCATTGGTCCAGCTAACGGTAAGGACATGTTCAGCCAATGCTGCCTCCAACACTAACAACACCGACACGCTAGTAGTAGCATATGACGTTATCGATTTCTACAACGCTTTTGAAGGCGTCCTATCGCGAGGGTTTGTCTTACCAGTAGTGTCGGTCTCACAGCAGCGCGCAAGGGTCAGTGTCCCCAATGGGAATGACCGGAGGAGCTACAATAACTAGAACCCTGGTGATAAATAGTGACAGTCATTAGTTCACGTCGGGGGAAAGCAAGACCGGCCATGATGGCTGATGATTTGGGACATGATCCATCACGTAGGTGATTTCCTCGTTCAGCTGAGCATGGTGCGTGTGGCAGTAGCATCAGCCTCAATCATGTCGCCCTCTGTGTTGATTGGGTTGAACACTGAGAGGAGTAGGGGAGAAGAACAGAAGAGGCAATGCTACGCTGCGGGTACGGTACGGCACGGCACCAGTATCCGTGCAGACAACGAGGTCGGGTAAGCCCCTCGAGTTGGGTGATGGATTAATTAGAGGGATGGAAGAGGGTTGAAGGAGGGAGGGGGGTTGTTCGACGACCACTGCCTGCCAGGGCCCATCATGTCTCAGAGGGAACCTTTTCTCCCCCACTTGCCCTTCCTTGCACCTGCACTCACAGTCGCGACGTCTGCTAGTACTACTACTGCTACTAGTCGCAATTACCTAACTCTCTCCTCAGTTAGTGGTTAGTGGTCGGTACAGTACCAACTAGTCTAGTACTAACCACTGCTACCTTAGCTTAGTCGACACTAGGATAATTCCGGTGCTGCATCAACCGACTAGCAACTTTAACTACCTGCCAGTGTGCTGTCGTATCTCTTCGGTTTCTCGGTCCACCGGGTGGCCTTGCTAGACACCTGCAGCAGCAATATTAGTCGCTCGCTTGCCTTTGGTCCTTGGAGCCCCTTGCCCTTGCCCTTGAATGCGAGAATCATGTCCGACCACACCTTGTCCTCGTCATCGCCCGGCCAGCGGAGCACCGAGAGCCCCTCGGACGCCGCCACCACAGCCACCACACAGACCGGCTTCTCCTCCATCGCCATTTTCAAGAATCTGGCCGATCGCCGGAACGCTCGGGGTACGTTCGTGCCCATCTCAAATGACTTAATTTACCCAAAGAGAGCAAAAAAACAAATATCTCATACCATCAATTGGACATGGCTGATGATATGGAATGGCGATTCCCTGCAGCTGATGGACCGCAACCAAAGAAGCGAGGTCCTAAGCCAGATCAAAAGCCCGCCTTGACTAGACGCCAAGAGCTGAATCGACAGGCCCAGCGGTATGTTGTCTCTTATAGCCTCCTTTTCCCTCTTCCTTTTATACTTTTTCTTCTTGTTGTTATTTCGCAAGGAGGCTTGACCTCAAGCGTCGTTTCCCCCTCTTCAGAACTGACAACAATGTTTTCAGAACGCACCGGGAAAGGAAAGAGCTCTACGTCAAGGCGCTGGAGAATGAGGTTAATCGTCTCAAGAATGCCTTCACCGCATCGGAGAGGGACAAGAGGAAGCATGCCGAGGAGAATGAGCGCCTCAAAGAGCTTCTCACACGACATGGAATCCCTCTTCCCTCGCCCAAGGCGGGCGGGAGTCCGGATGTCAGCATGAGCAACACAGCAGAGTCACAGGCTACCATCTCGCCGCCTACAGCCTCTCGGTCTCCAGCGGCAGTTATCTCGCCTGCCACTGCTACGTCGTCTAGTCACTCCCCAAGTGGCCAACAGTTGCAAAACTTGACCCAGCAGGCGTCGGTCAAGAAAGGCGTCGACTACAATCAGGCTGGCGTGGATTTTGTTCTAACGTACGACAACACCCCTTCATCCAGAGCGTACCTGTCTCCTCCCCCCCAATGAACATTAAAAGGAGTGCCTGTCTGCTCTTTACTTTGGTTTTCTTTTCTTCATTCTTTATGAGAAAAACAACTGTTAGAGGATACAAAGACATTTGATGTTTCCATTTGATGTTCCCCAAGACAAGCGGGTTTCGGGATGGCTAACGAGTACGGGCTTCTTGCCCGAGGGCCGAATGCAGTCTTGAGCGTCCATGCATGGAGCACTTCCCGCTCATGGTGTCCGAAGACAATCCGACCCCCCATAGGCCCCATGGCCACGCCCTCATGGCATCCTGCCCGTCGCAGACGTGGAGTGGGCCGTGGCCTCCCATATCGACCATGACTTCGACCACAGCGCAAATTCCCTGGGACGTGAACAGAGACGATCTCTCCAGGCTGCTAGACCTCAGCCCCAAGCATGCTGAGGGCGAGGTCACGCCCATTTTGGCGTGGTGCATGCTCGTGGCCCATCCTCGCTTCCTGGAACTCGATCCCCCCGACCTCCAGACTCTTGCGGCCGAGTTGAGCCGGAGAATACGATGTTACGGGTATGTCGGCTAGCATATTGACTCTTCCTCTTCTTCCCCCTCTTCTCCCCTCATCATCATGCTCTAGAAGCAAAGGGATAAGGTTGCCCCGACCGGCTGACATTTATTTCTCTATCCCCAGATTCGGCGCCGTGGTAGAAGAGTTTGAGGTTCGTGACGCGATAGAAGATGTTCTGTCGCGTGAATCAAATCCGGCTCCGCCACCGTTACCTGCGGCTTCCTGATCTGCGCCGCAAAACAAAATCAAAAAAATCTTGAACCTACAAGGCGATAGATATTTGTAGGCAAGCGTTCGCATCTTTGACAATTAGCACGGGGACACGGCAAGCGGAGGACTGCAGCACATTGGAATACATTTATACCCATCAACAATGATAGTAGTAAATAATACGATTTAATCATACGACATTTCTCAACTTATCGGTTTTTTCTTTTCTTCTTTCCATCATCCTTCCGCTCTCCTGTTGTAACTTGAATTACTACTAGTACCAGTATTACGGATAATAGCATCGACCAGAGAGGCTGCAGTGGCTGAGGCACATGCAGCAAAGACAGTGCCAGACCAGAAACGGTGGCGCGGGGCTTGATATTTTTCGTGGAACAGCCTGAGTGCCCCACACCCCACCACAAATTCGTTGTTGGGATCCAAATTCTACTTCGTGCTCGCCTTTGCCTTTGCCTTTGCCTTTGCCTTGCGAGAGATTGTGGCTGCGAATATCTCCCCTCCCCCATCCCAGAAAATCCCCTTCCCCTTTTCGACACTTCCTCCCGGGATCATCACTTTCAAAGGGAGCGCGATATCGAATAGCAGCGCACACACACATACGGAGATACCGAAAATATGGCCGATACTCTCGACTACTCTCGCCTCTGCGAGCTCTGTCCGCCCAGCGATGGGTGGGGTCCGTCCGTCACCACCGAGACGACCCTGGACGGAGTGCCCTACGCGCCTTTCTCTAAGGGCGACAAGCTGGGACGCATGGCCGACTGGACGTCTGGCGGCAAGGATGGAGAGCGCGGCGGTCGTTTGCAATATCAGCGTAACTACAGGGGTAAGTTGGATAGAGATCCAGGGCAGGACAAGGCTTGCCGAGGCAGACGCCCCCCATGTCCTCGTCCTTTCCATACACACAGAGAAAGAGAGAGGGAAACACCAAGGCTAACAACTTTCCTTTCTTCCTTTTCCCTCTTGTACAGACCAGCAAGTGTACGGCTCCAGTCATGCCGTCAGTTTCAACGCCCCCGTCGCCGAGGACGAATCCTCCTTCTCCATTGTCAGCAACACCCGAGACAGCGTCAAGACGAGGTACGGCCGCGGCGCCGTCTTCACCCGCGGCCGAGGACAGCGCGGCGGGCGCGGTGACACTCGCGGGGGACGTGGCGGGCAGCAGCGCGGCGGCGGCGGTCGCCAGGGTGGTGGCTCAAGTTACAACGACCGCGGCCGCGGTGGAGGTGGCCGTGGCGGTCGCCGCTTCGGCTGGAAGGACTACGACAAGCCCACCCGCACTCGCGACGCCAGCATCAACATCCGCGCCGACTGGGATCTGCTGGAGGAGATTGACTTTAACCGCCTGGCCAAGCTGAACCTCGACGCCGACGAGGGCGAGGACCTGGACGACTATGGCTTCCTCTACCCCTACAACCGCTCCTACGATAAGCAGCCCGTCAAGGGCGCCGAGCGCAAGCTCACGGCCATCGACCGTGCTGCATACAACGTCACCACCTCGAGCGACCCCATCATCCAGGAGCTCGCCGACAAGGACGAGGCCACCATCTTCGCTACCGACAGCATCCTCTCCATGCTCATGTGCTCCACCCGCTCCGTGTACCCCTGGGATATGGTCATTGTTCGCCAGGGCCGCAAGATCTTCCTCGACAAGCGCGACAACGCCGCTCTCGACATGGTGACTGTCAACGAGAACGCCGCCGACGCGCCCCTGGAGGCCGCCGACGGTAACAAGGACGTCGTCAACCAGCCGGGCGCCCTCGCCGAGGAGGCCACCTACATCAACCACAACTTTGCCAACCAGGTCGTCCAGGAGAGCGAGTCCGCCAAGGTCGAGCTGTCCAACAGCAACCCCTTCTACAACGCCTCCGAGGACGCGGACCCGCCCGCCAGCAAGGGCTACAAGTACCGCCGCTTCGACCTCTCCACCAACGCCGAGGAGCCCGTCTACCTTGTCGTCCGTACCGAGGTCGATGCCGTCCAGAAGAACGCCATTAGCGGCGACGACCAGCACCTCACCATCAAGGCTCTCAACGAGTTTGACAGCAAGGCTCAGGGAAGCGGTGGTGCTCTGGACTGGAGGAGCAAGCTTGTCGCCCAGCGTGGTGCCGTGGTCGCTACGGAAATGAAGAACAATAGCTGCAAGCTCGCTCGCTGGACCGTGCAGAGTATTCTGTCCAACTCGGACATTATGAAGCTTGGGTAAGCCATCCCTCCCAAAACCTTTTCCTCATATACTATATCCTCCCCACAGCAAATGGAAAATTGAGACTAACAATCATGTGCCAGTTTCGTCTCTCGTGTCAACCCGCGCTCCAACGACAAGCACGTCATCCTCGGCGTCGTCGGCTGGAAGCCTCGCGACTTTGCCAACCAGATGAACCTGTCCCTCTCCAACGGATGGGGTATCGTCCGCACCATCGCCGACATGATCCTCAACCGCAACGAGGGCAAGTTCGTCCTCGTCAAGGACCCCAACAAGTCCATCCTCCGCCTGTACGAGGTGCCCAGCGGCAGCCTCGACGAGGATGACGAGGAGGATGAGCCTGAGGAGGAGGAGGTCGAGGAGGAGACCGCGGAGTAATTTGGAGAAATCTCTTGTGTGTTAAAAGATCAGAGAGGCGGGCAAAAGAGAATTGATTCAAGATGATGAAAAAGAGGTCATTTTAGAAAGTGTGTTCGATTTCGTTGCGATTCGAATGGCAGGAAGGGGGCTTTAACGTGATGTGCTATATGACGAGGGACAAGGGAGACATTTTCACGACTACTAGATACGCCAGATAGGCTGGCGTCAAAAGCATCACGCTTATTGTTCTTTACAAGCCTGCCTTGGTCACTTTCCCTCATTGTTTGTGGCAGTGACACTCAATCGTTGTCGAGGTGTTCGACGAGTTCACATTGATCTCGCATATTACTAACTGACTACACTTTGCGCCAAGAAGGTTATTAGAAGAGGAAGGGCGTCATGGGAGCATAGGCGCTCAGCAGCAGGCCTTCAATTCGCCTTAGGCAAGGCCGGCAGCTGCCATCTTTCCAAGTAGGTGCAATCAAGCTCATCGTTGAGGATTATACGACTGCTCCAGAACAGGAAGACGCACGGGGTCGTACCCTTTAGCCTCCAGCTCTGCTTGCGTCTCGCGAATCCAATCCCTCGCTGCATTGTCACGGGGCTCAAGCCGGAAGATGGTAGCGGCTTTATAGGTAGCCGCTAGGATCCGACGAAACTCGGCTTCTACGGGTGAGCTACTGTTCCAATGTGCCCACACCTGATTGATCTCCTCGCGAAGGCAGACGTCCATTGCAGTGGATGGGCTTGTTTTTCTTCTCGCGGTCGCTTGACGAACGAGATATTCTGCCAGAGAAGAGATGTCCAAAGATCTCGAGGCTGTGAGGTGTTCCTCGTCGTTCGCTTGGCCTAGTTCGTCAGTGCGAAGTGCTTGGGTAGAATGGCCGTCCTGAACGCGCCGATCCTGAGATACAGCAGCTTGCTGCGTTCTTTCGTGAAGCTTTGGCTCATTGAAATTTGGCTTGGCTGTAGGATTGACAGTGCAGGGCTGGGGGGTCACTCCGCCAAGCATGGAGTGCAATGAAGGCAACAGAGGCTGCTGATTAGAATTGGGCTCCGTTTGTCGAAAACCTGCAATATATCCATGTCTAGAGTTAGCCATGCTTTCTAGAGCTTTCGAGGCTTCCACCTCGCTATTGTCATCACTGTCATAATGAAGTTGCGGTGGCAGATTGGAGAGTTGCGATCGAGAGCGTGGTGGTAAAGTTGGAGTAGCGAAAGCTGGTGAGCCCATAGCCAAGGGCCGAGGAAGGCAGGATCCATGAGATACAGCAGATTCATATCTTTCAGCCGGTGGGTAAGTGCGGATGTAGGAGTGCTGCGAAGGATTACCAGAGCTTGCGGGCCCAGATGTTAGGTGATGTGATTGACATGGCCTCGTCTGCGGAGGTGCTGGTGGTCTCGTCTCGTAAGAGTATTGCCTATCTGAACTCTCCGGGTGGTTGTAGACTCCTTGGTTCATCCCGGGACATTTCTGGTGTACTCCTGAAAGCACATTGGTGTTATACGTGGCCACCCGTTGGGCGGTCTGAATGTTTCCATGATCTGAATTGCTGTGAACAAATGAAGCACGAGCAGGAGCTGACGAAGCCGTCGAATGGCCAGGCCATGGTGCGGCTATAGCTATCTGGGATCGGAATTGGGTGGGATCAGTTGGACTAATCTCGGCCCTCAGAGCGTCAAATTCCTCTTGAGTTCGCATAGGTCGAATTCTGTCTGCTGAAGGGATTATGTTCCTTCGGGCAGAGATGCCAGACACAAAGACGAAGTCTCGGGGTTTTTCTACACGTCCGCCTCTCCCTCCAGAAACTGGTACGTGGGTTTCCGAACCCGAAATGGGTAAGTCATCATTGCTCGTCTCCCTGGTGGTCTGAGCCGTCCGCCGATTTGCTCCTCTCGCTCGACCTGCCTGGCGCCTCTTTGGTTTTGCCGGAGGTTCCCAGCTTACAGTCGTATGGTCTAGATCATGTCGCGAGTCTGTCTTCAGCTTCCCTCCTTCGCAGCATTCCTTGCAGATCGAGAGCTTGCACTGCTTGCATTTATACACAACTCCTCGTCCAGCCCGTGAGCACATGTCGCATTTGGCCATGGCAATGCCAGAGGCATCCCAACCGTGATGAAGTTCCGTCAGTTGAGCTTGGGACATGACTGACTGTCGAGCCAGGCCGTCTCGAGCTGTTTCATCCGCAGGCCTGGATTGATCTTGCGTTGACGTAGTACTTGATGAGCCTTGAGGAGCGACTGATGGCGTTCCATATTTGTTTCCAACGTTGTCAAGATTTTCGTTCCGGTTCATCGTTGAGGATTTCGAAGATTTCGCATGTCAGTTATCCGGCAACTTGGTCAAACAGGTAGATGTTGACTGTCGATGGCAGCTGTTCTTTGCGACAAAGGTCTCAGTAGACAACTGGGGGTGGCCAGTGATAGAGAGAGGATACGTGCCCTGTTATAGTCGTTTATAAAAGTATACGGCAGGCGGATATTCGGAAGATGATCGGGGATTTCTTACTCGAAGATGTGACATGAGTGGTCATTAGTAGAGATAATCGATTTTCTGATTCAGCCAGAGATTACAGGAGTTGGAATCAGGTGAGGGTCAATAGGAACCTTTTGTACCTGTCGTAGATCAGATTGAGCGACCGACGCCTAAAGACTCACTGCTCGAGGAGGATGGGATGAGAAGGTGATTAGAGGAGAGCGGCAAAGTGAGCTTATCCAGGACTCAAGAGGCGACCTGAGCGGTCAACCGGGGTAATTGTTGTGACTCAGCGTTCGTTAGAACCTCCCACAGGCGCTTCGATTGCTTGTAAGCGGATCTAAACAGGCTTTGAAGGGGCTCGTCGATGGAGCATGGAAACATAAAGGTGGATTAGAAGCATGACACAGCTTGTCCACCATGGATTCAACGTGGTAGAATTGGCATTGATCAACTAAAAGACCCGAACATGGATTCAGGTCTTCCTCCACGATGACCATGATGGGCCATGATGCAGAAACTTCCTCGATTGAAAGCAGTTTGCTTCCAGCACGTGAGCAGCCCTCCTAAACGAGAAGCGGGAGAGCGGTATTGAGGCTTGCAAACAGAGTCAGACGAGATGATGAATCTAACTCATCCGTCGGCATGTTCATCTTCATAGTGTCATCGGAAACCATGATTAGCAGTTTTCGAGGCTCGGTTTCTGATTTTGACGAATCCCATATCTCTTTTGGGTGCCTTTGCGACTGACTATTAGTAGTGAGTCAAACAGTCCACATCACAAATTCGGGCCAACAGCATGCACAGGAAGGTCGACGTGAGTTGATTTAGCCGTTAGTAAATATCCAGAGAATACGTTTTCGGTAATTTGGGTATCATCTGAAGTGTAGCATGACTTTGCTCATGCCAATGCCTCATTTGACCCGATCTGATCATCAAACCAAGCACTGGTAGGATGGATGTACATGCAGAACAAGGACAATCAGAGATGGGTGCCTCGCCTTAGGGTAGCTGCGGGAGCGAGGATGACTGTTGAGGTCACGGTGGTCCCAAGACATCGTAGTACAAGCAAGCCCCTTGGCACCTGCCAATGGAGTTCAAACCTTGGCGCGCATCGAGTCGTCGTCAGCTGAATCGAAATGTCCAATAAAAATTCAAGTCCAGACAATGAGCGAATCTCCATCAGTGCCTCCACTGCCAGTCAGTGTCGCAGCCTCGCCGCGCCGAACCCATGCCGCCGGCGCTCCCCGTTCGCCGTATGTCGTGCATTCGCATTTGGGGGCCGAAGCCTAGGCACCTTAACAATAATGCCCCAAGGATAACTGTCAGAGGCTACCTGTACTGACTTCACTGTGCGGCGCTCCTTCTGGTTGTTGTCTCCCTACTGCTGTATCCAGGCCCCGAGTCGTTAGTACAATTTTAGTGCCCGCAAGGACTCGGGTCGTGCCTACTGCTAAGCTGACGTGTGGTCTTGGCTGGAGCTCTGTTAGGAAGGGGCTGATCATCAGCCGTCGACGCGGCAAGTGCTGCCCTACCTAGGTAGGTGCCTAGTCTCGCATCGAGTATTCGATACCGAGGGGCCGGCTTGCTGATCGGCGGGACCCCGTAGCCGCTTTAACGCCCGGATGCCAGGGTCTACCTTACCTGCCATACCTTTACTACCTACTTAGTACCTCCCTTAGGTAGTGAATACTCCGTAAAAATCTGGGTACCTAGTCAGACATAGAATTTACAACAATGTTCCCAAAACACTCAAGAGTGTTGCGTGACCTGAGACGCTAAGCTGTATGCTTTAGATAGGCGAAGTCTATCCCGAGGTCAATTCAGTCGGTAGTAGCCTTAATATCTAGTCTAGTAGTATTTCCTGCTTCATTGAGGGGGAATAGTGTTCGCTCTGGATCAGGAACAAAGTCCACTAACGAAACTCAAGTTGCCCTCTCCCGACCACTTTGCTGCTACAGTCACGGTTGTATTCCTCTTTCTGGTCTCAGGCTCCTCTGCCAAAAGCGGCGGCCCACTGCCCCCCGGCATGATGGCAGTCGTTCCCACTAAAAACCTGCCAGCCCGCCGCACTCTAGCGACCCCGTGTACTTCGACCCGGAATTCCCAAAGCTCCCATCATTCTACTCCTCGTACTACGTTTCTTGGGTATCGCATTTTCCCCAGGATTCCTTCACCAATTCTTTTTGATTATTTTCCACAATGGCTAGTCAAGAATACTACCAAGGCGGCGGCGGCTACGGTCCTCCTCAGGGCTACCCACAATCACCCCCAGCTGTACGATCTTTTCCTCCCCAGCTAAACACCCCTCCGATCGAGGGCCGCGCGGCCCTCTCTCTCCGCTGAAGTTCCTATCGTGACTAACTTCACAACGCAACAGGCTTACGGCCAGCCCCCCCAAGGCTACTACAGTTCCCCTCCGCCGCAGGGCCAATATGGCTACGGGCCTCCTCCCGGTCAATACGGCGGCGGCCCACCTCCACCGGGCAGCGACTACGGCCCTCCTCCCGGCCAGTACTACGGCGGGCAGCAGCCCATGCAGTACCAGCAGCAGCCACCGCCGGTACCTCCGCATGACCAGAAAGCCGGCGGCAAAAGCGGAGGTAATGCGCCGAGGAACTGTCTCGTTGCCTGTCTGGCGACCATCTGCTGTTGCTGCGCCGTCGAGGAATGCTGCGAGTGCTGGTAAGTTGGAGTCCATGAAGCTCTGCCATTTTGCTACTTGGGTCGCGACACACAAAGGCTGACCAATGACTCGATAGCTTCGGATGCTGCGAGTGTTTCTTCTAAGAAAAATAAAAAAATGAAAAAAGCAAATGCTCACAATACGACCCTCTCTTCTGACGGCCGGCTTTTAAGGGACGGTGTGAAGGGGCTCGGGCAGGGGTTGGGTTTCTCTCATTTTCGGGATATTTTGGGTGGGCGGTGGTTTCGTGCAGCATTCAGGCGATCCGGTTGTGTTTCTTTCCTTCTTCCATTTGTTATTTTCAACCCTGGGGCCTATATACACTGCTTACAACATGGGTTCAACGCACACCTTTGGTACACGGCAACTGCTTGCTTAATTTTTACTTCTTATAATACCAATAAGTCAACAACCATTTTCCTATTGAGCATGGCCCAGCATCCGACACTGGTTGTCACAAGAAAACAACTACCGCTCAGTAATCCCCTACTGATCCAGCTGTACATAATTGGCGGGGAAAAGGCCCTTCTTGCCTTTGTATTCGCCAGCCCACCAATCCTCGTCGGGGAATTCCAAGTTGGTGATTGTTGCATCCTCCGGGAAGCTGATTTCTGTACCGTGTGTTAGCGAATGACCATCCTCCATGATGAATACTACTACAGCTCTTACCATTGTCTTCACCGGCTTCGTAGTCATACAAGGCAGTCGCTGTAGGGCCCGCCGAGGCAGCAGCAGGTCGTGGCGGCGGTGGAACAGCTGCCGCAGCAGGCTCCGGAGCAGGGGCCGGAGCAGGGGCCGGAGCGGGAGCGGCGCCGGCGCCCTCCTCGACTAGCTCGACATAGTTGCAGGGGAACAGGCCGCGCTCGCCCTTGTTGTTGGTTCCCATCCACCAACCCTCGTCAATCATGTCAATCTCGGTAACGTAGTCGCCCTCGATCAGTTCAATCTCGTTATCCTCAGCTTTCTCGTAGTCGTACTGCACGACAGCTACGTGGCCGCCTTGGTCGCCCTGCTGGGCGGCAGCCACTTGTTCCGCTGGGAACTCCTGCTCAGCAACGGTCTCCGCGGCAGCCCGAGCTTGCTCCTGCTGCTCTCTTTCATCTTGCAGATCCTCCTCCCGGGGAACTTCGATCTGGCTGGGTGGGATGGGTGGAGGCGCCCGCTGTTCTTCAGACTCCAAAATTGGGTCAGCACCACGGCTAACTGGGATCGCAACGCGGGGAGGCGAGTCAGCCCTTGGTGGCTCTGGTTGATAGGCGGATGGGTCATCTTCGTCATCTTCTTCGTCCGCGGGAGCTGGCCGGCTGGGAAGTCCCGGAAGAGCGAATCCCCCGGAAGGTCGAGAGCTATCGGGGACGGGAGGAGGAGATGGTGCGGGTTCGTCGCTCTGGCCTCGGGGCACAGGTGGCGCACCAGCACCCATCGGAGGCGCGCCTTTGAATCGGTCCTTCAACGCGGAAACACCACCGCCGCTCTGAGGCTCTTCAGCTGCTTGGCCAGGCTCGCCAGTGTTCTCTTGGCTAAGCTCACCAGCCTCAGGCCGGCCGAATGCTGACGATGTCTGCACGGTAGCCCAAGACTTGCCGGTATATCCGCTCTTCCACTCACCGCCACCACTCTTCTGGGCCTCCACAGCAGCGGCTGGAGAAGGGGAAGAAACGCTGCCAACGTCGACACCGCGCTCCTTGGCCTTCTTCTCAGCCCACAGCTGAGCTGGGGTCTTGCCTCCTTGATCAGCAAAAGTGCGGCTCGCAGCTCCAACAGGCGGAGGTACTGGGGCTGCGGGGGCACCAAAGCCGCCGGGTGTTGGTGCCTTTGTTCCGGTGAAGCTTGAGCCTCCTCCAAACTTACCAGCCACCTTGGGTTTTGGCAGGGTAGTGAGTCGCTCGGCCTGAGCGGGCTGCGAGAAAGCCGACGCTCTGTCAGAAAGGCTTCTGGTCTGTTCAGACTCCTCGGTCTCGGCCGGTGCCTGAGGTGGCGGGGGCTCGACGGAACCACCCTTAGACTTGGCGCGAATGGCGGCAATATCGACCTTGCCAATGGGCTCATACGCTCCCTTTACAGGTACTGGCCGATCGTCCGCATCACGCTTGGACTGGGCACGAAGAGCAGCAATGTCAACCTTGCCTACTGGCTGATATCCCCCCTTCACAACGTCGGCGTCGTCCTGGCGGGCAGCAGGTGTAACGCGCGAAGGCTCAGGCTTCTGCTGAGTGAGCTCCGACATGTTTACCCTCGTAGGTCTGTACGCCGACTCGACCTTCTCAACCTGGGTTCTTGTAACAGGAGGAGCATCGGCGCCCCATCCGTCCTCGTCGACATTGTCGTCTTTCCTCGAGCGAGCTGTTACAAGTGGGTTGCGAGTGGCACCGGAGGTGGTCGGCGTGAAGACGGGTTTGGACTTGATTGGAGGAGGAGCTGGGGCGGAGATACCGGCGGATGAGCCGGCTGAGTACTTGGCGCCTGAAGCGTCAGCAACCTTTTGCATGATTGCCTCCGGCTCCAAGTCGCTGTCGGAGCGTGCGGTAATTTGCACGTGGTAACCGTGGAGGACCTTGGAGACGGCAGCGGTGTGGCTGGTGAAGTAGCCCTTTGTGCGCTCGGGAACGCCTCCTCCGCACCAGGCAATCAATACGTATTTGGGGAGACCGGTGTTGGGGTCCTTCACCTTGACGAAGGCGTACTGGACACGGCCTTCGCTGAAATCCTCATTCAGTTCGCTGAGTTCGCCCTCTGAAGAACGCGGTTAGCTACAGTAGTAGAAAGGGGTCGCCCTACATTGTGCTTACCGCCGGTGTCCTGCACCTTGAGGACGCTCTCCTTGTTCCCGGAGTCTTGGAAAGCATTGACCAGAGGGGCCTGAACGGAGAAGAGAGCCCATTGGGCATATGTTGGGGAGCTCGAGGAGGGCGCGGGTCCGTTGATGACGCCGTTGTAGCTACTCTTTATGGATGCTCCATTGACGGAGAGGTTGAGAGATGACATGACGAGGGAAGGCGATTGAGCTGGTACAGCTCGTCGGTGTCGGGATGGGGGAGGTTGTTGAAGGAGGTATCGGTGACGTTGTTTGCAGTGACGAGAATAGGCCCACCTGCAGAGCTGTGCTCAGGTTCGTTGTCTGTGCCAGGTAGGAGCCAGTGTATTCGGCGGTGCCCGCCTGTAGTAGCTTCTGCGCCTAGGGTGGTGGAGGGAGGGGTTGTATTATGGGAGGTTTCGAGATCCAACTAGCTTGCAAGAGCAGGTTGTTCTATGGGTGAGGCTTGAGACGTCACGAAAGTTCAATTATGAGAGAGAACAAGATCATAGCTTCAGGTCGCAAAAGCCCGTCCCGCGTAGCTGCGTGGAAAGGAGGCTGAGCTCATGCACCAACAGTACGAAGCAACGAATACCTGGCTTTGGGTGCGAGTCGTCTTACGTCGCCTTTAGGCACTGGCAAAGACGGCGCAGACCAACGGCAACGCCGCCCGGCAGCAGACTTAACACTGGCAGGCGAGGAAATGCGGGGCTGCTAGCTGGACCACTGTCGCGCCTAGTACTAGTAATACATGCATGCCAGTGGCCGTCTACCGTGACGGCGCCTACCTTAGCTATACCTTAGTAACCTAAGGTACCTTAGGTACCTAAAGCCTCAGCTCTGTGTGCTGAGAAATTGCAGATATCGGGGACTCGGCCACTCCGCTACGAGCTCGGCACCCGAAATGACGCAAAGCCAGCCCGTCGCCTTTCCTTCCCTCTTCAAGTTGCACGGTGCTCTGGCGCCCAGATGGTCCCCTCATTCCGTCGCGCGCCGATGAGTGCGCTGCCCCGCCAAAAAATTGTACCATCACCCAAAACCTTCCACTTAGAAAGCGGGACAAGGTCATCTTCCGATCACGGCTGACAAACGCTTCGCATCTCGAGTCAACAAAAGCGAACACTGATTGCACGTATACGACTCACTATTCTTCATCAAAGTAGCCGAACATGTCTCAGATTACCGAGATCGAGACCGAAGCCCAGTGGGAGCAGCTGCTGGGCTCGTTGCCAGCCAGCACTCTGCTCGTCATTTCTTTCCATGCGCCGTGGGCAGCTCCGTGCGCCCAGATGGCGACCGTCCTCTCAACGCTGGCGTCCGAATACCCCGTCACCGAGCCACCGACTACGAAATGGGTTTCCATCAACGCCGAGGAGCTCAGCGATATTAGCGAGACGTACGATGTGACGGCTGTGCCCTTCCTCGTGCTGGTGCGGGACGGGAAGGTTCTCGAGACGGTCAGCGGCAGCAGCGCAGTCAAGGTCAGGACGGCTATCGAGAGCCACGCAAAGGGCAGTGGTGCTGCGCCTGCAGCTGGGACGGGTACATCCAACGGTGTTGATCAGGTGGCCGCTCCCAAATCGGAGGAGCAGAGCGCTCCGGTTGACCCCGCGAAGCAAAAGGAAGAGCTTTTCAAGCGCCTAGGCGACCTCGTAAAGGCGGCGCCAGTGATGCTCTTCATGAAGGGCACACCAAGCGGGCCGGAGTGCGGTTTCTCACGCCAGATGGTCGCCATGCTGCGGGAGCACTCGGTCAAATATGGCTTCTTCAACATTCTTGCCGATGACGAGGTACGACAGGGTCTGAAGGAGTACGCAGAGTGGCCGACATACCCTCAGCTCTGGATAGATGGAGAACTATGCGGCGGTCTAGATATTGTAAGTCTTTCCCATACTCTAAGCACAAGGGTTCTAGCCACCCGATCCCCCAACGAGGCTAATCTGTGATACAAGATCAAGGAAGAACTGGGCAACGACCCTGACTTCTTCAAGCCATACAGCGTGAGTGAAGGTGCAGCCGCAGCGTGATCAGCGTCACGATCAAATGGAAAAATGAAAGTCGGCGATGAGGTCGGCGTCGGGTACAAGCTAGACTCTTTCGCGTTCAAACGAGTAAGCGGGAAGAACAGCCGGGGAGGAGCACTAGGCCTGGCGACGCCGTTTGGCGGTCTAGGAGACAGTCAATTCGACGCGAGGAGCTCCTTTGTGTTCGATGAACGCCGCCATTACTTGTCAAAATGAAGTATCTTGGGATTGCAGTTGACGATATATTGAGGATTAATGAAGGATTACGGGAGCATCTCCCTGCGACATGGGAAGGCTGATCTTTGCGCTGGGCTCGGGAAGTTGAACGCATGTCAGCCTGCTTCAGTGCTCCCCGATTGGCGGAGGGCAGCGATACAGGGTCCAAAAGTACGGCGCCGGAGGCTACTTATGCACAGCTACTACGTACAACATATGCTTGACTCTGATCCTTTCCTATCGTATCCCAATTCGGACTATATCCGTGAAAAGTTGATTCTCATTTTGTTCCCCTTCGTCATGCCCCAGCTACATAACAGAAGTCGGCGTGGTCCCAGCCTGAAAATTCGAGAGCAGCCATGAGCAGCTCCACGACTGACGATACCATCTGGCAAGCAGGAGCCATAGAGAACCTACATATACGTCAAGACATTGACGAGAGATCCGCGGAGCTAAATTAGAAGTATACTAGGGAGCGGTTCCCGCGGCCTGCCCACCGTGCCCAACCGTGCTGATTGAGGAGGCGAAGTAAGCAGGGGCGAGCACACCAAGGTCGTATGAGGCTAAATGAGGGAAAGCTAGAACAACAGGATGAGTCACCGCGGTGGATGGGGGACACGCATTCGATTGCCGCCTGATGATCCCTTCACCCCCGTTGCGACTTGCAAAGATAGGTGCTATTACCAATTACCAACTACTACCTATCGTGGTAAATGAGGTCAGTGGTAGGCTGGTAGCGCGAAGCCCATCTTGTCTCTCGCACCTTCGGACTTCACAATCGCTAAATCCGAAAGGCCGTCCGTTCCCTTCGTTCAGGACGTTGTTGATTCTTGAAGAAAAAAACGGCAGAGACAGCATTTCCTGCTATCAATCTACTCAATCCCGCGGAGCATTGGAAGATCGGAGAAAAAAACAGACCGTTTGCTTTGGATCGGAGCTGCTTACATACTTACTCGCCAACTGAGTTGCCAGTGGCGTGACTGTATGTAAGTGAAGTGGTGCTGTCGACTACTACCAAGCAGAGTCAAGGTGGTCCCTTGGTAGCGGAAAGTACCTGCTCGTACCTCTCTCCATAAGGTAAGGTACCTTAGGTACCTACAGAGCAAACTTGAAGGATTGCATGCGCCTCCCCCACCCTTTGGCGGGCGTCGCCAACGATTTGACTTTGAGCCCGCACTTTCTCTTCAGCATAAGTTACATCCAACCATCTAAATCATCGCCAAAACGGTGTCCCGAAAAGCCCAGGCGTTGAAGAGCAAGATTTAGACTAAATACCAGGGTGGTACAGCCAGCTACCTGTCCGAATTGGGGTCGTGTATCAGCCCCAACTCTGATTCCGCCAATTATTGGTACCTACAAGTACTTTACCGAGTCCCATTGGTAAGTGCCTTTCTCGTCTTGGTGCGGGCGCTGGGTGGTTATGGTTATGGCGTTTGTTCTGGCTTATATAATGAAGCTTACTTTCCGTCCCAAGGTGACGACGTCAACTTCTTCCGCTAACCCCGATTCCAGGTCTCGCGGTTTCTCTCGACTGAGAGTCCTTTCTCGTGCTCGGAGTCGGCTCGCTGCATCGCGAAAAAGTGTTTTCCGGGTCAAAACCAGAGTCCCCGAGCTTCGTTCTGCCCGTCGAGTCCGCGCCCGCCGTTTCTGTTTCTCACTCCACAATCTCACTGCGGCCGTCTTTCAGCCCTACAAACTCATCGCCGACTTCCCATTCTCGACGCTTCTCATTCTTCTTCTGCCGGAGTGGGTTCGTTGGACTTCTTAAAAAATTGGAGTCTGATTCGCAGGGAGTCGTTTCTGGGCACCATTCAAACCTCATTTCTTGATTCCTATCCCCTCTTACTGGAAGCTGGAAGCTGCGAGCGGAGCCCTGGCCTCACTGCATGGATTTATCGACCAGTGCAGTCAACAAGCCCTCGATCCCGAAGGTTCAGCATCGCCAGTAGCTTGTCGTAGGATATATAGCTAAGCAGGATCTTTATCGGCAAGTCTTTGGGCATAAGTTGCTCTTATCGGCCGCATCACGCAATCTGGTCAAAACCTCCGCGGCTCAGGGTTTTCAGAAGCCACGGGGCGTCTAGGATAACGAATTGCAGCGACCGGAGCTCGAGACTTCTCTGATTTCCTTCTGGAAAACCTTACCTGCAGATCTACTGCTGCTACCATAATCTTCACCATGACACCTACACCTCCGTCAACCAATAGCTCCACCGGAGGCCGCTCTCCCGAGGATCAGTACCGCGTGGTGCGCAAACGAAACAGAGTACCCTTGAGCTGCTATCCGTGTAGGACGCGGAAACTGAAGTGCGACAGGAGTCACCCTTGCAGCAACTGTGTAAAGCGAGAGGGAGCCGGCGCATCTTCATGCTCTTACGCTACGCCAGTCAGCCGGAAAAAAAGCCAATCGCAAAGTGATTCCAGTCCAGATGACATGCAGAATCGAATTGACCGCCTGGAAGGCTTGGTCTTGTCGCTAATGAACAATGGGGGCAGTGTTGACAGTGCCAGCGCTGAAGCCGCCGGCAATTTGCAGTCTGCATCTCAGTCGGTGACAGACAGTGGCTCCTCGGCGAAAGCTGGCCAACAAGCGGGGGAGCCCATGGCAGCGGAAGAAGATGATGCTAGCGATGACGAGGGTCTAGCAGCATCCTTGGGGGTTTTAAAGGTCGATACGGACAAGGGAAAGTCCATGTACATTGGTCAAGAGCATTGGCATACGCTGCTGACCGACATCGCCGAGGTGAAAAACTACTTCAACTCGCATAAGAAGGAACTGGAATCGGGTTATGAGCGCGTGCGGTCTTCAAAACCCATGTCTGTCCGCGAAGGCCCGACGCTGCTTCTAGGAGCTGTACCAGCTACAGAAAACGAGCTGCGAAATGGCTTGCCCGCAAAGTCCAGTGTCCTCACTCTTTGCAATCGCTATTTCAATTCCATGGATAATGCGGTAAACATTATCCACGGTCCTACATTCCGACAGCAATTACGGAAGCACTGGCAGGACCCGTCCGAGACCCCCATCATGTGGCTTGGTCTCCTCTACTCCGTGCTGACGCTGGCTATGCTGAGCTACCACAAGGTTGGCGATGAGCCACCGGAGTGGAAAGGCCGCACTCTGGAAATGGCGTCCGACTTCCGTCTGAAGACGGTACAGAGTCTCGTCAAGGCTGACTACACAAAACCGGTGGAATACACCGTGGAAACGATGATTCTATATGTATTCGGAGAGTACTCGGCACGCTGGGATGCCGATCTAGGGTTGTGGATGATCGTGTCTCTTCTTGTCAGAATCGCTATCCGTATGGGTTACCATCGGGATGCCAAATGGTTCCCTTCATTAACACCATTTCAAGCTGTGAGTCTTCTCTTTTTTTCTAAGCCGTCATGACTTAGGTAATGCTGACCTAGGGCAAAAACAAAAGGAAATGAGACGGAGGACCTGGGCACTTGTACGAATGTCGGACATCATATTTTCACATCAGGTCTGCTTGCCTAACATGATCTATGACCACAACTGCGATACGCAACTCCCAAATAATATCTTTGACGACGAATTCAACCCTAGCACCAAGGAGCTCCCGCCTTCGAGGCCGAACACAGAACCGACGCCTATATCGTACATGATTGCCAAATCCAAGCTCTGCAATGAGCTCGGCAACATCTTGCAAGCCAACAGCGACATCCATAAGCCAATGCCTTATGACGAGGTGATTCGGTACGACGCTAAGCTGCGGCAGATCATGCAAGAACTCCCGCCTCATTTGAAATTGGGCTCCCTCGAGGGCACCCACGACCCGGTAACGCTGCTGATTGCTCGTTTCAACATCGACATTCTCTGCCAAAAGATCTTCTGTATTCTACATCGAAGGTACATACCCCGCGCGCGCCAGAACGCAAGATACGCCCACTCGCGTCGCAGCGCAGTAGAGGCGTCTCTGAGAGCATTGGACCATCTTGCCACCCTTCACAGAGAGTGTCAGCCTAACGGAAGGCTGCGATCAGTCGGCTGGTATGTCAAGTCTACTACAACAAAGGACTTTGCGCTGCCGGCCATGATTGTCATCATGGATCTGCACTATGATAACGTGGCCACGCAATCAAACTCTCAGAAAGACCAGGAAGGCGCTTTCCTTTGGTCTCCTGAACAGAGAAGCAAGATGATCAGCGCAGTAGAAACTGCCAGGGATATTTGGAAGACGCTGGCAGATTCGTCCATGGAGGCATTCAAAGCGCACAAGGTCATCGAGATTATGCTTCAGAAAATCACGTCGGGGGGCGATGAGAGTACCTTCGATCCTATGCAGGCAGAGTCAACATCCAATCCTGCCGCTCCGCAGTTCCCCTCGCCGGATACGTTGACGCAAAATATCCTTTCTCCTCCCCCCTTCATGCCGGACTTCTCCGCGACTGGCTCCTCGTTTCCCATCCAGGATAGCAGTGCTTTCATGGGCATGGACTTTGGCCTGTCGCCGTCTGGGGGTAATTTCGACTTTAATGGGGATGGTTTTGGGACAATGGGTGCTACAGGCGCGCCTTCGCCGTTCTCGATGATGGGCAATTCGGGAGTAGGTGTAGGGATCATGCCCGATCTAGCCAACAATTTTGACTGGGTAAGTGGACACTTGAGAAGCGGTGATAGAGCGCGGACGAGAGCTCAGGAAGCGAGGCTAACCTACTACTCTTTTACAGAGCACTTTTGAGAATTATACGCAAATGGCGAATTTAGGGGTTGACCAGGGCTTCCAACTCTTTGGCGGTGTGCCAGCAGGGGACGACTCACCGGAACAGTCCATGATGACCAATAACAAGACGAATGATATGAAGGATGAATGATCTGTACGATAGCCCCCGACTTGGGTAAACTCTGCCACAAGTTGGATATTAGTAGGCTGGAGCGGGCTTGATGGAAGACAATCTCACCACTATTGAACTGTACACAGACCATGAACACATCAGACGGTAGTCACGTTTGAAAATATGAATGCGAGTAAACACTGGCAGTGAGGATTCCCGGGCACTGTAAGACAGTGAGATTGCTGAGGGTCATGTGCCCGTGTTTGTATTCCAGAATGGGCTCGTTCATGTTATGTTGATCTGTGATACGGGGGTGTGGAAGGGAAGTTCGGAGTCCGAAAGCCCGAGATTTGTGGACGCAGGGTTTGCTCGTTGCTCTTTACCTTAACATTGTCGACGGATTTCTTGTTTTGAACCTACCCAGGCCATAAAAAAAAATTGAAAGTAGATTTAGGATGGGCCGCTGCTGTGTCCAACTCTTTCGACAGTCATCACAGATCCGTGACCTTTATGAGGTGAGAATAGGAAGAACTAAACATCGAAAGTGTCACTGTCGAGTCTGGGGAACCTCATTTGGTCTTATACAAGAAGAGAGTCTCTCATGCGGGGCTATGATGTGTCCGAAAGTCCGCATTTGACCCCCCTTTCTGCGTGGTGGCACTGCTTGATGTCTCTCTTCGGGAAAATCGGACACTACGGCACATGGTGTACTTACCCAAAACGGCAATTTCTCTTCCAGCCCCAACCACTACAAGGCGCTAGCCAGCCATCAGAGGGCGGGCCAGAAGCATGGGTTTCCTCCGAGTCCCTTGAGATGGAACTGGGAAAGATGGAGGGGGCTTTGGCGTTCCTGAGTGGCTCGTACGACGGTGAGCCCCTCGAAAGCCACTACAGATTCCTACGAAATAAAGCCTATGCCCCGCGTTCACTTGATTCTGGCTCCTCGGTGTTTTCGACTCCCGTTGGCGGGTTTTCCTGCCGGAGGGGGACGGCCCAGCACGAGGGAAACGAATGCTTGATGGGGTTTGAGGCGTAATAACTGCAATGAATTATCATAAATAGGAGATGGTATCATTTTGAAAGATAGTTCTGCTTTTCTTGAAATGAAAAGTGCACGTTTTCATAAACACATTACAAAGACCCAAAGGCGACCCCCATGGAACGTAGATTACCTCCTCTTAGCCTTTCAACTCATGAGGTGTAATGATGAGCATCTTTCGCGTCGACTTTGGTGTCGACTTTCTCATCCTCTACCCTCTTCTTGTCAACGGCTATATGATCAAGATTGGAAGAAGGTTCGTCGAGAGATTGTTTGTGATAGTCATGCTTGTCCACCTGGTCCTGCTGAGATTGCTGCTTCTGGACAAAGATGCCTTGGTCGAGGCACTGTCGTAGCAGATCCTCACAGCGAGACATCCTCTCAAGGAGTTCCCTGGTTGGCTGTCGCCTGCGCTTGGGGACTGCTGGCGTGCTTGGTACGCATGCTGTGTTGTTCTGTCAAAGAGTTAAGAAAAATAATGTAAAAACATATACGTTACGCTGTTCATGATTACAACGCCGCCGCCGCCGGCGAGGAGTTGAGATGAACGATGATGGGGGAAGAGCCATGGACAAATATGACGGGATGGGTTCCTTACCTTGATGCAGAATGAGCATGGGCTTCGCTTGTCGCACTTCTTCTTGCGCTGTTGGCAGCTGGAGCAGGCCAGGACCTTGCCGGACTTCTTAGAGGTGGACGCGGTGCTGCTACACGGCATACTTGTAGACGCGGCGGCTAAGATGTAAGTGCACAAACAGAAAAAAAAAATTGAGGAAAAAAGAAGATCTTCAATTTGGCAGTATGGGGATTGAGGGTGAAATCAATAGCCTCAGGGAAGGTTGCGAGCTGGAAAAGGGCTCCGGACAAGGAGCTGCTGCGGAAAGATGGGGCAAAGGGCCGGAGTTATGGAGAAGGGACGAGGGTCCTCAGCTCCGGAATGGCTGGCCCACCCCGGCCGAGTGTTGTTTGGTAATTTGAAAGTACAACGTTGGCCGGCCTTGGCTGCTGGTCATTTCCCTGCCACAGAGTATTTCCTTGCGTAACGAACGCGCTCCGGGATATCGCAGGGGAAAATCCATCGAGTACCTCAGCGAACCTAGATCGGAGCGCCTCATCCACAAGTCCCATCCACACGTCTCTTGCTAAGGCCGTCGAGGAAGGCCGGCCCCTCCCACTCCCCTCGTCAACCGAAATCCTTCCACACAGAGAAGTTTTGTCCTGGCAGAATCTTCCACATGATGCTGACAGTGTCCACTTCGGATCTCGAATTGCCAAAATGGTCGACCGGTATCGGATAACCCCGTACTGTGTACCTGTGGTTGCCGTCCGTAGTAAACGATGTCCGCTTCAAAACCTGCCATGACGGAAGATGTGTTCGGGCTGTCCGCAACTCCCGCATCATCACATTGCCAGGACCGCTAACTCAGACATGGCAAGTACTATTAGTACTCTATAGAATGGGATAGAACCGCGACTAAATCAGTGAGTCAAGTCACATGAATGGTACGAATTACCAATGGGAAGGTGGTAAGCTCCAGCTGAGGTGCCTTCCTTTCGAAACTGAATTGGAGCCCACATTAGTCATTCATGTTCCTCACCTTGAACTTGAAATTGAAAATTGCACAGGCTCGAGAAACATACTTCGACAATCATCTCTTCGAGAATCACCTCTTCGAGAGGGTTCCCAACCGCCACGAAAATCAAATTGCCGAGGGTTTTGTACTCATTCCCGGAAGCACAGAGTCAACTGATGGAACCACGTGGTGCGCACACACTAAGCCAGCAGGAGGAAATGGAGGAGCAAGCATCAGAACTCGAGCAGATGCGTAAAAGCGAATTCGAGCGCCGATCTACACTGTTGGATCCGTCCCTGAAGCCGGCCGTTTTTACTCACTTACCGTCGTTTTCAGCCTCGCTTCAGATCACAACGCCACTGGATGACATAGCATCGGAGCCTCTGAGGGATCAGCCTGTGGCTGAGCGCGGAGAAGCTGAACTCGGGGAGGATCAAACGCGCATGAGCTCACAGATTGGAAAGTCATCCAAACTTACACGACACCCGATGGATATGACCAAGAAGGAGAGGAGCGAGGTCCAACGCTCGGTCAAAGACCAATTATCTAAGTATGCGGACGAGATTATTCGCAATGCATACAACAACGGCGCCGGAGTCTCTACTCAGAACTGCTCCAAGTTCGCGGCAGAGGTCCTTATCTATGCGCGCACAAGGTTCTACGCCGAGGTCGCCAAGGCCAAAGCTGCTGCCCTCGCAGCCGGCAGACCCATCGCGGCTGAACCCCCGGAAGGGCCATGGTCGCAAAGATTAACTTTTGAAAACATGAGGTGGTTGCATAATGTCAAAATTCTACCCAGGACCCGGAAGCTCAGGAAGAGAGTGCTCTATTGCCGCAGCTGCGTACAGAAGACGAAGCCTTTCGCCTTTGATGGGTTGATAACACATTGCCTACAAAAGCACAAGAGGTCTCTCGGACTCAGCAAGACTGACAACCCTTGGATAGCTGAATGGCCGCCAACGCCTCCTTTCCATCCTTACCCGAAGGGCCGATTGGCACAGCTGACTCAAAGTGCTGAGAGGCCCAGCTTGTCCCTCGTCCCCCCCTTACTCCCGCAAGCACAGACTAGCACAGCACGTCACTTCGACACTCTTGGTCATCCTGCCAACTATACTGCTAGCGATCCACTGCCGCAGACTCTTACAGCACTGCCTCATACCGAGGCCTTCGCGGTAGCTCCGCATGGCGGCTCTCCGCCACATCCCACTTCATCCCTTGAGCTTCGAGGAAAGAATACTCCCAAAAATCGTAATCAAACGGGTGTTTCGTACCCAAGGCTGCTCGATAAAGTCCAGAATAGCAAACTCAAGTTCATGGCTGACGTTGCCCTTTATACATGTCAAAGCTTACGCCCTGTTAAGGATCTGCCCGACTCCGTCGCATTCTGTGCCACGGTTCATCACATCGCCAAAGCATTCGAGGTACAAGTTGGTGAGTCAGCGCGGCTGGAAATGATGCTGGACGTGCTATCCGAAGACAGAGAAATGGAGCCACTCCACGGCCTGGCCATGTTGCAATGCAAACCGTGCGTGGAAACCGGTGGGACACAGCAGCGTCGATTCGAGGTTCGCCAACTGATGGAGCACTTTCGCCAGGAGCACGTCAGGCCTACAGCTCCTTCACTGGACTGGCGAACACAAATGATTCTTCTGCCTAGCATGTCCGAGTTGCAGCTGCTGCCCAATATCCTGGCAGGCCACAGAGCCGCGTACGACACTGTCGCCGACGCACTACCATGGGCATTTGATGGCGCAAGTCCGGCCGAACACCGTCCGCAAGCGTGGGGTCAGCCCGACAATGAATATCATGTCAATTCGAGTACCATATTCCGTCGGGAAGACTCCCTTGGCCACCCTGTTCGACGTCCAATGTACGGTATGCCCAAGCAAAGTGCCGGCGAGGTTCCCTCCAACCCTAGACATGAAGCTTACCATGTGGACCGGGCAACGCAAGTGCAGTCGCAGTCTCCACACGGATATGAGAGCATCCAAACTGGCTATGGAGAGCCTCACCGGTCTAAGCGTCTATTGTCAGTTAGCGGGCGAGGTTCGGCCGTTGTGTACTCACGAAATGCGCAGACAGAGCAGGTTTACACGCCAGGATATGGACATGAAGTACCAGGAAGCCGGTCACAAGGCGTTCTCGAACATGGGAACCAAGTACAGGCAAGTGGCGTAGATTTTCACTCTACTCTCTACCACCCTCCAAACTCGACGAGACCAGAGTACATCCGCCCCCATCATCTACAGACACCCAGTCATCCCCCGCATCTTGAAGATCACCACAGTATGAGACCCCTCGTCGACGACATGAGCCACAGGGAAGCAGGGGCTTGGGACATTGGCCTTGTTCGTCGAGAAGAGCAAGCCCCTGTCGGGCAATCTGTTGAAGAGTGCGAGCTGCTCGAAGTACGCGACCCAATACAGGGCAGCTACTACATCCGTCGGGAAATCAGGCGCGATATGTACCCTCACGAACCACGCACCGGGCAGCAACCACACTACTCTTCGGCTCATAACTTTGCTACTAATCGTGTCTATTCCGACACTCACAGACAGACGTTCCGGAATCAGGAGCCTGACGAACGTGATATCCGTTTCCCTGCTGGGGGAAACCCAGCTCATTACGTGCGCCATCGATGACTGAAGGAGCCACAAGTAGGATCGATTCGCCGAGAAAGAGAAAGTGACGGCTAGCTGGATGTGGATTCCTTGCAAGCTACCGACGGTACGGACGAGATGTATTGGAGTCTACAAGTATCCAGTCTGTGTTGATCTGTATCTTGCTCCATTCGAGCTGTTAACTATCAGTAGCGCGGGCGTGCGTACGACCACAACCATGCAAGGCCTTTGAATAGGGACACAGCCGATTGCGAGACTGCTATGTTTGAGCGTAGCAAGCAGTCTCTTTGTGTCTAAATCATTAGATATCACTTGCTTTACTAGACGTCGCTAGATTGACCGTAATACATTTCTCGCCTGCTGGTTGATCGTTCACGTTGACTACCTCGGTCAACTTCCGAGGCCAACTCCCAACGTATGAGATGGGTATCCAGGCTGACAAGACTGGGACTCAACTAACACTCTAAATGAAGGTTGCTAGAGCAGGAACTCATCCTTGCTGCTCTACGTCAGGCTTGTTGGGCCAAGGATCGGACGCTGCCCGAGATGCGGATAGTCGTTCTAGGCGCGTCGACAAGATACGTGTCGCTGGCATAAGTCGCAACGTACTGCGCTTGATGGTTTCACAATAAAGGCATCTTGGCATCCCCAGCCAAGAGTTTGCATATCAAAACGCGCAGTTCTGTAAGGCTAGAGTGCAGCCGCATTGAGCAGGAGGATTAGTATCCTACGGGAACTCATGAATCATCCAATAGGTGTCGCGAGGCCCAGCAAGACAATAAATTGGTTGTCCAATGATGTGAAGGCCTTCTCATTCAAAATGTCTTGGGAGTTCATCCGGCATAGCTGGGGATCAAAGTGCTCGGTCATGTCCCGACAGGAACTCATCGGCGTCTACCTTGGAAGCTATGTGCGGCGATACAAATAGTCGAGGATGGGGATGAGGATATGGATGCCCACGAAATGTAAGCAAATTATTTCCTTGATACTGCGCTCTTGGAATGCTTACAATAGCACTACTAGCTTTTAATGAGGCGAATCGATTGACGACTCTTATCCAACGTCGTCTTACTTGGCGAAGAACAAAGATGACTTACACCACTGCATCTTCTGTCTCGACAGACGATGCTGTTCTACCGACCCCCAAGGCCCAGATGCAGGGGAGAAAGATAACATGGAGCAATCTAGCAGTCGGTGCTTGTATGAATCTATTCCAAGGTGTGTTTGTTTCTGTAACGAGACGCAAAGGTGCAACTCGGCAACATGTCAAGCCCTAACGTAACCCGTTTGCAATAGTCACTACGCTTGGGCAGCCATTCGAGGTTCTGAAGACTTATGTAAGGGGTACCCCGAAATTCATTGAAAAAAAGGACATCTAATCTCATATGGTCATTCCAAGGCCGGCGCCAACCGCAACGACAGTTTTGTGGACGGGATTCGGAAGACGTATGCTCGAGCTGGGCTCAGGGGTTTCTACCAAGGCTTGGTTCCATGGGTTTGTTTCCATATCTAGGGGAGGGGGACGATGACCAAGAACTTGAGAAACTTTCCTAACGTTGCTACAGGCGTGGCTGGAAGCATCTACGAAAGGGTCCGTCCTGATTCTTACGTCTACAGAAGCCGAGCTTTTTGCTAGAGAGTACCTTCACGTTGGGCATAGTGCTGCTGGAGTGATAGGGGGAGTTGCTGGTGGCGCTGCACAATCATATCTCACGATGGGTGCGTTTAACAATAGTATAGGTAGTGAAAATCACCTGCTAATGGCTGCGATAGGCATCACAACATCAATGAAGACTGCCGAAATAACCAGGGCCAAAACCGCTGCACAGGGTCTCGAGGTTCCGACGACGATGCAGTTATTTCTCCGCCAGTGGAAGACGAAGGGTATCAGGGGAGTAAACCGGGGTGTCAATGCCGTTGCCCTACGCCAAATCACGGGATGGGCGTCTCGTTTCGGCATTTCGAGGTATGCCGAGGGCCAAATACGGTCTTTGAGCGGAAAGGGGATCGGGGAGAGGCTGAGCGTGGGTGAGAAGTTGTCAGCCTCCTTGGTCGGGGGAGCTTTGAGCTGCTGGAATCAGCCATTCGAAGTGAGTATAAACCCCCCTACAAAACTCACCCACTTACATGATTCTTTTCACTGGAGGAAAGAGTGACTTTGTGGCTAAGCTTGCGTGTGCAGGTTATCCGGATCGAGATGCAGTCACTCAAGGCGGATCCCGGCAGACCTCAAGCAATGACCATGATGGGAACAGCTCGGCATATCTACCAAAGCTCTGGCTTGCTGGGATTCTTTAGAGGAATAGTCCCGAGGATCGGGATCGCAGTGTGGGCGTCGACTTGTATGATTGGGTTTGGGGATATGGTCAAAGACAAAGTGCCCAGTCGTACGGACAAGATTCGCCTGTAAAGTGTTCATCATGACTTTACCTTAAGAAGCGCATCTCATAGAAAGAGCTTGACCCAGTTGAAGATTCATATGATGATTACACGGTAAGATGAAGTTAATATCGGAGCCGCTTAAAGTACCTCTTTGAGGCTTGTTTCTGTTGTTGTTCCTGTTGGTTCAACTCTTCTGCCTCATCTACCATCACGCACTTAAACTGACCAGTAATCTATCTCTGGACCCCTTTTTTTGTTTCTTCTTCTCTTTTCCTTTGCAACAGACTAAGTTTCTAAAACCACCCATCACGTTGGCATGTACGTCGGTGGCGAGCACGAGAGGCAGGGTGGACAAGAAGCGCAAAGCAGATCTTTGATACATACAGCTTTTCTCAAGCAGCCCAGATGCAGAGCTGCCTTTTAGCAACTAGCATTGGTGGGCAGAGTGTCGTCAGAGAGTAGGAGAAACTGTTCACGATTCTGATGTTCGCTCAGTCAAAATAATGCAGAAAAGGTTGATAAGTATTTTACTATTTTACTATTTCACTAACAACGACATCCAAACATGACGTTTTTCAAGATGACTCTTAGATTCAGCCCCTGTCAATGAACCGTAGGCGAGACTATGGGCAATGCTTCCATAGCCCAACCATGATTACATCTCCGCAATAGGCGCGCTTAAAGTAAAGAAACTGGAAATCCATGATATTGGATCCCCTTGTGGAGGCCTTCGCGTCTTGTGTGTGTGTGCACGCTGTTCGCCACCTAACACTGTTGCTTCATCACCTGCCAGTCTAGCCGTTACCACATATCGTACTACGAGCCTAGTCTTCTTGGGCCGCGGAGCAGCTGCCAGCCCAGGATGCTTGTGACTCTGGCACTGTATGACTATGGTGTTTTCGAAGGCAGCACCGTGACGGCTGTCATCACTCTGGCCCACCCAACTCGCTTCCGACCCGTGTATTATGGTGGCATAATATTCGTGAAAGCCGGCGACTGGGCCGATTCTGCCAGTGAAAACTTCATCCCAGGTCCTAGCGCTGGCCTCTGTGACTGGTGACCCATTCCCTGTTCGTTCATGGAGACTTTCTCAGTGTCAATTGCAGTGGAGCTTGTTTGCCCGGATCAAAGCTACACAACGTTCCCCTCGGACGATCTGCGCGGGCGGCACCTCGGACGTCGCATTCAGATCAGGCGCTCCTAAACCAAACAAAGGCAAACCATGTACGTCATGCCCAGCTTCCTGCCAAGCCTGTCAAAGTCCAAGGCGATGGATACCCCGTATTGCAGGTGAGGAAAGTGAGAGAGTGGGAGAGTAAGGGAAGTGGTGCGGCTGGGACCGCTGGTCTGCCGACAAAAATGCACAGCGCACAGGCCATTCTCCTCCCTCCAAGGACCAAAAATGCGTGAAGCCGGGAATATCGGCTGACGATCCGTCGATCGTTTCCTGTTGCGCAAGCTGGCCTTCTGAAACAGGCCTTAGAGTACCTCTTTGACTGGAGAAAGTCCAGGTGCTTTTGTTCGCTGAACAACAATGCTTACCCGCACTTGTCAAGTTCTGCCCATCTACTCTTTGGGGGGTTGCTTTTGTCGCATGAACCAGTCACAATGTCGAAACAGCAACACCAGCTCCCGATTGGACGACACTAATCGAGATTGTGCCTGAGGTGCCTGAAGTGCCGTGGAGTCGCAAGCATCACCTACCCGATCAGGTAGTGGACCGATCTCAAAAGGCTACCTCTCCGGTTGTTTGTTTGGGGGACAAGGACGAGGACGAGGAGATGGAGGAGGCCTTTTGAAGCATGAATGATGCTTGAAACAGGACGACAAGTCCGCCTCCACATCTACCTCCACATCCACCATTGTCCTGTCCTGTCTGTGTCCGTGTTCGTGTTCGTGCTTTATAAATAAGGGAGCTTGGCGCCGACTCAGGGAAAGATATGGCTTGACCGGAGTTGTTACCATCAACCACCTTTCATCCCTCCCTCAACCCCTCCATTCTTCTCAACATGCTCTCTCTTCGTCTTCTTGCGCCGCTGGCGGCCGTGCTGGCCACAGTCACTGCTGACCCTCAGTCCTGCAATGGCAGCAGCCTCCCGGCTTCGTGTCAAAACAACACCATCATCGAGGACACCTGCTGCTTCGTTGCTGCTGGCCAGCTCGTCCTGACTCAGTTCTGGGACACTGATCCTGTGACTGGACCAGAGGGTAAGTCCGCTTGCCCCCCTCCATACATTACAGAAATTAGCAAGTTAGCTTCGAAGGAGATAAAACAAACCGCTGACTTGATTGCCCATAGACTCATGGACGGTCCATGGCCTGTGGCCTGATTGGTGCGACGGAAGCTATCCCGCCAACTGCGACCAGAGCCGGGAGTACAGCAACATCAGTGACATTCTGACCGCCAAGGGCGGCGAGTCCACTCTCACCGAGATGGAGAAGTACTGGAAGGACTACGAGGGCGACGACGAGTCGTTCTGGGAGCACGAGTGGAGCAAGCACGGGACCTGCGTCAGCACCCTCGAGCCCGACTGCTACACGGACTACGAGGCCACCGAGGAGGCCGTGGACTACTTCCAGCGGACCATGGCGCTCTTCAAGTCCCTGCCCACGTACAAGTGGCTCGACGACGCCGGCATCACGCCCTCCGAGTCGGAGACGTACACGGCCGACGAGATTGAGAAGGCGCTCGAGAAGGCACACGGCGCGCCAGTGACAATCAGCTGCAAGGGCGGCGAGCTGAACGAGGTCTGGTACCACTTCAACGTCAAGGGCTCGCTGCAGGAGGGCAAGTTCCTCCCCGTGGAACCCACGGGCACGGAGGGCGGTGGTTGCTCGGGCCAGGTGTCGTACATCCCCAAGACGGGTGGTAACAAGGGCCGTCGCCTCTAGATGACCAGGGTCTCGCCCAGCTTCATAGGTACTGGCTGGCAGTGGCCGTACTCTAAATGGCCGATCAAATCATAGCTATTGTATTGAGCTGTGTAAATAGATGCATGAATATAGCGTATCCGCTTTCGGTACTCCAAAAAGACGTATCGTAGATGAGCAAGTTTCCCATAAGGTCAGGCCAAGTTTGATTCTCAATCGAAGTGTCGTGTCTTCGCTGAGACTTATGTGGCACTGGTAGATGAAGGGTTGCCATTTCACAGGAAGCATTTCAAGGAGAGAAAAAGGCGGATAAAGGAAGAGGATCGTAGGGCGCGGCTTGTTCTTGTGGAGAAATGCCCACGGGCAGTGGGTAGGTAGCGGCAACCTAGAGCGAGGAGGAAGGTGTAAAGGGTTAGGGTTACTGACTGTCACCCCCGCAGACCCTACTAGCACCCAATTACCTACCTACTACATGGATGAGTCTAGGTAATTATGCAATAGGGTCAGGGTTATAGTCATAGGGTTCTATGGAGTGCCGTCATGGTCCTTGACTCCTTCTCAACCCTGCTTCTCTTTCTTACCAGCACCTTCCACTTCTGACATTCAGATTCCAAGAGCAAGAGCAATAGCAAGAAGTAAAATAGTTTTGTCAAGAGCCCGGCATATTGGCCAACTCTCCCCTCACTGCCTTAGAGTTCTCACCCTCGTCTCGTTTCATCATGCCCTACACTGGCAGCTCCCGCACGATATGGATTTCAATTTGTTGCATCATCTCCGTGATGGTCTTTCTCGGCGGCGCAGAAGCCTCAGACCAGCAGCCAAACAACAATCAGCAGCCAAGTAATCATCATCATCATCATCAGCAGCAGCAGCAGCAGCAGCTGGAAAGCCAAGCTCTGCTTGAGACTACGGCCGAGGAATCATCCGCTCAGCGGCATGGTGGTCATCTGCGCAACACATCAGAGCAAAACAGTGATGGCCCTGTAGTCGGCGGCGGCGGCGGCGGCGGCGGTGATAATGGAGGCGACCCCAACGCCAACGAACCTGAAATTATTGCCCAGCATGGTCGTATGTACCCGCAGTCAGTCCACCCTCCGCGCTCTGATGGGGATCAAATCATTAGAAACATGCGCGCCATGCACGAGATGGGCGTGCCCCTGATCACGGACGAACGCCTGCTGCAGCGTTTCGGGATTCCTAGGGCAGCAGACCGGCGTGGCGGCGGCGTCTCACAATCGAGCACCGGTGGCAACACGGAGGGAAATAGCATTGGAGTGCGGAATGAGCCCGCGCCGTCACCGTCAGCTTACCCGAGTTGGAATCTGAATTCGGTCACTTTCGCTTCGGCAGTGTCCCCTCCGGCATCGTCTGCTACCGTGGCGGGGCGGCCGTCCCCTGACCCAAATGACGCCAACACGGGGGCTTTGGTCAATTCGGCACTGTACGTATGGCATGGCGATGGGTCGCTGTAACGATATACATGCCGGACACAATGCCTTGCCCTGACTTACTTTGCTGTGCTTCCCAACTCCGGGGCGGCAGACGCAACACGTCTCATATTTCTCCAGATATGGATGAGCAATACCTTTCCGCAAGAGCAAACGCTCACTCACACAGTATTGGGTCGACCCGGGATATTAAAAAAAAAGGATCTACAGAATTCCAAATTCTACTCTTTAATCCTCAGTTTGAAGCTTTGATACAAGTCACTCCTAACCCCAAGTAGGCTACCGTAACCCTTACTGGAGGTGGAGCTTCAAGTCGCACCCGGGTTCCCATCTACAGCACCTCACGAGACTTAAGGAAATCGGTCAAGCTCGGTCTTATGAAGGTGGAATCGGCTGCAGTGTCCTCGGATCGATAGCACCTAAAACCCACAGGATCGTTCCCCCTGTATAATCCTCGCCGTAGCCATTCTTTCTCAGCTGCAGAGAGTATTCTAAATGAAAGATTCAAGTCGTCACATTAGCCAATGAAACAGACAGACATGGTCATCACGAACATGAAACAAGAGGGCAGCAAAGGAGAACAAGAGGAGAGGAAGCATGCACTACACTCACGTTTTGCCAGCACGGTGTAAGGGTCCGCAAATCTGGTCGTATCCTGAGCCCCGAGAACGTTGCGGGAATCAACATTGGCCTGAAAACAAGCCCCAAGGCCGTAAACGCCGCCGCCTGGCCCGTCTGAGATCATGGCATCTCCGGTGACGCCCTGTCCGCTGAGCACTACACAGAAGCAGACAAGTCAGTACGATTCTTGAGAATGGCTGAGGCTTGCTTGCTTGCGTGGAGCCGGCCAGAACTATGAAAGAGGTTGCTTTGAGAGAGTCGACGTGTTTGAGTCTAGACTTACAGCCGCCTACGACGTGGACCAGCTAGCGTTGGGGTCAGCACAAGAACACTTTCTTAAACGAAGAATAGAGGCATGGAAGCCCTGCTGGGTTTGCGGAAAAGTGGTTTGGGACTTACCTCGTGGAAGATTGTCTGCGCAAGCGGATGGATGGAGTCGAGCGAGTTGAATCTTCGGTTCAGACCGTCTCGGACGATGCTGGAGAAGCGCCTGGTGTCGGCTACACCTTGTGGCGGATCAAGGCGATACCTACTGATGTACACATGCGCCTGGTTGATGCAGCTCGCCCATGAGCCATCCGAGAGGGCGATGTGGTAGCCTGTCAATCATTAATCGTTGCTGCAGCTTCCGGAGACCGACTTTGTTACGAGTTGTGCTTGGGCAGGCAGAGGGAGGGGGGGGGGGGGAGATAGTGTGTGTGTGTGTGTGTTTGCGTGAGGGGGGAAATTATGGCATACCGAGTGTCGTATAAGAAGTGCCTCCGCCTTGCTGGCCAGGCTTCGCGCTGGGGTCAGTGTTGTGCAAATTGTACGTCACGCGTCTGGTGTTGCCTTCGGCGTCTTGATAGGTATATTTGGTGTCAACCCAAGTTCGCATGTCGCTGCGCCAATGGATGTGATCCTCATCGCAGTAGAAGTTGATGATGGTGGGGATGGTCCTGACGGCGGCGACAGTGTCGAGTATCCAGAGGACATAGTCCTTGTGCTCTTCCTGGAATACCTGATAAAACGGTGCCTTGATGCCATCGTCTTGCCATTGGGTCCTGATCCTGTTGGCAGCAGCTGTTGCACGCAACAAAACGGACGGAAACAGTTAGCTTTTATGATACTGCCATCGAGGTGCCTGTCTATGTGGAGCTGAGACACGGGGAGAAGGCGGAGGGGCTACAAGAAACAAGAAGAACAAGACACCAAGAAAGAAAGAAAGAAAGAAAGAAAGGGACAAAAAGGGAGTGCCCGGTGGAACGTACTGATGGCTATATTGATGGCGTCGTCTATACCCTGTTCGATCTTTGCTCTGTCTCTGCCATGGCACTTGTTGACGATGATGGCAGTTGACACCCAAGCCTGAACCACCAAGAGCAATGGGGCCAAGTTCCAACGCATAATGAATGACACAGCTGGTGGCGTCCGGCGCACAGCTGGCGCGTGTACAAAGAACAAATATGGGCAGCAGCCGTACTCGTGCTATCCAGAAAAGAAAAACTATAATAAAAATAAAAATAAAAAGATTAAAAAAAAATGAACGAATGAACGAACGTCGACGGGGTTGAGATGGAAACAAGATGGGAACGAGATGGCAAAGCATCAAAGCATATTTAGGGTCAGGTCAGTCAGAGAATAATGTTTGGCGCTGAGCACGAGCACGAGCCCATAGGAGAAGCCGAATCTTTGAGAGAATCTACGAGTACAAGGAATCCACAACTACTCCGCACAAGCAATAAGCAATACACAGCGTGGCCAGCTACGGAGTATGCGCGCGCATCTACTTCTAGCATGGTCATCAGTATGGCTGCCGCTCGAGCCCCAAACATCCAAGAGTCACGCAAGGCACCTACCTCATCTCATGTCCTGGGGGCATCCTCGTAAATGACGGGATATGACAGGATGAGATGATTTACATTAACGGGGAGCATCTAGAATACGTGGTGCGACGGGCCTTGCCTAATTACGAAGGAGTTGCACTAGTCTAGTCAATAAGGCGGATGAGATAGGGGAGGGGAGGGAAAGGGGAATCAAACAGGATCCTCACGCGCCTCAGACAAGTATTTCCTATGCAGGTACTACAGATATTAGTTGTACGGATACTATTCCTAGTACGTAGTACGGAGTACTTGGATGCTGTGTGCGCGGGCTGTCACCATCACCGACTCGTCAAGGATCAAGGTTGATGGCCGATGGAGGCGCAGGGGTGACCTGGGACTCGAACAAGGGTCAGTTAATATGATTTGTTTTGTCCCTGACTCTCATGCAAGTCTGTGGGCGGATGCCGGGATGCGATACAGATACAGTACAGTACGGAGTAGGGAAAGGGATAGGATTCAGGAACATGGAATCCTCATGGGTACAGGTACTATCCAGACTATCCAGATTATCCAGCCTACGGATCCAGTATCCAGCATCTGCTGGCCAGTGGCTACTGGGTATCTTACCTAATTTGGAACGTGCACAGGCACTAAGCAGCCAAAATAGTACTAGTCACAGGCTACTCTATGCTCCTGATAAGCACTACTCCGTAGAAGATCTTTTAGAAGGATGCTGACTGCTGATACCAGTACTTCAAGTTGTACGAGTGGTACAACGTAGTATGGAGTACTCCGTACCCAAGGCTGGAAAACATAACCACCTGGCGTACGATACTGCCTTAGGTACAAGGTACTTTACTTTTACTTGTACGAGCAAGCCTTTTAATTTACATTTACACTCATCATTCATCTACGTGTACGATCAGCCACGCCTAAACAGGAAGGCTGACAACCCTCTAGGGGCCAAGACCCTGCCTCATTTTAAATGATTATTCGCATCTTGTTTCTTCTTTAGGGTCCTATTCTCCCTACTCCGTAAACGCCGTCGTCGATCCTGGACTGAGCCGCGCGGAGCTTTCCGTAGCAAGGCGTAAGCGTCTGACATGAATACAGTACAGCCGTACCATCTAGATGAGTCTGTTAATTTCCGGACGTGATGATGGGCGTTCGAGATAGGATCAGAATGGAGTTACGGAGAGTCTTGGATCGAGGTCTCGTCTCGTCTATTGCTGCCTACTCCATCAGAATTGATCAGACTGGTAACTCGTGAGACTCGTGAGTGAGACTCGTGAGACTGCTCAGACTGCTCAGACTGCTCAGACTGTTGAGGCTGGTCAAGCTGATCAGACGGTTCGGAACCTTGGATTGTTCAGATTTTTTTCAAGACCGTGCGTGCGTCTCGTTGAAACGATCCGACCGAGTTGGGGCCAAGAAACAAGGACAACTACTGCCAGTGATTGGTCTAGTACTCCGCACTTGTACGAGGAGAGCCGAAGAAACCGGATACCGGATGAGTACTCCGTACTCGTGGTTGTACGTCTAATTCACGTACAAATTTACGGAGTACGGTAGACTGCACCCCGGTCCCTGATCCGTGGCCCAAGCCTCAAGCGATGGACCATGTTTGCATGTGCTCGATCCGTCGCTCAGAAGGAAGGCACTCTAATTGGCACTTGAATTGCCAGTGGCACTCCAATTGGATACATATCCACTATCGCCCTGACTATCGCCCTGCCGCTGCCGCCGCTACCTACTGCCAGACTCCAGTGAGTACGGAGTATGCCGCTTGAAGCCATCGTCTTCATATTTACATTCACTTCGTCTACTCTCACTTTCAACGCCTTTCTCTTGAAAGGTTGTTGTTTTCAGTTTTCCATCTATTATATTGTTTTGGCTCATTCTTCAACCTTCTTTCACTCTTTGACTTGTTGAATCTTGCTTAGTTGATTTTTATTTTATTTTCTTTTTTCTTCTTCTTCACTTCACTCTCTTTTTTTTCTTCGCAGATTGCCCAAAAGGCAACAAAGGGGGGAGCCCCCTCTTCGGCTTTGGGATTTTCGTGATGCGTTCATCCCTCTGGCTCCTGGCGCTTCCCGCCTTGGGGACGGCGGCAACAGCAGCCAAGGGCCTTGATGTTGCTGTTGCCCATACTGAGAATGCCTACTACCAACAACGCTACATTGAAACCTATACTGCTGGGATTCAGGGACGTGGACGTGTGAATACCACTTCGACGACGCCTTTCTCCTCTGCGTTTACAAACAATGGGACAACTCCCGGGTCACCCACACCATCTCCCACAGACTCGCCCTCTGAGTCGCCTTCAGAGTCGCCTTCAGAGTCGCCTTCAGAGTCGCCCTCAGAGTCTCCAATAGAGTCTCCAACAACCTTCTCGCCCGGATCGACAACTGTTTCTTCCCCGGAATCAACCATCGAGTCTCCCTCAGAGTCCCCCTCAGAGTCTCCCTCAGAGTCCCCTTCTGAATCTCCTTCTGAATCTCCTTCAGAATCACCTTCAGAACCCCCAGCAGTGTCTTCAACAGTGTCTTCAACAGTGTCTCCATCAGAGTCTTCCGCAGAGTCAACTTCCCATGCCAGCCCTCCTCCTTCTACGGCTAGTGAGAGCAGTGGCAGTTCTACGGATTCCACGACGGTCTCAACAACCGACTCGGAGACAGATCCAGTCACAACTACCGAGTCCTCCAGCGCTATCCCGGTGATAACATTGGCCCCCGACATGGTGACGGCAGAGACGGTCGAGACCATCGAAGGTGTCACGGACAACACTATGCTGACGACCACCGACGACGACGGCGACGAGACCATCGTCCCCGTCCTATTCGGCGCCGCTTGCCTGATCTTTTGTAACAATATCGGTCCCGGTGGAGGTCCGGGGGGCATAATACTGTGGGGTGTCGGTGAGTCTAAGAAAACAGCTTCCCTTCAAGTTTGATCTATTCCGTTTCCCATCACACAACTACTAGACTAGATAGTCGGTCTAGTGGATTCCTTTGCATAACAGCCATGTCCCTGCAACAGAACAGGATGGATAAGCAAGTGCCGGGCCGTGCTTGCGATACTCTTTCTTCAAGACAGAGTACATATATACTGACACATTCTGCTTCTTCTACACGACAGGTCCTGCACCGGGTGCCTTCATACTTCCTCCGCTGCCAGGAATCACACCCGCTCCGGCCAGCATCGTCATCAGCGATGCCAAACCGACGCCTGTCAACTCTCAGAAGCCCGATGAGCCTGAGCCAAGTGACGATCCGCAATCTTCTACCACGGATGCACCGGAGAGCACCGACGTGACCACGACCGCCACCACGGCCACGTCGTCCGCCAGCTGCCCGGCATCGCCGCTCCCAGACTGCAGCAACGAGCAGCAGTGCCACGGAGGCCGGGATCAGGTGTGCTCGGCGGAGCCTTACGAGGGCTGCGAGTGCGAGGTCATTGCCGCCGATGGTGCCGCAGAGGCCGGCTTCACGGGCGAGTCGACCTTCAGCTCCGACGACGCCTCCGAGACCGCTCTGGCCTCGTCCATCTACGAGCAGCTCTTCTCCAGCAGTGTCATCCCGGAAATGCCCGCCCTCGGCGACCTCATCACGGATAATGGCACAACGACTCTGGAGAGCCCTACCAGTCCTGCCAGTCCTACCGTGAGCGAGACCTCGCTTGGGCCAACGGGGACCTCAGGGTCTTCCTCCTTATCCTCCACCCCTACTTCCACGTCAGAAAAGTCGGAGACGTTGACGACCACCAGCTCGTCCATCCCGGAAATAACGACTACTTCTGAGCCACCGCCACCGCCTCCGCCTCCGCCGCCCACAACCACCACCGAAGTCGAGGATCCTGGACCGACTGGTGATCCGGCCAGCTGTACCTTCTTCAGCTCCCTCTTCAAAGAAAAATCGTGCTTCTTCTTCATCTGCGGCGGCACCAGCTCCTCTTGGCTGACCGCCCTCACGCTGCCGGACAGGGAAACGACCCTGTGGGAGGAGTGGGACACCAACCCGGGCGACAGGAATCCCTGGGAGTTTGGCGAGAACAGCATCGGCATCCAGGAGCCCATGGCGCTCCAATGGGACGGCGAAGAGGCCAGCTGCCGCTGCAACGTGGATGGTAACGACATTGAGGGCAGCGTCAACGCCTACGAGGACGGGGACGGTGGCTTCACCTACTGGAGCCGCGAATACGTTTGCGTTTGTGAGTTTGAGTGCCATCCATCTGGATGATTGGGATGCTTTTTTTTTTTGCCCTCGCGAATGAGAAAAGAAGATTATAAAATGAGAAATGATCAGGAAAAAGGGGGGACACACAAGGGGTAGGGATGTGTCCTACAGCACAGACTATCTTGGATTTTGGCTGGGAAGGGTCTCATCTGTGTTTCCGGCGTTGATCGCTTGCTCGATACGCCTGGATACTCCTAGTCTGGACTATTACCTATAGTAGGTAAATGCTACATCAAGGGAAGATTAGGCCGTGCCTTTTCTTTGATGAGCAATCACCGCAATCAAGACTACTTCTGCTTCTCTGGCTTGTCAATCGCCTCCAACTAAGTTGATGTACGCACCCTCTCGTCTTGGCAGACGTAGCCTCATGAATGGTGACGACTTGTTACCAGCCTCGTTGTGTTCAGCCAACACAATCTTTGCTCCCACACTGCTCGTATGAGTGACTATTCAGAGGCAAACACTACGTCCAAGCATTGTCGTAAGCTTGTGAATCACGACGTGGGAAGATCGTCGGATGGCAGAGTCGGTTTCGGTTGCGGAGCAAAGCAGGCAAGAGGAGCCAAATCATTCCATTAATCATCGCCAAGAAAACTCAATCACAAGCAGACTCGCTGTAGTACTCCGAGTCCCTTGTTTTCTTTTTTCTAACGCTCGTGCTTGAATGAAAGCCTAGCCAGGCATGATCAAACATGCCACAACCACAACCGAGCATCATTAAAAAGACCAAATCTAAAAGAGCAAGACCAAATCAAGAGCAAAATAAAGAGCAAAATAAAAAGGCAAAATCAAAACGCCCCATCCATCAAAAGACACATCTCGTCGTAAAAGTCCGTTTTCCCGTTTCCGTCTCATCGTTTCAGGTCCATCATCCGGCATGGAGTGCAGAGAATGACCGTCTTCCCAGGAGTCTCTTTGGGAAAGATTTGGCCGTCATCAAAGCTTCCCTGGCACTCGGCGCAGCGGAAGCAATGCTCATGCCACTCGTAGCCTAGAGCCTGGACGTATTCGCCAATGACGGCGACTCTACACTTTCTGCACTTCGGAGCGCGCCTCTCGGTTCGCTTGGTCTGGCAGTTGATGCACCAGGCATAGCCGTCCTTTTCGATATGGGTCATGCCCTTCTCGAAAGGGTCGCCGCACTCGGCGCAGAAGAAGTGGCCGTAGTGCCAGTGCTGGCCGAGGGCCACAATGTGCTCGCCCAGGATGGGTGTCGTGCAGTGCTTGCACCGTGGCGCAAAGAGCTCGTGCCAGTCCAGGTGGCAGTAGAACCGGAGACGGTCGTCCCCGTCCTCGGCCATGGTCATGCCCGGTGTCTCATCCATGACCTCGCCAGCCGCGCGGCGCTGAATCCGTTCCACACGCTCCTGACGCACCCGATCAGGCTCAGGGCTGATCTCCATAGCCTCGAGGCTGGTGCTGCAGACGTAGCACCGCAGACACTGGGGGTGAAATCGTTGCATACCACCAGCCAGCGCTACATACCGTCCATCGATAGAGCGTCCACACTCGTGACACATGGTCTTGTCCCTGCGGGCGGCAGCTCCCGGAGCTGGCGACCAGTGGCCACGAGCCTGTTTAGTTCTGCCTTGCGGCAACGGACGGCCTCCTCCCCCCGAGCTTGCAGACCCAGCTGGCTGCTTGTCATCGGGTGCGATGATGGTGGGGATACTGGGTACGCTTGTGCCCGCAGAATCTTCTACGGCGATGGTCGGGACGTTGATGGTTGGAAGTGGTCGTTGTGAAGCACCTCCCTGCGGGCCCGCTACGATGATTGACGGTAGATTCGAATCTGCCGACGGCCGTGGCCGCGGCGAAGGGTCCTCCTCCACAGCGATAACAGGGACGTCCACATGGCTGGGCCGCGGTGGGTGCTGGAGGCCTGGCTGGAAGCGGTTGTGGGACGGGCGGCTTGCTTCTTCTTTTGGTTTTTCTGAGTTGCGATCAGTGGACTCGTCCGCCGGTTTCCAGTTAGCATCAAAGCTTACAATTGGCCGTCCAGGACTGTCGCTGACGGCGGTGGGCTCCGGGAGCTTGGAGCTCCGGTCCTTCAATCTCATGCTGGTGGCCTCGCGGATGTCCTGGCTGCGAACCTCGACACCATTCTTCCTCTCCGTGCTGTCATCCACCGGGGTGGTAGCACGGTCCGCATTGGTAGTGTATTGAGCATTGCGAGACTGCGAGGGCGGGTTGCGCTGAATCTCAATACTATCCAGACGCTTGCCCTTGTCCAGCGCTTCGCCCGAGGGCTGGAACCGGACGCGGTTGAGAGGATTCTGGGGCTTGCTCTCCAGCTTGTTGGGAGAGGCACGGCCCGTGCGGACCGAGCCATGGGCGGAAGACGCAGTCTCAGGCTCCTCCCATATTTGGTCGCCTGAGAAAGGTCTCTCCACCTCTCCGCTGACATTCCGCCTCATGCTGCTGCGGCGTCGCGGGTCACTCTGCACCGCTGAACGAGAACCAACGCTGCCATAGGGCTTGTTGGTGGGTCGAGTAGAGTCGACGGACGGACGGCTCCGACGAGAGCACCCATCGCTTTCGGAGGAGCTGCCAGACACCGAGCGTGACCCCGTACTTCTAGCCATACCAGTGGCAGCAATGTCCTCGCCGTACCGACCAGCGCTAGCAGCACGAGCGTGCGCGTAGCTATTCTTTCTAAGGTGAGGTCGGTATCGGTACGGACCATCAGGCTGCCTGACTTTGTCGGGGTTCTGATGCTGCCAGACGAGCTCCGCCGCCTCATCGAGAGCGGCGTCGTAAAGGCGTGAGTCGTCATCCTCGACAGGCGTCTCCGCCTGCCCGTTGTTCAGGTCCATCTCCTCCATAGCGTCGCGTAGCGAGTACGCTTCCTCTTTCTCCATCCACCGCTGCCCACGCTCCATGTAGGTAGCTGTGGGCACGACATCAGCAGGTCTGAGAGGCTCCGCATTCTGGGCTTGGTAGTAGTCACGCCCGCGAGCAGTGGAGGACGAGTAGCGCGAAGCGACACTTCCGGCAGCGGCGCTGGGAGCTTGCGAAGAACCACGCTGGGGCTTGTAAGGCAGATTGGTCTGGCTTTCGGCCAAGGAGGCAGTGTCGATGCTGGTGCGGCCAATGCTGGAACGACCGGTGCCGGTGCTGGAGCGGCCCGGTGCGGGACGAGCACCTGAAGGCTGAGGGCGCGCGCCTCCGGGACGTGTCATTCGGTTGCTGCGTAGCTCGGAAAGGTAGTTGGCTGCGAATAGGATCCGAAGGTTAGAGAGCGTGTAGAAAGAAGGTCGCGAGCTTCTTCACGGCCAAAATTCACGTACCGAACTGATCATTGTTCATGTATGAAGGCGACGGTGGGGTCACCTTGCGCGACTTGGCGTCGCTGGACGACTTGCCCATCGGCCTCATGATGGAGGAGGGATGAAGCTTGTGGTCAGAGGTCAGAGGTGAGGTTTTGTGGTGATTACCGTTGCCAGAGGTTGGCGATGATGGGGTTGGTCTTGTTGATGTAGTAGTAATGGGCACAGGCAGAATGCTGAAGAAGTGGCGCGCGTCAACGGTGCATTCGGCAGCAGTGCAAGTACTTGTAGAGTACTCGCAGGCGCTGGTGGTAATTTATACGAGTCAACGCACGCAGCTGGTGGCGTGCATGGACAGTACGCTCCCTGTTCCGGAAACCTGTTGTAATTTCAAGTTGGTAAACGAAAACGGGGTCCATTGACAGGGATGGTTGACCTGGCAACGGGGTCGCTAGTAGGGTCTGCAAGGGGACTAGAGTGGTCCACCAGTGGGCAAACAACAGCCACGGCCACCTGTGGCACTCGCTAATCACTGGTAATCAGCACAAGGAGATCGCCAATAGTGGCACCTGTGCCTGGCGTGTCTCTACCATGCACTCAAGACGGTCACTGTGAGTAGCAGTCTACCTAAGGCAGGTAGGTAGTGTAAGGTATGAATTAGTAGGGTAATTAGTCCTTAGTACTGGTAATAATCAAGGAATCCCAAGTATTAGGATATTGGCACATGCATACAACGGCACCAGCTCATGGGTAACGGGCCCTCTTCCGGACCTGGACTGACATCGATGTATTATAGCTTTCCTGTCTCCGTCCGTTCAGTTATCATATTGTACAGTGAAATGAATTATGTTGTTGTACACATCATCTTGCGTTTGGGCCTCCACAGCGATTGACCGCCCAACTTTTGGGCGGAGTAGACGTTTGTCGTGGTCCATCTTCATTTGCTCATATCCAGCTACCAACGCAATTCACCCTTGACGCCCTTCTCCGGCTCGGCTGGCGGCTTAGGTTGCTCCGCAAAGCCCAAATTCTTGAACTCGTCCTTCGCCATCAGGTTACTGCATCCCATGTTAGCCCCCCCGTACGGTAAATCACCGTCAAACACTAAGTAGAACCCGGTGTCGCCTTACCGATCCATGCGACAAGCCAAATACGATTTAGCCAGGTCGCGACACTCATCCTCATTGACGCCCTTTACTTTTCTCATACATGATAGATACGACTGCATCACATGCTTGCATTCACCTGCGGTGGTCGCCGCCTTAGCTGCGTCCAGGAGATCAGAGACAACCAAAATGAGATGTGCCGACTCACCTTCATGGTCAAGGGGGAAGCTCCCTCGCTGGGGACTGACAACAACTGTTAGCTATAACCTATGTTACATATAGTAGATCGAGGCTCACGGGGTAGGCTTCGTTGTGGGCAGAGCTCCCGGGCTGCCGAATGTGCTCATGTCGTTTGGCTTGGATATTCAATACCGTATTCCATGCGACCACCATAGCAGGTCGACGCTCGGTTCACCACAGATGCAGTCGAAAGGTAGTGGCCTCGATAAGAAGATAAGCTGTGTTTTCGTGCATACCTAGTAGGTAAGGTAGTCTGCACTATTCCTACCAAGTACGACAAAGGTGGGCTCAGCTAGTACCACTGGCAGTAATTAGTCCCAGTGGCTTTGTTGTGCCTGTGGACCTATAGCTAGTACTAAGGTTCTACCACTATTACTAAAAGTAGTACTGCACCTAAAGGCAGGCACGGTGCCTTCCGGGTCGGCCAAAACGACGCGAACTGGGGAGCATAACGTCCGTCGCGCCGTGCATAAAACCCAGAAACCGGTTCGCTCCACTAAAGCCTTGAGTGCCACAGAGGATGCGCCCGCCATGATGCGATGTGCAGCGCAGCAGCCACACTACCTCATAGTGCCTACTCGTATTTAGTACTCCGTACCTAACTCAGAGGAAAATAGTAGCCAGTCGCACAGTACCCAGCACGTGAACTCGGGTAACCTCAGGTACCTATCAAACTGTATTCTGCCCATCGACGCCATCCCTCAAGCCCCCCTCGGCATCTAGGAACCTCATCTGCTTGCATGTAACGTCTGAAATCTTCCACGGGCGACACGCTCAGCAATCTCGACGCCCTCACTGCGCGCCTTCCTGGCTGTACCATCCTCGTACGCCCGTCGTCCCCCCGTCGCGCGCCCTAGCTCTGCTTGTTTTCTTTCGCCCGGATTCGTCCTATCGGGACAACGGCACCCACCATGGCAGCTCTCGGCGAGGATTTGCTCACCACGGTGAACAAGCTCCAGGACTTGGTTTTCAATACAATTGGAAACGATTCACTGGATCTACCACAGATTGTATGCTTGCCCTTTCTTGTTTCTCTTCCGTTCAAGCTTCCGCGTTTATAGCCCTGCTAACTGCTGTCCCAGGTTGTCGTCGGATCGCAATCTGCCGGTAAATCTTCCGTCCTCGAAAACATCGTCGGACGTGACTTTCTTCCCCGAGGTAGTGGCATCTGCACTCGTCGACCACTCATCCTTCAACTAGTGAATGTTGCTGAAGATGAGAGTGCGCCCGATCCCCAAAGCGACCCTTATAAATCTCCCGCAGCCGCTCGCCGTTCTGAGTGGGCCGAGTTCGTCCACATCCCAAGCAGGAGGTTTACGGACTTTTCCGATGTCAAGCGAGAAATTGAGAATGAGACTGCAAGAGTTGCGGGTAACAATAAGGGCATCGACCGCCATCCCATCAACCTCAAAATCTACTCTCCCCACGTCCTGAACCTGACGTTGGTTGATTTGCCTGGTCTGACCAAGGTTTGTGCATTTACCTCTCCCTCTAAACACCACCAGCAAATGCTTACTTTCCCTTCGCATAGGTCCCCATCGGCGATCAGCCCACAGATATCGAGAAGCAAACGCGCACTCTAATCTCCGAGTACATCGCGAAGCCAAACAGCATCATCCTCGCCGTGTCCCCTGCGAACGTTGACATTGTGAACTCGGAGGCTCTCAAATTGGCACGTCATGTTGATCCACTTGGCCGCCGAACTATTGGTGTTCTCACAAAGGTCGACCTTATGGATCATGGCACCAACGCTCTCGATATCCTTTCCGGTCGTGTCTACCCTCTCAAATTGGGCTTTATCGCCGTCGTCAACCGTTCCCAACAAGACATTCAAGGCAACAAGCCCATGGAGGAGGCTCTTGCCGCAGAGGCCGACTTTTTCAAGCATCATCCCGCCTACAGAAACATTGCCAACCGTTGCGGTACCCACTTCCTAGCAAAGACGCTCAACACTACACTAATGACACATATTCGCGAGCGATTACCTGATATCAAGGCACGACTCAATACTCTGATGGGACAAACGCAGCAAGAGCTTGTCAGCTATGGCGATATGAAGTTTAGCGGAAAGGAACACCGAGGATCCCTGATTCTGACACAAATGACTCGGTTCGCGACTTCTTTCATCTCCTCCATCGACGATACCTCCTCCGAGATCTCCACGAAAGAGCTCAGTGGTGGCGCTCGTATCTACTACATTTTCAACTCGGTCTTCGGCAGCTCATTGGAATCCATCGATCCCACATCCAATCTTACTGCCCTGGATATCAGGACAGCGATCCGCAACTCCACAGGTCCAAGGCCCAGCCTGTTCGTGCCTGAAATGGCCTTTGATTTGCTGGTCAAACCGCAGATCAAGATGCTGGAGGTTCCCAGCCAGCGATGTGTCGAGCTCGTCTATGAGGAGCTGATCAAAATCTGCCACACTTGCGGTTCTACGGAGCTATCTCGCTTCCCCAGACTGCAAGGAAAGCTTATCGAAACGGTGTCTGATCTTCTACGTGAGCGGCTAGGTCCAACATCGAACTATGTGGAATCTCTCATCTCAATTCAACGGGCGTACATCAACACCAACCATCCTAATTTCCTTGGAGCCGCCGCTGCCATGAGCAATGTTGTCAGCGCCAAGCAGGAGAGAGAGCGAAGAAAGCTGATTCAAGAGGAGCGCGAGAGGCGGGAGAGACGTCGCCTCAAAGAGTTGGGGACGAATGGCACCGAAGGCGTCGAGGAAGAGGATGAAGGTGCAGCCACCGAAAAGGCTGACGGTTACTCTCGCAAAGCGGCCAAGCATCAGAGGAGCCTGTCTCCAGGTGTCCGCGAGAACGGCCCTGGCAGCCTGAACTCTGCGCTAAACGGCGCACGATCTGCCTCACCCGCCTCATTCAACAACCCAGGCTTGAACAATGCTCGCGACTCATTCCTAAACTACTTCTTTGGGAAGGAAGGGCTATCCCAGGGCCCTAGTCCTAGCCCTCTCCCTGGCAATCGACAGATCAGTCAATCTTCTGATGCCAACTACCCGGCAAGCATTCGCAGAGAGGATAAATTGCCAGTCCGCACTCCTGCAGCTTACGAAGAAGATCACGATCGAAAGGGGCTTGCCGCCCACTTTGTAAGTATATCGAGTCTGTTTGCTAAGGGGGTGTTAATACTAATCCACGCGTAGGGCGAATCCCACGAACCGGCATTGACCGACCGCGAGGCTATGGAAACGGAGCTTATTCGGGCTCTCATCTCCTCGTACTTTAACATCGTCCGCGAGTCAATCGTTGACCAAGTTCCCAAAGCTGTCATGCACCTCCTGGTCAACCATTGCAAGGATGTCGTCCAGAACAGACTCGTCACCGAGCTGTACAAGGAGAGCCTGTTTGAGGAGCTCCTTTACGAGGACGACAACGTCAAGAAGGAGCGCGAGAAGTGCGAGAAGCTCCTGGACACATATAGAGAAGCCGCTAGAATTATTGGCGACGTTGTGTAAAGACTAGGACTCGCCTCAGTTTTTTCACGCGCGTCAGGAGTCCTCGTCACCACCAAAAGTTTTCTCTACCACACACACTCACACGAACAAGCGCACGCACACTCTCAATCTAAATATACAGGGACGGTATCTGGGGTTGATGGCGTCATTGATTGGTGGGAGCGATTGTGTACTATTCCATAGGGTCAGGACGGGGGGAAAGACTCGAAACTCCGTTTGTTGTATCATATACGAGAGGAGGGAAGAGGGGGAATGCCCTCTTTGGGTGTTTGTATAATCATGTGCGACGTATGCCACCGAGAAGCTCTGATGGTCTGGAACGACACCACTTTCAATCATGTACAATGAGATCCAAAGTTCGAAACATGCCGCGTCTCCAATCTATTTACCGCTACACTGCTCACCCAATTGCAGCTCTCGACGTTCTCCTTCAAATCGGGAAGCAACATGGACCACACGTTCTATCATTCGGGGGAATGAGATTACGAGCCGTCTGTTTTGAGCCATCAACAGCGACCAGTAAGTGACACGTAGTGGTGTCATTGGCACATGGCCATGGTCTTGATCCTGGCGTCATGGATTCTTGATGACTACTGCCTATCTTAAAAACCCCCTTCGTGCCCAGTATAATTGGAATGCACCCTCGAGGGATTATAGACCTCGTGAACAAGAACTCCGCGACAGCTGCTCAACCAGCTCGTGACCGTTGACCCTCATTGGGTTCCCCGTAACTTTCCATTAATGAACGTGATATACATAACATCCTAAGCCGCATAAGATTTCCGTGCTTCCAAGCCAATAAAAGGGAGGGGTGAGAAGGGAAAACGAGCAAAGATTCTGAGAATCTACTACTCCCATTCTCACGGGCCTTTTCAGAACAGCCGGTTTTCAAAAAGGCGCCTAGGCGCCGCCCACTTGTTCCTGATGAACGTCAAGCTGATCGCCATCGGTCATCTCCAGCTGTTGATGTACGCGCAAAAGTCAGCAAACAGGTTCTCGAATCGAGCAAGAACTATCTATTCGGGAAAGGGGGAAATATGTACGAACCCCTTCGGGAGTGTCCGTAGGCTGCACTCGGGTGCCCTCGAACAGGAAGCGCACCGAGTTGGGCGACTTGCCCTGGCGCTCGCAGAAAGCGGACATGAGCTTCTCGAGCCTGGTCGAGCGCTTGATCTTGAAGAAGACCTCATTGTTGTTATCGGAGACTTTGATGTTGAGATGGGCGCTGTCGACGGGGGCATCAGGTGCGCCGCCAGGGCTGCCGTTGTCGTTTTCGCCAGACATGTTTTGTTGGTGTTTGTGGTTTTGGAGGAAATGTTTTTTTAAGCGGCGTTTGTTGGATCTGTTGTGTGTTCGTGGAGATTCGACCGCTTCTGTGTGAATGCGACTTCTGAGTTGATGGGTTTCTTGGTCAGCGGAAGAAGTTGGGAGAACGTTGATTCATGCGTGAAGATGCGATAACGGACAATGGGTTCGCGGGGCCGGGTTGAGGATCTTGGTCAATAATACCTTGAGCACTGTCGAAGTTTGTGTGAACGAAGAAAGATGGCGCACAACTCTTCGTCGACCAAGAAGGTGAATGCTCTTCTTCTATCCTGTGTAGAGATGCGAGATGAGGGTGAGGAAAAAGGAAAGGAGAGAATGGGTTGAGGTCAAGTGAAGTGCAATTATGAATGGCGGCAGAGGCACTGGAGGCGACCGAAGGCCATCGAAGGGTGGGGACTGACGTGTGTGATTGGTCGGCTTGGGTTATGGCAGCCAGCAACATTCGACGTTTAAGTGATTGGGGCGGTGCCAGGCTAAAGCAGATGGGGTGCGGCACTGTGTCAAACGTAGGTGATTCACACAGGGCTGCAGCACTCTGCATGACATCAACCTATTACCCTAAGGGACCCGTTCATACCTCGCAGAGCTTCACCCATCCATACACGTTCTCTGTTGCCATTGAGAAGGATAGAAGTTGCGCCCTTGACTTTTCAATTTACCATGGTATGTTAACAGCGGAAAGCCGCAGCTGGGAGAGCTAGGCTGACAATAAGTACTCGTTGTAGGCCCCAAAAGACGACGTAGAGTCTACGCCGCCTTGCCATCCGCGCGCAGTAAGTTTAGTCTTTATTCACCGTCTGCGGTGTCACAACGGCATGATCCGATACTGACAAACCATCTGCAGTGCGCCATCCAAGGTCAGCAGTGACATGTCAAGTCATTGACAAAGCTTGCAGAGAGACAAGGCAAAGGCTGACCGCTAATTGTCACTGCAGATTGCCTGACAAAGAACAACTACAACGAGGCTAAGTGCCAATCCGTGGTCAAGGCTCTCTACGAATGTTGCGGCGCTTTCTACGATCGTTACGGTGACGACGCAAGCACCGTCAGCTGCCCGAAGCCCAAGCTGCTGCGTCTCAAGCTGAAGCAGCTCGAGGAGGGCAAGTAGGGACCAGGAACAAGGAGTGAGCTGCCAAGCTGAGGAAGAAGCTGCGTTTTCTCAGGTGGCACTACTGAGTAGTAGCACCACCTGTATATCAATACAAGCAGACAAAGAAGGAATATGTATATGTATATGTGACGCCCGTCGCTATGTGTGTCCGCCGGTTTGGAATAACGCTGGCAACTTTTGGGAAGTGCGCCTGATATTTTCTCTTGGCTATCGTTGAGCACGCAAGAGGACCTCATGGGCCCTGAACAAGAATTGAACAGTCTTGTTCCGAGACTCTAATACGAATGCCTATGACATTATGGAGAGAAAAAGAGAAAAGAAGGAAAATTTCCCGTGATGGTGGGGGCATAATAAACGTGGTTGGCCGTGCTCGGATACAAGCATATTATTCAACAAGCGCGTTTGGCCACCGTCAGGCTCAACTGCGCGTGCTAAGTTAAGGTAGGTTAAGGTAGGTTAGTTTGTAGCAGTAGGTACCTTGCATTACCTTGCCGTCCCGTTGTTTAAAGTAACAATTTTGGAGCTTCAGACAGCGCTCAAGAAATACGTACGAGCAACACCACAGCGAACTGTACAGGAAATCGATTGGCCGACTTTACTTCAATTTCGTAAACGTGCGCCTCAGTCGATCCATTTTGCTCGGGGAATGATATCTGCTGGACGGAAAGCAGCGGGCTGACCTCAAGCTGAGGGCATCGCGCTCTCTTTGCTAACACAGCCCAAAGCATTTTCGGAGCTCTCGCCTGCTCTCGTGTCGACGCTGCCGCCTTTGATCGCTTATCAGGGCGACACGCCAAAGATGGATGCGGATACAGGGCCTGCGACTCCGGCAGATCTGCCATCGATCGACGCTGGCCCCGAGGTCGAGCAATTTGCCAATGCTCTCGACGACTGCCTGTCACCACTGCTAGCGAATCCCGACAGACGCAGACGCCTCCTGAATCTGCCCAAACAATACCATCAGAACGCGCTGCGGCGGCTGGCACAGCTGCAGCCTCGCAACCAACGGAGCAGTCACGATGATGCTGATATGGAGACGGACGATGCGGACACTGGGGCCGCGTCGCAATTGGTATCGCAGCAGATCGAGCGATTGAAGAAGGAAGCACAGACCTGGGATCTCCTCGGTCGTGTGCTCCCGCTGCGGCATGACTTCGAGGATCCCCCACACTTGTTTAAGATAGAGACGCCAGCCGATCACAAGGCCCGGGAGGAGTCGCTTTACCCATTCTTCCTAGGCAATAACACTGCCAGGGAACGCCGGGCTGTGCTCCAATGGCTGCAGACGAACGCCTCTTCTGGTCCTGACATTGACGACCTGACAAGGGATCTGCAGCAGAATGCAGACAGGGGTGATATTATCGCCCATGGCTGGTTGCACACCCGATCCGCAATCAAGATGAAGAAGAGCGTCACCGGTTGGCCTCACCTGCTAGACCGTCAGTCAGCCAACATCTCCAATTCCCACACCACATCTTCAGGCGCGCCTCTCGTCACGCAGCTTGACCCCGATGCGATGACACGGCAAGATCGCAGGCTTCAGCCTCAAGACGAATACTTCGAGCGAGCTATCTGGCTCGGCTGTTTTGAGCATCTGCGCCGAGGTAGCACTCTTGAGACCATCCGCGATTGGTGTCAGGAAAGGACGGAGATGTGGAGGGCCATCTCCATGTCTGGGATACTATTGACAACAGAAGACGAGGAGACCGCATACGGATCCAACCCGTTACAGATGGCCTTGTGGCGCCGGATGTGCTTTGGCTTGGCTCGTCAAGGAGGTTCCGACGATTATGAGCGAGCTGTATACGGTTTGCTCTCGGGAGACATTATATCGGTGGAAAAGGTTGCCCGAACGTGGGATGACTTTCTGTTTGCCCACTACAACGCGCTTCTCAGGACCCAAATCGACAATTACTACCTTGGACGGTGCGCCCCGGGCGAAGCCTCGAATCTCAACCAAACATTCCCATCGTTCGATGCGGTGCAGTTTCACGGGGAAGAATCGGGACTCGAGAAGCGCCTCATCCAGACTCTAGAGTCCCAGCCCAGCATCAGGAAGGAGGCTCTAGAGCCGAACAAGGCTCTGCAAGCATCCGTCATTGGCCGGGACATTGAGAGTTATCTCTACAATCAGGGCAAGGTTCTGAATTCCTCCCCCGATAGTCTGGTGGGAGATTATGAAAGTCGCAAATACTTCAGACCTGGCCAGCACGACGGCCTTCGCATAGTTGCCCATGTTTATGTCCTCGCCACTCTACTGGACAAGGCCGACCCGCGAACTTTTGGCCTCAGCGGTCTTCTAATGGAACCTGCGGTCCGGGCCGCACAAGAGAATATCATCGCGCACTACGCCGACTTTTTGCGGCGGGCCGGACTTCAGGAACTGATACCCATTTACTGCTCCATCCTCGAGCCCCGACGCTGCTACGAGGTGCTGAGTTCCACCCTGATTATGGAGGACGACCACGATCGACGTCTCACCATGGTGCAGCTCATGAAACGTACTACCATCGATGTTGTGCAGTTCGTCAAGACACAGGCTTCTCTGCTCTACGATAAGGTTGCTGAGACCGGCACCGATAAGTTCGAAGCCGAGACTATGTTCAAGATTCTGGAGGACGGCCCGGCTACATCACGCAAGGGGCGGAGTATCCAGGCCGACTTCTTTGGCGACGACCCGGATGCGGTCGAGACGAGTCATGAGCATCTCATTCGGTCCCTAGAGTGGCTGATGGCTGTGGAGAACACATGGCCTGACGTCTTCTCATTTGGTACCAAGATTTACAAATTCTTCCTCCGCCATATGCACTTGCGCGCCGCGAGGAGACTGCTCAAAAAGGTGCCTTTTGCCAGCGTGATGGCCAACCTAGGCGCAGACCCGAGCTTCGACGAGGCTTGGTACGATAGCCCGCAGTTCTGGGCTCAGCAATTGGAATCGAGCGGTATCCCCGGGACGACACCACAGAAGGTGCTGGCAGACTCTCGGAACTTCCGTCAACTCGAGGCCCTAGTCAGCGCACTCGATAATCTAGAAACAATGGGTGCATTTGCAGATGTGTCATTAGAGTTAGTGTTCACCCTGGTTCCTTCTCTGACATCGACCGTGCTAACGATGATGCAGTATTCCCCCTGGACAGCGCGAATTCTGGACTCAAGTCGGCGACTCTGTGAAGAGTACCAAGGACTGTATGCAGCCCTTGTTGAAGAACTGGCTGTTGTCAGGTATTGAAGGTTTGTGCAAACGGGATCAACATGGGGATATTGGGCTTCACATGGTGCATGTGCTAACGCTTGTTTGAAATAGATAACGACGAAGAGCTTAAGGAGCTACGACAGGCATATCTACCTGAGACGGTGCTAGCCTACATCAGCGCCCTGCATTTCGCAGGCACAGGGCTGACACGCGACTGGCTGCTAGAGTGTATGCAGCTGGCCGCGCTGGTAACAGAGGAGGGCTCCGACCTCGAGGGCACGTTCGTGCAGGCCAAGAGGGTCAAGGAGCTGCTAGAGGCGTTTGCGGCATGCAGCAAGGCGCTCGCCATCAACACGGGTGAAAAGCGGGCAACAGGACCGGGAAGCAAGAGGGTTCGCGAGATGGGCTGGTCGCGAGACCTGTGGTCAGTCAAGTCATGATGAGTATCGTGGTGAGAAGCTGAGCACGGCACGGCACGGCGTGAGCATGGGGAGTTGCATTTCTTGGTTCCTCGTTTTGTTCCATATGTATGTAGACTAATGCAGGAAATGCGGACTTGAGTGATACCCTCAGGCTTCTGAGGGCAAGAGAGGAGGTATATGAAGCTGGAGACAAGATTGTCAGCTCAGGGTTAGCCGAACTGGTCACTTATAAAAGGACATACCTGAGAACGAAGGACAAAGGCATCAACAAAGCGCTTACACTTCTTGATCTCAAATACCAAAATGCGCCTTGTCTTTCTAAGAATCACAAGTCAATGTGATTATATTTCTATTAAGCATTGTCTACCTTTTCCTCTCAAGAGACAGACAGAAGCATTCAAGTTGGGTCCGGGCTTTTTATAAGCCCCACCCCCACCATAACCATAACCCTAAGCTTAACTCGTGGTAAGCTAAGCTACGTAATGCTAGACAAGCTTCTGTCTTCACCACCCAGCACGTTTCTCCCCATCCCCATCCCCATCATCCTCTTCAACACCGCCATGCTCATTTGACCGAGCCATGGCCAGCTACACCCCCGATCCTCACAGCGCGACATGGACGCCGCCCGCGCCTCCTCCCAAACCCGGTAGCCACGACGCCAGCGGCATTAACACACCCGCAACCGTTGGCGGCGCACCACCTCCTCCGCCTCCTCCTCCAACCACAACCCTACAGGGACAACCTCTCTCCGCCGCCGTGCAGCCCCCTTCTTCAGAGATTCCCGATCCGGGCGAGCAGTGGCTGCCGCAGATTCTTGAAGACAAGTCGTACGTTGCATTCCGCCCAGTTCACGAGGTCATTTTTTCCATCAAAATTTCATCTGGAGCTAATCAAGAACCCAACTCACCCTACCAGGAAGCAAGACATTGCCGCCATTCTCGCAAACCAAGCTCTCCTCAACGCCCTCACGCACTCGCCCCAGACGATCCACCCGTCTCTCCAGGCCTCCCACTCGGCACTGCAGACCGCGCTGGCGGAGAACATCGACCTGGCCGCACACGTGTCGGACCTCGAGTCCCGGCTGTCGCGCCAACGCGCCGCGACGCAGGCACAGCTGCTGAGCACACATGCGCTGGAGAAGCAGCAGTGGCGCGGGAGGCAGGCGGACATGGACCACGCGCTGGGGATGTTTGCGCCGGCGAGCCTGTACCAGCGGCTGGGCCAGGGTGTGCAGGAGCAGGCTGGGGTCTGTCAGGCCATGGAGGAGAGCTTTCTGGATGCAGATGACGGGGTTATGGAGACGGAGAGGGAGGTTGGGGAGTGGGTGAGGCGGTATAGGGAGGCGAGGACGCTGTATTATTTAAGGCAGGAGAGGAAAGAGAGGTGGGATGAGGGAAGGGTTGGGGGATGGAGGTGAACGGTATTCCACGATGATGTATAGGGACCGTAATCATTTGAAGATCTTGGGGCTGGGTTTTCTGGACGTCGTCGTATAGACACGGCGTCGTACCTTGACGGAGTACGGAGCATGGTGTTCAGCGGAAATGGCTAGTGACCAAGATGCTCTGGAAGCATCTTGGCCACACATATATCACAAATCACTAAACACGGCACTGGGTGGCTTTGGTCAATGTCCGTTATCATCGCATCAGAAACCAACGAGTGGTTCTTTAGTTCCAGTAAACAGCATCAACCTTGCTTTTATCCCCTCCATTGCCATCAAGGTAGACGGCCATCCGTCGTTGTAGATTGACTGCCCTCGCCGTGAATAAGCCGAACTATCAATGCTTATTACATGTAGGGCATGATTTGTTCTCATCATGGTCAACGTGGTAAAACATGCTGTTCATCTTGTCGGCTATGTGGGTATCTCATGCTAGAGTACTCGCTGCTACGCTAATTGCTTTCAAGGGAAATTCTCGATTCAGCGTCAACGGAAACAAAACAAAAAGAAAGAAAGAAGCAAAGCCATCTAGTTTGAGTCATGTTCTATCATCGAAGCGTGCTAAAGGGGCTCTTCTTCATATCTGGAGATCGAGGGCTGATGGGCAGGGCGAACAGCTCGTCATCGTCCGTAATGGGTGATCCAGCTGGTGCCTCGCCTTTCATCACAGCGTTGAGTGAGACCGGCGTTGGGCCAGCTCCGGGCACAAGTCCCGCTGCACCATTAGTTACGGAAGAGAAAGAAGACACAGCGATATCGCTGCCCTTCGGGGAGAGAGTTTGGGATTGGCTGCCAGCTCTCGTAAAGGTGTTAGCTGGAGAGGGAGGTCAGTAAGACATGTTCTTCACCCAAATCGGGGATAAGACAACGGGAGGACGGAAAGGAAAGGTAGTACCTGTTGGGCTAGGAGCCAAGTCAGCCGCCGACGTAGCCAGCTTGAGTCCCTTCAGCTTCTCTCCTAATCGTCCAGTGATCGGGGATCTAGGGCTGATCGGAGTGATGGCTTCAGATGACCCGAGTGAGGTTTTCAAAGGCGACGGCTGTGGCGGCCTGAGGAAGTTGTCGAGAATCCATTGCTTCTCGGCCAGCGCCATCTCCAGCCCCACGCTCTCAGCATTGGCCCTCATCTCGGCGTCCATCTCGCGCTCCAGCTCCCTCACACGCTTCTTAGCCCAAATGGTGTGCAGCACACCCCGCGAGCCCGGGAAATCTACTTCACCTTGGAAGCCTTCGGGGAAGATGGCGGGAAGGGGTTTGACCTCGATAGAGGTGCGGCCAGGGGGTGTTATGGTCACTGTGGCCGGCACGGGAGCATCCGGGGGCAGCAAGAAAAACACGCGACGGCGTTCCTCAGCAGCTTCCGGGGATTCAGTAGCAGAGACATCCAAGTCGGCATCACGGGCAGGTAGGAAGGTGGACTTGCCGGGCCACGAGACCTCCCAAGGTGCCGCCTCGGCGCCGGTGAGGCTGCCCAGCCGGCCGGAGCCGGGGCCGGAGCCGGAGTTGGGGTCGGAAGTGGCGGCGACACCTTTGGAGGGTGCAGATGAAGTGGTAGTCTGTGCTGAATCAGCTGCAGGTTTGCTAGGCACCTGGATCGGAGACGCCGCAGTTCCTCCCCCTGTTGTCGTTGCTGCTGCTGCTGCGGCTGCTGCTCCGGCTGCATCGGGCACCCATTCCACCATGAGTATCTTGGTCCCAGCGTCGCTGAACTCAAAACGGGCCAGGTGAGCGGTAGACATGACACCGGTCGGAGAGGTCACAGCGGGATCCGCGACGGGCTCTGCGAGGGGTTCTGCGAGGGGCTCTGGAGGAGCATTGGCGTCGCCAAACTCTGGCCGAGGAGCCCCCGAGGATGGCCCCGAGGAAGGGTCCATCAAGAAGACCCTCTTTCAAGACAAGAGTGGGTAGTAGGTAGTGGAAAAGGGCGGGTAGACTTGCGTGCTCGGTCGTGCGTGTGTATGCGTTGTATGTGTTTTTAAGAAGTGATAGCAAGCGGGTCGATTGTCTTGCCTGTTGTGTTGGCCGCCCCTGCTTCCCTTCACGATTGGCTGTTGTAGTTGTAGTTATGTCTTCGCTCCCCTTTCTTCCCTCTCTACGGATACCCTCTCCGTCCTTATCCGGTTCTCGCTCTTTTCCTTGTCCCTTTCCGCCTTCTTCCTAGGGTTCCGGAGCACCTCTCAATCGCTTCTAGGGCTCACGCCTTGGCAACAAGCAGGGGTTGTAATGAGTTTTGATGCGCGAAACGCCGTTCGAAACACGGGGTCAGTGCGGCAAGACAGCGGACACAGGGGCGCATTGATCAATGATCATGCAGCATGTTCCACCGAGAGGAAAGATTGTATCTGTAGGTGAAGATTTTCTGCTCGATGCTTGATGGCAGTGGTTCAGATACACCTAGCACATGCGCGCGCATATGCAATATACGAGCAAGAATTCTGTATAATGTGTATCCCAGGGGGTTGGTTGCTCAATCAATCATGGATGAGACGGTTGGAGGAGGATGGTGTAGCGTTGTAAAGCGTGGCCGAGCAGGCCGACGATGCCGGCGACGAAGATGAAGAATAAGTCTGTGTATCTGCGGCTGTGTCGTCGTCTCTCTTGATCTTCCCAGTTTCTGGGTCTGTTTCCTCGTCTTTGTCTTTGTGTCTGTGCTCGTGTCCAAGTTTTACGTCCACATCCAGCGCCGGCGCCAGCGGCGTCACCAATCTGCGTCCGTTTGACGAAGCCTCGACTTTCCCGACTAGACTTGAGAGCAATACAAGTACACCCGTTCTTCTGTGGGTAAGCGAAGGCCAGTGAGTATTATGATGCAAAAGGTAATCATGGCATACATAACATGCAGGAGGTTGTGTGAATCACGAAGTGCAGATAGCTGGTGTCTGGCCATTCGCCGATCTCGACCTAGATCAGAGTAGGTCACAATAATCAAGGGCGCCGGCAAATCGTTACAGCTACAGCTACATGGGGCGTACGGCACAGTCTTGAGCTTCAACAGGTGAGGGGAGCAGGGAGGAGAAGAGGGGATAGCACAGCCTGGTGAGTGCCGAGAGACGAGTCCGGATGCTAGACTAAACTATTAGGGCTGATCTCTGAATGTCGATGCTCATGCTGTTCGTGTGAATGGCCAGGCTGGGATAGGGTCGACCGCCGCCAAGGTAGCGAGTGCTTACATAGCTCGCGCGTATTAATACAATACCACACCTTATTTGGACTTCTAGAACAAGTGATGCGCCAACCTGGCGAAGCTAGTGAGATGTCCCGCATTGTTCCATGGTGCGGCTGACAGCTCAAGAGCTCAGACGGACCTCGTGCATCTGATGCGAAACGCTTCGGTCGCTTCGATGCCCTCGTAGACTAAGCAGAACAAGCCTATTACTCCGTTGAATCCCGGTTGGCGCAGGGAATCCATGGAGCCGCGACCATTCTGGCGTTCGTGCTCGCGGGGGGAGAATCTAGTTCGGCCAATCTTCCGGAGGGGGGCTCGGGCACGCCGTCGGTCGCCTGCAGCAGCGGATCTACACTGTCGTTGTAGGCAAAGAAGAGTTGGTGCCTGTCCGCTGTGCGCGAATGATGCGAGAAGGAGCGTTGGTTTGACGCCTGTCGTTAGTGCTGACAAGGTCAAACAGCACGCTGTAATACTCCGTAATCGCGGTCAGTCTGAATCGCCAGCAACGGGGTCCAGTTCCACTGCAATGGAGTCCAAACACGGTGCAAGCTGAAGGGAGAAGGCCCGTTGTATGTCAGTGAAAATGTCGCCCAGCGTACCTTTACTGGGCTAGACCAGTAATGAGCAGTACCACCTACATTCATCATGAATTGCTCAGCATCGTTGTCGCCCCTCAGTTGTTGGCCACACTGCCCGCACAACGACGTAGTTGATCAGCACTCCCGCAGCATCTTGAAGCAAACAGCGGCGACTGCACCACCAACAATGCACAAACACTTTTCAGTGTCGTATTCCGTCCGGCAGTGCTCGCCCTGCCTACTAGGGATGAATGGAAGAAGAGGCAAAAGGTCGGTCGGTTGGATAAAGGCGAGGATAGGTGGCCCCGCCCAATGAACTAGCCGAGCCTCAACTGTCCGACATTGATAGATTATCGATTTAGAGTTGACAAGCAACATAAGACCCCCCGGCCTCTCTTCGATGAGCCCGACTCGGAGAGACAAATGAGATGTACGAACGGAACGCCTGCCTGTGGCCTTCCCGCCCTCCCGCAATACTCCGTAGGGATGAGAATGGGAGTGGGAATGCTTCGGGGTGCAGCATTCACCGTTTCGCCCGGCGCCATTCATTGATTCGCAAAACGGCCGGAGTAGGACCGCCCCGTGGCTCGGGCTCAATAGAACTCTAAACTTGTGCTTGTTGCTTTTTGCGAATGCCAATCATTCCCTTATCTCCCCTCGCTGGTGGATTTTGCGGCTCAGCGGGCGTTGGATAGCGCCGCAGGTCTCGTCGCAAGGGAAGCTCCGATTCATACTTTCCAAAAAAAAACACTCGTTAGACATGCAGTACTTGTACATTGTTCACAGTACTCGGTAGTCGACGTGACGAGATGCCTGCTTGTATGTGACAGGTGATGGATTGGACAAAACGCACTCTTTCCGCCATGTCTGGGAAATGGGGTAAGCTCCCAGTCAGCCAGCCGGTTTGGAGTTTGCAAGAACACACCCTAAGGTAGGTACAGCGTACCTGCCTTGCACAACAGCACCGGCAGTGGCAGCAGGTACAGATGATGGCGCGTTAGTGGCCCCCAAGGAGAAAGTGGGCATCGTCCGAAACGGAAAGAGCCCAAACCCCTCTCCCGACGACACACCGTTTCAATGTAGAGCCTGAAACGGAGATTCCGGTGGCCTGAGCATGTTATGATTTCATCCAGCGAAAACCCATTGACGTGGATTCGGGAAGGAGCTTTGACCTCTTAATGCATTTCAGCCATAGGCCTCTCAGGCGTTGCATTCAACCGTCCTCTAATGGAAGGTGCCGACGGCGGGCAACCTTTTCCTGAGTGAACTTAGATGGTCTTACTAGTAGTATCAGTACTGATTAGTAGAAGTGATAGTGGGCGAAGCGGAACTTCGTGTGAACGTCTGAGGACCCAACCGTAATAACTACCCTATTCTCATGAGGCCCTCATGTGAGATATCCGCGAACAGCTCGCCAAAAAACACAGACATAAGTGGATTTTACACCGCGCAAATTTGGATATCGACGAGAGTTATTTGTGTTCATTTATTGTTTAAGTCTCTTGTCAGAATGGTGATAGATGTATAGCTGATAACATGGGATGGCTGGTATCTAGGATATAACTAAGCTAACAGTATTTTTTATTTTAGAAGTTGACAAAACAAAAAATGCAGAAATGGCGCATGTGACAAATAGCTGGATGGCTAACTATATTAAGCAGTTGAAGTCTACGACAACAATCTTGTCCCCTACTAATAGGACGCGTCTCAGGTTTCGATCGATCGTTGTATGTGAGAAGGCTTGTGTGACCATGAGCATCGTTGGCGAGCGCCCTACGACACAGATGTAATGCATAGCCTGCGTCCTCAACTGCAAGGAAGAGGGAACCCATCTTAATTCTCGCACGAAAGCCATATTTGGGCCTTTGGTTGCTTGCACTTGGCCGAGGAAGCATCGCAAGATACGGCTGTACTTTGTCGGCCCGAGACATCTGTTACCCCCGAGGAGACTGCGACAATGGAGGCCCTGGCAACCTAGACGCAGAACACGCGCATACACCACAACATATCAACAACTACGGATACGCTGATGATGGGGTATCTGAACGAAGCGGCAAGGACAGAGTCTCCATGCCTACATCTCTTGCCGCAATGGGGTCAAGGTCGCCAATCTGCCATAGTCGTAGTCGCCGTAAGCTTGGCCGCCGGCATCCCCGGATTGGTGCCCGAACCTACGGTCCAAGTGGCAGCTTGAGCAGCTGATCTGACCGTACAGGCAACGACTGATGCCGTGTCTCTTGGTAGGACACAACTTATGTTACGGTAAGGCAACTGTAATATGCAGATTCTAGTGACCACGGTCAATTAAGCAGCAAGATATCAGCAAGCGCTTCGACAAGGAACTCGAGAGGGTAGATGACTGGAAGCCTGAGCTGCGACAATAGGAATGAAATGGAATATCCGCAATGACTGACAAGGCAGGGAAGGCTGCAGAGAAACGAGTCAAAGCAGCAGAGAAATCAAACAACGATGCGGCCAAGGTCAAGGAAAGATACACATAAGACAACCAGGACGAAAAGGGCATACGCAGATCTACTTCCGCCTTCACAGCAACGTGGATGAGGTGAAACCAGACGGTTTGTGGTCATATACGGAGTAACGGAGGATGACGAGGTCCTTGAACCGTGCCAGACGGTTTCCAAGTATGGATAGCAGGACGTTGTACGGTACGGGAATCCCAATTAGGAGATACCGCGTGCTCAGGTGGCGTGCGGGCGCTGAGTGCGGGTACCGGTAGCGAGCTGCAGTGAGGAAGGAATCGAAAGGGGCGTAGGCCGGCAGGGGTGCCATAACAGGGTTAGTGATGGCCATTCCACGCGGGCGGTTCGAAACCACCCCCATGGGCAGGGCGACAGTGGCCATGCTCCCCAGGGCTTAGGGGTGCAACGTAAGGTCCATATACTAACCTACCTAGCTGTAGTATCTGTAGGCACTGCTTAAGTCTTGCAATGGAGGCAAGCAGCAGACTAGACCCAACTCTGCAATGCCTCCCACGCCAAGCCTGTCTGGATTTCCCCGATCTTATCAGCCCCCGATTTCTGCCAGTGCCGCCAAAGCAAATACGTGGTATCCGTGCATAGCAGATACACACTCAGGAGTCCAAGACCCTCAAGAGGGGTCGCCAGCGGCGGGCGTGCGGGCGTTCAGGTGTGCGAGGGGGACCCTGGCCAAATTCAGGGACGCTGGCAGAAAGGACATTACAGCAAGGAGTACTGACCCAGCTTGTCCTCATTTAAAGATCCGTACTAGCTGGGTTATAAGATCGAATATTTCGCCCATTGCTCGTATTGCGCAGTCACTTGACATGAAGATCCATTGCTGGATCGAGGCATGGGCGTCATTACAACAAGGTTGAGCAAACAATTCTCCGAGCCCTTTTCCATCCCAAACAGCAAGGATGGCGTTGAGGAATGCCCCAGAACTTCGAGTGCTCGTTCGGCTGACAGTTTGGTGTCAGAGCACGATCGACTTTCAACTCATCGTGATGCGTAATCAATCCTCCGCATCAGACCTGATTCTAGGAATACGAGTATGGTAGTAGTCCTGAAGGTCAAGTAGTGCGAGCAAGAGGCAGAGGAAGAAGCATGGAAAATGGCGCGGCCACCCGGGCCCGGAATACGAGCGAAGTCGAGGACGGTGCCGGGTGTTCAATGGAACTTGACGATCCTGCAAGCATGCCTGCTAAACATCAATGTCGAGCGACTGGTCGGCAAAGGTGTCCTTGACCACGATGCTGCATCGTTGTTGCATCGGGCTTGGTCGGAAGAGAGTGCTGGTTGTGTGCTGGTAGCGTTCTAGCGTTGCAGCGTTTGAAGCGTCGCATTGTCGCGGTGTCTGGTCTTAGGGCATATTACAGTGTTGCAGTGTCGTGTCGCAGCCCTTCATCCATCCCGTCCCGTCATTTCGCAGGCGCGACTTACCCAGGATAAATTTTGGATACTTCAAGGCTTGGTTGGGGTAGGGGTTGCTGTTTGGGTTGGGGGGAGGGCGTGCCGGGCCGGCTAAAGTGCCTAAACGCACTCTCAGTGGACCTTCAGCGCATTTCATAGAGTCACGGGGCGCCTTCCTGGGTACCTCTGATGTCTGGGATGGAAGCCGTATGGACACCACCGCGGGCGTACTGTGCGGCCCGATTGGGAAGTCGCGAACGGATGGGTCTTTGACAGAGGGTTGGAACTGTCCGGCGAAAAGAGGCCACCAACGGCGTCGTGGGCGCTACCGACAGCCTGCTTATACCTAAGGTACTCCGTAAGGTATGATTCATGTCTGCGTTATTGAAGATGGAGGGCAAGGGCGACCAGATGGCGGGGGAGAGGGATCCGCAAATGAGGCCGACCGGGGTCCCGATTAGGATGCTCCGCTCACACTGTGCTTTCCGAGCATCGACTGTGGTGTATGTTGCGATGTCTGGTGCCGCCACAGGCAACCTTAGAGGAGCAGCACGATCCCCTCTATTCTCGTGCTGTTATCGCGTAGGTGGATGTAAGCACCCGGTGGGTAGTCATCAGAACAAGCGTCACGATCACTAAGTAGTTCATGGATGCACGTAGTGGGATTTAGTAGTACTCCGTAGATAGCAGATACAGTGGGTTTCGCGACGCTGGCCATGAGGTACATCACTGGCATTCGGGCCCATTAGCATCCGTTCTCGGGTGCGGGTTGACCTCGGCGGCAATGTTGCACGCTTGGGATCTGCAGTGTCGGCGAGCACGAGTACACATTAAGGTACTTACTCGTCCGCAAGGGAGACAAGATTGACTCCTCCCGGCACTGGTCGGCGGGCTTGACTAAGTATGTTGCCATGCCGCAAAATGATTTGGTAAACGTTAAGTGAAGTGAGGTAGCAGTGAATTCTGACAGTAAATTCTTCTGTATTTAGACGGTCGGCTTTATTCTTGAGGGTCGGGCTGGCCTGGCAAAAGGTACCTCGGAGAGTCCATGCGACGTGTGAACTCCCGCCCACACAAACCTTGATCAGATCTGGAACACGTAGCCCGCACGCCAGTAAAAGCACTCTAGGGCGTTTGGGATACTCGGAAGACCTTTGGTACTTACCTACCTATCCTTAGCCCTGCCTACGGTGTGGTCATTGTAGTGGTAATTATGCCTTTGGAGGGGAGCCGTCTCTGGAAAAGGGGGGGGGGCATTGCAGGGCCGTCCTCAAGTGTGCAGGTCTTGGTGCAGGCTAGAGGTACATCGTGCTGAGGCTGGCGGGCTCTTTTTTGGTGGCACTCCACTATTACGCCGGCCAAACCGCCGCCCTCGACGAACCATGGGTGTCGCCCATGCTCCTCCCTGACCACCGCTTGGCAACCGACGTCCAAGGTACGTACTGCTGTACTGGTTAACCTCTGGTGCCATCCACCCACCTACGGTGGCTCTATGGTTCTGGGCGTTGGGTTTCGCCGGCGCTGTCCCGCGCCTACTTCCCTTATCCACAGGGTCATCACCCACTGTAGGGAGCCCGTCGGGCGCATTTGGATGCAAGCCCACGCGAGTGGTTCCAGGTTGCGTGCGAGCCCCAGCAGGGACAACCCACCCCCAATCCCTAGCCCGAGTACTCCGTAGCATTAGCGCAGCAGCGCAGCGGGCTTGTACCTTATCCGTAATCCTGCCCGTTCGGGTCTTCTTCTCTTTCGGTCCTCAGTTTGTCCCTGGTCTGGTCTTGGACTGGCTTTGCCTCACCCTCCCACACTCAACCAACCCTCAGACACTACCACTACCTGTGTATGTACCCTCCGCCCAGCACACCCTCCTCTCAACCTACTCGTACTCAACCACTCGCAACCGTTCTTCCTCCACTCTCCCTTACTGCGCAACGATTGCTTCCATCACAATCGCTATTTTCCACACGACAACGACGATTGTACATTAAATCCGCTCTTCACTTCGCGACGCGACTGTTCGAACCTGGCTCCAGCCCCTCCGACTCAAAGTACCGGGCGCCCGCCGCCAACACAGCGAAACGAGCAACGCCATTACGCCCCCAGCGCCTCAGCAACTGTCGCTGACAATTGTGACGACTCGGGGTTTCGGCAAGAATACGATCACGATACCCGGGTTTAGCGACAGCTGCCTGTGCATCTTCTGTTAATTTGGCAGCCGATAGCGTGCCCCCCAACGCCCGTTGCCGACTTTCAATCACCGACTCGCCCTTTGGCATCTCCCCTTCCGAGCGTCATGTTTGCCCCGTAGACACTCTTCACCCTTCTTCACGACTCAATAGACGGCCTCTGCCTCTGGGGTGGCACCCCATAGGCCGTTCGTCTTCCTTATCGACCTAACCAGTCATACGCTCGCTTTTCCGTACTACTTCACTTCTTTAATCGCCCACCATGGCTGAAGGCCGCCCTTTCGCCGTGGAATCGGCCAACACGACCGAGTTCGGTTCGAAGCTTTTCCACGACAAGATTGAGCAGCAGCATCCTGAGCCTCAACATGATCAGCAGCAGCATCAACGGCATGACTCGTTCGACGCGACCCCTTCATTTGCCCAGAAACCGGCGTTTTCTCTGCCCTTGCGCGAGTCCAAGACACACGAGTCCGAATACAAATCCGATCACAAGCGCGAGAAGAAGTCATCGTTCTTCAACCTGCGACACAAAGTATCGCTGCTACACTCTAAACCGACTCCCGTGGTCGAGTCTCCCACTGAATTCTCTATTCCAATCCGCCCTTCCACTGAATCCGCCACCCGCAAGAGGTACCATCAATCTCCCCATGACCTGGTTAGGACTCTTGCTAACGAATACCTATCAGCTTACCCCTAGAGCAGCTCTTCCAAAGTCTACCCAACGAACTGCAGGTCCAGGTGATTTCAAACCTGTCTCTACCTGACGTCCTGAACCTCCGCCTCTCCTCCAAGTCGTGGCATTCCTTGATTACTACGCATGAGGGCCCAATAGTGCGACACCACTTACAATACAGCATTCCCTCGTACGCCCGTCGACTCTATCCAGTCAACGACACCTCCGATTTGAATTTCCACTACATCTGCAGCATTTGGCATCGATTGCATGTAGCAGCTAAACTGGCCTACATGATGAGCGAATGGATCACCAAAGACATCTTTCTTCGCCGAGACGATGCCCAGCGCCTGGCATTCGCCCCACAGCATGAGCGTATGCGGCGCCGTTTGATACCCTTGCTTTTTACCATCTTTCACTTTTTCGAGACGTACCGGAAATTGCACCTGCAATACGTCGAAAAGCACGGACATGGCTTAAAGCGAGACGCCTACACCGTGAATCCGATCGAGAAGCAGATTATGGATATGTACGATGATGAGACATTGCTACGGGTTCATGAGGTTTTCCCTCTAGTAATATCATCCTTTTGCCGCCGTCTGCGACCACCCACCTATGTTGGTCGTGTGGAACGATCTCTACGCGGCTACATTCGAGAGAAACCGTCGGATGATGTACATGTTGCTATTCTGTGCATCGGAGGACTGCGGCAGGTGGAAAGGCTATGGGAGATCAAGGGCTACAACACACGACGGACGGCTGTCGATAATTGGTACACTTCAGTGGCCAACGACGGCGCAACGGAGCCGCCTGCGAAAGTACGACGGAGTCTCATGAGCTTCGGCCGCAAAAAGTCGACAAGCGGCGAGTCGCGTGAAGGACACCGCGAACCCAACCGCGGGTCAATCAGCAGTCTTCATCGGACGAGGAGCCGAAGCGGCTCTCTGGATTGCTCCGATTTCGCCTTCGATTCCAACTGGATATTCAACACTAGCTTGTCGGCTGGAGTACCCATGGGCTCCCTTACCCGCGAGCAGGCACGAGATCTCCTTGATGATCTGCCCGTCCTGCAGCAGATATGGACAGCGACGGCGGAGGCTCTGATCCTCGATCGCCAAATAGTGGGTAGAACCAATGATATCAAGCGTAACCAGCAGGTTATGCTGGACTTGATTCGCGAGGAGGCGCTAGACGAGCGAGACGAGTGGTCTCACGGACGGAAATTACACGAGTCCGTACGGCCACCCCTCAACACTATCATTGACGACGATGCGGATTGAGTCAGGAACTCATAACCCTCCCATCGATTCGTGTACGATCCCTTCTACAAGCTTTATAACTTTCCCATCTACCTCCATCATCATATTCATGTCAAGCAAATTATGCATAAGGGTCCGGGAACGTTTTCTTTTGATCTAAAAAGAGAGACGCGAATGCGAGCATTTACAAGGCGTTTTGGTACCTTTGTCTTTCTTTCTTTTTAAGGAATATATACTCCACTAGGCCAGCGATTCTATTTATTCATGATCCTAGATGGCGAAAGCGAGGAAGCTTGGCCCGGAGGCTATTGGTCATCACCAATCTTTTGTTTTTCCTTTCTTTCTCATCATCTGCTACATTTTCAACGAAATTTCAGGGGCTTTTATTGTCTTGATTGCGAGACCGGATAGATACCGCAGGACGCATTTTTATGCTCTTTGTTTGCTCCTTTAATTTATGTTCAGATCATCACCCACTCGCTCCGTTAATCTTTTGTCCATCGTCCCGTGATCTGCGCTGGCTTGATTGATCTTCACCATGAGATCTGATACTGCTACTTACCATCTGAAATATCAAGCTGCCAAAGCGCGGCGCGTTTGAACATCGCGCCCCTGTTGCCTCTGAACAGGGACAAATCTCTGATGTCTTATTCTTGGTTACATGTGTCTTGTTTGATCATAGATCTTGTGATGCTTTGTCATTTGATATTTGTAGCAAATCTCGGTTATCATCGCTCGCCATTCGTAAATACGCTATGTTGCGGTCGATAGTCTCCCACTGGGTATGATAATTCCATATCCTTTCCAACGCCATATGATAGGGATATCCGCCTCTCTTCGCTTTGAATGTATGCTTGAAATTACAAGTTATGCAGTCTTTGGTTCTCAGCAAGCGCCATGTCGAGCGGCCGAACCCTGGGGAGCATTGCAATAGTGCAGGGGGTCCCCATCTGTTTATCAATCTTGCCTGCTGCCCCCATCACGCTGCGTCCATGACTGGGTGGCGCTCAGCGAGTTCAACGAGCCGAGACGACCACCGTCGTTTCCGGGGTGCTCGGACGCACTGCCCGATATCGCATCAGTAGGTGCACTGGAAGTAGCTTGCTGCTGCTGGATGGGGTGATCATGACCGAAACTCCTCGAGGCACGACGGTTCGACTGAGAAACAACTTGATTCTGCTGACCATGCTGACTGTAAAACTCTGTTGCTTGCGTTGGTCTCGGCTGCTTGTGCCGCTGTGTTACGGCCGAGGGACTGAGGGTTGGCTGCTGGGGTGGAGCTTGCTGGTGTCGGTATGGAGATGGCTGTACCGACTCGGACTCTGGGAACGAGGCCGAGCCATGTGGGCTTTGGGAGCTGAAGCTACGCGAGTTGGGCGGGGTGGGCGTTGCAGTACTTGAAACAGTGTTTGGTAGACCAGGAGACCCTGACACCTCGCCTGATGAATGTGAGTATAGATTGGCAGCTTGTAGCTGTACAGCGCCGGGTGCCTGGGAAACTCGGCGTCGCTTTGGCTGCGCAGCTTGTGGTGCGGTAGCATGGAGACTCCGTCCAGTGTTGGCGGGTCTCGGCGTCTGACTATTTTGCGCCATGCTGGACTCATCTAGGGATGTGTCAGGGTACTTCCTTTTCCCCGAGTGATCAGGTGGCTCGTTGGAGCTGTGCGGATGGGTATGCCTTTGGCTTTGCGGAGAAGGCTCAGTCCAGAACTGTGCATGCTGAGAGAGAGCCCCTTCACCGGCGGGATGAGCAGATGGAGGCATGCGTTGTTGGGTGGCACCATGCACAGCATGCCTTGTTGCCGTCATTGTCGGAGAGGCTTGAGACCCCGAGGCAGAGGCGTTGGAGTCAGATTGAGCCTGAGTTAAGTCAACAGTGACTGGTTTGGGGCGATTCTTGGAACCCCTGGGGCGGCCTCTACCCCTTGAGCCCGGAGTGGTTGGGTTGGCAGCTACTGATGGCTGTATTTGCGTTGAAGATTCCTGCGGACGATCGACTTGTGTGGTCTGCGGTGGCTGAGTACTAGATGATTGAGTCTCTTGCCCGTCATCTGAGCTTTCTTCATTATTGTCCTCGATGACATGCACCTCGACTGCGGTTGTAGGCTCCGGACCCCCTGCAGACGTTTTGGGCCCTTTCTTGATACCCTTGTCCTTTCGAGCTTTGGAGCTCTTACTTCCCTTTGGTCGTCCCCGGGGACGTCGTTCTACCCAGCTCGGTAGTTCCCTCCTAACAGAATTACTGTCGGTACCTCCCGCCGGTCTAGAGTCGTCTGCCCCCCCAATAAGCAGCTCTTGCGTCATCCTGCCAGTGTTAGAGTAGGCTGGCTGGTTGGCCCCAGCAGGTGGGAAGATCTCGGATAGCCAGCTCACGATGAGAGCTCCCGAGCCGTTGCGTTTATCGCTCTGCGGAAAGCTGGCATAATCAGCAGGAGGCGGAGCGCTAGGTATGCCTCCATAATAGGCTAAGGCTTTGCAAAGCTGACCCACAACAAGGACAGGATGCAAACTTCGTAGAAAGGTTAGCAACCGGGCTTGTTCAGCCTTGACTTCGGCGCATTCTAGGCCCGTGGTAGGAGGAGGAGGAGGAGTGGGAGGAGTGGGAGGGGGAGGAGGACGTGGCGGGGCGTAAGTCGGCTGCCCATGTGGTTGCCAATATTGTTGATATGGCGGCGGACGCCCGGTGGCTGGCTGGTATGGATACGGATGAGGATGAGGATAAGGATAAGGATGAGGGCGAGAGTAGTGCATCGTAGAGGGAGCATGCATTGGCGATGAGCTCGGCTCCTTCGAGATGCGCTGCCCTCGCCTGGCTGCCTGGTAGCCATGCTTAAGAGCCTCCCTGGCTGCTGCTTGTGTGGCCTCACTAGAACGCTGCGCGGCCAGCTCCGACTCACTCATTGTCGGCTTCTTCCTCGAACTCTTGTCCACCATGATTAGCGCTTCTGGGACCCTGTTGCGGCGACTGGGCGTTGAGGTTCCCCGGTCATCTACGTTTTGTGGCGCGTATGGTTGCGCTTGCAACGGCTCACCATCTCGGGCTTGCCTTGCACCTCCTGAAACCGCATCTTGGGACTCCTCTCTCTGGACGCCTGACGGTGCTTCCAATGTTGTGGCAGCTTGGCCCTGGTTCTCTGCTGGGGCATCGGGTTCAACGGCAGCACGATCCTGATCAAGCTCGACTACCGCGGCAGACTGCACCTCGTTGTCACTTGAGACGGCAGTAGTAGCATTCTGGATAGGAGATCTATCTTTATGAGATTTGACAGTCGCGGAAGATACGTGATTTCCAGGCGTCGCACGTATCGAGCCGCATGCTACAAGAACATCGGTCAGTATGGCTTGTACGCTTCGAACTACTGGTAGACACTGAAAGTGGCCGGAGGTGCTTACGAGACGAACTTGAAGCCGACGACATCGTGGCTCATCAGCCATCCATTTACATGCTTGGGCGATTTCCCCTCCGAGAAGCTAGGAAAACCAGCCGGTCCAGTCTATAAGGCTCTAACGGCGATGGGTGTGCAAGTTTCTGTTTGCGAAAGGTCTTTGAAGCAAGACTAAGATCTCAAAGGCCTAGTCTCTGCCGGATGATGAGGCCTGGGTTTTTGTGTGTTGCGTTGGCTTGGATGAATGAGTCCTCAAAGTTGAGTCCTCGAGTAAGGACCGTGATTGAATCTCAAGTTGCAAATGGATGAGCACCTGAGCACCACGCGATGCGACGCGATGCGACTGTTCAAGTTGGTCTCACTGCACTGTCGGAGCTCAACGGCAAACCACTGGCAGACCCTGAACGCTTCCAAGTTCTACCTGTAACAGCCTGAAATTGAAGATTACCATTACGACCACTAGTACAAATGTAGTAATTACCTACCTCTACTACATATACTAGTCTAGTAGTACCTACTGTAGACTACTGTGGTGTAGTCTACGGAGTACCTTAGGTATAGGTAGTCTCGGATTTGCACTGATGCGGTGTGGCGCTCGTAGCCAAAGACCCCACCTTTGGGTGGCTGGTGACGCTGAGGTCACACCTCCAACTCTCTCTTGCTGCAAGGCAGGTAGGCTTAGAGGCTCTTGCCGACGTAGAGTGGTGCTCAGTACAAGTACCTTCAGTTACCGTCAAGTTCTCCCCGTTTACCCACCTTGAGCTATCAATACGTCGCAGAGCATAGCTTCTAACCTCACCACTCTCTAGGCTGGCCAGCGGCAGGCCCGTGTATTTCATGAGGGTCTGACCTTTTCCCTACACTACTAGTACTTCCTACTCTCATCCCCCCCTCTGCCCCTTCATCCGCCACCAGCCGGTCCATCCATTCGAAGCTACCTCCGCACTCTCGACTCCTCCTCATATCCTTGGTCGGCCCCAACGACAAGGAAGCCAACATGCCGACCAAATACGCCCTTCTATCGCTGCCGCTAGGCGAGTTCGACTCTAGCGACAAAGAGGATGCCCTCTCTGCCCTCAGCGCCACCGTTAGCCCCGATAATGGCACCGTCCTGCCCTTCAAGATCCCCGAATTCAAGATTGGCACCCTGGATGCCTTGGTACAGCAAGCGGATGACTTGACCAAGCTTGAGGCTACCGCTGAGGCCGTTGTTGCCAAGGTTGCCGACTCTCTGCGTACTATATTGGGCGGCGACGAGGATCGCCTGGCCTCATACAAGATGGTCAACGACAGTCAGTGATTGCCGGCGGGAGCCTGATTCTGGACATTGCGACACGCGAGCTACCTTGCTGACCTTTCTATATAGAGCCTACCGAGCAGTACGTCAATAACTTCACATGGAACAAGATCCGGTACCGGGCGGACAAACCACTTGGCGAGCTGATAGACACTCTCCAGAAGGTACCAACCTATGCACCAGATATCCCCTAGGGGGAGTTCCTAGGCTGACCAGACCACCATCAGGAGCTCGTGACAGTCGACAATGATGTCAAGTCTAAGGTCAATCAGTACAACTCTGTAAAGACGAACCTAGCAACCTTGCAACGACGTCAAACGTGAGTAGCTATAACTCGTGGAACAGGCGATACCTTGCTGACCCTACCCTTGATTAGTGGCAACTTGGCTACCAAGTCTCTTGCTCCCGTTGTCGACCCATCGCTGCTTGTACAGGACTCCGAGTTTATCGAGACTCACCTAATTGTGGTTCCGGCCAACAACAAGAAAGACTTCCTCAAGTCGTACGAAGAGCTGGCGCCCATGGTTGTTCCCCGTTCCGCCACCGAAATCGCCAAGGACGAGGAATTTGTGCTGTTTGGTGTGGCAACCTTTAAGAAACACAGCAACGAATTCTTGCAGAAGTGCAGGGAGCAGAAGTGGACCCCGCGTCAATACAAGCACGTTGAGGGTGGTCGCGAGGAGGAGCAGCGCGAGTTGGATAAGGTCACCAACGAGGAGCGCAAGGTATGCGGCGAGGCATTGCGAATCGCCCGAACCGGTTGGAGTGAGAGCGTCATGGCCTGGATCCACGTCCTGACACTGCGGGTGTTTGTCGAGGCGGTCTTGCGGTACGGTCTGCCTTTGGAATACGTCTCAGCCATCGTTAGAGTAAGCAGACTCATTATCCTCCTTCTCATTCGCCTTCGGAGCTCAACTAACAGTCATGGCCATTCATAGACGACTTCTAAGCAGGCGCCTAAGGTGAAGGCGAATTTGGATTCGCGGTATTCGTACCTCGGAGGAAACGCATTCGGCAGAGACAAGCGCGGGAGGGTGACAAAGGACGACGCAGCTATGAGCTCGGAGATGGCCGCAGCAGGGCTAGGCGAAGGGAACGAGTACACGGCCTACGTTTACTACGAAGTTGAGTTTCCTTGAAATGACTACATGGGCATGATCGAAAAAGGGGGAGAAAGCTGGAGCGGCACAGTGAGCATCAGACGCCTGTATTCCACCTCTAGAGATGCAGCAAATAGCAAGACGTGCATACCGCCTACTACTAATTTCTCACCCTGAACCAGCCTTACCAGCTTGCTCGTACTAAAGGCCAATCGGCGGGGGGTCCAACTCTTTTACCATGTGCTTCTTTCTTTCCTTTCTCCCTCGATCCATCGAAGCTTAGGCGGACTTGAGGTAGCCCTTCTCCGTGAGCCAGTTTGTGATCTGAGCAACGCATTCTTCGACCGATTTCTCGTGGGTCTTGATGGTGATCTCGGGGTTGGAGGGCTCCTCGTACGGGGCAGAGATGCCAGTAAATTCGGGAATCTCGCCGGCGCGGGCCTTCTTGTAGAGGCCCTTGGGGTCTCGCTGCTCGGCGACCTCCAGGGGGACATCGACGAAGACCTCAACGAAAGGGATAGGGTCGTCGCCGGCCTGGCCGCCCGGGTTGGCGTGCAGCTCACGGGCCACGTCGCGGTCGGCTCGGTAGGGGGAGATGAATGAGGTGATGGCAATGGTAGATGAGTCGGCGAAGAGCTTAGCGACCTGGAGGAGGAAACACCTTTGCGTCAGCCCAACCCCGCCCTTTCTTTCCTCCCACCTCCCTCTCTCTTTTTTCATTGTATTTTGGTTGCTAAAACACAAATCAGAACTAGGAAGGTTTGCAATTTACCTCGGAGATTCGGCGAATGTTCTCGTTGCGGTCCTTCTCGGAGAAACCGAGGTCCTTGTTCAGGCCGAAGCGGACATTGTCGCCGTCGAGACGGTAGGCGGCAACGCCGAGGTGGAGGAGGTGCTGCTCGAGCGCGGTCGCAACGGTGGATTTGCCAGAGGCAGAGAGGCCGGTCAGCCAGATGGTGAGGCCGCGCTGCTTGCGGAGCTCGTTGCGCTCATGGCGCGTGAGGGAAGGGTGCCAAGTGATGTTGCTGTAGTGGATTCCCCAATTCGGTCTTGTAAGTCTTTTTTCTCTCTTCTTTTTTTCTTCTGGTTTATGATCTCTTGCATTTTGCGAATACGGGCTTATTCAGGGGAAGAGAGAGGACAGGGGAAGGAAGGGCGGTATAATGGATTGGTGTGTGTACTCACGTTGCCATTGTGGAAGCTGTCGCTGTGTTGGAGACGATTGGGTTTCCGGAAGATGTGAAGGGAGAAGGTTCTAAGCGAAGTTCTAAAAAGTCTAATTCTGCTGAAGTAGCAGCACTGGGTGCTAAGTTATTTGAAGTTAGGCCAGCTACTATATTATTACTACGTACCACCTAATACTAGTAGTACTGCGTAGCTCCGGCTCAGTTATGTTAGACGGCGGGAATGCGGGAAGAGCCAAGCGGCTGGACGAGGGGCAGAGGGGCAGAGGGGCAGTAGAGGGGCAAAAAATTGGAGGGGCACTTATTTCTCTCCTCTCATGTCAGGCTGTCTGTCTCTGTTTCTACTCGCCCACAGCCACCGCATCCCACCAACACTACTGCCTGCTAAGGCCGATACAGGTGCTCAAGTTGTTCTATGTTGCAGCAATGTCCACCTTGACGTATCTGCAGGATGTATGCGCCGTGACTCCACATGCTGGATCAGTAGATGGATGATCAACTTCGTCTGCAATGCGGGTGCGTCGGACCATCGCTGCTATGCGAGGGTGACGACGAGCCTGGCGCAGACTCAGAATCATCAACTGTCCTTGTACCTTGAACATTTTCACAAGCCCCTTTTCTGGAGGGATCGAAAGCGATACTGTTGAGTTACTATTGAACAAGTGTTATGTCGCTCTCTATTGGTGCTATGCAGGGCATATCCTGTGCATATCCTGATGTATGTAATGTCTAGTGTCTTTCTAGTCTCCATCTTATCCATGTTTTTGAAAATAACTCGTCTAGTGCAATAAATTGGCAAGATGTCGTGATAGAGGACCGCCGAACAGTCGCCAAAGAAATGAGTGCATGAATCGGGCTCTATGCTATCCGAGGCATCATCTGTCATCAGAAGTTAGCAAATATTCATCTGGTAGTGGTTCTTCTTCTTCTTCTTTTCCTCCTCCAACGCCACCATCTTCCATACAAAGTAGAAACAGCTGCGGAGGGTGATGGAAGCATGCTGCTAAAACGTACCGCTGCGTATTTGGGAGAGATGAATAGAGCCTCCGCCTCGGCAAACACCGTTGGCGTCTCCCCCGGCGCGGCCAACTTCTCCAGCCGGCCCGTGACCCAGGCCTTGCGCCCATCCACCTTTGTCGTCTCCGCCCGCAGCACCAGGAAGCTTCCGGCCGGCGTAGGCTTGCGGTAGTTGATCTTGAGGCTTGCCGTAACGCCAGTCTTGTGCGGCAGCGCCTTGAAGCACGTTCTTCCCAGGCCCTCGTCGAGGATCGTAGCAAGCAAGCCGCCGTGCACGATGCCCGGGTGACCGCACAAATCTTCGCCCACGCTGAAGACGGCCACCAGCTCACGGCCCTCTTCATCGGCCCACGCGTACGGCGGGACGATGATCTTTCGCGGACCCAGGAGAGCGCCTCCCGTAAGACTGCGCTCGCGGTACTGGGCCGGCATCTTCATGTGCGGTCGCGACTCGGTCAGGTCGGTCCGTTTGCGCAGCTCGGCCACGAGCGGGTGGCTGTTGATAGTCTCCTCGGCCCGGCGGGCTTCTTCGTCGGCATCGGCGGGCGAGTAGACGCGCAGGCTTTCGTCGTCCGAGTAGAAGCCCATGCCCTGGCTCTGAACGAACTGCCATGCGCCCGCGGCGCCGATGGTCGCAAAGGTGAGGCCGAAGAGCGAGGAGCTCAGCGCCTTTCGAAATCCGCTCGGCCGCGATGCTATAACATGGACAAGAGAAGCTTAGCCGCCTACTTTATTTTATTTTATTTTGAGCAATTGACTGCACACCAGCGACGTGACTTACCCTTCGTCTCAGCAGCATAGCCGCGTCGTTGAGCAATGCGCGCCGAGCGCCAAAGGGTCTGGCCAAGGCGAAGCCCGGCGCGCCCGGTGCTGTGAGCGAACATCCTGTTTGAAAAAGGAAAACCCTAGGTAGCGAAGCGACTGATGAGCCTGGTAACTTTTTTTTTGTTGGCTGCTCCAGCCGAGGCTTAGAATATTGCCGGATGGGTGTGATTAACCAATGCCGAATTATGCAACTAAGCCTCCCTAACGGCTCCGATCGGGAATGGTCCACGGACCCCTGGGCCGAAGGAAGTGCTAACCTGCCAGTGGACTACCACGGCTCAGGGACCAACTTGCTGAAGGCACTACTCCGTACTACTTAGTACTAGTAATGTATGTACTGTTGCCCCACAGTAAAACGAACGGCAACCCTGACGTTAGAATTTGGGAGCTATTACTACTGTTACCAGTGCTTCTAATCTAGACTAGTAGTAGTATTTCATACTTCAAACCAACTTTGTATTGTACGTGTAAAGAGAGCTTGTCTGCGAGCACCAGAAGCCATGTTAGGACCAAGCCAGCAAGTAAACTTGATGCTACCCCTTGTATATCGTCGCATTCTTGTATACAAGTCGACGAATCGCAAAGCAGCCCGCCCGAGTTGCTCCTGTCCGTTTGTTTGGCCCTGACATCATCCCATTGGGGTTTCCTTGTCGGTGGCTGCACCTTGTTTGCTTGCAGGCGACCGGGTTCGTCCACCCAGGCCTCAAGCCCAGCTCGTCCAGTGAATTGACTTTACTTTCCGCCACGTGCTCTGACGTTGCTTTGTCACACGAAGGCAAGCCCGGTCATTGTGCCATGATCCCGATGCGGGGATGAGTCTGAGGTCATGTCGTATCTCTGGAGGCATGTGTATAAGTACTTGGCCAGTCCCTGTCGCCTTTCCTAGTCCTGTATAAACCCATAGCCGAAACATCGAAACATTTCGAAGCAAGACAAACCAACGAATTGAAACAGTAATCATGGTAAAAATGACCTTGAGGGACTACAGCCAGTTTCACGTACTAGTCTAATACCAGCAGGCTACTGCTGAAACCGTCGATCTCGGCCCTGCCCATCCTCCCAAGGAGGAGTCCATTAAAGCCTTCAGCGAAATCCTCCCTGACCTCAAGCACGCTCTCATCCGCGACCGCCATGACAAGTCGAGTGCGCTTTCTCCATTCTCTTGATATAATGAAAACAGCATGCTGACCCAATGCCTCCACCTCCTCGTCTTGCAGAGCACGAAACCGAGTACTATGCTGCCACAGAGCACCTGAGCGACGAGGACCTCACAGCTTTCGGTCAAGACGACCTATCGTCCGTTCGCGTGGCCAAGTCCGCCTACGGGATCCATCTCTTTGGAAAAGTGCACATTCCCAGCTTGCCGGAGTCCAGGCCGGCCTTTATTCACGTCCGCATTTTCATTAGCAGCGATAACCCACCAAAGCTTCACAGCATTCACACTGAAGAGAAGGATGACGGGAGCGGCGGCAAGACGTTCCGAGCTGTCTTCACCAAGGACGATGCTCTAGAGTGGTTCGACACCTAAGTATGTGGCTGGAAGGATTGGCACTGTCCGTGGTAATGCCTAGCATGCGCGCGCATTTTGTGTCTTCTCAAGTGGTGCCACCATGCGGCACCGCCGTTTGAATTGTGATTAGATAGTTTCCAATGCTATCAAGGCTTTTGATTTTTTCTTGGCTGGTCGCCCTGGCCCTCATATTATGTACCAAAGTCCTCGTCTTGCTCTTGACCCAGTAGCTCGGCGTAGTCGTCCACGGAAGCAAACATGGGAAGATCCTTAAGCTGCTTGCGCCTCGCCTTGCGCTTGTCCTTCTCCTCCTTCTTGTCCTTGACATCGAAGCCATCCTCATCCTCGTCCACAGCGACCAGACCATCAGAAGCCGCGTCTCCTTCCTCATCGTCAGTGCCCTCGATATCGACTTCGCTCATGTCGTCATAGTCGTCGTCTGACTCATCCAAGTCTAGAGCGGGTGACTCGTCGCCATCAGAAGCCATCTCATCCTCGTCCAGATCGTCAAAGCCCTCCGATCCAGCGTCATCGCCATCAATGTCAGGATGAGTTGAAACAAGCGCCTTCCAGATCTCATCTTCCTCCTCGTCGTCGGTCCCTTCACCATCGCCGGATTTCTTGGCTGGCTTCTTAGGCTCCTTGGCCATGTGCTGGAAGTACTTGTGGAAGAAGGCATCCTCGGCCGCAACATCTTCAGACTTCTTGTTCTTGAAACTAGCAGAGTTGACAGCCTTGGGTACGGTACCGGCGCCACGGCTGCCGAGCCAAATGTCACCAAGGTCTTTGGTAGACTTGAGCGGTTGCATGATCGATACGCCGCGAGAGGAGTCCGTTGTTTTGGGGCTCTTGTACACAAACTTATCCAAGAACCGAATGAGTGAGTGATTATCCAGGTCCGGCTTCATCACTACTTGATCCGTGTCGATCAGGGCTGCAGCAAACACTGACACTGCAGGATGGAAATGAGCCTGAACTGGTATCTGTGGAAAAAGTTAGAGAAGAAGGCCATATTCTATTGGGTCCGTGCAATCTTACCATTTCCCAGAGACAGCTTCTTTGGGCGTTGCTGTATTCTGGGTCTCGTTTCCGTCCATCGTACACCGGTCGGTTTTCTGCGGGTTCATCGTCGAAAATTGACTCTTCAGGCTCTTCTATCAACGTAACCAGGTCCGGGAACGTTCTCCGCAATTGTCCGATTACGTAGACGAGGCCGCAAACGAACGCAGGCTCGTGCAAATGGGAAATCTGCAGCATGCGCTTGGCGAACGCCTTGACCCGCCGCATGTCGACATCATTCTTCAAGGCCCTTAACAGGAGGTTAAGGTACATGGATTGCTTAGACGAGCGCACCAGACGAGGATCCAGTAGAGACTCGTATAGAGACCGGTAGAAGCGATCTGTCCCCAAGCTTCGGGCAGAGGAGATGTGCTGGATAAGGAGAAGCGCTTGAATGCCGGTGTTGAAGTTGGCTGAGTGTGCAATCCTGAACAGAGTGTCCATATGGTTCTCCATGCTGTGAATAAATTAGCTTCAATTCGGAGAGAAGAGATGACGGTTATAGAGACTTACATAGGGTCGTTCTGGCCGACGAAAGGAGCTGCCCGGTTGACTCCGGTCAAAATGGCGGAGACTAATTTGTCTGCTGCCGCGATATCCTGCTCTGAGGGATTGGCGGCACCGTCCTTTGCTGGAGGCTTGCCCTCAGGCTTGTCACCAGGCTTACCATCATCAGGCTTACCCCCTGGCTTACCTCCAGGCTTGCCGAATCTATTATTTTTCTTGTCGGCTCGATTTGGCTTGTCGCCCTCAGATTCGAACCCTGCACCAAGGCTTCCAGCTTTCAGCAGCGTGACGAATAATTCAAAGTAGATCCGCATTAACGACTCGGCAACACTGGGATCTTTGTTGCTCAGAATGGTCTGGTTGAGGGTGTTGATGGCGTAGTACTTGGATCGGTGGTCTTGTGAAGGATGTAAGAGAATCTCCTGCTCGATTGTGCGAATGATGATGGGCTTCATGCCGGGATGAGATGTCTGGAGCTGCAGCAGCAAAAACGTGACTCGTGATGCGATTTTTCGATCACGGTCGCCGAGCTTGTTGACCAACAGCCTGAGCAGATTGGCCTCCTGTTCTGGCTTATCCTTGAGGAGTCCGTAGATGAATTCCAGGGCCCTGGAGCGAGAGTACTCGATTTCGTCGGAGCACCACGCTTCGAGCAGCTGGAGAATCTTAAAGTAAGTGTCCTTTAGCCAATTCTCGTAAGCCCAGCTGATCAGATGCATCTCCGTCATCTTCCCAGGCAATGGTTGACCGGGCCTCCATGACTTGGTTGATGTCTGTTGAAGAGTCCCGATGAGGCCAGGCTGGGTAGCAAAGGTTCGCAGTTTCCGGTTCGGGGGCAGAACCGAGCCAGGTCCGAGAAGATCGACGAGCGCCCCAATGGCGCCAATAGCTTGAGCTCTGCTCCTCTTCGACGACAGGCTAAGTAGTGCCTCGAAGGCTTTGATGTTATGAACGGGTGACTCCTGAATCGCAAGAGTCAGGGCGGAAACCTTGTCATTGAGGGTACCAGAAGACATGATGGTGGACAAGAACTTGTGCGAGGATGAGGCAAACACGCTGGTCTTGTACTTGGCGGCGTCTTCGTCGAGCAAGGTTGTCGCATGTTTCTTGAGAGACTCAATGGCCCCGGTATAAGGACCAACTTGATCATTTGAAGGCGCCGGTAGCTTGGGAAGTTTGGTGATGTGCCAGTCCGCCCTCGGCTCAAAGGTCTGCAGACTGGTTAGCGGTCAGAGATGTCATTCAGACGCCAGAGGAACTTACCAGGTTCCCAACTTTCTTAGGTGCCTCCACGCCGTCATCATCGTCTTCTTCATCTTGATTACCCTCTGCTAGGCTATCTTCGCCTGAGCTGTCCTCTCCACCATCTAGCTCAGCGCCGCCGGCTTCACCTTCATCTTCATCCTCCTCCTCCTCCTCACTAGCCTCAGGCGGCTGATAAGTGGCGAATCCAAGTTGTTTGGACAGGGCTGCAAGCTCATCCTTCAAGCCACGGTCAATGGGCTGTTTTGTGTCCAGGACCAGTTCATCATCGGATGAGTCGATGTCTTCAATGAGTTCCAGGTCCTTCTCATCTCCGCCCAACTCCCGAATCTCCTGCAAGAGAGTCGCCCGGTCAGGCTTCGCAGAGTCTTTCTGAGGGGCACCCCCGGAATTGCGCTGCCTTTTCCTGTCCTGGTCGCTGGCGCCATTCGTGGGCGGCTGCTTGCGCTTGTGATCGTTGCTCTTCAAGCTCTGATCGATCTTTGATGTGAGCTGTGTGAGGGCACTCTCATCGAGCTTCGGGCCCCCCTTCTTGGGGCGCTGTGTCTTGCTCTTATTGTTTGGCTTGGCCATTGTATCAGCGATTGTGTAGTCACACTCACAATCAAGAATAAATTTCACAACCTTTCCCGCAGTGAGGATGGAAAAATACAAGCGAAAGCAACTTTTTTTTTGAGATGCGCCGCCAGCGCCCCACATGGCGCCCCACCAAACCGAAAGGAGCCTCCGAGTCAGAGCCTGAGAGGACCCTGGAGTGCGGCAGTGGGGATTGAAAAGGCGCCACATGTGGCTTCGAGACAGACGCTGGTGACTGTGGCGCGTGTCTACCTAGGTACCGTCTTAGCTCCCTTTAGGAGGTTGATTCTGCCTGTGAATGCGCGAAACCTACACTCAACTAATGCTACTCCTACTCCTTCTAGTAGTAGTCTAAAATTAATCCTACACGCCTAATCCACCAAGAATCTCACATGTTGTAATTTCTCCCTTCTTCCCGGTCCTCTGTTCTCTCATTTATCAAAACTAAGCCCAGGCGAGCTGTGATACTCGTACCGTCATAATTTGAAGTTTGCGAGCTTCGCTTGTTCACTCCCCTGGACAGCAACTAGACCTCTCTCAACCGAGCAATTCGAAGACCAGGTTAGCTCGACATCAGATGAGACAGCTCTAATCTGGTAGCATCAATGAGCATGAAGAGGGCGTTGACGCGTCGGGATATTGCTGTCATACCCCAAACCTCCCGATCGAGCCTGCAGGCTCACCTTTTGTTGGCCCCAAAGTTGCTGTCGCTCTTCCCATCATCACCAGATCAACCACTTCCCAGGCAGAGTCGTAGATGCTTCACTTGCACCTCGCTCGAGCGGAGGGCTCTCCTGTCGTCGGTATGGATTCCTACAGGAGGTATAGCTGAGGCCTCGGAAGGGTGTAAGTGAGATTTCCACGAGGTCTTTTCGCCATCGTGAACACAGTACACTGGGACTGACCTTTGACTACTTGTAGCTGGATATGAAAAGCTCGTCCGAGCAGGGTTTCTGCGTCAGGTATGTTTGCAACGCTCTATTTTGTAGCTAGGGAGACGTCGACTGATCGGTCAAACAACTCACAGGCGCGGCAAGGCGTGTTCCATATGTTACCATTGGGATTGAGGGTTCAAGACAAGATCGAGAAGCTGCTCGATAAGCATATGCAATCAATAGGTATGCATGCTAGAAATACGGGTAAACCATGGACTTTATTGACACGACCCAGGTGCTTCCCGCCTTTCTTTGTCCTCCATCACATCTGCCGGGTTATGGGAGCAGAGTGGCCGCCTTGAAAAGGTTGCTCCAGAGGTATATACTCATCCACACAGCCATCCCACCCAGCGTGATCTAACTGACGCTGGATCAAGATGTTCCATCTCAAAGACCGCAAAGACGCGCACCTGATGCTGGCACCGACACATGAAGAAGAGATCACGGCCATCATGGCATCCGGGGCGTTGCAGTCCTACAAGGATCTACCATTACGACTCTATCAAACCAGTATGCATCCCGAGACGAAGTATTCCACGTATCACTAACAGCGCCAGCTCGAAAATACCGCGACGAGCTTCGGCCCCGTCATGGTCTGTTGCGCAGTCGGGAGTTCCTCATGAAAGACCTCTATTCATTCGACCTAACGTACGAGTCGGCCTCTGAATCCTACCAAAAGGTCTCTGCTGCCTATAGGGCTTTTTTTGATGATCTGAGACTACCCATCAAGGTAGCAGAGGCTAGCTCAGGTGACATGGGAGGAGAGCTCAGCCACGAGTATCACCTTGCTAACCCAGTTGGCTCTGATACTGTTCTATCCTGCGATAGTTGCGGCTATGCGGCCAACGATGAGGTAGCCACCTCTCGGCCACCGGCTAGGGTTGATCTAAGTAACGTCACGCTGGCCAACGTCCGCGTATGGAGAGGAGTCTCCAAGGATCGGAAGACATTGGTCAACGCCTTTCTTTACGCCGCCAATGAAGACACCAAACCCGAAGATCTCAACATGCACGCAGTCAAAGCCTTGGTGCCCGACTTGGATACCAGCATATCCGACGACTTACTCCCTCTCTGGGAGGATACTGTTCGTAAAGCGAATGATGAGAATATGCCACGCCTAGTGAACATTGTCGATTCAAGGCTTGCCTCCCTAACTGAGACACTATCCAGGGCGGAGGAGCTTGTACCTCAGAAGCTTGTATCCGACTTGGATCAGACTACCATCACCCACAGAGATGACGGCTCGCAACTGAATCTTGTTCGTCTAGGGGACGGCGATGGCTGCCCAAAATGTCCATCTGGCTCTCTCAAAACCAGCCGCACGTTGGAGCTAGCTCACACTTTCTACCTCGGGACACGCTACACGCAGCCTCTAGGGTCAAAGGTGAATCCTCCCGAGGCGTCGAGTAAACCCGTTCATCCTCAAATGGGCTGCTACGGTATCGGTGTCTCCCGAGTTCTTGGTGCAGCCGTAGAGCACTTGGTGGATACTCAGGGTCTCAATTGGCCACGAGCCATTGCACCGTTCGAGGTCGTTGTCATCGCGTCTGGCAGCAAGAACGACCCGATATCCGACGCAGTGCTTGAATTCTATGACGAACTTGTGGACGAAAAGAGTTCAAATGGCGTTTTGGATGCTGTTCTGGACGACCGTCGCCAGGGCTTTGTTTGGAAGATGAAGGATGCCGACGCCACAGGATATCCCGTCATCGTCATCCTACCCAAGGGCTTCAGGGAGAAGGGGACTTGTGAGGTCCAGTGCAGGCAATTGTCTGTCAAAGATCAGCACGTTCCTCTCCAAAACGCACGAGACTACGTGAGAGACTTGCTTGCCAAGCTTTAGCAAGAGTCATCTCGGATCTGTACATGTACGATAAGATGGGCATATTTACTTAATACCACTGTATGATGGATGTACTTGTAGTTGTACTGGGTGTATGTTTAGTCGAATATTTCCTCATAGATACTTCCTGCAAGGAGCAATGATATTTGAGCTAGTATTCCTACTTGGGATTCAAATTTACGACTTTTTGGTAGACCTTAGGGTGGGACAGGTCAGTTGAAGAACAGGCAGCGGTGTCAATGGAAATGACAATACTACTAGCAACTTGTTACCCCAAAAAATGATGCCCGCTATTCACCCCACCCCCCACCTTGAGAAATGACCAATCTTCAATCTTCACCATGTGAAGGTGAGACGAGCTACCTACTACCACCACCTACCTAGAAACTTGAACCATTCCAAGCTCACAACGTCCCGCGCACGGCACATACCACCATGTCAGGCCAGCCGCAACAAGACACGAGTAAGAAGCTCTCTATCTCACTTTTCTCCTCAGTAGATCGAAGGGGCTAACCAAATCAATCTTTCCCCCCGTCTCGCAGTCAACCTCGATACCCTCGCGCCCGAGCAGCTGTCGCAGGTCAAGAAGCAGCTCGACGAGGAGCTCGAGCACCTCAGCAACTCCTTCTCCCAGCTCCACGGCGCACAGAATAAATTCAAAGACTGCCTGCGGACCGTTCAAGCCCGCAAAACTGCCTCCAAAGGTTCGCGCGCCCAAATCTTGCCTCTACCCCGACCGCTTCGTTTATTTCCCTTTCTGCGACTGGCACATCTACGACCCTCTCGTTGTTTTTCTTGGACGAACAATACTCCTCTCTATCGAAACTAGCATCACGAAAATTGGCTAAGCGATGTTCATTTTTTTTCTAACAATCTCCAGAATCTAACGCAGTCCTCGTTCCGCTCACGAATTCGCTATACGTACAAGGAGAGCTCACAAACACGGATCGGGTGCTGGTGGACGTAGGAACAGGTTTCCTGATAGACAAGGTGCGCAAATTCGAATCGAACAATTAGCTGCGCATTTGTGTTCAAGTAAAAGAGGGCAACAAAAGCTAACATGCACCGGCAGGACCTCAATTCGGCCGAGAAGTTTTATGATAGCAAGGTTACGGAGCTCACGAACAATCTGAAGGACCTCGAGACGATTGTCCAAAGGAAGCAACAAAATGCGAGGACAATCGAAGATGGTATGTATTCCTGCCAAGGAAGACGATTCTGCCAGGTCATAACTAACACCTACGGGTAATAGTACTAAGGCAAAAGATTATGGCGAGTCAAAACCAAGGGGGCCAGCCAGAAGAGTCATGAAGCTTCCAACATGAAACGCCTTTATGAACAACAGATCTCTGTTCACTTCCTGCAAAATAGAAGCCCTTGATAACGTGAGATTCGCGCCTAGTATCAGCCATGGATACGATTTAGATGCTCTACGAGATCTGAATCTTCGGTTCCTCTGGGTGGTTCCAGGCTCACCTGGTCTATAACCCCCTGGACCTTCAAGACGCAATGAACGAGGTGACCGAACCTTTTTTTGCAGGCTCTGCTCCTCGCCCGGCCAGACGTTGATGAGACCATCACCCCAATTCTTCTTGCGGCCGTCTGGTCCGGTATTGTTGATGGCCTCCTCCCAGCTAATGCCATGCAGCTCGACACCCCACGAGACCTCGGGCTGAGATCGATCGCTAACTGTGTTCTTCCATGTTTGAGTAACGTTCACCTCTGCCTCGTACGGCAGCCCATCAAACGGAATGGTCGCACTGCTTCTTACCCGTACTTCCTTGAACTTATCCCTGAGATACTGCAGCCTGCCAAATCGGGGACGAGGAAGCTTTAGCCAAAGACGAGTATCTGGCGCAACCTGCTCACTGAATGAAACGCAATGGAAAACACTGAGAAAGTCCCTCCGCTGGTCCTGAGACATTTCGCTGTTACTCATGGCAATTACTCGGAAGTTCCAGTCCAATCGCCTGTGCTCATGTTGTGTCAGTGTCTTACCAGCAAGGCTCGCAGCTGCCATTCACTTACCTGTCTGGTGAGGCAACCGTCCAATCGAGGCGTGGCCACTCCTCAGGCTGCCGGACGGTGGCCGTCGCTGTTTGGCCGCCGACAATGTCTGCACTGACCTCTTGATTGCCCTTGAAAATGATGGTCAAGTTGTGCTTCATCCTGATTTCATCGCCGGGGTGGCGAATACCCTTGGACGGATCAGAAAGAGCTTTTATGACAGGGTCTGCCAGACGTACGTCCGGCAGCCTGCGTACAAAGTGTTAGTGCAACCAGTCCTACGCGCAGATTGTTGACGTACATTGTTCCAAGAGTTGCTCCTCCGCGGACAGCGTACGGTTTCAAAGCCTGTTTGAACTCGAGGTATGCAAGTTCATCGCCCGTTCCCCTTCTCTTCATGTTGATGTTCAGACGCCCAAAGTTGACACTCATACGCAGATCCTGCCCGAGAGCCATCAGACTCTCCGACACTCTGGGAATGTCACGCCCGACGTCCTTCAGTATGCCCTGCACGAGAGAGTCCTCGCTCCGCCTACCACTGGTGCGCTGTCCACTCATCACTTCTGGTCTCGCGCCGAGGACCATGGAAATGTTGGCATAATCAGACACATTGAAGGGCAATTGGACCAGGAAATGGTTGTGTTCATCGTCGGCCAAGCGTAGATCATGGATAAGCCAGTGGAGAGCCTTTATGGCTCCCTGCAAGCCTGACATGTTGTAACCAGCAAGGTTGAAGATGTTTGAGTCCTCGATGGTGATCCAGACTTCATACTTGCCGCGGATCTTGTTCAAGAGCTCGGGCTGGTCTAGACCTTCAGGAACGAGGTGCTCTCCGGGGATCACAAGTTGTGCCTTGTGGCTCAGGTTAGCCAGACCTCTTCACAGTATCCGATGGGCACTTACCTCCAAAAGATCAGGGTTCTGTGGAGGAACGCCAAGGTACTGCTTAAAAGCTGCGCTTGCTTGTTCCGTTTGTCTCATGGCCATTATCTTTTGTGAGCTGACCATGCTACCAACCTTGGCAAACTTGTTGCCTCCTCCCCCTTCTCTGTCCCTTCCGCGTCCCCTGGCCCTGCCGCTCCATGCCCCTCTTCCTCTGTCTCTGTCACTGCCTCTTCCTCTTCCTCTCCCCCGTCCTCTCCCTTCACCTCCTCCTCGACCCCAGCCGCGGTCGCTACCCCGGCCTCGGAAGTTCATGCTCAATAGGTAAAACGAGAGCGAGAAGAGCTATAGAGAGAAGCCGCTTGCAAGGGAAAGGGAGAATCTGCGGCCTGAGAAATCTATACAATAGGATGCGATGAGCTAGATGAACAAGAGCGTTGGCTGAACTTGGTGTTTGAGTGAGGTAGAAAGAAGCTGATTCACTCCAAATCAACAGAAGTAGGAGGTAGGTAGGTAGGTAGGTAGGTAGGTTGGTAGTGCCTCTGTGATAAGGGAATTTCAGGAAAATTCTGAAATCAAGATCATGGTGAGGTGAGGAAGTAAAGTTAGAAGGCAGGTACTGCTTGGAAGACGGGCAGCTGCCGTTTGTCAGAGGGAAACATGCTGAGGGCTGAGGCCGTATCTCATGACTTGGTGCATGCCAGAATTAAAAGACGGCCGAGTCTGTGCAATAAACGCCGGGATAGCCCACGAGAACCGACGAATTTCGTCTCTCTGAGCCTGGTGTCTTTTCATACATGTCTAACTATTAAATCATGTTGAGGCTTCGGTCAGGTAACGATAACATTGGCACTCCGTACAACAGGGAGCGGGTGGTCAGGGTCGCCTTTACAATCACTATATCAGTACCTGAGTCAATAATTCAACAGTCGACTCGACTGTTGAATTTGAAACACAAAATTGTTCTTTCCATATTCTACTACTTCAGATCCAAAGAATAAGCCAGGTAGGTGATTGCATTGGTCCCCTACTGGGTACCTTACTTAGAAAAGGAACGTAGATTAAACGGGGTTATGCGACTAAACCACATATGATGCTCTAGCTCGACGCGTCTCCCAGACGCGTTAATGAGCTGCATCCGAATTTCGCAGCAAGTCTCCAGCAAGCCATTTGGAGGCAGAACAATTTGGCCCAGCACCCCCCATCCAAATGCCCGCACAAACGCTACCAGACATGCATGAGAGCCCGCCCCTGCGCTCTCGAAAGCGCCGTGTCCCCCAGGGGGTCTCCAGGGAAGACTCGGACGACGAGCTGGGCAGCGACGACCTGCCGTGGCAGTGGATCTACGAAACTCAATCGTCGGAGCGAAATGGGGAGGACGATGACGGCTCTGGGGAACGCAAGAGGAGGAAGACTTCTGCTAGCAAGATAATCGGTGCTCGTATGGGCACGTTTGAGTGTCGTGTTGGCGACTGTGTGCTGCTCAAGGCCGAAGGGTCCAACGAGGCCTGGGTTGGCATCATTTGCGAATTCCTCGAAGACGATGGCGAGAATGATATGGCTGCCAATTTCATGTGGTTCTCAACACAGGCAGAGATTCGAAACAAGGACAAGAAACGAACGGACTACCACCCGGTAAGCGATATTCTTCGATTTTTTACCCAGCGGTTGATAGGTTGAATGGGAGCTAACTTGCATTTATAGAACGAATTATACCTTACCCCCTCATGGGACGTTAACCCCTTGGCTTCGATCAATGGAAAAGCAAAAATCATGTCGCTCGATGCGTTTCGTCGAGAGTACCCTTCAGGAAAGATACCTCGCCAATCTCCGGACTTTGGGAAGACGTTCATCTGCCGACGGGGTTGCAACACCAGAACTGCCTCTTATACGGATGAGTTCATTTGGGAGGAGCTGCTACGCTCAAGCGCAGATGTGTTCAAAGTGATCGAGTTTGTCAAGCAAGGGACCAAAGCCACACGTCGCAGGCGACGTGCGAGGAGTCAGTCCCCCCAGGACGACGCCTATCATCCCGAGACTCCCAGCAAGACCGGGCGAGGTGCTACAACGCCACAGTCAAAACGGGGCTTGGCGACGCCAGGCTCAAGAAAGAAGTAAGTGTGCATGGCTCAGAGAGACTGGAGCTATTGAACTAACAATTTCTTCCAGGGGTACCAAGAAACTCGAATTCACTCCCTTGGCCACTCGCAAGCTCTCCCCGAGCAATATTGAATCGTCCCCGTTCCAGCTTGCCCGAAATCGTCTTCATGTGTCATCTGTGCCATCAAGCCTACCGTGCCGAGAAGGCGAATTCTCCCTAGTCTACTCGCACCTCGAAGCCGCCATCAGCGATGGTGCTGGCAACTGCATTTACATTTCCGGAACTCCAGGCACCGGCAAGACAGCCACCGTTCGAGAGGTCATCGGCCGTCTCGAGGACGGCGTCAACGCAGATGAGCTGGACGACTTCATCTTTGTGGAAATCAACGGCATGAAGATCACGGATCCTCACCAGTCCTACACGCTGCTATGGGAGGCTCTCAAGGGCCAGAGAGCGAGCCCGGCGCAGGCGCTCGACATGCTAGAGCGCGAGTTTAGCAACCCGAGCCCTCGGCGGACGCCCTGCGTTGTGCTCATGGACGAGCTCGATCAGTTGGTGACCAAGAATCAGGCAGTCATGTACAACTTTTTCAACTGGCCGACTCTCCGCCATAGCCGTCTAATTGTGCTTGCTGTTGCCAATACCATGGATCTTCCAGAACGAACCCTCAGCAACAAGATCAGCAGTCGTCTAGGTATGATGGCCCTGTTCCAGAGACACACGTGCCAACTTGTACAAGAACTGACCAAAATGGATTTCTAGGCCTCACCCGCATTACCTTTCCAGGATACAATCACGAACAGCTCATGAAAATTATACAGTCACGTTTGGAGGGCGTGCCAGGAGACATTGTGGATCCAGATGCAGTTCAATTCGCTAGTCGTAAAGTAGCCGCGGTGAGCGGCGACGCCCGGAGAGCCTTGGATATCTGCAGACGGGCGGTTGAGCTTGCTGAAAGTGATATTCAGGGAGATCCTACTACTCCAAGCAAGACCGGCCGCGCAGACGGCGGCACTCCAGCCAAGTCGAAGGCCGGCCGAGTTACCATTGCCACTATCAAGAAAGCCATCAATGAGGCGACCGCCAACCCTATCCAACAACATCTTAAAAGCCTACCACTGGTTTCGAAGCTCCTCCTGGCCGGACTAGTTATCCGAATCCGGCGGACTGGCCTCTTGGAGACAACTTTCGGGGAGACTTTGGATGAGATACAACGAGCCAATCTCAAACCCCCCTCATCAACCCCAGGTCTCGCTTATATGCTTCCTGGCGGCATCAAATCCGGCCACGCACGGGAGAGAAGTCGACCTGCACATATCCATACCGCCGCGCTCGAGTTGGTGGCAGCCGGTCTGGTGAATCTCGAGTCACAGCGCGCTGAACGCTCAAACAAGCTGCGTCTGGCCATCGCGGAGGACGAGGTGAAGATGGCGTTGCGCGAGGATGCTGAGCTGAGAATGCTAGGGATCGGGGTATAGATTACATAGTAATAAGATCCTTAGCACATGGCACCTTGAATATGTAAATATGCCAGAGAGATTGACGCCTTGCGTGTGTGTTAAAATCCCCGACCACTTCTCAAAACTTTCGGTGGGCCAACGAGGGCTTCCATTGCAAAGGGTGAGTCTCTGGCGAGGCCTTCTCATCGGGCTTCCAGATTTTAACTGGGAAACAAGTAATTAGTCGAAAGTCAATGTGGTTCTGGGACATGATTTTTACTCACTTGTCTTATCAGCCTCACCGCAGATGAGACGCAGACCTGAGCGGTCGAACGTCGAGCTCATAATACCAGCTTCGGCATCCAGCGAACCAGGCTGCGCCGTAGTGTCAAGCGCCTGGAAGCGGTGGCCTGTCTTCCAGTCCCAGAAACTCATTGAGCCATTATCAGCTGCACGATGTTAGCAAACGTTGTCCGACAATCGCATAGGATCAGTGGAGCTGGTACTCACCACCTGAGAAGAACACGTTGTTCTGGTTCACGCTCATAGTATTGATGATGGCATTGTGGCCCTCAAAGTTCTGCATGAAGGCGCCCTCTGGGCACTTCCACTGCTTGATAGTTCCCGTGCTGCCCGATGCGAACGTGAATTCGCTCGGATGTGTAGCCAGGGCACGCACGCCCTTCTTGTGATGGGTGAGAACACCCATAGTCTTACCGGCGGCCAGATCCCAGAGACGCACGGTGGAATCTAGCGAGCCGGTGATGACCTGAGGATCAGCCTCCTGACATACGAGATCGGCCACGGTCTGAGTGTGTCCCGACAGAACGTGGATGTTGCTCCTTGTTCGCATATCCCAGACTCGGGCAACACCATCTCTTCCGCCAGTGACCAGCACGTCAAGGGTGGGGTGAAGCGCGAGTGTGTAGACACCGCTCAGATGCCCATGGTAGTGCCGGATAACCTTGTTCGTCTCGAGATCCCAGCACTTGACCATCTTGTCCTCGCCGCAGGAGAACAGGTAGGGGTGCCGCGGGGACACAGCCAGTCCGCGAACAGTACTGATGTGACCCGTCAGGGTTAATCGGAGAGAACCCGTAGCCAGATCCCAGATCTTGATAGTACGGTCACCAGCACCACTAGCAAACCACTTGTTTCCAGGCTCCACGGCCAAAGCGCGCACCCAGCCCAAGTGTCCGGAAATGACACGCATCAGCTTCCATGGTGGGTGCCACTCAGGCTTGCTCTGTTGGAACTGACCCGCTCCCCTAGTAGTCAGGCTCATGTTCTGCCCTTCAGCGCCCGGGGTTGTACCATTCCCTGCCACCGCTGCCGCCGATTCAGCGCCTGATCCGGTCGGTCCCTCCAACAGCTTCTGCGCCGGCCGCCTAGCCACGACATTGTTGGGGCCACCGGCCTTTTTCTTTGGTTTCTGCCCGGGCTGCTTCGCAGCGATGGATGCTGGCAACGTCTGAACACCGGAGTATTCGGACTGGAACCGACGCTTCATGATGGGGTCTTCGAACGCATCTTCTAGCTTCTGGCGCTTGTTGGCCGTGGCGGAAGAGGGCGCTGCGAAATGCGCGTAGAGCTTCCTCGAGGCGGTGGCATTTTGGTTCACAAGGGTCTCTAGTTGGGGCACATCCTCGGGCGCACGCTGTGTCTCCATCGCAGGCGATTGATCGGACGGGGTGGGAGGCTGGTTCCGGGGGATGGGGTTGAAGATGTCGGTGGAAATTGAGGATGGTCGAAGAGCGCGCTGGATCGACAAGAAAAGTTGTAGGCTGGCTACCTGCGCAGCCGCGTGTGGCGCTGGTTGGTCGTGTTGTGGCTAGTGCATCGGGCGCCACAACTAAACGCTGCTCTGGATGCTTGTCGGCGCTTCTTACATAGCACTAGTACTAGTACTACTACTAATTAATAGTCGTACAGCTCCAGCTAGTTGTACCAATTACGAGTATTAGTGGTAGCCTTTACAGGTCCAAGGCAACAAGCCATCCTACATCACCATACTCAGATCCAACATATTTGAGACAAGAACAACCGCCACACAAATACACTTAATATTTTCCTCGCTCAAACTCACATTCCAATTTGGTCACTCCAGAATCTGACACCATCATCTACCAGAACGATACTCTATCATGGCCTCTGAAGACGATCGATTCCCATTACATACAGCGGCACGACTCGGGCAAGGTATGTTCACTATGCAATATTCCCAGCACATGAATGTCACCAAGGGCTGATGAACCATGTAGTCAGCATCGCCGACGGACTCTTAAAGGTACATGAACCTCCAATCTGTATGATGAACTCAGTGGACTAGCCGTGATATCGCAGACCAACCCAAAGCTCTCAAAGCTCAAGGACGATGATGAGCGATACCCGATTCACTGGGCCGCCTCATCCAACAACCTTGAGATCGTCGTCATGCTAGCAAATCAGCCAAGCTTCGACCCGGATGTCCAGGTACTACCCATTTCGTTTCCATCTTCTAGTCCGAGAAACATAATAGATAAGAATGGGACTGACCATGATGCAGGATGGAAGTGGATGGACACCCCTCATGATCTCAGCTAGTGTCCCAGAGAGTGAAGCTGTTCTCAACCTTTTGCTCCAAAAGGGTGCTGATGTCAACGAAAAGAGTAAGAGAATTCATCCCATCTCAAAGAAAAAAAAACCCATTCGTTCTTTTCTATGTGAGATGAACACATCACTGACGTCGCGGTCATAGATTCCAGCGGCAATGTAAGTCGTAAAGCTCATCTGAACGCCAAAGGTCTCGTCTCATATGAGGGAAAAGAAGTATTGACAAAGATTCCCCCACGCACAGACGGCTTTGCACTTCGTTTCATCCAAGAAAAACCTCGATGTTGCCCGTCTGCTCATCGAACACAAGGCTTCAACCCGTGTCCGAAATCGGCGCGGTCAGTACGCCATTCACCGCGCTGCGGCTGTGGGCTCTGACCCGATTATCAATCTGCTCCTTCGCAACAGAAGTCCCCTTGATGCAACGGACAGCGAAGGTTTCACACCCCTACATCATGCTATTGCTGAAGGTCACGGTATGTTGATCTCTAGTACCGATTTTCGTAGCACCCTATAGGTACTCGCAGCAGCGTGAGAGGACGCTCAGCGACTAACGAGCCGGATGTAGGTGACACGGCAGTAACATTGCTCAAGGAGGGCGCTGATTTTACAATCAAGAACAGCGAAGATATGGTTCCTCTAGATCTCGCCCCCGATAAGGAGGTATGTATATTTTTCTCTAATGCTTTCGCTACTGTCCGCCACCATCATAGTCTTGGTAACGTCAAACTAACCGGGGCAAACACAAAAGGTACGCCGATATATAATACAAGGATCAGAACGGGAGGGCATCGAGCTGGCAGATAGCTGAGCTGATTTGACCACCCAAAAGACAGATTACAGAGAACGGGGGGAAAAGAATAAAATAATGATCCAGAAACAAGATGCCCGCTCAAGATATCAAATCAGATTGGCGCCGCTTTTTCATTTGACCGTCTGCTCCACGAGTTCTTTGTACATTTCCTTCACATCTTGCACGTCTGCGCGGAGCTCCTCCACCAGCTCGCTCTTCTCACCCAGAAGTTCCAGGGTCGTCTGATATCGAGAGTTCATTTCGGCCAGCTCCTTCTCCAGGCCCTCGACCCTAGACGCTGCGGCCTTGGCTGTCTCGACATCCTTCATGAGACCAACCATGTCCGATCGTGCTTCATCCCTCTGGCTGCACACGCGTGTCATCTCCTCCTTGGCAGCTACCTTTTCGCCTTCCAAGCGCCGGATGGCCGCGCTCATTCGCTCCACTAGTTGCACGGATGGTCCAGCACCGGCAGTCGACACTGAGACCATGTCTTGTGCCACGTTCCGTGGTGAAGAGGGCACCTTGTCTTCTGCCAGGTCCTCGCGCCCTGCCAGCGATGGAGACGCCATGTTGAACGGCTCGCTTGGGGGCTCGAATGGAGAAAAGGGGGAAGGGGCGGGTATCGATCCAATGTTGGACAATGTACTGGATCGCCCCGGCGGTTGGCTCGACATCCGACGGCCGCCATCAAGCGGACTGTCTGGGATGCTACCGACAGGAGTTCGCCGTGACTTGCCGGGCATTTGGAAGCCGACAAAGTCCGAGCTGAATGTGCGACTGACCGAGAGTAGCGGGGATTCGGGTCGACTCTGAATTCTGGGCGAGGGCGCAGTTGCATCGTCCATCCACGGCCGACGCTCGGGCTCGCCCTGGAATTCTCGGGCCGCTGCCTTTTGCTGCTTCTCAAGATCAGAACGCGCTTGCTCGAGAGCTGTTTCAGCAGCCTTGGAAGAGGTGCGTAAGGTGGCAAGTTCTCCGCGGCAAGTTTCCAATTCTTGCTTGGTTGTTGCTAGCTCCGGTTGGATGGCCTGCAGATCATCCTCTAGACGGCGGGAACGGCTAGCCTGCACGGTCGTTAGTTTTCTCGGACTCTCCTAGACGAAGCCTCAACAGCGAATACAAACATACCGCATCGCGAGCTTTCTTCCTCATTTCCGACTCCCGGCGTTGAGCCTCATCCCTCTCCTTCTCCAGGTTGGCCACCTTGGCAAGAAGAGAGGCTTCGATGCCTTGCCAGTTGTCGCTGGCCGTAGCATACTGCGACTGCAAAGTCTCGATTTGCCTGAGCAGCTTCACCTGCGAGTCGCCGCCGGAGCCCGAAGAGGCCTCTTCTGCCACGGCCCGCATAGCCTCCAGCTTGCCCTCCATCGTCTTTAGCTCCGTCTTCATCTCCGTCTCCGTCTTCTGACTCCTCTGTGTCGCACGCTCCAGCTTCTCTCGCCACTCTACTTCCTCCATCTTGGCCTTGTCGGCTATTGATTCCTTCTCGGACCTGAGGATTGCGTTCGCCTCCTCGAGCTCCTTTTGCTTCTGTCGCTCGGTCGCGATAGCCTTGCTGTGGGCCTCTGCCGAGGCAGCCTCAGCCTTCTCCGTCTTGGCTTTGAGGTCCTGCTCTAGTTTGCGCATGGCCTCGTCTTTCGCCGTCCTTTCCTTCTTCAAGGTGTCGATCTCCTTTTGTAAGGCTGCTGTAACCTTGCGAGCTTCTTCTTGTCTCCTCTCCCTTTCCTCACTACCGTCCAGGCGATTCCGGAGCGCCTCGGCATCGGCAATGGCCTTGTCCTTGCTCTTTCTCAGCTCTTCCGCCTGCTTCTCGCTCTCCGCCATCTGCTGCCGTAGCTTCTTTATGGACATCCTAAACTTTTGCTCCGTACTTGAGAGCTTCTGGCCTTCCTCCATTAACAGCGCAATCTTCTCGTCCTTCTCGGCAAGCTTGCGTTCGGCGCTGCCAGAGGCCGCGGCCGATGCCGACTTCTTGGCCGATTCGGCTGCTGATTTAGACAGATACTGTAGCTTGGACTGTAGGGAATCGATTTGTTCCACGTATTCCTGTATCTCTTGCTCTTGCCGTATCTTCATTTCCTCCACCGTCTTGGTCAGCTCGGCCATTTCCTGGTTATTCTGCTCCGTGCTCTCCGGGGCAGGAGCGGCATCTTTCGGGTCTGTCTCGTTGTCTGCCGACTTTTCTATTTGAGCTTGTGGTATATTTCGTTGAGAATTGCTCGTGGAGGGTTCGTTATCGTGTGTCGCATTCGTGTTCGGTACGGCGTTCGTGTCTTCCGTCGTCGCTTCGCCTTCGGCAGCAGCCTTTTGTTCGCCCTGGTCTGCTGCCGGGACCTCGAGGGTATTTGCAACCACAGCCGGGGCCGCCTCTGTAGAATGGGCCGCTGCCTCTTGACCCTCTTGCTCTTCCACATTCTTCTCGTCGTTGGCGGCAGCGACAGCAGCGGAAGCCGCGGTTGCATCCAAGGATGGTCGGTCGATCGAGTCCCGACTGTCAAAGGAGCTCCGCCCCGAGGGTGAGGCTTGTGACGGAGATGACTTTCCGGCCATGGCTTTGGCCAGCCGGGCTTGTAAGCGGTCATTGACGCGCGTGTTTGACGAGGACCTTGCAGGAGCAGCTACGTAGTCCCGAGTTAGCATTCTCGACTCCCTCGGAGCTTGAGAAACAGGTCCTTCTCCTAAGCTCTCCTGGATTGGAAGTGGAGGTATTACCAGGTTTCGCGGGGGCCTTTGCTGGAGTAGGAGCAGCAGTCTCTGTCGACGTCGATGCCAATGTCGGGTCCCCGGCGGCGGCGGCGGCTGACGAGGGCGGCACCTTCATCTGCGTCTGCTGCTTTGGCTGTTTGTTGCTCGAGGGCGGCGGGCGTGACCACTCGTCCTCGTCGCTGCTGCCGCTGCCGTCGTCGAGCATGTTGTCGAGACGGGACTCCATGCCCGTGACGGCGCTGGAGAAGAAGGAGCCCCATCTTGACTGCGCCGACTTGCCGGGCGCAGCCATTGGTGCCGGCTTTGCTGGCTTTGCTGGCTTTGCTGGCCACCGAGGCTCGGTATGCGTTGTCGGTCACGCCGCGCGGCAATGGTAGGGCTGCTCGCTCTGTGTTGTCGCAGTCGGGTCCGAGAACCGAGTAGGGGAGGAAGCTGGCCAGGTAGTATGGTGATAAAATAATAAGTTAGCTACCTGACCAACGAGTCCAGTGATGATGTGGGTTAGTGGTAGTGGAGGGTGCGCTTCCCGGTGAGTGGTGGATGGTAAGGTAGGCAAGGTAGGCAAGGTAAATTGAAGGCAGGGTATGAGCATGGTACCTTATGGGCTTGGGTTAATTACAGGGCAGGCATTCATGGCTGCTGGCAGCTGTACGGAGTAATAAGGCAGTCTGCAAGGTGTCTGGTTAGTACTAGTACCAAGTGATTACTAGCAATTAGTGGTAGCCGGTTTGGGAAATTTGATTCAGTATCTGCTAGACTACTACTACGAGTAGTTATTAGTTAGTTGCGCCAGATGACGAATTGCTTGCAGTAATCACTAGTAATAATGCTAGTATTAGTACGGAGGTACATTTATATTATTTGCCTACTAGGTAGAACTCCACACATCGCTTTCCCAAGTATTATTATCCCAAGCATCCGCCGATATTCAAGAAAGAAAACGGAGGACCACTGATAACTCGAACGGCGGATGGACTCCATGTAATAACGTAACCCTAGACTTGAATACTCACATTGGTTAATCTCAATAGGTGAAAAGCGGCCCTCCGAACCCGCAGATTATGGATCTGCCATGTTCCAATGTCCCCATGTCCCATAATACAAGACATTGTGAAGCAAAGAACACGAACGTATGTGCCTTCTTTGCGAGTACCAACCCTACCCTCACGCACCAACCAGACCGTTACAGGCTCCATACATACTTGTACTTGACAGTTTGGGCATGTTGAAACAAACATGGGGGTGGGCCGCAATCGTCTGTGTCCCGTCCCACCGCCATTCATGCACACTTGCACGCTGCTCGTAAATTCGGTGTACGGAGTAAGGTCGAGGTTGGGTGAGTCCAACCAAGGTAAGACGATCCTTCGACCCAGCTGGGAAACCGTAGGCCGGACATGTGGCCGGATCTTCTTATGCACACAAGTCCTATTCTGGACATTTTGTAGACACAAGCGCGCACCCCCTCGGGTAGAGTTCCCTTTTCCTTTGTCCCTACTTACTCTGTATTCCTGGTCAAGGGCTTACTTACACTCACTTACACACGCTCGACGTGTCCTAAAGCATGACTTTCGGCCCCCCGGGACAGGCACCCGATCAGATGCTAAACAACTCTTGCAATCATGTCTCCTGTGTAAGTAAAACAAATTTCATTGCTCAACTAAACCGCTAACTACTAAATTAATATCTTTTTAAAAATAAAAAAAAAAATGACCAAAAAATACTCAAAAGATTGGGTATCCTCCAATGCCATTTAAGACACAGTTCTCAGTGGGGGTATCAACTGGTCAAAGCCGCCAGTGAGCCAACACAGCTCGTACAACACTTCAAAGCGGGCACAGGCCGTGAAGCCATGCCTCTCGGGTCTAATATGAATGCATCGCCAAACAGGACACCGACACCGTTGCCATGCAAAGTTGTTCGAAATCAGAAGAACAGAAACCCAACCCCAGCTAGCTAGCTACCTCGGCGTACCAGGCGCCGGGCAGGCAACAACCCCAGAAATGCAAAATGAAAAGACCCCCCCAAGTTAGGGTAGACAAGGAATCCAAAACCTCTGCCCTTGCGCTTCTAGATCAACCGGACCCAAGTGACGCACACTAAACCGGAACACAAACACACATAGAGACATCATGTTGTAAACAAGGGCCCAGCCCCAAAAATAAAGGAGAGCAGGGGAAAACGAAGAAAAGGAACGCCTTCTCGCTCCAGTTATTACCCTGCAAGCTTCTTCCACCAGCTTGTTCGGGGTGTCGTATTGGTATCCATGAAAAGCGAGTTGCGATTAGACGTCCGCTCATCGCTGCCTTCCGATGCAGCCACGCGCTTTTCGCGCTCGCGCTCACGCTCGCGCTCATCTCGACGACGTCGTCGTCTGCCGTCCTGCGCCTCGTCGGCTGTTGCTTCCTCCTTGGCGCGTCTGCGTGCGCGGCGAGCTTCTCGGCGAGCTTGCTCCTCCTCCGTCAGCTCTGGTGGCGGGGGCGCATCCGAATGTTCCTTGACCCAGGACGAGGTACCTGAATGAGGCCAGGTAGTTCCATCCTTGTCGCGCCGACGGTGTTTGCGGGGATAGACTTGTTCGTCGCCAGTCTCTTCAGTTTGGCGACGGCTTTTTCGCGCGGCGCGATCCCCTTCACGTCGGGCCTCGCGCCTTCGACGACGCTCGGCTTCATCCTCTGTGGGATCGGGTTGGTGCGACCGACGACGTTCACGCTTAGAAGCTCTGCGCTCTGTCTCGTCGGCCTCTTCGGCAGCGGCGGCGGCGGCCTCTCTCTCTTTACGGATGCGACGCCTCTCTGCTCGACGTGCTTCCTTCTCCTCCTCCTCTCGGCGTTGCTCATCGTCGCGCTGTCGAGCAGCTCGGCGTTCTGCCCGGCGCGCCTCCCTGTCTGGATCGTCTTCGCGTCTGCGGTGCCGTTCGCGACGCGAATCGTCCTTGGTTCGCCTGGCCTCATCGGCAGCTTCGGTGGCCGCCAATTCACGCTCCGCTCGCTTGGCCCGCCGAGCAGCGCGGCGCGCTTCACGTTCGGGGTCAACCATGGGCGTGTCTGCGTCTGTAGCAGGCGCGAGGCCTTCGTCGTCCGTGGTCGCATATGTGCTGCGCCGCTTGAGTTCGCCGCGCTCGGCTTTGGGCGTCATCAAGCCGCTGAATAGACCGGTGATTCCGCCCTTCTTAGAAACGGAAGCCCCTCGCTTCAAAGGTGTCTCGGTTGAATTGCCAGCGTCAGTCATGTTCACGTCTTCGTCTATGGTAGCCCGCCTCGAGCGACGACGCTCGGGCTTCTCTACGCCGGCTTCGGGTTCAGTAGGGGCGTCGTCCTCAACGGCACGCGATCTTCTGGACTTTTTCTTGCCCGCCAACTTGTCGGCCCCAATGCCTAGGATTTTAGCCGCCTTTGACGACATTTCCGGCATTTCTTCCGGTGGTGGAGACATGAGGCCTTGGACATCGACAGAGTTGCGGCGCGACGATCTTGGGTTGCCGCTAGACCGTTTCTCTCTGGTCGACATAGACCGCGAAACAGGCGGGGTACTCGTGAACATGCCGGACAGTCGATTCCGACCTGGCGTCTTGTCTGCTCGTTCAGCTCGTTCAGCACGCTCGGCCCTATCGGACGTGGAACCCTTGGAAGATGCAGTCTTCTCCCTGTCCCTGTCCCTGTCCCTATCCCGCTCTTCCTTTTCTGCTGACCGGCTCGATGACTTGTCGGTTTTGGACCGAGATGACTTCTTCTCTTTGCCCTCCTTACCTGGCGTGGTTGCAGTCCACTTGCCCCAGGACGATCCGTCGCGATTGATCTTGGGCCGATCTTTCTTGGACGACTTGGGCTCAGGAGGGGGGGACATGGGCGGGTCGGGCACTGCCGGAGGCGGAGGGGGCGCTGCGTCAATGGTGGCTCTCTTGCTCTTCTTGCTTTTCCTCTCTTTCTTGGGGGACATTGCAGCTTCAGGGGCCCCTAGGTCATCCTCTTCTGGCTCCTCGGGGAATGTACCCGGGATCTCGGAAGCTTTCCTGCTCTTTCTAGAGGATGGGGGCGGATCTTCGGGAGCAGCTGGGTCTTCGGCAACGGGGGCAGACCGGGACTTCTTTTTGGATTTGGAGCGTTTCTTGTCCTCGGCGGCGGACTGTGGTTCGGGTGGTGGGGAAGGCGGCGCAACTACTTCGGGCTCCGGCTCGGGCTCCGGCTCCGGGTCGTCAGATGCGGTCGTAGTTTCAAATGCCCTGAGTCTATCTGTGATTTTGCCTCCCAGACCTTTGCGAGAAGACGATTTCATCGAACCATCTGGACCGGCCCCCCAAGAGGGTGTCGTGTCCTCCGGGTTCATGGCATCTTCCAGAACTATTGGATGAGTCAGCGATTCAAATTTCGGCTCGTACCGCAGAAATGTTGGGGTAGTGAATGGGGCGACGCCATGGCGCGTTGCCATGTCGCATTGATAATTTGTTGTACGCGAAATTCGCCCCCCCCCCCCCCGGTCGCATTTGTGATTAGATTGCGGTGCCACCAGCCTGGATCAGGATCGAGACCAAGAACATGGCGCGTGCCGTTTCGCAAATGGCAGGGTAAGGTACCTGGGCTGAATAAAATAGGAAAATAGGAGAATAGGGGAAAAAGGACTGGGCTTTGTGGTAATACGAGTACTGCCTTTTGCTGTACTACAGGCAACGCCACGTAGACAAGGAAGGAAATGGGAGAATTAAGGAAGTCAACGTACCTTTTTTGGACTTCTTGCCGCCACCTAGACCCCAGAAGCTAAATGCATCGTTGGCCGGCTTGCGATCACGGTCAACCTCAGCAAGGAGCTTATCCACTTCTTCGGGATCCAAGTCCGGCTCCGGCTCCGCAGCCGCCGCCGCCGCTGCTGCTTTCTCTTCTGCCCTCTGGTCGGCCTTTTCCTTGAGAACGTCGTATCGTTCGCGGTCCTTCTTCAAAAGCTTACCGCCGCGCTTGGCTTTCTTATGCTCCAAAGCCTCTAATTCATCATCTTCGGCAGCCACTTCGGCTGCTGCTGCTGCTTCTTCCGCTTCCTTAGCGGCGGCAGCGGCAGCTTCAGCCTCGGCATCGGCGGCAGCAGCTTCAGCCGCAGCGGCATCTTCAGCTTCAGCGGCATCGTCAGGTGCATCTGGGGCGGGAGCTTCCTCGGCCCTTTTTTCCGCGCGCTCCTTGAGGTAGTCATACCTCTCCCTCTCACTCTTCTTAGCCAGCTTACCCTTCTTTGCCTTCTTCGCCTCCAACTCCGCAAGCTCTGTTTCTTCAGCCGCTATCTCAGCTTCCTCGGCCTCCTTGGCGGCAGCCTCCTCCGCGGCCTGTGCGGCTAGTTCCTCGGCTTCCTTGGCAGCCTTATCCTCAGCCCGCTTGTCAGACCTTTCTCTGAGAAAGGCATATCTTTCGCGTTCGGCTGACCTCGCGAGCTTGCCCTTTTTGGCTTTCTTGGCTTCCAACGTCGCAAGCTCATCCTCTTCGGCCGCAATCTCGGCTTCGTCAGCTTCAGGCGCAGGCGCATCTACTTCAGGTGGAGGAACGTCTTCAGCGGCAGGTTCTGGCTCGGGCTCGGGCTCGGGCTCGGGCTCGGGCGCAGCAGCAGCTTCTTCAGCCACGTTTGCCGCCTTTGCCTCAGCCCTTTGGTCGGCGCGTTCCTTCAAGAATATATATCTTTCTCGGTCAGCGGATTTGGCGAGCCTCCCCTTCTTTGCCTTCTTTGTCTCAAGATCAGCCAATTCCTGGTCTTCTGCTGCGATTTCAGCTTCGTCAACTTCAGGAGCAGCAGGCTCATCAGGCGGCGGGGGCGGTTCAGCTTCGGGCTCCGGTTCAGCTTCAGGCTCTGGCTCTGCTGCAGTACCTTGCTCCTGCGCCCTTTGGTCTGCTCGCTCCTTCAGATACTGATATCTTTCGCGGTCCGCAGACTTAGCGAGACGTCCTTTCTTAACCTTCTTGCTCTCTAGATCCGCAAGTTCCTGCTCCTCAGCTGCGATCTCGGCGTCATCAACCTCTGGGGCAGCAGGGGGATCCTCTGCAGGAGCTTCAGGTTCAGGCTCGGGAGCTTCAGCAGCTTCCTTGGCGGCTTTCTCTTCCGCCCGCTGATGGGCCCGGTCTTTAAGATATTGGTACCTTTCACGGTCCGCAGACTTGGCCAGTTTGCCCCTCTTGGCCTTCTTAGCTTCAAGATCAGCAAGCTCCTGTTCCTCGGCAACAATCTCAGCCTCATCAATGTCTGGAACGGCAGGAGCTTCTTCGGCAGGCGGCTCAGGCTCAGGCTCAGGGGCTTCCGCAGCTTCCTTTGCTGCCTTTTCATCGGCCCTTTGATCAGCCCGATCCTTGAGATATTGGTATCTCTCACGATCAGCCGATTTAGCAAGCTTGCCTTTCTTGGCCTTTTTTGTTTCGAGATCAGCAAGTTCCTGCTCTTCAGCGGCAATTTCCGCGTCATCAACTTCTGGAGCAGCAGGTTCCTCTGCAGTAGGTTCAGGTTCCGGATCTGGTTCAGCTGCGGCAGCTGCCTCCTTGGCAGCATTTTCTTCCGCTCTCTGATCTGCCCGCTCCTTTAGAACCTGGTACCGTTCTCGGTCAGCAGACTTTGCTAGCTTGCCACGTTTCGCCTTCTTTGCTTCGAGGTCGGCAAGTTCTTGCTCCTCAGCAGCAACTTCAGCATCGTCGACTTCTAGCGTGGCAGGTTCATCTGGAGCGGGCTCGGGCTCGGGCTCGGGCTCAGGCTCTGCGGCAGCTTCGGCCTCTTTAGCTGCATTATGCTCGGCTCTTTGTTCAGCTCGCTCCTTCAGGACCTGGTACCTTTCGCGGTCAGCGGACTTGGCAAGCTTGCCGCGCTTAGCCTTCTTCGCCTCAAGGTCGGCAAGTTCTTGTTCCTCGGCCGCGATCTCAGCTTCATCAACGTCGGCCACTGCAGGTTCTTCAGCGGCGGGCTCTGGCTCAGGCTCAGGCTCCGGGTCTGGCTCGGGAGCGGCCTCCGCCTCCTTAGCTGCCTTGTCTGTGGCTCGCTGATCGGCACGTTCCTTTAAAAGCGTATAACGCTCACGATCGGCAGATTTCGCTAGCCTTCCTTTCTTAGCCTTCTTCGTCTCCAAATCTGCGAGCTCTTGCTCTTCAGCAGCGATTTCAGCCTCCTCGGCCTCCCGGGCAGCAGGGTCGTCATCAATAGGTGCAGCAGGCTCTTCGGCTTCCACGGGAGCAGGGGCGGCCTCTTCAGCTTCCTTTGCCGCTTTGTCTGCTGCTCGTTTTTCAGCACGATCAAGAAGGATTTGGTATCTATCTCGGTCTGCTGACTTCACGAGTCTGCCTTTCTTGGCCTTCTTGGTCTCGAGTTCAGCAAGTTCGGCTTCTTCTGCCGCAATCTCCAGTTCCTCTGCTTCGCGGGCAGCGGCATCTTCGTGGGTGGCGGCAGGTTCCTCGGGTTCTTGCGAGGGAGGATCCTCTGGCGGCGCCTCAGCAGCGGCTTTTTCTTCAGCGCGGCGATCGATGCGTTCCTTGAGGAAGTTGTATCGATCACGGTCTGCGGACTTGACCAGTCGACCCTTCTTCGCCTTCTTGACCTCCAGTTCAGCAAGCTCTGCTTCGTCAGCAGCAGCTTCGGCATCATCAACCTCGAGAGCAGCCGCATCAGGTTCAGCCGGGGCATCAGCGGGTGCATCCTCGGCAGGTGGAGGTTCGGCTGCAGCAGCCTCCTCAGCCTCCTTAGCTGCCTGAGCCTCAGCCCTCCTTTCGGCATTGGCTTTGAGCAATTCGTAGCGCTCTTTGTCCTTTTTGAGGGCTAATTTTCCTTTCTTAGCTTTCTTAGCCTCCAAGGCAGCGAGTTCTTCCTCCTCAGCAGCAATTTCGAAAGCTTCTGCCTCGAGTCTAGCGTTTTCCTCTTCATCGGCCGGTGGAGGATCTTCGACTGGAGGCGGTGGAGGTTCTTCGGGCTCAGCTGCAGCGGCTTCCGCCGCTGCCTTCTCCTCAGCTCTTCGATCGGCGTTCCCTTTGAGCATTTCGTAGCGTTCCTTGTCCTTCTTCAACGCCAGCTTGCCTTTCTTAGCCTTCTTGGTTTCGAGAGCTGCCAATTCCTCCTCCTCGGCAGCAATTTCTAGGGCCTCGGCCTCAGCCTTTGCGTTGTCTATAGCTTCTGGAGGTTCTTCGGGCTCGGCTGCAGCGGCTGCAGCGGCTTCCGCCGCTGCTCTCTCTTCAGCTCTCCGATCGGCGTTCCCTTTGAGCACTTCGTAGCGCTCCTTATCTTTCTTCAACGCCAACTTGCCCTTCTTGGCCTTCTTGGCTTCGAGGGCTGCCAACTCTTCCTCTTCGGCAGCAATCTCAAAAGCCTCCGCTTCAGCCTTGGCCTTGTCTTCTTCTGATATTCAGTTAGCTTCACAACCTCCGATTTTGCAAAATGAGAAGGTAGTGCAAGGCAATAGCAGCGGGTCACAAGGAGGATCAGGACGTGCGAACCACAACTTGATCTCTGTGATGATCCTCTTGGCGGAAATACGTGATGAACTTACCCGTAGTATCTTTCTTCGTTCCAAGATCCCACGTATCGTCGGCGTCATCAGCCCAAGAGAATGTGTCCTTCTTCTTATCTTTCTTGCCTGTTCCCCAGGAACTGAAGAAGTCGTCATCTCCACCACCACCGCCTGCGGGGGTATCGTCAAGTTGAATCAGATCATCAGTCGCCTTCTTCACCTTACCCTTCTTGGCACCACCCCAGGTATCCCAGATATCTGCATCGTCCTTAGGGGGGTCTTCGGGAACTGAATCGTCGAATAAGGAATTCTTCTTCTTCTTTGTATCCTTCTTGCCAGCACCCCACAAGTCCCAACCCTCTTCGGTCTTGGCCTTGTCCTTCGGATCGTCATCAGCAAAGATGGAATTCTTCTTCTTCTTGCTGCTAAGGCCCCAGCCGAAGTCGTCGTCCATCGTAGTGGCAGCCGGTGGATCTGGAGGAGGGGTCTCCGTAATGTCGTCAAACAGACCAGCCTTCTTCTTTTTGCTACCTTTGGTGGTCACAGCACCCCAGAAATCATCCGCCGGAGGCGCATCGGGCGCAGGAGGGGGATCAGGAGTACCGAAATCGTCAAGCAGACTGGTCTTCTTCTTGTCTTTCTTAGCCCCACCCCAGGTATTCCAAAGGTCCTCATCCTCTTTTTTCTTGTCCTTTTTCCCACCTGGGGTGAACCAGTCATCGACCTCTTCGACCTTCTTTTTCTTATCCCAGCCCCAGGTCTCACCGGCTCCTCCAGTAATATCCTGGCCCTCGTTCTCCGGCGCGGGATCCCACATGCTGTCCTTCTTCTTCTTGTCCTTTTTGGTAGTTGTACTGAAGCCCCAATCGTCGTCTTTGGCGGGCTTGTCGTCCGGTTCGTCCATTGAGCCGAAGGAAAACGTCGACTTGTCTTTCTTCTTGGGCTTGCTCCAGGGATTGTCGCCGGTATCTTTGTCGGCGCCCCCAGACCAATCCCATGTACTGCCACCTGTATTCCACTTAGTTCCCGATGATCCAAAACTATTTGTCAAGTCCAAAGTACCGAAATTGATGTCAAGCTTGCCTCCAGTGTCATCACCTAGCTTGATTTCTTGAAAGGTGTCCGTGCCAAAGTCCGACGTGGGGATATCAGGCAGTCCGCCCGCATCACCTTTGCCCTTCTTCTTGGACTTGGCGGTCGTGAATGTAGCCCAGTCATCGTCGCCACCGCCGGCACCATCGCCGGCACCATCGCCAGCACCGTTGTTACCAGGGTCGCCGCCGCCACCGTTACCGCCGCCACCGTTACCACCGTCACCTTCGCCGGCGTTGTCGTCCTTCTTCTCGTTATTATCATTCAAGCTGAAAGGGGTGGCGGCCTTCTTTTTCTTCTTCGCATGGTCGCGGAAGCCGTCCTGGGAATTGAAATCGATCACGACATCGGCTAGCGGGTCTCCCAGCAGCTCGTACTCTGAGGTCCGACGTCTTATGGTAGGCTCAATGCGCGAGGGACAGGCGTCTGGCTGCACGGACTCGCGGCGATGAGCAAATTCGTCGGTTCCAGAGGGGTCCATGACTGTCTCGGAAACTTCTGGCAGCTCAGCGCCAGTGTCTAATAGTCTGGGCCATGCCGGTGAGGGTTCTGGGGCCTTGATGGACTTTTCTGCGGTGACTTTCGATAATAGGGAGGGCGAGTGTTTCTGGGCGGTGTCAGTCTTCCCACAGAGTTCAATTCTTGCTTGTGGCTGGAGAGCTAAAGAGGCATGCTTGGAACGTTGTGGCTGCTGCTCGGCCCGCCGGCCAAAACGGCACCACCGAAAGTCAAAGGAGCTCGGAGCGGGTAAGTATGGAGAACGGTAGCTGAGCAAGCCTTCGACATTTGATCGCCATTTGGCAAGTATAAAGGCGAGAATGAGGGTGAGAAAAAGCAACCTACCAGGTCATTGTGTCTGTCAATGCACCAAGCGCGGGCTATCAAGCCCAGCTGGGCACGTAAGAATCGATCATCCCACCCAGTCTGCAATGTCTGGCTTGCTAGCCAGCCACAACCGTTTCCTGAGAAGCTTCCGGTGAACGCCAACACCTCGGCCGCGGCCATTGTGGAAGATGGAGCTTGTTTCCTCGTGGCGGAGCGGCGCAATCATGGAAGCTGCTGTGACAGTGGCTGTCGCGTGTCGGTCGGGTGAATTGCTGGTGTCGAGCAGACGGAGAGGCGCTGGCAGGAAGTAAACAAATGCAGCAGAGATCTAGTCTGCTCTGTTTTGCCCTCCGGAATGTATGGTCTTCAGGAAATGGTTAGAAAATGGAACGATAAAGACCGAATGGCAGTATCCAATTCAGCCCAATATTGTCGACTGTGGGAGGGAGAAAAAATACACAGATGATCCCTGGAAATTTTGGGGGGATTAGGACCGAGGAAAAAAAAATAACGGCCAGCCACCGCAGAGTGAAGCTGACGGTAACGTCCGACTGGGCCTAATAATCCCAGCTCCCTGTCGGCTCTGGCGTCACAACGGGTCCGTAAACCGAAGGGTCCAAAACAGGATCAATTTCCTCGGCTGTAACTTGTAAATAGAACAATGCTTTCCTCCAGGAGGATCGGGAGGCAAGTTCAAGGAGGAGTAGGGAAAACGACACCCTACTTTAAACACTCCTGTAGCCAATGGTGCAGGGGAAACAGAAACAAGACAAGGCGGTGATGCGAAGACAGCCAATGATGCTAGTCGCCCTTGCTTGCGGATCACCTCGCAGCAGGTGAATGAGGCAGGGTGTCCCACCAGCAAGCCCAGGGTGGGCTACAGTGAAGTATGGCGGTAGTATCGGTAAGATAGCAGATATACTATGGTAAGGTAATAGTAGGTGTAGAGTAGAGGTAGAGTAAGGTTGTAGTAGTAGTAGAATACAAGAGGTTGATTTATCTCACTGATCGGCTCGACATAGCCAGTCAGTCCCCCTTCCGCTCGCACGATTGATCAAAACAGCACGAGGGGATGTATCACTCGCAGCGAGAAGCCGAGGGGGGGAAGATGGGCAAATGGGTGGGAAATCAGCAAAAGACAGTCACTTTATTTGCCGGTCGCATTGATACCTGACTGGAGCTGGTGCTCTCGGGAGGAGAGGCAAATACGGTACAAAGATGGAGGTACATGAAGACCGAGCGCTGGAGCCTGCCAGTGTACCCTCGAGTTCTGCGGGAGGCTGGGGGCGGGGACATCATCACCAGACCGGCCCAGCACCGAGACTGCGACTGGTCAACCGTCAACACCAGAAGCTGCACTGGCCTGGATTGGAGTCACTGGACTGGACAGGAAACGATAGGACAGGGAAGGTGTTGGCTAAGGTACATTTTGTACATGTGCACGTAGCACCGTCGCCGCCCGTCCGCACGTACTACGTATGTACTTTCTGTGCACGCAGTACTCTATCAACTCCTCTACTCCGTACAATATGTTCATCCTTGTACACCCGCACCACACTGCACCTGGTCCTTGGTCTTCACACCACCATCGGCACATCCTTGCGCCCAGATTTGCCCCAGTTGTGGACTGTCCGCTGACCCTTGGTAGGCATGGGAGGAATCGATTTGCGCAACGGGAGCTGCTAGTGCCGCCCGTCCTGACACCACCAGAGTTGGCATGGGAATTTCCTCGCCCATCGCAACTAAAGAGCAGGATACAGGATGATGTTAGTCCTGCTAGCATTACTACTAGTTGTGGTCGCATAGTATCATTGTGAGACATCGGTGGCTGCTTATGACCCTGCCCTACAGATTCGAACGGATTGTGTGACCTCGCCCTTGTCGTTGTTCCTAGCATTACCTCACTTTACCTACTGGCAGTGGGGGGTGGTTGTTTTTTTTTTTTTTGTTTTTTTTACCTCATTTCACGCTTGCACTTGCTGAGCAGGAGGACCGGGGAGGACCTTCTGGCGCTTGCATTTTTGAGTCCCCGCCCACAAACGATCTTCAAGTTGTCCCGCTCGTCTCGACATGCCTGTTGGTCTTTCCGTCATTCTCTCTTTGTCCAATACACGAATGGATACATGTATGAACACGCATTACGATGCATGGGCATGCTTCCTGCAAGCTATGCGCGGATACGTATTCTTTCCCATGTTGCACTTGGCTACCCTCGTCTTGTTGGGTTGCCCTCTCTGATATACTGGACCCAATCCGTACATGCCACTGACTCTGCTGCGACTTGGTCGTTCCTCCCTGCCTCAGTACAAGTACGAGCGGGTAGTAAAATTGGTTGAGCGAGGGGCGACCAGGGTCGCCATCACGCGGGGTTCAATGAATTTTTTATTTTTTCCCCCTCTGGTGACTGGCATTCATACTGAAACAGTGCATTCGACTCGCAGGCCGATTTGTGTATCGTAACCCCTGCACTTGCCCTTATCCGAAGCCTTGGACATGATCAACAACTTCAAGCTTCCACTGAAACCGAGGTGTTGAACACAACTTGAAGCATCTTGTCCGTAACTTGAGCGCACGACCTAGCGGTATCCACACTTGCAGACATGCGGTCCGCTCGACAATGGAATTTAGTAACTAAAGCGATCCTACTAGTTGGACCCTTCGCTACTCTTTAATTCATTCGTTGGAGAATTCGTTCGGCATCTGCATAGCGCTGCATAGCGCAGACGAACGCCCCATGCAGCGACGCCCAAAGAGGCTTGTGCAACGCTGGCATGCCTTCCAAGATGAGATGAGCAGATTGGATCCTCGTACCAGATACGTGTGAGACTGGGCAGCGATGCACCAAGGCACTAGTATCCATACACTCCGGCTCCATTTCGAGGACAGTCCACCTACTTTAGTATACTAATTAGTAGGTGCCTACGTGCAGTGCATTGCATTGATGCATCAGCAGCCAATTCCGTCGTGCACAGTACTAGTAGCCGCTGCCACACCATCCAGCCGCTGTGCCGATGCCATTCGTCATGGCTCCAGTGCTGCGGGTAGCCATCGGGAACTAACAACAGCCCTGCGCACATCCTGAGCCTGTCATTCGCTGCTCATGACAGTGTCATGCCTCTCCGAGTCCTTCACCGCTCAATTCGCGATGAGGACACCTCAGCATTTGACGTGGATGAAAACCACCTCGACCGAAAGCGAAAGAATCTTCTTCGGCCGGCGCATGAATTCTGCCAGTAGCCGCACCTGCATGTATCCGTCTTGGAAAACCACGCAGCCGGAAAGCGGCGAGTTTGTGGATAATACGCAATGCGAAAGTGCCGCAAGCACCAGTCGCCAGATCCACGATACCCAGTATTTCTGGCCGACATGCAGCCCTTAGCCACACTTACCTGTGGCGGTCAGACCCGACGGACCTGATGAACAAGAGTCTTGAGTATTTGGCACAGCTCTGGCGATGTACTTCATGTCAGTTCATTACTAACTTTCTTTGTACCTGGTTCTCGAAGCGCGATCTTAGCGGCCGGGCTAGTCAGATCGCGTTATGCACACGGGAAGCTGCAAATCGTACATTGGCGCAGTCGCCCTGTTGATGTTCGTGTTGCGTGTTTGTTTTTGACGTACGACGCATGCGCGTCGTTACCGCTACATCTTGAGAGAAACAATTCGTATCGCAGCTGTCGGGCCTGTGCCGGAGCCCAGAGGCTTTCAGCTCGTAAGGTTCCGGCAGGCTGCACGAATTGGTCGTGAATTTGTCTTGTATGAGTGTCGTGCGACGACTGGCGGTTCGTTGGCACAGAGGCGCGTGTAATCATTGACATGGACATCTGAGTTCGTCCCCGCCAATGCTGTCCGTCCTGATCAGGATCGCAGGCCCCGAGTAGGCGGACATCCTCGTAGGTTCGTCCCAAACCGGCGTCGGACAAGTCTGGCCAACTAAGCTCTACTGAGGTAACCAAGGACACGAACGTGAGAGACAGATTACTAGCTCACAGATATCGCGCGTGATCTTGGCCGACGGATTATGAGGAGAACATGGAATTCATGGAAAACCGCCCCCAAAGCTGAAAAGTGATGGCGGCGCCAAGCAGGCCGTGCCGGCCTCAAGCTGCCTGCGCGATGTCGTGCTGCCTGCGGCTTGCCTCATCACATCGTAACAGGCCAAAGGAGGTAGGTTGAGCGGCAGCGTCTCACGTGGGAGTAGCTGGATCTCAGCCTGTATGGCTGCCTACCAAGACTACTTATACTGACATTGGCTCGCTAACCGCCCGCTTCTCCCCGATGCTTTTGCCTTTCATTTCTATGCTCGTCCGGCTGTTCTCGTGATAATTAGAGAGCTCAGGCCGGTTCCCCGCGACTCCACCCATCCATCCCTGCGCGCAACAATAGGCGCATAGAGGACGATAAGATGTGGCTTGGGCTTCACTTCCCTGAACAAGTGGTCTGATGGTATAGTTCTACGCCGAGGCCCTTCACGAAGATGCTGTGCGAGAAACACAATACGCCTTCAAAAGTACTGTACTCAATCGCAAGGATGATGTCTCGCTACTACGTCGTGTGACAGCGGCAGCAGCGCACCGACAAGCTTTTACAGTGGCTGGCTACTACGGCACTGGGCCGGCGTTGGCCAGAGCTCCCGTTGTTGCTCGAACAGCAGTCGCTCATTGGGGTACCCGACTTACCACGGGTCAGATGCTGTTGGGCGAAGGGAATGGCTTGGATGGCGTGAACTGAACTCGGCAGACCCGCCAATATTCTCCAAAACATGGGGGATCCGCCCAGAATTATTTAGACTGAACTAGACTAGCCCGGCATCCCGCGTGGTTCCAGCTGATCCAGTTGTTCCAGACAAGCCAAGCGCCGGTGCAGACGCTGAAGAGGCGAACGGACAGGAAAAGACCGGACAGGGACAGGCAAGCAGACCGAGGAACGGATGGTCTCGACATTACCCTGCCTGGCTCCAATAACGACTCAATTTCATCCCTCATTGCTGCTAATACTACTTCGACTGCTACTGCTACTGCTACTGCTACTGCTACTGCTACTGCTAGTAGTTAGTACTAGTAGGTAGTTAGTAGGCTAGTTGGTGGTTGGTAATTAGCTTCTAATCACAATTCTATTAGGAGTCGTACTGCAGTTTATTTGTACGACAAATACACCAGGGCGAAGACGGCCCCAGTCCGCCTGCAATTTCAAACTCGACAATATATCGAAACCTTTCCCCCTCACTCCACTCTTTATCGTCCCTGATCGGCTCGGTACCTCTGATCGTTTTAGGGGTGGCCAGATCTTTTCTAGTTTCCCCCCTTCGGATCATTCCTCACACAAGCTCCAGAAGCAGAAACCCCCGACCCTGATTTGAGAAAAGAAACCCAAACCTCGGCTACGTGAGACGACTCGGCGACTTTTAGGCTGCCTCCCACGTCGTGCTTTCGACATTTGCGTCCGCGCATCAAAGGGATCGACTGTCCAACCGTGCGCCCGAGAGAGCGAGCTTGTCATTGTCTAACCCTTTCGTCGAGGATCTCACTTAGATCATTGGACACCCGCCCGAGCCGCCGCGGACAGAAGCAGCCAGCACCTCAGGCGATGAGGTCGAGTCGGCCATGAGGGTTCAGCGCCATTTTAACATCAGCGTCCCCATCCCGCCATCGCTCCCCGCCTCCGCCGTCCTCGCTACCCTTCAAACCGTGAGCCCCGTTATCCGCAATCTCGGCACCCTCTCGCGCTATGAGGAGACGGCCGCCGGCGGCGAGCCTGTCGCCAGCGACCCTTTCTTCTTCGGCTCTCCCGGCATCGCCGCCAGCCCGCCTTCACCACCCGTCGCCCCCGTTGCCAGCTACCAGATCTTCGAGCTCATCACCCTCGCGCCCGGCCTGACCAAGGAGGTCACCTACCCGGCCTACTTCCAGCGCGTTGCCGATGGCTTGCGAGTGCGCGCAAACGGCGCAGCGGGCATCACGGGCTGGTGCGAGTTTGTTGTTCGCCAAAGGAAGTACCCGGACTCGCCTGATGGATCTGCCAGCACTCCAAGCACAGTCAACGAGATGGGAGGACCGGAGGAGTACGAGCTCTACGAGTCGCTGCTCGTCGAGGCTAACTCACTCCTGATGCCCTTTGTCTGTCAGACGATGGCCGACGCCCACCGTGGCCTATGCGACAAGGTCCTGCAGGAGGCTGCCGACAAATTTGCCGAGACCCAGGGATGGGATTATCGCCACCTGGGGCAGCAGAGCTAAGCTAGGATGAGCTGGGATGATCTCTTGTTTTCGCCCATCTGTGCGCCAGCGTGACGAAACCCTTTTTTTCTTTTTACTACACCGTCGATTATCAGCATGCGCATAAAGAAGGAAAAGAGTGCACGGTCTGTAATGATAGGGAACGGAGATATATTTAATTAGGGGCGTTGATCGGAGTGAGGACTACAGACAGTAACCTCATACTACATGGGTCATTCAATTTCATACAATTATTCCATTGCTTCTTCCTCGTCTTTTTATTTCTCTCCTTTAACAAATTCCTGCTTTTGTGGCCCATTTGGCGGTAGATCTTCTCGATAGATAGACAGGGTCCTTCCTCAATTGGTTTTCTTCTGTCACTGGCACATTGCTGATCTTCACAAAAGTCGGATAGTGTGATCCTCAAGACTAAGCTGGGTTCCAACCTGGTCTTCACTTGGGAAGTTTCCCGACCTTTATCTTACTCCATCGTGTACACGAACTTACCGCCACTAATCTTACCGGCCTTGTGCTCTTCGAACCCGCGGAGCACGCCTTCCAGTCCCTTCCCGCCGCTGTTCAGCGTGACGCGCGGCGCTTTGATCTTCCCCTGCGCCAAAAGCTCCTCCGACACGGCCATGAAGGCCTTTTGGAATTCGTGATCCGCAGGGACGGGATCCATGATGCCTCGCCCAGGCATTGTCCACGGCTCGCCATACCCCGTAAAGGCAGCGGTCTGCAACGTCTCAACGCTTGGGTTGATCGCTTTCAAGGTCTCTTCCGTTCCCGGCAGCAGCGCCGCATATCTCGCCCCGCCCTCCTGGCTCAGTACCTTGGCGCAGACGGTCGCACTCGCTTCGGAGGGGCGGGCGTCCATGGCGAGCTTAAGCTTCCCGTCGCCTGTGAGAGCGCGCACATCGGCTACGAGGGTGGGCGAGTTGTGGTCGAGAACGTGGTCGGCGCCGAGGTACTTCAGGTAGTCAAAGTTGTGGGGGGAGCTGGTTGTCACGACAGTCGCGCTGGAGAGCTTGGCATACTGGATGGCCTCGATGCCCATGGCCGTGCTGCCGCCGTATAGGAAGAGCGTGTTGGGCTCCTTTGGAGCATCGGTGGGGAGAGGAAGCTTCAAGTCCCGGTAGAGGCTCTGACCCTGGAGTGATGAGAGACGACCTGTGTCAGTGGGAAGAGAATCGTATCAGAGTGTGGAAAACACCCTTTTTGGTTGCGAGAAAAGAAGAAACTTACTATAGTTATGATGGCGCAGCCCTGCGTGGCAGCGTCGGCGTCGCTCATGTTCTCGGGAATCTTGAACATAATGTCGCCCTTGGCCTCGACATACTCGGCATAAGAGCCATCAGTCTTGAAGCACGGGTTACTTTGAAGAATACCTCGTCGTTAGCTACCATATCTGCACATGCCAGATTATAACCCCCATCCCCATTTCACGGGGCCCTTTTGGCACAACATTCTATCAACGAGGATCCACGCTTACCAGCCATTGATCGAACCAGCAATCCGGTCCCCCGGCTTGAAGTCCTTGGTCACCCCGGACCCAACCTCGACAACGACGCCGGCAAAGTCCCAGCCCACGTGGCAGCCGGCAGTGAAATCCATGCCGCTGAATATCACGTCGACCGGGTTGATGGACACGGCTTTCGTCTGTACGATTACATTATCTTGCGATCGAAGGGTGGGATACGGCACATTGCGAATCTCGGGTTTGTTGGGTGCGGCACTGACGATGGCCTTGATAGTAGCCATGGTTAAGGAATTGAGGTGAAAGTAATAAGATGAAGAGAGAGAGAGAGACAAAGGGAGAGAGTCGGTTGTTATTTCACAACGCGGTACAGGATCGTTTGGAAGCTTGAGATCAGGTGAAGCTGAACTGAAGTACCACAATGCACCAGAGAGAGCCGTCTACGGATCCCTACTTATACTACAAACTACCAACATCTTCATTCAGCCTCAACCCCTTGCCTATGACACTAAGTCAAGACTCAGGTAATTATCTCCCGCTAGTTACTAACTCCTATATCCATGATCCTCATCGCAAAAACCAATGCGAAGTGGCGCCAAATGGCAATAAAACCATAAGTCCGAGCTATGCGAGCCGTAGTTCTGAATAAAGGCACGACACCTGACGTAGCCTTGCAAATTTTATCCAGGGAATGAGTATCCTAATCGGGTATTAAGTTGCGGATAGCCATGACAAGAGCCCGGCGCTGCTGACTGTTCTAGTTGGATAAAGGGGGGGGATTTCCGGAATGATGATGAGATCACTCCGTTCTGGGTCCGGGCTTCGTTAGCGCTTTGTGGGGTTGGGTTAGCGGCCCACGGTTGCTGTTGTTGCTAAGGAGATTGCTAAGGAGACGGGATGGGATCAATTGTCCGTCTCGTTGCGATCCATCTCGCCGCGGCAAGTCAAATGCTCATGCCAGTAAACCCAGAGGAAGACTTGGGACAAGGGAGAGCAATTCCGCAAAGACGACAGTAACAGGATTGTCGTTAGCACTCGGCGTCACGAAAGGAGACAGTCATGACACGAATGCCATGGCAAGACGTTTTTTAAGTAAGGAAGCAGTCGCTTTCATTCGTCAATACTTAGATAGAAGAGAAAAAAACCGGAAGCCACTTTGGTATCATTGACCAAGCCCGTCTATTCCCAAGAACAACCCGCAGAACCCAGCTCCTAACAATCTCAAGACGCAGATTGTGCTTCACTTTAACACACGCAAGTTTCCCATCCATAGGCAAAAAAGCCGTCGCCGCATAATAACGCATGCTTAACTCCAGACACGCTCATGGTCTTGTCGCTTGACTTCCACCGGGATGGCCTTATCAGCGGCCTCCAAGGTCACTGGTATAGCCAAGATCGCCGAAATTCTGTCCCATGCCACCCTCTCCATAGCCGGTTCCGGGACCGCTTACATAGCCGCCGTCATCGCCCTCATCAAAGTCACTAGTTTCAAATGACGACCGTCCGCTGAGGTCTTCCTCGATGCCCCCCATCTCGGGTCCCGTCCAGCTCATCTGAGCCAGAGCAGGGTACTGAGCAAGCAGCGCTGCCGGGAGCGTGAAGTTGCCAGCGGCGTCCAAAGAGTATCCGGTATTTGGGTCGATGCCCATCGGCTGCTGTTGGGCCATGTTAACGTTCTGTTGCATTTGCTGTTCGCGCCACTGTCGTTGCCTCTCAATCATCTCCTCGTCTAGTAGAGGTTTGATGCAGATACGACCAGCTTCGGACCGGAAATGACGTCCCAGGGCATCGGCGCGTGCAAACCGCCGTCCACATCCCCACTGACCGCCAGCCTTAAGGTCACCTTTGCAGACAAATTTTTTCTCGCCCGAATGCAAACTCTCATGCCTCTTCCGGTCATGCTGGCGAGCGAACGCCTTGCCGCAAACCGTGCACACAAACGGCCGCTCGTCCGTATGTGTCCGCAGATGAGATCTCAGATTGTAGGCCCGAGTAAAGCGCTTGGGGCAAAGCGTACATTGGAAGGTCGCAGGGTGCTTCTGAGCCCTCTTGGTCGTACCAGTTTCCTGGCTGCCCTGGTACTCCGGATCCGCCAGACGCAACGCTATTACATTATTGGGCACCGAAGAAGCAGAAGATCTCCTGCCCCTGGCTCCAGAATGGGGTGACAGAGATCTGGATGGATTGGACCGACTCGCTAGATCGGAGCCCAAAGATGGCGAAGGGCTATGACCCGGCGACTGGTGAGGCCGACCAATCAAGCCTCCACCGGGATGGAAAGGGTCCGTAACCGCACGTTGGCGGAACTTTTGGCGGCCTATGCAAAAGAATATTTAGTAAGAATAATCAAGCTGCATACGTGCAATAACAGCGAAGAAAGACTTACCTCGTTCGGGGGGGGTCAACGAATCCACATCGAGTTGCTTGCCATTGTCGAATCCCCCCATTCTGGAGGAATTATTGGTCGGGGCGTAGTCAATATTGATTGACGGAGGCGCCATTTGCGACAGGTCTCCGCCTTGTTGTGATAGGCTGGGGAAGCTCTCATTGACTTGAACGCCGGGATAGTTGGGCATTCCTCCAAACCCGGCGCTCTGAGGTCCCAGCGCGTAACCCTGCTGCTGGCCCATATCGGGTACTTGTTGCGGCATGACGCGGGGACTTAGGGCGGGGCTGTGAGACGGGCTCCGGCCGGTGTGGCCAGGGCTGTTGACCGCAGGGTCCGATAAACTGAAGTTCCCGATGCCAAGCACCTCCTGGTACAGATGCCCGTCGGATGGTCTCTGGAGCGGAGAGTGTCCCGATGGGTCGTCGAAGCTATCGGAGCTCACCAAGTTCGGAGAAGGTGAAACGGAGGATACATCGGAGTGCGCAGAGGGGCTTCGGCGGTGACCCTGAAATTGGGGCTGAGACCAGTCGCCGCCCAGCTGGTTGGGCAAGAGGGCAGCCTCTGGGCCCAGAGAGGCATGCGACGTATGGCTGGCATTCCTCGAATGGTGCCCGCCCGTTGTCGGGGAAGGGAACTGCTGCTGGGTGTTGAAGGAGGGGGAGTGCTGGGCTGAGCCAGCGAGTGTCGCATCCGGCTGGAGTAGATGGGGAGGTGTAGGTGAGGTGTGGGAGCCAGGAGATGTCATGTTGTTGATGTCGTTGGGGTTCATGGTCGATTGCTCAAAGAGCGGCGTGAAATGCTCCCCTTGGCTCACAGCAGGCGGGAAGAGGGAGAAGTCCTGGTCGCTCAAGCTAGGTGACAGGTAGTCTGGTTGCGACTGTGAGGCAAAGGACAGGGAGGGATCTGGGCCCGAGCCGGGCAGCTGTTGATTGAAGCTGGCACTGGGGTCGAAGAAGTTGTTGTTGCTATTGAAAGCATCCAGATTAGGGTCGCCTGCGCTAGAGAAAGGCTGCTGGGCGGACTGGTCGAGACCGATACCGAGTCCAGTAGAATTATTTCCAGCAGCATCAAAGGATCCCGGCGACGGAGAGTGGGATTGTGATTGTATATGAGGCTGCTGTTGGCCGGCCGAGGGCGACCGACCCCGTTGCTGTTGCTGGTCCATGATACCGGTCGAATTAGGGAAGCTTCTTTACCCCGGCGGCGAGGCAGAATCCAGAGTCAGCCTTCTCAAGGCAGGGGGACTCGGTGACGATGCCCAAAGGAGATGGGGGAGGCTGTGCCCTACTGGGAATGTCAAGAGGTGTATCGCGTTGGGCCCAGGGATGAACGTCGTGCGTAAGAGTACGCGTGAGGCGGGGCGGGCGACGTGGAGGTAGAGGTAGGTTCAGTGTGCCACTACTTGTACTTGTAGTTTCGCGCTCGCGACGGGAGGTGGGAGGTGAGAGGCGGAGGGACAGCAGAGCAGAGCCTAAGATGCAGGTACTGAAGCGAGAAACGGAGCGGCGCTCGTACCAGAGGAGATGCGCCGCGCGCCGTGCTTCGGGTGGTCGGACTGGGGTCTTTTTTGGAATCGGACGGACGAAGCAGTCGGCTTGTGGGTTATTAGAGCTCGAAGTAGGCTCAGGCTAGGGTCGAATGTGGGAGAGCCAGGGGGAGATGGGGGTCAGACCGTCAGGGTCAGGACAGGTTCAGGATGACGATGGCGGGCTAGCGTCAGTGGTTGGTGCGAGGGCGATGAGGCTGTGCAAAGTTGGCACCGAAACGGGTCGAGCAACGGGACAGACAGGACAAGCGTTTCGGAGCGGTAAGCAAGTCAAGGTTGAGTAGGTGGATACAGCGGCGGCGCCAGTGAGGATTACGACGCCAGCGACGACGACGACGACGACAACCACCACGAGGTTCGAGCGGTGCGACGCTCGATCGGGCGCAAATTTGATACGAAGAAAACAAGCTCAGCCCTAGCAATGGTATTGAGCTGTTGGTCCATTTGGGTAGAGATATCGGTGAAGCTGGGGCGTTGCCTGATGAGCAATGGCTGACTGACTGAGGTGGCATGGGCAAAACCGGATGAGGGCGGGTGGGGGAGGAAGGAGAAAAGGCACCGCGGGGCTCTACCTGGCACTCGCTACTACTGAGACAGCCATTCCCGCTGCGACATAGATCTCTCTGCACATACCTCACGAATAGTACCCGATACCTTCGACAGAGCATGTGTGCAGTCTGGGTTCGACAGACGATATTCTATTTAGCGCGCCCGGAAGCCAACACAATTGCACTGGGACTGACATAACAGTACTACTATACTCGACCGAACAGGAGGGACACAATACTACTAAGATCACTTCGCCGGTTACCAAGGTAAGCACCTAACGCTAGGCCTTAACGCCATGCTGGTCCAGCACATCATCGTCCACCTCGCTTACAACACCGAGGTCCCCGCTAAGGTACTTTACTAAGGTACCAAGAGCAGTACCTTGGGCACTAGCTCATATGTGATGCACTGTTAGCAGTAAGGTATCAGTGGCTAACTGCCGCCATTAAACTCCCTAATGAGTAGATGTTATAGATAAGGTACCATAGACACTACTAGTAGTAGTGCTCTTTTATGAGTAACAGCCTTTGCGATGAGCATGAACTAGTAGGTGCTGAGACCAGCAATTACATGTACACTGTGCTCGTGTCCAGGGACTGCCGAATGTGAGCATATGACATCCGTGTGCTGCTTCTCTGCAGAACTCAGCCCTATTCGGACCTTAAACATCCTTCTACAGTCGGCCGCATGTGGTTAGAAGAATGAAAAATTGAACGATGCTGGCTGAGCCATCAGTGCCTATCACCGACATCAAAGAGCAACTACAGCCATTACCAGTACTTGGTACTAGTGGTAGTAGTACCTGGTAGGTAGCCCGATAGTGGTAAATTAAATATAGGTATTGCTAGTGAGTCGTGACTGGCACTAGCGGAATGTAGATGTGGTAGGCAGAAAATGCCCAATGGGTACGAAGTACAAACACTGGTACTAACTTGAAGGTATAGCCTGAGGTAGTACAGATAGTGATTAATCATTAAGGGAAGACTCACTCTGCTTCTGCACTACAAGTAATACCACTTCGCTGCCTTCAGCGTGGTTCGAGCATCGTGATGGGTCTCGTCAATCAAAGATCATCCGCTCCCCACAAGGCCAAATGTCATGGCCTGGGATGCTGGTGGAGGAGCGATCGTCGTCAACCTTGAACGGAACTCCGCTGACTCAGCTCCATCAATTCGGCTCACAGGGCGTCTGGAGTCTTGACACGATTCAAACAGCCTTTGCTTTGATGCCATCTACTTGTACGTAGATACGGTGTACAGAGTAACAGCGTCAGCATGCTCAGTAAAGGTAATAGTACTAGTAGCAGGTAATTTCTTGTACAACTCGAAATGAAGGTACTCTATCCCCTTCCACTTTTTCCTCGACACTCTCTGCCCTACTACCTTGTACTCAATTTACTAGATCAGCTATTTTTCGGCAGGGGACCCCCGGCAAAGAACCAATCCTGTTCGCCGCTAGAAGCTTCTCAGCCACGATCCTTCCGTCCCGCAATCATTCTACGGAGTAATACTCTGTGCAGAGTACGAGACGACGAGGGAGCTTTGGAAGGATGGAGAGTCCTTGAACAAGCGCTGGCGCTCCTCCATAGGCCATCATGGCCCGTTCCTGCAATGGCCGGCATCGAAACATTTATCCCATCTGCCGTCGCGGTTGACTGGACACCCGTACGAGATCCAGAAAGGGCAATTGGACTGCTTGAATATTGATCCATAGACCTCGACCCAGCTGCCCTATGCGGCCAAGTATCCCGGCCCAAGCCACACGTGTCGGGTCTGCAGGCGTCGTCATTTCCCTTTCGTAATTCAGGGTCTAAGCCACGATGCTCCCACCCCTGCACAGTACTAATGTAGTATTTTGTTATATGCACTAAGACTCGACACAGGGCTTGTGTTGGTCCGGCAGACAACATGAAACGCTTTTGGTGCTAGCCTGCCTAATATCATGTTGTAACTTTACGGAGTACACATACACAGAGCAGTAAGTAGGCTGATCTTCCGTCTTGTGCGGAGTAAGCGACGACAAGCATGCAGATTGACTTGCCGATTCGCTCGGGCCAAACTGTTGGTAACTGCCGCCCTTGGCCTACCCGCCGTTTACTCTAAAAATAGCCCTGTCTCTGTTCTGTAAGACCAGACGTCCATGCATAAATACTCGTATCAGGTAGGTCTCTCCCCAGCCACCGCCTACTGGATTGCGCGGCCTATCGAGATGCGCCTTACAGGAATCTCGAAGGGGCAGACTGATGATATCCTGGCGTATTGGTTCCCTTTGGGGAGGTGTTGTCGTCTACATGCAGCATCGTCCCAGATTTTAAAGACACCGTTGGGTCATAGCGCGTATGTTACACATGTGAAGAGAAGAGATATTTGCGACGTCACCAAACAAACTTCTTGAGAAACCCAGCAAACGGGGAAATATTCTGTCTATTTTGGCATTGGACTTGTAGAGCCCGTGGAGAGCTGAGAGTAGTCTAAAGAAGGTCTAAACGCCGATAATGCATCCCATTGCTAGCTTTGTAATGCGAACAACTAGAGTTGTCCAAAAAAAAAAAAAAAAAAAAAAAAAAAGGTGATAAGTTCTACAGGGTACAGGAAATGTAGGGGGAAACGTGGAGCATGGGTGACTGAGGCGGAGTCAAGAGGCATTAAATCACCTCTGAGCGTTGGTATCCAGAGGACTTGAGCGCCGGCTTCGGAAGATCTCTGTCCTTGAACTCACTGACAAACGGGTTGGGATCCTCCTTCTGGTCAAGATTGCCGAGAGTGTGGTTGACTCCACGATGAACAGCTTCGTCAGCACGGATGTACAGAATCAGGTTCTTCATTGTGCGCTCTCCCTCGGGGATCTTCCAGTACTGAAAAAACACCAGAGTTAGCGACCTGCGGCGGGCTAGACACTGATTCCGGTCAAACTTACCTGCACGGCGATATCTGGGATGCGGAAGTCGGGGTCATTCCACTTGGGGAGGTGCCCGTCCTCGATCTCGTGAATGGCGCGGGTGTAGGTGTGTACAGCTTCCTCCTCGAGATAGCCGACGAAGCGATGAACAATCTTGGGCGACAGGAGGTACGCGATGAAGAGGCTGTTGAAGAAGACACCCTGGGCCCCAATGATCATGGTCTTCATGAACCACCCGGGCTCACACATCTTCATGAACGTCAACAGATGCATCCTCTCGTTATAGCTCTCCTCCAACAGCGTCTCGATCCAGCCGTTGTCTCGCTTCATGCGTCGGAGACTGCCTAAGTGTCGAAGCATGCCTCCAACCATGCCGGGGACGCCAGCAATGCTCTCCAGGAAGACAAACCGAACAAGCTACCGCGTGAACACCTTTGTTAGTATGAGTTCTGATATTTCAATGAAAACAAAGGCGGATCCCTACTCACCCATTGAGACTCTGTCAGTGGCTTCTCAGCAATGATTGCTGTCGTCGGATTCTTCTTGTCGACTTGCTGAGTTCTTTCCATCCCCGTGGCCTTATCCATCCAGTACCGAGCTATACGGACGATCTTCCAAGCCGCCCAGTCGCCAAACCCTTCTGGTTTTCGGTGAGCCGGCACCACAGCTTTCATCTCATCCATTGTGTAGCCATGATGGGGCCACGCGGCGGGTGTGGTCTGGATGTGGGGTGTGTCCTTGGGCGGGAAGAAGTCTCGAAGTTGGTTTGTCGGAGTAGTTGAGAAATAGCGAGACGCCTGCACATGCTGGTGGGCGACGACGCAGGGCAGTCTTAGTGCGGCCGAGCCTTGCACGTAGGGGCGAACATGGCTAATAGTGACAGCTTTGGCAGCTCGAGTTGTTTGACTCGAGGTTGCAAGCTTCGTGTGTAACGTTGTGGATATCATGGGTATTGTACCGGCGGGTGTTTCAAAGACCCTAGCGTGGATCCTGAACGGTATGTCGTAGTTGGGCAGATAACTGCTACTGACGGGTATAGACAATCAATTATTATGGTGGCCGTGGCCGACAGTATTGGTGTTGATGTTGATGACAAGCTCGATAGGGGGTAGGTCGTAGTTGATCAACAAAAGGTGGAAGCAAGTAGTCCTAAGTTTTGATGTTGAATTTTTACTCTTTGTGTATTCATGAAAAAAAAAGTCCGGATCTTGACGGCCTAGTCAGGCTTAAACATTATATACGGCTGGGACACTACGGCGCAGCTGTCCAACAAGACGACTCATAATTCTGTGGAACATAAGAAGCGACTCGGAGGGTCAGTATTGAAAGTCCGGGTTTTCGCTTGGGCGGGAATCATAGTCAACGCCGCAAAACTACATTCATTCCTTGCGATTTCACCCTTGTTCACGAAGACAGACCGGATTGCAAATTCGTCAAAAGATGAGTGTGACTCGTAAACAATTATCGCGGCGCCAGCTGACCCTCAGTGGCTGTCAACCATGGAAGGGATAGGGTAGAACCATCGGGATGTACCGGAGTGACCGTAAGGGCAAGTGCAAGTCGACGATCAATTTTCGGAATTGCGAAAGACTTTCAGGTGACTCAGCATCGGCATCAGCACTATCAGCACTTACACGAGTAGAGCACATGGGCGTCGCAAATCGAAGCTGTGCCGTTTGATGGAAAACGTCTCGAGGGCACGGGCTTCACGAATTCGCTGGAAGGATGTTATCGTCATTGTGCATATGCCGGTGCCTCTGCTGGATGATCCTCTGACGTCTGGGCGGCCTTTTTTCTTTCTTTTTTTTCCTTCCATCTTATTTTCTTTTGGATTTTCTCCCCTCCTCTTTGATAGTGGTCTAGTCTGTGCTGCAGCTGTGGTTTTTTTTTTTTTTTTTTTTTTTGCATGTGTATGTTGGTTGCCCAATATGAAGTATACTGCGCGACACCATCATGCTAGTAGTGAAGTGGACTCCTGGACTCCAAACCAGTAGGTACATCCGCAAGGGCTGCTCATGGTGGTGAAGATCTGGCGAGGCTACCATTTGCCGTTGCACAACGAACTGATGGATATAATGGTTTCAGCGTCCCCCATCGCGAAATAAAACCAATTTACCCAATCATTCAGCTTTGAAAGTTGAGCATTGCCAGGTGACATTGGGCAGACAAGGCACCCACTACTCCGTACGCATCTTGGACGCAGCGAACGCAAAAAGGAATGCTTATCCGTAGACTAAGGTAAGCGTTGCGCTGCGCTGCATCTCGTGAGTCATCATCTGCATTCTGCCGCTTTACGACGTACGATTGTACGGGGCAGGAGTGAGCAATTATCAGTATTCATACCCAAAAGACCCTACCCAGTGCGCCTCACATGGGTGCCTCGAACGATTTGAGTGGACCGCGGCCTTGCCATTGAGGGCACTTGAGGTGAGAATGCCACGGCCGCCGAGCCCTAAGGATGCATTAAAACGACGCACGTCGACGCCGGCTCGCGCGATGCTATGCAGGACCGGCCGATCCCCTTCGCACCTCGAGATGTGACGTCTATGTTTCGTCAACTCTCGTTGGTTGCGACGAGCTCCCAAGTGGGCTTTTACATGTTTTGAATGCAGGCATTTTGCGAACGGGCACCGTCTTGGACTCTTGGTCCCCCCTCAGTTCGCTCCAGTTCCCCCATCCCGCCCGCATGGGCCATCATGTCCGTGCCTTGCTTTTGATGAGATAACGAGACGGGATTGGACGGCGCGGGCTGATGGGGAGACGTCGGATGACTCTTATGCATCGTCGGGTTGCAATCGTGCGCATAATCATCGCAGTCAGGATCCGCCGCACAACTTGTGATTGCGAAATAATGTACGGAGTACGGAGTAGCATAAACCATTCCTCATCCGATGATCGTGAAAACGCGCACACAAAAATAAATTATGATGATAAAGTTCAAATTCCAACGCGCGTATCCGTAGCCTCATATTTACCAACAATAGAATCATCATTAATACTTCCCTTGGCCCAAGACAGTCGCATCGCGCCGCCCCTGGACTGAAGTTTGCCGGTCTGGTGGATGCGCGTGTCAAAAGTCTAGTACACTAGTAGTGGTGGTAAGCTTCCCCGAGGCAGGCACCTTACAACTTCCAGCCTGTACAGAGTACTGTTACAGTACCTGAGGAGCGACAGGCACAGGCTCCTCCTCCCTTGCTTGCTGCCCCCCAATCTCCATAAACCGGCCCCCCTGGGCCACTAGAGACAAACGGGACCACTGGGCACTGGGCTTCTCCCTTCCCTTCTGTTCACGGCTGCCCAGCGGTTGCTCCGTCGTTGTCCGCCCGCACCTTGTTCACTTCGAGTCCTCGCCCTCCTTTCCACCACCAAAAGAAGCCACATTGAAAAATTCAGGTAGCCCTCGCCCTACTCCTACTCGTACCCAAGATCTTACTGCCGTCCACACACCTCGACAACTCTTAACGTTCTTCTTCCCAACCGCACCGTCTGATCGCACCCGAGCACTCTTCCAAACCATCTACATCATTTCAACGCGCCTTGTCTGCACACGCACACGCACCCGCATCCGCATATCGTAGCTCGCATTTCCGCCCGCCCAGCCATTACCAGACACGAAACCGCCAAACGTCGCAAAGAACCGCGTATAACATCAAAACCTGACATCATGCCTTCGAAACAGTGGGGTAAGCATCACTCAAAACCTCCATCATTTTGCCCTATGGAAAGATTCCCATAGTCTCGGGACTGATATTCACTGTCCGTTCGTTGCGATGCGCGTTTGTGGAGTCCCTGCGCGATCCCTGGATACTAGCACACGTTGTCGTTGGACGGCCCTGGCTGCATTTCACTGACCGCTCTTTTCCAGACGACGAGCAAAGCGACTCGAGCACCCCTCCATCTTCGCCACCTGTCACTGCTGTTCGCCGTCGCCAATTCGATGACGAGGAAGATGATAGCGATGTAAGTTCCGACCATCCACATCTAACTTCCGGGAATTCATACGCGTTCGTCGACTAACACCTCTGCTTCCAGGTTCTCGACTCTTGGGATGCCGCTGAGGATTCCGAGGTAGAGCGCGAGAAGGAGCGCAAGGCCGCCGCTGCTAAGGCCAAGGCTGTCGAAGCTGCTCCTGCCGCCCCCAAGAAGACCAAGGCCGAGCGCATTGCCGAACACAAGGCCGCGCGCGTTGCTGCCGGCGAGGAGTCTGATGAAGGGGACGAGGAGGAAACCGAGTCTGAGCGTCGCGAGCGCCTTCGCCGTGCTGAGAAGGACGCCGACCTCAACCACGCCGAGGATCTCTTTGGTGATGTCGGCATCAGCAACAGCCGCAAGGCTAAGCCCGTTGGCGCTGCCATCGTAGTCGACTCCAAGGACCCCAACAACACTATCAACCTCGGCGGCCTGCCACTTTTCAACCCCACGACCAAGAGCCAGTTTGAGAACCTCCGCAACACCCTCGCCCCAATCATTACTGCTGCCTCCAAGAAACCTCACTATGCTCTGTTCCTGCAGGAGTTTGCCAAGCAGCTTGCTGCTGAGCTGCCCTCCGACCAGGTTAAGAAGGTGTCCAGCTCCTTGACGGCTCTTGGTAACGAGAAGATGAAAGCTGAGAAGGCGGCCGAAAAGGGTGGCAAGAAGTCCAAGGCCGCTAAGACCAAGACGTCTCTCGTCACCACTCGTGCCAACACTGACGACATGGGCACCTATGGTGATGATGCCTTCGGAGAGTACGTTACACCTACCCCCGGAAAAGATGATACCGAAGCTAACAACGTGTGTACAGTGATGACTTTATGTGAAGCAGCTTCTGAAGTTGTCGCAAAGGTCTCGACGCTGTCTCCCTCATCAAATCCATGCCACGTCGATACGGGCCGGTCCCAAATGCACAACCTACAACAAGCCGCTGGCGGCGCTGGCAGGCTTTCCATTCCCTGGCCACGGAGGGACTTGGTTCATTATTCGGTTCACACCCCCATTTGATCCGAGCGGCCTCGCCATCATGCCCGCCACCGCGGTAGTAGGCAAGGGTCGTCCCTCGGGACGATGGGGTTCGGTGCAAGTGCTCCGACGAGTGGTTTGGCGACCGCCTAAGGGAGGACAGACTCATTCTGGAGGCGGCAGGTACGCCCACAATATTTTCTGGGACGTCCTGTGTTTTTTTTCCGGCATCTGCTTTACACCAAAATTCCGGCGTTGAGATTTGAATTCGTTTTCATGTCGAGGACACTCGAGGAAGGAGTCGCACACAGACAGGCCGAGGGTAAGGGGTAGACCAGACTTTGTGGAAGATGCACAGATTGCAATGCTCACGTCTGGCTTATATTGAATTTTAATACCATGATGTTTCACTTTACAAAATCTGTTCCTGCAGTGGATGTGACAAGGAATTTTCCCGATATTCGGATACTGAAGAATCTGTATATATGGATACACGGAGAATCAGGGTATCAATCATTACTTCCCTAGACGGCTCCGATATCGCCCTGCAAACGCCCAAAATGAAAATAGAACCAACCATCCCTGCATCCTAATAAGAAGCGATTCAACACCCAGCGCCGTGCCTCTTGCGAATGGAGAAAAAGCAGAGATTTGTATGTCCAGTCCTTCCCCAAGTCTATAGTCCACCACTACTGCGACTCTCGCGCAGAGCTATCATGCCAGCTGAGTTGGGCGGAAAAGAGTCGTTATACCACGTTGCCGGCCATGCCCATAAACAGCGCGTGGATGGCCAGTGACAGGGTCCATATGCCAACCTTCTTGAACCGCCGCACTCGGCTCTGCTGGTTTTCAATGTCTCTGGCGAAGGCATCGTACGTCTCTGCCGACATGTCGTTCATCAGCCCGCAATCAAAGACGGACCAACTGCCGTCAAAGTCACTAACGCGCTTGACGATGCGACAGTTGATAGGGATGTACGTCTTCTTAGCGTTGATGTAGGCAACAATGGGGCGCACCAGCGCTTGGTTAACGTAGGTCAGATCCTTGGTGAAGATGGGCACAGCGGCCTTGACCTCGTTCATGTGTATGCGGAGATCCATCAGGAAATAGCGTCGATCGTCGTCTGTGAGTGATGAGGATTCCTTCTCTTCAGACTCTAATCGCGATGCCTCTGCTTCGATGTAGTCGGACAGATGACCCGAGCGAAGAAGCTGTGGCGCGCTTTCATTGACGTTGCGAATAAAGCGATGGCGGTTGGCAATGACGACATCCTCCAATTGATCATAAAAGTCGGACACCACCTTCGTGATGCTCTCATCATTATCAGCAGGCAGTGCAATGTCGGCGACCATATCGACATTTCCCTCATAGATCCAGCCGAATGGACCTTCAACGCCTCGATTGAGGTGGTCGATTTTCAGTCCATCAATGCGCAGGCGACTAAACTTCTTCCAAACATTCGCTTCTCCGAAACCGAGAGACGCTCCTTGGCTCTGCTCTGATACGGTGCCATGGACTTGTTTCGGATGGATTGTGAATAGGGAGCCATCAAAAGACCCTGACATGTGGTTTGCGGATAAAAAGTCGTAAAAAAGCCATTGCTTGCGCAATTGTGGCAGCTCGCAGGAGTAGATGCTGACTGAGAATGGCCGGAAGTCGCCGGGTTGATGGACAGTGACTAGAAGATCTTCGAGCTTGAAAGATTCTATCTCAAAGTCGCCAGGTTGATGCTCATGGCGGTAAGACAACGGGTCCACCTGATCTGACGACCAGCGCACTGAGGTCCGATCTACAACTCCTCGCACTCCCTTTACCTCGACATCCTTCAGGAGTCCCTTACCGTTCCACCAGTTGATGAAAGACAACGTAACATTGACGTTCGCTAGGGTAATGTCAAACTGAGTGTAGTTTCCGTCGTCTTCTTCTGTTGGTGAGTTATCCTGCTGAGACTGCCCACGGGCTGCGGCAACTGCAGCCGGATCCGTTGGCCCTTTGCTAACTGAAGACCTCCTCTGCCCTGGTCTTCGCGAGACGAAAACATTGCGAAAAGAGATAACGCCGTCTCCCCACTTAGGAACGATTGCTGACTCGAAGATAACGGAGACACCGGCAGACTGCGTTAAGTAATCGCCGATCCATTGGGCGAGCGTTTCTAAGGAAATCGTTAGCGGTCGCGAGAAAACACTATAAGATCCGCGACAGGCTCACCTTGCGCAAACACCGTATTGATGGACAGAATGACCAGGGAGAAGAAGGTGGTAGTTCCAACTAAGATCCATACTAGATGACCCAGCATGAACCAAGATATGAAAGCTCCCCATTCATCCACATTCCATGGGCGCATTGAGCGAATCGACATCCATTTGAACCTGACTTGAAGTCTCTGCCGAAAGTTGGTTGCGGCAGCCAGAAGCTCCTCCTTACTAGGTCGGTGCGGCATGCGCGGCAGATGGAGGTACCTGGACATGGATGAAGTGAGCGACTCGACTTCTGGACTCTGTTCATGTTTTCCAGTTTCTCCCTTGTCGCTGGGTTTGAAATCGGACTTCGTAGTCAGGCTGCTGCTCTTTTTGCTCGAGATCTCGGGGTTAAGTCTAGATGTATCCTTGTTGCCGCCGCTAGACGCGCCCTTTTGCGCATCATTGCTATACGTTCTAATTTGATGTAGTGTTTTCGAGAAGCCGCGATTTGCTGGAAACGTTGCGCGAACATGACGGCCGTTGCCTCGAATGTGAACGGGTGACTCGGTTTGAAACCATGGTGTCGGGTTTGTCGGACCTGCGGAGCTGCACCGAGCTTCAGAGACAAGATGACGCTTTGTTGAAGGTGTCGTTACATTGAAAGGACGGAAAGACGCTGACGCTATCGTTGCTGGAACCGTAAAGGAAATCGGACGACGGATTGATGACAAACTGGTGACGGCGCTCGGAAAAGCTTTTACAGTTGATGATTTTATCGAAAGTTGCTCCATCAACCCAAGAGGAATAGCTTTAGACATGCTTCCAACACATGGCGCCCAGTGATTCAAGGAACACCAGAGCTTGGGGGGATGATGAAAGGATAGGCTCTCGGGTTAGAGGTTGCTGCTTCCAGGATGCTTTCCTGTTTGCAGTTCCCATGCATGGACCGGGCTCCATGACGCGCTTCTACTGTGATCTCCCCGACCAATGGATAGGCTTCGATAAGCCACCACAAATTTTTGAGTCCCCCACCTTTATCGCTAATCAGTGTTCGCCGCCAACCCCACGGTGAAGAAAGAAAGAAAGAAATCTAAGTAACCAAACCGGCGACAGCATATTACTGTACAGCAAATTTCAAAGCGATCCGAGCACGTACCTATCGTGGGCTCAGGAGACAGCATTCGCCTTTCGATTTTCGCACCGCCAAAATGCCGGCACCAACAGCCTTGCAGAAGGCCGACGAAGCCCAGCCTATTGATGAAGTCGATCCTACCGTGCCGGAAGGTAAAGATCCCATTACTGGCCGTGTTTGAACCCTGCTAATTTTCCGATCAGATGTTGGTATGGATGATGGAGAGTTTGTCTTAGAGGCTTCTGAGAATCTACCTGTGGACATGGATGCAGTATTGCAGCCCGTCAAAGACGGCGATGAATCCATGGCCATCGACGAGGAAGGCAGACCACGATTCGCCCCTTCAAGAGACACGGTACGATCTAGATTATCTACTCCTTCACGCAACTTGGGGCTAACATTCATCATAGGACCCTGTGACCCGAGTCGAGACCCGCAAGATCCCCGTTCCACCTCACCGTATGACGCCTCTGAAACAAGCCTGGAGCTCAATCTACCCCCCAATTGTTGAGCACTTGAAGTTGCAGTGTCGCATGAACATCAAGCGCAAGACCGTTGAGTTGAGGACATCGAAGCACACTACCGACTCGGGCGCAATACAAAAGGGCGAGGATTTTGTCAAGGCTTTCACTCTTGGCTTCGATGTGGATGATGCGATTGCTCTGCTCAGGCTCGACGACCTCTACATCGAGACTTTTGAGATCAAGGACGTGAGGACAATGCACGGGGACAGCCAAGCTCGTGCTATCGGACGCATTGCCGGCAAGGATGGAAAGACCAAGTTTGCCATCGAAAACGCAAGTAGAACTCGAATCGTTCTTGCGGATTCAAAGATCCACATTTTGGGAGGGTTCAAGAATATTCACATGGCGCGAGAGTCGGTTGTCAGTCTCATTCTCGGAAAACCTCCCAGTAAGGTGTATGGTAACCTCAGGACGGTGGCCTCGAGGATGAAGGAACGATTTTAAATGATGGATCTGGAACCAAAGGGGCAATCGTTTTCTCTGGACTGGCGTTATGGCGGGATGTCTAGCACAATGCAATATGACTTGGCGAGTTTTCGCTACCTTATGAGAATCTATCACTTTTCCAATGTTTTGAGAGGACCCGTCCATATATCTTGGGGGGAACCTGTGTGCTGCTTAGAGGAGGATTTAGAATATCCTCAATGAACCTTTAGTCTGACTTTGTTCCGGGCAAGGTATCCTCCGATGGTCGTGTCTCCTCCACCCTGTTGAAATGTGTGAAAGTCATAAGTTTGACATGATGTGGGAGTGATTATCACGCAGGGTGGTAGTAGTACTACAAAATTATCGATAGAGTAACCTCTGAGTAATATAATCAACTCATTTCCTGCCATGCCCTTTGGACTTTACCTCTTCTGGTCATACCGCAGTACTACTCACAGCGACAACGGAGGCGAGAGGCATTTTGTGGTGTTGGATGGCAGGGCAAGATTCGTTGCTGTCCAGGCCTTTTGGCGGCGTTGCATGGTGAACCCTTCCCTCAGGTTGGATGAAATTAGCAGAGTACCCACAGAAAGGGCCAAATCGCGCGGCCATGTGAGGCGTAAATGATACCTGGTACCGAAATCGTTAGGGTCCTGCGACTAGTATTCCAATGCAAAATGCGGTTGAGGTGGGCTGGCGTGAGATCATTGTGCCCCTCCCCCTCCGCCACCCAGTAGGAAGAGCGCCAAAAGGTTGTTGAGCTGGGTTGAGCTAGGCTGAGGTAGGTACGTTGCGGTCATGTTGCTTTGCTTCAGGTTGCTAGCGAGTGCTCACCTCAAGGCACCTCATAGGTACCTTAGGTTCAAGTTGGGTGTTACGCAGCCCCACCCCCTCCAACCTGTGCGAACCTGCCGCACCTCTCATTTCCTCAGAGATCCTTTACCTCAAGAGAACCTCTTTTCCTCTTCTTTCTTTCCCTCTCTCTCCTCTCCCTTTCCCTCCTCAGCATCCTACCCACCGAAATTTCCTACTGCTTGTTTAGATACAGCTTCTGGAACCTCAATCAACTTCCATCCTAAAGTAAGACCAATTCAATGCTCGCATATACATGGCCGTCTACCTCCCATCATTACCCCGCCAAAGGCTGTACAGCTTTTGGCCTCGCCTCGTGAGGTGAGGCCAGGAACTCCGCGGCTTGAGCTATCCTTTTAGCCCGTCCAGCCCAGAGAGTGGCACCGAGTCTTTGGATAAAGGCCACAGCCTTGATATTCTCCTTCTCCACGGCTTTCTGTTGCTCTTTGACCCTTTCCACTTACACGATGCTGCAAGCTAGCTTCGCATGCCAGTGTGAACAATCCCCCACTAACGTCCATTGTCACAGTATTAAAATCATACTTCTGCGAATATGGCTATCACTAAGGTTCATGCCCGTCAGGTCTACGATTCTCGTGGCAACCCGACCGTTGAGGTCGATGTTGTCACCGAGACTGGCCTGCACCGGGCTATTGTTCCGTCCGGAGCTTCAACCGGTTCGTCCCGACCCTGCCCGATAAATCCGCCTGTGACATCTAGTAACCGAGTGTACAGGACAGCACGAGGCCTGCGAGCTCCGCGATGGCGACAAGTCCAAGTGGGGTGGCAAGGGTGTCTCCAAGGCTGTGGACAACGTCAACAACACCATCGGCCCTGCTTTGATCAAGGAGGGTGTCGATGTGAAGGACCAGTCCAAGGTCGATGAGTTCCTTAACAGCCTCGACGGGACTCCCAACAAGACCTCTCTTGGTGCCAATGCCATCCTTGGTGTCAGTCTGGCCGTCGCCAAGGCTGGTGCTGCTGAGAAGGTATGATCTTCCTCGACCGCTCATCACAGAGATTAACAAACTGGATGCTAACCTGTGACTAGGGCGTCCCTCTGTACGCTCACATTTCCGATCTTGCCGGCACCAAGAAGCCCTACGTGCTCCCCGTTCCCTTCATGAACGTTCTCAACGGAGGGTAAGAGTCTCAAGGCCCGATACATTCGATGACCAATGACCTAACGTCCACAGTTCCCACGCTGGCGGCCGCCTCGCTTTCCAGGAGTTCATGATCGTCCCCACGTAAGTTTCTACCTGTTGCAAAACGTCTTGTCGTCAATGCTAACCACCTCTAGTGATGCTCCCTCCTTCTCCGAGGCCATGCGCCAGGGTGCCGAGGTCTACCAAGCTCTCAAGGGTATCGCCAAGAAGAAGTACGGCCAGTCTGCCGGAAACGTCGGCGATGAGGGTGGTGTCGCTCCTGATATTCAGACCGCCGAGGAGGCTCTTGACCTCATCATCGAGTCTATTGAGAAGGCTGGCTACACCGGCCAGATGAAGATCGCCATGGACGTTGCCTCCAGCGAGTTCTACAAGGAGGCCGAGAAGAAGTACGATCTTGACTTCAAGAACCCCGAGAGCGACCCTACCAAGTGGATCACCTACGAGGAGCTTGCTGCCCTCTACGGCGACCTCTGCAAGAAGTACCCCATTGTCAGCATCGAGGATCCTTTCGCTGAGGATGACTGGGAGGCCTGGAGCTACTTCTACAAGACCCAGGACATCCAGATTGTTGGTGATGACCTGACCGTCACCAACCCTCTCCGCATCAAGAAGGCTATCGACCTCAAGGCCTGCAATGCTCTGCTTCTCAAGGTCAACCAGATCGGCACCCTGACTGAGTCCATCCAGGCTGCCAAGGACTCGTACGCCGATGGTTGGGGCGTCATGGTGTCTCACCGCTCCGGTGAAACTGAGGATGTCACCATTTCCGACATTGTCGTCGGTATCCGATCCGGAGAGATCAAGACCGGCGCCCCTTGCCGATCTGAGCGTCTCGCCAAGCTTAACCAGATCCTCCGCATCGAGGAGGAGCTCGGCGACCTGGCCATCTACGCTGGTGCCAACTTCCGCAAGTCGGTCAACTTGTAAGCTGATAACAGGACGTTGGGGGATCAGATTGCACTGCGAGGGTATCTTTCACGGGAAACCAAAAAAAATTAAAATTGGAGAGAGGGGCGTTAAGTAATGATAGATCCAAAATGAAAACATTTCAAGGTACTGGGATGTTCATCGGTGTCCATTCTGACCCCGTGAATTCATCTACTCCACCCTGGCCGCCATCAATGCGCGACACAACCACGTGAAAGTACGTGCAGCTACTCTAAAGACGGCCCTGAGGCAAGGTTGTGGTGCAGGGCTAGACACAAGCAATCGCATTATACGAACACTAATCGATGTCAATTAGTGGGAAGATACATTTGCCAGCTAGGATAATGCATATCAGTAGCTACAACTACTATATTTTCCTCTTTAATTCCATTTATTGAATGGTCCGAAGACCAAGCATGCCTTGGGTATAATGCTCCGTTAATGCTCAACGGGGCACAAGTACAGTGGTGTTAATCACAAAGTAAACAACTTGGAAGGCACTTATTTCTACGGGGCCGCACAGATTCAGCCACGACCCAATCAGCATCAGCCACACCGAACGTCACCACAGCAACGGCATTTTTTTTGGCAAGTCAATATTTACCGATGCAATACCGTGAATCAAGGGGGGTAGTCTTGCGTGCGCATGAATCCGTACTTTAGCTGATTGTCTGCTGCGTCGTACATGGAACTGACATATGCTCAGCCAACAAAGTTTTTTTCGCCACCTATTGAGTTCGCCTCGGCGACACATCTACTAACTTGACACAACACCAACAGTTTCCACAGTCATGGCGCCTCCAGAGGATCTCATCGATTTTGATGTGATCGAAGGGCAGAAGGAAAACATCCAATCCTTGCCCGGCGGCCGCTCGGCCAAGAAGTTGGCACAAATCTACTCGCCCAACGAGTCTCTACACAAACTATCTACGCCGACGCCAGCGGACACACGAAACGTGAACGACTGCATCCGCGCGGAGTACGAAGCTGAGATACAGAGTCTGTCTGAATCTGATGATCCCCTCGATGTCTTCGACCGATACGTGCGATGGACGCTGGACGCGTACCCGTCGGCACAAGCAACACCGCAGTCGCAATTGCACACCCTGCTCGAGAGGGCCACCAAGGCATTCATCAGCTCACCGCAATACAAGAACGATCCTCGGTATCTGAAGATGTGGATCCACTACATTCATTTCTTTGCCGACTCGCCGCGAGAGACGTACGTCTTCCTTGCCCGTCACGCTATCGGCGAGAGACTTGCCTTGTACTATGAGGAATATGCCGAGTGGCTGGAGGGCGCTGGCCGATGGGCCCAAGCTGAGGAGGTCTACAAGATGGGCATCGACCGCGAGGCGAGGCCTGTCCAGCGTCTCCTCCGGAAATACAAGGAGTACGAGGAGCGACTGTCTCAACAGCCAGAGGCCGCAGACGAGCCATCATCTCCTGCGCTACCGACTGTTCGCCCCGCGCTCGCGGCCAAGGTCGACCCCTACGCAGCAGCACACGCGGCAGATCCCCAAGCACCGCGCCCGTCTAGCGGAGGAACGTCAAAGCCTACCAAATCCAAGATGGCCATCTTCTCAGATGCCGACGCCAAGCCCCCAGCGCTTTCTTCAAAGGATGTGGGCTCCAAGGGATGGGATACGATCGGATCCGCGGCCGAGCGGAAGAAGGAGAATACGATGGAGGCGAAGCCTTGGGTGGGCGAGACTCTGAAGGCGGGAGGGAAGAAGACAGCCACGGCGAAGATGGCGGTATTCAGGGATCCGGTAAGTTGAACTCTACCCCCGACCACCCTCACATGCCCATGTGTTGATGACAATAGGACTAATGTGTGGGCCGATGTTATTGTAATTCAGTCTCTATCTCAAATTAACAACATTGTCGTTGTGCCATCTAAGAACCAGACTACTGTTCATCCTCAAACCGGGAAAAGGGAACGAATCTTTGTTGACCTAGCAACGCTCTATCCCACGCCTGAAGAGCAGGGAACGGAGCTGAGCTTTGAGGAGGTCATGGCGGCCAATCGCGGATGGCTAGATCATTCCTGGGAGCAGGAGGCCGTAGATGTCAACCTCGTCCCGGAACCTGTGGAACTCGGGACTATCGAGGACCTAAGCAAGCATGTTGGTCAGAAACTGCTGATCCACAGGGACACAGACGTGGTTGATGAGAACGGAGTTGTCGTAGAACCACCACGCCAGCCGCGTGGAGGTAACAAGAAAAAGAAGGCGATGGAGGTCAATGAGACGCAAATCAGTAAGTTCTGGATTTCTCATAAGAGGTTTGTGCTCTCAAGCGTTCTTTTCGCTAACAAATGGTAGTCAAAGCAAAGCTCGACTCTCCTTCGGGACCAAAACTTCGCAAGAAGAACATTTCTGAACCAACCATGACCCTACATACTAAGGCTGCCACCGATGATATATACGAGATTTTCAATGCGCCCTTGAAGCCGGCTGGTCAGGATGAGCTGAGCGGAGATGAGGACGACTATGAGACCGATGGGGACTATACAACCGACGCGGAGAGCACTGGCACCACCAGACAGATCGACCAGACCGAGCACGAGCATGAGGATGAGGACGTCAAAAGTGTTAGCGAGTGGTCGGACTTCTCGACCCGCAGACACGTTCCAGACGTTGGAGCACTGGAGGACCTAGACAACGACAAGAGTGAGCCTAACGACACTCAGGTGTCTGACTTGATTGACACCGGACTGCCCGAGGAGTCGTCGGTAGAGAATGTTACCTCTGAGCGGTTACAGCCCTTCCAGGACAACCCTGAGACACCCGACGATAGCCCTTTGATGGCACGCACATCCTTTGTTCCAGTTCCACCAGAAGATTGGGAACCTCCAACTCGGCCTTATAGGGATCCGGCCGAGGTTGCCAACAACCGTCTTCCGTTCATGACACCAATCACGGAGCGGACTGAAGTCTCCTTGGAGATGGGCACAGAACGAAGGGAGCAGTTCAAGACACCTTGTAAGCGCGACGAGTCGCATGTTCTTCTCGAGGACGACGAAGAGGAAGGCTCGGACCTCGAGCCAATGAGCAGCCCGTTGCAGGACATAACCAGTCCTCAACAGTCTGCTCAGAAAGCATCCCTGCCACTCCAGCCCAAGCTGGCTGTGGCCCTGAGCAAGGCTAGCTCTAAGACGTCTATCCCACCCAAGGGCCCGTTCATCAAAGATGTTCAGTGTAACCCCGTCGATGAGCAAGTGCGCAAGGAGATTCTGGCTAATATCCAGCCTCCTCTGAGTGCCTATCAAGGCTTCTACGACCATCGTCAAGAGCAGTATGAGCGCGGAGGCGAAATCCGGAAATTCGCTAAGGCTCTACACCGGAGCGGCAAGAATGGCGGTGACAGAACCTCGGTTCCTGCGCCCGCGTTGATCGAGCTTCCCGACGTGGCATGTACCTATACCGTGAAACGGGAGCTCGGTGCTGGTGCTTACGCCCCTGTTTACCTCGTCCATAACTCGGCGCCCGGAGAGGCAGAGAACAATGAGAATGCTGCGGGATCGTCGAGCAATGGGGCCTTGCCTGTCAGCCATAGGCATCAAGTCGAAGCTCTCAAGATGGAGGCTCCGCCGAACCCTTGGGAATTCTACATGATGCGACTGGCTCATAACCGACTGGGACCCCATGATCGAGCGTCCGCATCCCTATCTTACCCGCATGAGATGCACCTGTACCAGGACGAGGCCTTCCTGTTTCTGCCATTCCATCCCCACGGCACCTTGCTTGATGTCGTCAACTTCTTCCGCGCTGAGGCGTCGGGAACCATGGAGGAGTCGCTGGCCATGTTCTTCACCATTGAGCTGATGCGCACCGTTGAGGCTCTTCACGGAAAGAACTTACTTCACGGCGACATTAAGCCGGACAACTGCCTCCTCCGTCTCGATAACCTGCTCGGCGAGCACCACCACGAGCATCAGAACCCTCACCATCCCTTGTCTAGTCAATGGCGGGCTGATGGAAGTGCTGGATGGAGTGCTCGTGGTGTTACGCTCATTGACTTTGGACGGGGTATTGACATGCGCGCCTTTGTCCCCGATGTTCAGTTCATCGCCGACTGGAAGACTACTGCTCAGGACTGCGCCGAGATGCGTGAGGGTCGTCCGTGGACATGGCAAATCGACTACCATGGCCTGGCCGGTACCATTCACTGCCTCCTGTTCGGCAAATACATCGAGACGGTCCGCTGCGATCAGGGAGGTCTCGGGCAGGGCGGACGCAAATACCGTATCCGGGAGAACCTGAAGAGATACTGGCAGACGGACCTTTGGAGCGAATGTTTCGAGATACTGCTGAACCCTAGCTCGTTTGTAGACGCTGAACTCGGACGCCAGATGCCCCTGCTGAGGTCGATGCGTAGCGTCAGGGAGAAGATGGAGCGCTGGCTAGAGGTCAACAGTGAAAGGGGAGTTGGTCTCAAGTCGCTCATTGGCAAGCTGGAGGCGTCTGCCAAGGCGAGGAGGCATTAGGGGGACAACACGGGACGGAGACGACTAAGAGAGGAACGCTTGGGATATTTGACAAGCACGACATGAGACCATGACCTTTGCGGGCGTTGCTTTTCCGGGCACTCTGCGTTGAAGCGATACTGATTTGAGGCTATGGCATAAGTTTGATATTCACCTATTGTTGTTATCCATGATTTGATTTGCTTTTTTTTTTGTATACCCAAAGCACTGCGATACCTGCTCTTTGTTTCTTCAAGATACATTTCATAATATATTTATACACAAAGCTTACTTTTACAAGTGTCTGCGCACTTTTCGCATCCGCTGTGGATCCCATCCAATGCTGTCTTCGAGTCGATCAGAGAGACGCCTTTTCTCTACTTCTTTGCGCCCTTCTTGGCATCTTTCTGGGCCTTCTTGTCCACTTGGTCCTGAATCTTGGATCGCTCTGAAGCACCCTTGGCTTGGAGATGCTTCTCCAATTTCTTGAACTCGTCGCTATCTGCGTCCATTCCAATCAGACGCTCCAGCAGTTTGATCTCATCAGCCCACACCTGCTTATCCTCGACACTTTTTCCCTTTTCGTCCTTCTTGTCGATTGGTGTTTCCAGGACCATGGGCTTACCAGTAAAGTCATCATGGTTCATGACATTGTGGAAAGCGCGGAGGCCGAGGAAGCCAGTGCCAATGTTGGCGTGCAGGTCACGGTTGGAGTCAAAAGGAGCCTTGCTATCGTTTACTAAGAAAGAATCATGTCAGCAGTCATGCGGCGGAGGTTTCTCCAATCTTGAGCGCCAAAGCTGTGTGGGAATGAGAGGCGTATACTAACAGTGAAACGCTTTGAGATATTGCTTGCCCACAATCTTGTTGAACGATTCAATCGTCTTCTTGAAGGCTTCGGGTGTCCGGAGGTCGTGACCGGCTGCGAAAGCGTGGCACGTGTCGATGCATACTCCTATCCGCTCCTTGTCATCTACTAAAGCGATAATGTCTCTAAGGTCCTCCCACGTTGATCCAATCACGTTGCCACTGCCGGCCATGTTTTCCAACACCGTGACGACAGACTTGGTAGCTTTGTGAGACTTGTTGAGCTGTTCCGCAATGCGGGCTATCGCCTTGGGCCTGGGATCGCCGCCTGTAGATCCCGGGTGGAAGTTGTACAGCTTGATGCCCAGCTCCTCGCAGCGCTGCAGGTCGTCCAGGAATCCCTTGTAGGCCTGGGCTGCTTTCGTCGGGTCACCCTGCGCCAGATTCACCAAGTATGAGCCATGCGGAAGGGCATGCTCTGCGGCGCTGTAGTCGTGGTGACCGCACCCGCTGATGAACTGGTCTTTCACATCCGGCGCGAGCGGAGGGTTGTCCCACTTGCGCTGCGACTTGAGGAAGAGGGCAAAAGAATTGGCACCGATCTGAACGGCATTTGTGAGTGCGTTGTGTACACCTGCCAAGGATGCAACGTCAGCGTCCTTCTCAACTTTTGTTTACAAAGTGACAAAGCAACTCCGGGCGGGGAAAAAGAAGATAGTTGTGACTCGTTGCGGGCTTCCTTGGACTGACCTCCCGCCGCGCTCACATGAGCACCAATGTACATTGGCTTCTTCAAAGCCGCGATAGCTGTTCTCTCGGCGAGCGGCATGGCATCCTCGTCCTTGGCTTTGGTCTTGCGCTTTTTGACTGCTGACGCTTTTGGAACAGCCTTGTCGTCGGCGTCGGCGTCGGCGTCGTCTTCCGGCTCAGCCTTGCGCTTTGAGGGCGCCGCCTTTGCAGAAGCCTTCTTGCTGGCGGGCGGTGTTGCAGCAGCCGCAACAGCGGTTCCGTTGGTCTCCCGCTTTGTTGGCTGTGTTTCGTTGTAGTTGACTACTGTCTTCTTGCGTGGTGAAGCGCGTGCCATTTCTTCCCAGTACTCAACCCGTGACGAACCTGACACTTCAAATCTTTAGAGCCCACTTCAATGATCAATTGTCTTTCTATATTTGCAATTCGTGAATAATGTAGCAATTGGGCTTGGTGAGGAGTTCGGATTCCCCTAAAGAAAGGGACTAGCAATGATGACAAGGGCGTAATGACGCGCCTGCCCGGCCGTGAGTGAGACGCGCTCTCACGTGATGCCCATTTAACATCATTCACTCGAACAACCACGTCGACAGCGATACGGAAATCTCATTTGACGTGTAACGAAACCATGGCAATTTAATTTAAAAACATCAATGATTAACATGTAAACAGTGCCATAAAATATATAGTGTTGAATTTCTCGTTCAGATTCGGGCAAACCCCTGCCACGTGCCCAACCAAATGCACACAGGTCCCTGCACATATCTTCCTTTTGAGAACCTATGAAATGCATCGGACAATATATCACAGCTTGGCTTTGATCGAATTCTCCTGGTAGGCGGCTATATGAATTCGAACTACATTACGAAATGATTTGCATCTCTGAAGCGCGACCGGTGGCAAACTGGTCCTTGTACGTTTCCCATAGCCTCTCGACCTCCTGAACGTAGAGCTCGTGGTACCGGTCAATCTCATCTTGCGATGGCTGGTTACCATGGGACTTGTCTACTTCAATAGGTTTACCGACTACAATGTTGACTGGCCGGCGGTAAGGCATCAGGCCGACATCGTAATTCAGGACACCACGTCCGTGGAGCGCAGGTACGGTGAACTTGAAAACCTTGAGAACAAACATCTGGATCTTGTGAACCCACGGGTATGTCTTGGGGCTGAGTTGGTCGTAGAGGTCGTTCTCTCCAAAGGCCACCACGGGCACCATGTCGGCGCCAAGGCGGAGAGCGATCTTGACGAATCCCTTGCGACCCTTGAGAATGAGCCTCAGAGTCCCAGGCTGTGCCTCAAGTGACTCACGAGCACCTCCAACGACAATAGTTACCGCACGGCCCTGGCCGTCATTCTTAGGCCCGCCTTTGCTAAGGATGTTGCAGATCGACTCCTTGGAGACGGAGCGCACACCCATGGCCAGAAGCCAATCGCGGTAGAAAGGAAGGCGGAAGTTGGAGTCGAGGGTGAGCAAACTGTTGGTAATGCCAGGGAATTTCTCGGCGAAGCCCAGGGCGTTGGTCGCAAAGGAGGCCCAGGCTCCATGGGAAATGATGCCATGAGGATGGTATCCGAAGATATACTTCCTCTCAGGAGACAAGTCGTGGGTCTTGTGCAGCTTTGCAGGATAGTAACCTGCAAAGAGCTTCCAAAGAGGGAGCGATCGTAGATACTCTGAACGATAGGCGAGCGTCCCATTCGTGGCAGCAGTGGAAACAGATAGGTGTATGAGGTACGCGATCAGGAGGGGCCACGCAAGAGGGTTGGCACAGGTGAACCAGAAAGCCGACACAAAGAGGATGATGGACATGCTATGGAAGAGTACGGCGCCGGTTTGCAAGCGGCGCACGAGAGGCACACTCACCGGCGCAAATCGGATGCCGCCGGCCTCCCAAGCCTCATCCTCGTGACTCTGGTCCTGGCCATTGTGGACGGTTGTCTGCCTCGATATGCTTGGGTACGTCTCATCTTCTGGGTGCTTCGCCTGATCAGCGCGCTTTCGCAGGCCAATCTTCTCGTCGCCAACAGCATCCGCGTACGATTTGGCGTCGCCATTCCGCTTTGCGTGATTGCCGTTGCTAGTCGCGGCGCGCTTGCCCTTCTTCGGCGTGGTTGTGGCCTTGTAGCCCTGAATCATCGCTCTTTGTTAGCGACTGGGATGTGTAGACGTATGTCAGAGCTGGGGGTCTCACAGTGATGTCTGTAGCTGTCCCTTTTGGACTGTCTATCACTGCGGTTGTCACCTTCTCGGTACTGGTGTGAAGCTGCGTGACTGTGCGACGTTAGCGGCTGCGGATGACGAGTCGAGATGGCTTCAGCTGGTAAGGGTAACACGCGTCATGAGCAGCGAAAAAGTTCTAGAAGAGTATTGTTGCAAGTCGCGCATGAACCTCGCCATCAATGCAGGGTCGGGACTCACCATCCAGTGCTGGGCCTTCGGCCTTCAATTCAGAAGTTGCCATTGCGAGCGTTATCAGTCATCCACGAGACAATACCCACACGTAATGGTTGAAATGATGGGAAAGAGGATGGAAACAGAAGCCCAAGCGTTAGGTAAGGCTTCGGTCGTCAATTCTCGTTCGCGGGCATGAAAAGAGAAAGGGTCTGAACTGAGGATGGCTGCAGGGTGTTGCCTACGGGATGATGCGACTCTGCTAAACTGTGTTCAGAAAGCCTCGGGAAGGTCAAAGCTGCAAAGCCAAGTTCGGCTGTCCCGCCAATGACGTCGATCGAGTACGAAACGTTGACACGGAAAGGCCGCGCGCCGCAACCAGGGACGCGCACGTGAAAGTCAGCCACTCACCCACCAACCCAGTGTACTCCGTACTATTACCACAACGTACTTGTACTAGCCATTCAGGTTCACTGCTATTACTACTACTACTAAGTACCAAGGTAAAATCAATCTTGTTGTCTCTTCCATATCTCCAAAAGTTTGGAATCTACAAGAACACACAAATGAATGCACATGTCTTACTGATAAGAACGCATACAGTCTCATGTACTGAAATAAGCCGAGGTAGATTGATGAGGGAAGAAGCTGAGGCCAACGCAGAGGCCCATATCTACGCATTTGCGTGCTACACGGATATACTCACAGGGGCTGCTATCGGCTGCTGCTCTCCCCTACCATCACGTTGACAACTCTCTTTGGTGGGTTCTTCACGATCCATGAGTCAAAGCATTCATGAGCACAAATTTATCAAGCCTCCATTCTACTTGGAGATTGCCGATAAGGCAGGACTATCGTGGGATAGCGCTATGCCCTACTCTTTGTACAGTACTTGGTAGACAAGCTGTAAAATGTTACATGTAACATATAAATACTTTCGCCAGCTTTTGCCGCGAACGTGCCAGATGTTCGCCGGCTCTCATACCCTCACAGCCCCAAATCAACCAAAAAAAAAGAAGAAAAATATAACGCCCCTTCAAGCACCTTGCCATATCCAGTGTAATGAAAGCACCAACGAACGTCCAGAAATATGAGAGAGGGTTCCCCAGTAACAATGTAGCTTTCAACAACCTAAGCTTGATCCTCCCGTGCCACAACACTACTAGTAGTAGTGGACGCAACGAGCGCTACTTCCCCATCACGCGTGTCGCGGTTTTGTCTAAGTGATGCCACCTCATGCTCGAGAGAGGTTACCTTTTCAGTCAAAGTTTTCATCTTCTCCTCCATGGACTGTATATAAGCCCATACACTCGGGTCGCTTTGGGCTAGCACGTTTCTTCCATCATTCGTGGGCTGAGGTCCGCTAGGTGTCCGCCCATGACTGAAGCCAGCGGAACCCGGGCCAGAAAACCCACTCGGGTGAGATAGGCCTGGTAATTTGGTCTGTGCGTGGTTGCTGTGTGGTGACTGAAGACCTGACTGTCGTCGGTTCAACTGCTGCTGCTGAAGCTGCTGCGACAGGCCAGGAGAGCGCTGACGGTTCGTGTTGGATGCATCGTGGCCTGAAATGCCAGGGCTCAGCGGCTTGGGGCTTTCGGTCATGCCAGTCTGGGAATACATGCCTGTGCTTGCGCCAACCACCGCGGCGGAAGAAACGCTTGTGTTGGGAGTATGGCTGCTAGCCATGCTGTTCGGTAAACTTGATGACCCAGTACTATTGACCTGTGCCTGGTCGACATTGGGAGGATACAGGCCGCTACCGGTCGGTCGTGGGATTGCTGGCGGATACGTTCTTGAGTGAGCTCCATATACATCGCTGCCAGCGGGCTGGGCGTTCATCGAAGGCATACTTTGTCGCCTCAACTCTTCCTCTTCGCCGTTATCATAACCAAGCCCAGACATGGCTGAGTCATCGCCTTCCCCGAGCGTGTTGCCTTCCATATCTTCACCGTCGACAAAGCTTCCCATGCTCGAACGGCGGCCTGCGCAGCCGCCAGCTCCCTTGGCATGCCGGGCTAACGCGTCACCTCTCGCGAATTTGCGGTCGCACTTAGGGCAAATATGTGGCTTCTCGCCCGTATGCAACTTGCCGTGCCTCTTCAGGTCATGCAAACGACGGAACCGTAAGGGACACTCTGTGCAAACGTAGGGTTTCTCCTGGCTATGGGTAAGAAGGTGGCTCTTAAGATTGTGGTGTCGAGTGAACTCTGTATTGCAGTATGGGCACTTGTGTTTCTTGGAACCTGACGTAGGGGATGTTTGACCCTGGGAGGGCATAGGGAAGCTCATGCCACGCGGCGAATGCTCCGTCATGCTTCCGCTTGCTTGCAAAGATCCTGGGTACGAGAGAGAGCTTGGCTGGTTCCTTTCCTCTTGACCGACGACGTGATGTGACATGTCGCCATCTGACTTGTCGACGTCCATCGGTGTTGGACTGGCTGTCACGGGGGCACCGGCGATACTATGGGTGCTCTGTGGGCTTGTCTCGATTCTTTCGTCGGCGCGATCACCAGCATCTTGTGGAATTGTTATTGAGTTTACTGGCTTCGGCAGGGGCTCCATTGTCGCCGTGGGCGCAGGATGGGGAGCATCAGATGGTTTGCTCATTGCGTGAACGCCGCCTGCCAGAAGGGACGCGAGGACTTTGTGACTCGGATTGTCGCTCGAGGCTGGGGGCGTAGAGTCGCTTTCGACCTCCCGACGGCGTCGCTCGTCTTCTAACGCTGCAGCGCCTGTGAGCGGCGGCGGTGATGGCCCGCTTGCCAAAGCCAGGCGGGCTGATTTTGTCGGCGAACCAAGGAAGCTGAGCGGCTGCGCTGCCAACGATTGTGGAGAAGGAGGCGTCGCTTCACGCTGCCGCTTCAGCAACCTCGCCGGCTCCTCTGACGGGTTTGCGCCACCAGTCGGTGGTGGTGAGGACAGGGTCGCGCTGCTAGGTAGCGGGGCTTCGGTCGCGACGTTGCCTGCGTCGGATGCCATGAACGTCGAGGGTATCTGTGACCAGATAAAGGCTGATGCGCGTTCGCGAAGCTCTGGTTTATTTTTTTTTCTTTGGTTGTTGGAAATAGGTCAACGACGCATGTCGAGGCGTCAGTTTTTGGAGGTGTGGCTGAAGACCGTGGCGAGAGCTGGTTTACAAAAGTGTTTCCGGTGCGGCTTGACTAATTCGTGCAGAGGTTGGCTCGGAAAAACAAGAGACATTCAAAGTTGATGTGGCAGCCGTGATTACCTTTTTTCTGTTTACTCTGGTGGCTTCGTTCTTGCTGCGCATTTGCAGTATAAACCAGCGATGACAAGAAATGGTGGAAGAAGAATGAATCCAGGAGCACCAAATGAAAGCTGTGGATGATGAGGAGGAGGGAAGACTGAACTGAACTGAACTGAATGTTGTTGACAGGCAGCCGGGGCTGGGTGCTGCTGGGCTGGGGTGGCCACTGCCACAGAGCCGGTACGTACGCGTGCCGTACCCCAGCCTGTACCGGACGGGAGGCGCAGACTTTCTAAGGTACCTCACTTCACCACAGGCAGATGGGGCGTCAAACGGTGGGCGCGGGCTTGCCCAAGGCCCACAATCAGAGGGGGTCCATGAGCCACTGACAAGTCTACCGGGTCCCGGCTGAGCGCTTCTTACAGGCTGACCCAGCTAGGATTGGGTGGCATGGCATCATGGTCCGGGCTATCTCGATACGCCAGAGGTACCTACCTACGTACACGTACAGTTACGAGAGACAACACGCAGGCAATCCGCGTCACAATTAGGGCAGACGTCAGAGTGAGACGAACTGGCGATCTAGCTAAGTCGTCAGCACCATTGAGAAATCAATCAGAAGCATATATTCATGCCCGTTGGTTCGGTTCGCATTGTTCTGCAAAAGGAGCGAGCGGAGCGCGAAAGTGCCAACAACAAAGGTACAAGAAGGGCAAGTATCGCGTCCGCAGAGCCGAGCAGAGCAAGGGCGCCCCAGCCACGCTCACCTCACGACTCCACTTTGAGGCGGCTTGAACTTGTTGTGCCACACCTTCCTATGGCTAGCACCACCCAAGCCCACCACCCACACCACAGGCGATCGTCGTCCAGGACAGAATTTTGTGAAGGAGGGAGGAGGCTGGTGGTCACAGAGAGAAACACCGCCACCGCACAGAGTTTTCAGAACGGTGTAGGTAAGTGAAATGGATCGGATGAATATGGGATCAGAGACTGCGAATATATTACGGTTGGACGTAGACGATTTCGAGGTGTGTTGGCGGACTGATTGCTCCTTCTTCGCGTTGACAGCTTGACAATGACATGACGCCACGCCGCCTCAGGTGCGATGACACAGAGTATTGTCGATTCTCGGTACCGCGGTGGCATGCGCACAGCCTCAGGCCAAGCGCCCCAAAGTCCCAAGGCTGCCAGTGCCAAAGTCAGAGTCGTGAGGTGTGGCGTATCCACTAGCGCAACAGCCCAAACTCAGAGGCTTGATCAAAACCGGGAAATCCTGTCGAGGAGCCAGTGATCCTAATGCAAACGGCAAGAAAACGAGCCCATCACTCAGAGGGACCATGTCACTGCTCCATCCCACATGCTTGAGGTTCCAAGTACGACTGCCCTTAAACTTGGAAGTGGGCTCACTTTGATCAACCGTCAGATCTCGTCGTGTTGCCTCCGTGCGACCCTCGTCATGCTATAGAATCAGGGTACTCGTGTGCTAGGTTGCTTGGTTATACACATTGCAACTTTACCGAGTCATTCAAGGAATTTACTAATATTCTGGGAAATAATTCCATGTCTTTTTTCTTTCCCTTAATATTTGACTAGACTAGTATCCGTCCCATTGACGGCATGGTCCATAATCCTGTATGTGGCTTATGTCTTCAACACGATCCGGGAGCGTGGTGTTACGCTCTGACTTCTTTTGTGGGTTGGGCTCGATCTTGATTTGAAACTTATCAGAGCCAAGAGTGGGAAGTGGCATAAGGACACTCATCGTCAGCACATGGCGAGTACGAGAATCTTCGTCGTTAGGTACTCGCGTTCGAGGTAGACGTTTGGCATCCCCACCCTTTCTCTCACGCACTGGCGCTTTCGAGTCGCCTACGGCGCCAGTGGCGGTGCTGCAGCGCGAACGCGGATCTTTAGCGTAGGTGTTTCTCCCCCGATCGCCCGTTGTTGGACAGTCCACGCTTCGTTCCCGAGCTAGAATGTCCCAGTTAGGCAGAGTCTGACTTTGTGGGGGGCATGAGCTTGCAGCCCGCCTCGGGAGCTGGTCCATCCGAGAAGATCGAATGGAGCTCGTCAACGTATGCTTTGAAAACCACAGTAAACTGCAGCGCCACAATGACGGCTAGAGCATTCAGGCCGCGTGCCGGTGGCTCTAGGGCGCCACCCCGGAGCCGTGGCTATCTACCTGTCGGTACATACATTTACTATTTGAACTAGTAATAGTGATGATAAAATCGCCGAGCGTAGTAGAACCAAAGGTGATGAGCGAGTGACGAAGATCAATACAGTGAATAAAGCCTCTGGGAACTAGACTAGGTCGCGATCCATGTATGGTAACGCACCCCTCGGGTCTTTGACAGGACCGCTTGAAGAAGGGAACGGCTGTCACGGAACTAAAACAAGCAAGTGTCCTAGGAACCAAAGCCGGTGCTGCTGGCCAGATCAATTAGTTGGCTCGACTAGCATGGGGATTGAGTATGTTGAATAGGCATCAACGCGCAACACCAGGAACGTCACCGACTTAACATCCATCATCGTTGCCAGCTCATGATCCTGAATACACTACTCATGTGTCGATTACTTCCTATGCTTGGATAGGGAATGATGATTCACAGTACTACCGAGCACCGCTGATGTTGAAGGCTTTGGGATACTCAGACAGTCTGCGACGCCATGCTCTGGGCCGATTATCTACCCTAACCCTGTCGTCGCCTTGCCCATGCGCTGACTTTCTACAGCTATTAAGGTACAGGGTAGTAGGGTACCTGCAGGGCGTGAAGTATAGGTCGGCTGACTAAATTCAGATCTTAATTGCCTCAAGGCTGAACATTGGAAAGAGCATTGGAGAGAAAACGTTTCTCGCTCTCAGACCTGACGGGCACTACACTACTTACCCCAAGTTTGCGGTCGTGGCCTAAACCTCCTTGACCTTGTACAAGTAGCGCTGACACCGGTTTGATCCGGATCGTCATCAACGGTGCAGGTTTGAAGGGGCCCTTGACACAAACACGATTCAGTGCACGATCTTGGCGACAAGGCTGCAACCCACATGACTAGTCTGGTAGTACAGCCAACTACAGTTCGTCGCTTTGAGTACTGGAGAGAATGCAGATTGAGGTTGGCCCTACCTAGGTACGCAATTGCCTCGTGATGAAACCACAGTGTTTTAATGCTGCTTGCGCTTAACAGGCAAAGTTAGTAGGAAAAGCTGCTGAAGCCTCGAGAAGACCTTGATGAATATCCCTGAACCTGCCTCAGCCACTCACATATCCAGTAATCTTCGCCTAGTCTACCGGGTTAACGAGGAGCACCTTGAGTCCTATGCTGATCCGACCGTAGCCTCGTAGCAAAGGTAACGGCAGCTGATGCGGCTCTTTATACTCGGTAACGTGCCAGATCGACAATGGGTCGGCGCAAATGCTGCGGCCGCGCGATGGACCTGACTGAGTAGCATGTAGGAGCCACCATTGTCAGGTGTGGCGCTGGATGATGGGAAATGAGACCCCAGAAAGCAGCGCAATCTACCTCAACATGGTTCTCCTGCAGCTACACGAGCTGGAAGCGATTGTTCTCGTTGATAGCCCCATTGGTATATGTTGTTGAGTTAACGCCATCAACCGTCAGTACCCATAAAGTTGTGCGATCATCTTCGGGTAAATAGCGTACAACTACAACACCAATGTACTCAACGGGTCGACCAACGACCAAGCAGTCCACCTGGCGCCTGCGAGACGTTAGTCGCGGAGTACTTTGACTTAAGACAAGTGATCCCCGCCAGAGCTAGGTACGGTGAGCCAGCGGACAAGATAGGGCGATCGACATTTGCGTCGCGCTAGGTAATAAAACCAGATGAAGCAATTACCCGAAAGCCCATGTTCTGTCTCATGCCCAAGAGCTTCAAGCAAAAGGCAACTAGGCACGACAGGTTCGGCACATGAACACGGGCTTTCTACAACATGCACTCCCCCCCCTTACAGCGTCCTCCCATTGTGATATGTGAGTCGGCATGGAGATTACGCGCCATCACCCCTGGGCTGTAGAGACACGAGAAAGGGTTTGGGCAGTTGATGTTATGAATAATACCTTAGGTAACCCGCCGGGCGTTGAAATTGGGCCCCATTTGATCTTGAATTCCTGAGGCGGGGCGGGTGATTGTGCCCAAAGAAGTCAAGCGCCAGGAACCAGCACCAGCGACGTGCCTGGGTCCGTTTTATGGATTTTCCACTGACACTGGCAGTTGTGCATCGCCCCCTTGGGTGCACGGAGTACCTACCAACCTAGGTCGCGTACCCATTAGACGCAATTCCCTCAGGGGAGATGCCTGCTTAGCAAAAGTGCGAGCTGTTTATCCTGCTGTTGATAATAATACAAGGTACTCAATACTCCAAGTTATGCGTACATATACATGGCATTGCCCAGGACAGAGTAGACCTCGTCCTGAGCAGGCAAACCCTCAGCAAGCAAATTGCCCGCCGATTGGGATGATCATTGGTTACTACTTGTACTTGTACAGTAGATAGAAAGACTATTAGTACGAAGAAGTAATCTCGACAATTGGTCAAATCAATCCCATCACAGTCGCCACATTCTCCTGTCAAGTGGATTACCAGCGCACAATGTCGCGGTAAGATTCGCCGTCCCTCTTCTCCCAATGTGCTGGCGCCTACGGGCTAATTGCATTGTGCAGAAACAGCGAAAGAGATGCTCTACGTCGTATTATTGTGCAAGACAGACTCTGTCTCCGGCTGGCGGACCCCCCTAAATCGCATGTCATTTAACAGTATCCGGTGTTATTTTGGGAAGGACTGGCGCCGGGCTCGCGCTGGCACATACTGCAACTACTAGACTAGTACGAGCAATAATTACCGTATAGTGGCCGCATCCCTGTCACTGGCTCAGGTGAGGTTTCTTGAGCGGCGTCCAGATGAGGGTAGCTTGCCATCGCCTCCTATCCACTCATGCACACCTAATTTCCCAGATGCTGCGAGTCTAGCCCAAAACTGCCCATACTCCACTCTCATCGCGGTCCCCAGGGAACAAGGGCAATCAGGCTGGCAGGGCCACCGAACGCTTCTGAAAGTAGATAGCCGATGGTATTATGCTCCCACCCTTGGACCGGTACCGTAAACAGCCAAGCGCTGCCCAGTGCGCCCCCAGTGGTTGGACGACTTGGTGGCCTGAGAGGAGCCTCGCGCCCATGTCTGCCGTCCATCACGGCCTGGACTGGCCCCCGATGGAGGTCCCGCCAAGGGGGCGGTGGCCTCTCTCCTAACGCCATTGATCTTGGGCAATCTCCCCCATCCTCCTCTTCTCTTTCTCTTCCCTCTAGTCAGGCGTTCGTTAATCGTTATCGCGTTGCTTCACCTCCAACTGAGAGTTTTTTGCTCTCTACCACGCTCTTTTAATCGGGTCTTTTACGCCCTCACATTCGCTAATAATCGTCACGTCGTTCTTCACGAACCCTGCGACCTAACCCCTCCATTATATATATAATCAGCACCTGGTGAGTACAATTGCAGCGACAGATGATGGTTGCGATCAGGGTTGTGATTGTGGGGAGGAATAGGCGACAAAGTTCCTCCAAGGAGGATGGCAAAGACGCGGAAGAGAGCTTCGACCCAGCGCTCTGGAATGACGGTTGTGGTGCAGATCAAGAGCTTGAAGCTGACTGTGTGACTTGCCGATCATAGCTTCCAACCCCTAATTCGCAAATATGAGATACGCCATCAAGTACGCCCTCGCGGCGACTTTCGTCGCGAGCGCTGCCGCCGCCGGCCACGGCCACGGCCACCAGCACCTTCATGCCCGCCAAAACGGCTCGCCCGTCGAGAAGCGTGAGGCAGACGCCGAGGGCGACGTGGTGATTGAGTACGTCGCCGCAGCCACCGAGACCGTCTACAAGCTTGGCGGCGAGGTCGTCGATGCTCAGAAGGCCGCCGAGGGTCTCGACCTGGGAGACTACGTTGTCATCGGTGAGACGAAGCCGACCGTCAAGCCTCCCCCTCCTCCCCCTAAGCCCGAGCCCACGACCTCGTCCAAGGCAAACCTCGGCGCCCAGTTCATCGAGAAGCCTGAGCCGACCGTCAAGCCCAAGCCTGCCCCCAAGCCTAAGGCCAAGCCTGAGCCCGTGAAGCCCAAGGAACCCAAGGAGCCTTCCAACAGCGGAGGTCTTGCTGGTGTTGACGTTCCTTTCCCCAGCGGCAAGGTTAAGTGCTCCGAGTTCCCCTCCAAGTACGGCGCCGTTGCTCTTGACTGGCTCGACGTTGGTGGCTGGTCTGGTCTTCAGAAGGTTCCCGGCTTCTCTGCGTCGTCCCTCAGCATCTCCACCATCGTCGATGGCATTGCGGGCGAGGTCTGCACCAAGGGAACCATGTGTTCGTACGCTTGCCCTCCAGGATACCAAAAGACTCAGTGGCCTAAGGCCCAGGGTTCGACCAAGCAGTCCGTCGGTGGTCTGTACTGCAACAATGAGGGTTACCTTGAGCTCACTCGCAAGGAGCACAAGACGCTCTGCGAGCAAGGTGTCGGCGGCGTGTCCATCAAGAACGATCTCAATGAGGTCGTGGCTACCTGCCGTACCGACTACCCCGGAAACGAGAAGATGTCTATCCCCGCCACCGCCAGCGCCGGCGAGAGTGTTGCTCTGTGCAACCCTGATCAGGAGAACTACTACATCTGGGATAACCTGCCCACCTCTGCGCAGTACTACATCAACCCCAAGGGCGTTTCCCAGGAGAAGGGCTGCGATTGGAGCTCCGCCGACGGTCCCGGTATTGGCAACTGGGCCCCCATGGTTGCCGGAGTGGGCAAGGCCGCTGATGGCATCACCTACCTCTCCATCTTCCAGAACCGCCCGACGACCGAGAAGAAGTTGGACTTCAACATTGAGATCACTGGCGATGTTAACAGCAAGTGTGCTTACGTCAACGGCAAGTGGACTGGCGGCGGCGACGGCTGCACGGTAAGTTGCAAATCACCATGTCCTAGTATGCCTTTGGAGCCCGATACTGACGCTTTCTTTTCTTCTCATAGACCGGCCTGAAGCCAGGTGGCAAGGCTGTCTTCCGCTACTTCTAAGTGGGACGGTCACTCCCTGTTGCTGATGCATTTTGAATACGATCGGGTTTCGAATCTTCTTGTGGATATTGTTCTCGGCAACGCACCAGCTTCAGCGAGGGAGACGGGGAGGAGGACTGCAAATCGAGTTTTGGCCCCGGCGAAACGACCTGGAGCGTGGCGCGTTGGACGAAACGGTTGGCTATTGTCGTTAGCTTGGCGGAGGAGTGATGGACACAATCCTCATCTGCAATCCACGGCTATTCTCTTTCTCTCTTGGATAGGCGCTGCCCTTCCCTTCCCTTCCCTTGCTGTGCTTGTGTGTTTGCCATTCTGCTGTACTTTGCCAGACAATACATACTAGGTAGTAGCTACCTCAGGAGGAGTACTGTCCTTCTGATGGGCCACGAGCAGTGGCGTTCAAGGGATTGTTAGTTTGTGTGAAATATTATAATGTTTTGGAGAGATTAATGAGCGCCCAAGGACGAACAGGAAGAAAGAGGGAGAGTAAAGTTACGTGAATGATATAAGTCCTGTCGGCATCTACCGTACTAGGTACTCAAGCCAAAGTGAAGGGAAAACCACGGTCGAAGTCAGAGTCAAAATCAGAGTCGGAGTCAGTGACCCGGGCCATTCGCCAATGAGATGCACTAATTCGACCCAACCTGAACCTACTAGTGGTAGTTGTAGCAGCGGCAAGTAGCCTGAGGCTTGCAGCCGCCGCATCTTCAGCAAGAGCAGGTGGCGCGTGGGGCTTTCATGGCTTAAATCAACATCGTCATCACCTCTTTCCCATCCGAAGCTTCGGTTGAACCTGCCAGCAGGATGTATATGTCATCAGAAGCCTTGTGACCAGTCGAAAGCCTCATTCTTAATCTAGTCTCTACCTACTATATAGGACGTTGCTGGCCTTGGTTCATGATCTTCATCCTCAAACATCAGACGACAACAGACAGACAGCATTAGCTACGTTTATAGACTAGGTAGGTACCTTAGGTAGTAACGGATTGCCATACCAGAGCAAGGCAGAAGAAAGGCTCGACCTGCCGGAGAGACGTCCGGCTTCCGGCTCCACACAGCACGACCGACCACCGACAAAAGCCCGCCCCCCTTCTCTCTCTCCCACCCCAGCGCCAGCCACCGCTCTAGGACGCTTGCTGTTTACGGCGCCCTAACACCCAGATTTGATCGAGATCATCCAATAACTCGAGCAACGCCATTTTTTGGTGCATGCGGAGGTGCAGGGATAAACTCTTTCTTACCACATTACATCACGAGAGTGTCTTTTCTTTACAACTTTTTCTGCCACGGCATAAGCGGGTCCCACCCCAACACATGAACGAACTGCTTCTGCTGTGCGAAGATCTCGTCACGATCAAGAGAAAACCAGACTCTTTGAATGTTGTTCCTAGTCAATGCATGGGATTCCTCTGAAATCCGAGTCTAGTACGTGTGTGAGGGCAACCCCCCGTCACCATAGAGCTCCGGCGTCATGTCTCTCCATCGAATTGCGAGCATCGAAACTCTCACGGACCATCACGTTCGCAGAGGCAGCGATGCAGGTCATCGCCCACGCCGCCTGAGCTTCAATCCGTTGCCTCAGGAGTGGGATCCACCTCAGCCTACTACGCCTCACAAGACAGCCGACAACACAGATTTCTATCAGACTACAGGGACCTTGGCTCCGAACCCAACCCGCCATCATAACGAGGCTGTGAGCGCCTTCGAGGTCCCGTCGTGGAAGCGACTGGGTACGAACATGGAGTTTCTGCTTTCGTTGCCAGACCGTAACAAGTGAGAGTCGCTAACAAATATCACTAGTCCAAATCTCCATTGCTGTTCTCTACTGTCTCTTTGCTGCCGGGATAGTCTTTGGATATGCCGCCATCAAGCCGGTCTTGATCAGTGAGGGCGCTTACGAGGAGAGATGCTCCGGCAAGGCCGACAGCGACACCTGTGTCGAGATAAACCTGAACCTCATGTTCACCGTTGCCGCCGTTGGCACCAACGTAGCTGCACTACCCATTGGCGCTATCCTAGACCACTACGGGCCGCGGGTCTGCGGCATCATCGGTAGCGGTTTTCTTCTAGCTGGCGCATTGCCGCTTGCCTATGCCCAGGCTCTGCCTTTCGACGGCCTGCTGCCAGGATATCTCTTTCTTGCTTTAGGTGGGCCCTTCACCTTCATCTCATCGTTCCAGCTCTCGAATGCGTTCCCACAGCACTCGGGTCTTATCCTGGCGCTGTTAACGGGAGCGTTTGATTCCTCTAGTGCCATCTTCCTTCTGTACCGTCTGATATACGACGCTACTGATGGAGCTTTCGGTCAACGTCGCTTCTTTCTGGTTTATCTCGCTGTTCCTGTTTTCGTATTCATCGTTCAGCTCACCATCATGCCTGCCAAGTCCTACAAGACCGTTGGCGAGCTGGTTGATCAAGCAGACGAGGCCAACGCTGCCAATGAAGCCATGGGCCCTCCAACACCTTTCGAAGATCAAATAGACGAGCACACAGCATTGCTGCGTGACGAGCGCCGCGAGCGCCGTCGAGAACAGCGCCATGAGCGTGAGGCAGTAGTTGATGAGATCGAGTCCCTCCTTGGCTCCACCACGGCAGAAGATCTGGTCGAGGCAGAGCAGCGTGTCAATGACACCTCAGGCGTGTGGGGTGTGATGCATGACAAGACTGTCATGGAGCAGATCACGTCTCCTTGGTTCATTCTTATCTGTATTTTCACTGTCATACAGATGACTCGGATCAACTACTTTGTTGCCACGATCCGGCCGCAATACCGATCTCTTTTTGGTGACGCAGACAAGGCGGTCGAAATTAACAAATTCTTCGATGTCGCGCTTCCTGTTGGTGGAATCTTCGCCATCCCCTTCATCGGCTTGATTCTTGACCGCACGAGAACTATCGTAGTTCTATTGGTACTTGTCAGCGTGGCTACACTCATTGGTGTCTTGGGCGTGCTGCCTTTCACGTGGGCAGCTTACGCCAACATCATCCTGTTTGTGCTATATCGTCCGTTCTATTACACAGCTGTCTCCGACTATAGCGCCAAGGTCTTTGGATTCCGCACTTTTGGCACCGTCTATGGTCTTATCATTTGCCTATCGGGTCTGCTCAATTTATCCCAGCCGGCTCTCGACGTGCTGTTTCATAAAACCTTCCATGGTAACCCCGTACCTGTTAATCTGCTCCTCCTCACGCTAGGGTTGGCTATCGGCGTGGCTCTCATCGCCTTTGTCGCCGTGCAGCAGCGAAAGATGAGGTAACGCACCATGCGAAGCTGACGAGACGTTAGATTGGGGGGCCAATCTATTTGTTCAGATCCAGAGTACGTCTCCTGTCCGCGTTGGCTCACCTCACCCAGTTTTTCAGAGCCTGGTTTCCTCGTCTAACGGCAGTTGCGGTTGCTGCATCAAGTCCGGTGTTCCAGGGTTGCTCCCATGAGTCGGGATTTTTCATTCGCAATGTCTTTGCCTGTCATCTTCACCAACATTTGTCATTTCCCGGAGATAATCTAAATAATGAATACTTCAGCATTGGCCTTGTACTCTGTGAGTTATGTACACAGTCTCGTTCCCACTGGCGAGATCTTGAGGAAGCAAGTTCGAATCTTGTATCACGAAAGCATCGGCTGCTCAAAAATGGAACCATCGCAAAGTTGCGTCCAACCATCTAGTTGCGCAGATGCAAACTTCAAAACCTTGCTGAAGCCCCCGTCCCCGTGCTCCTCCTCGGGCTCGTCGCAGTAAAACTTTTCGTCTTCCTCGCTCAAAGAGCCCGTTTCCTCAACGGAGGGCGGATATTCAATCTGGAACACGGGCTTGCCAGCATCAATGTAGGTCTGGAAATCCTCGCAGAAGCTCCAAGTACGACACGACTCGAGGACGGCAAAATCGAGATCAGAGACTACGAGCTCAACAATTTCCGGCGCATTCTTCTGCCCAACGAGCAGCTGATCTACCGCCGTCGTCTTCAAGGAGTGCGCATATTCGGCGAGAGTGGAGAGGTAGTCGGCATAGTCGCTTGGCTTCAAGTTGAATCCAGTTGGATCGCCGTCGTCGTCGCCGCTATCCCCGGCCCAGGCGTCGACATTGTCCGGGTCGACGGCGTCGCAGCCTGCTTCCACGGCGCTGTCGAGGCGCTTCTTCATAATGTCCAGGACACGAGAGTCGCGGATGTCGACGTAAAACTCCCCGTCCTCCTCGCCAACGTACGGATAGTCCAAGGATTTGCCAATGACATCTTCGGGGAAGTCATCCTTGTCATCGTCCCAATTCTGCACGGCACCGCCGTTGAAGTAACAAATGACTTTCTTACCAGCATCCTAGGAAAGCAGCCAGGTCAGTTCCCAGATTCCATACAGGCAGGTAGCCCAGAGCCTTTGGTTAAGAGTGGCACATGTGGACGAGGGACATACATGAAGGCGAGGGACCATCTGAGGGTATTCCTGGGCATGGGCCAGGTCGATGTCAAAGATTTTAGCATTTTCGGGAATAAAATCATCTGCGCTATCGTGCTTGATGGGCTGATGAATGCAAATCTGCCAATCAACGCCGGGCTCGAAGCCTGAACTATTGGACGCTGCCAGAGCGTTTGCAGCAGCGGCAGCCGCCGTTGCTGTGAGGAAGAGCTTTGTGGATGTCATATTGCTCAATGGCAGATTGTTTTCCCCGCAGAGACAAGCAGGCAAAGAACGACAGTTGAGGTAGCAAAGTGGCTTAGTTGGGAGAAGATGGTCACAATTTTGTAAGTGGTTGAAGAACGAGAAGCAGCGATAGCTTCTAATAAGTACTGTTACATCCCTGGAACATCGAGACGAGCCCGCAATTCTACCTGGGTCATAATGTTCAACACGGTCCCGAACTTGTCTCCCGGTCGGTAACGACTCAAATCATTCAGCCCGTTTACAAGAAGTGAGGAGGAATGATAGTACGGAGCCGTCAGGTATTCGAGACACTAAAGCGAACCACCATGGGGTCGACGGGGGTCCCTAGGAGAGAGTATTCCTTAATACTACAAAGTAGACTAGAAGCTAGCCACAGACGGTAAGTTTGGAGACCACCCCGGACGTTGGGCTTGTCGGGGTTAAGCAATATTTCGTCTTATCCAGACAAGGTGGAAACCCGTGCGATGGCCTCATTGGTAATAATGTCGTCGATTTTTATTTGTCTCGCAGGGCTTTCTAGACTGTCGCACGAGAATCAGGGGCTTTTTTCCTAGCGCGTTTTTCTCGTCTGATGCGTTCGAGGACGAGGCCACCGGATCAAAATGTTTGTTTCTACGTTGACAATGCCGGATTGCCGGCCCACGAGTTGTGGAAACATGTTTCACGTTGGCAGCGTGGATCGGGCCCCTGATCAGCCACAAAGAGTCTACTCTGAGCCCACGACCTTGGTACCAGTTTTAACTCTCCACGCCACCGAGTATCACTTTTCTGTTTGACAGTTTCACCATCCCATATTCCCTGCGAAGCCTCGAGTCATCAACCTAAAACGTATTTCGATTGATAATAGAATGGGTATCCTGCGTTCTTTAAACCAAATTGGGCGGTACTGCCAACGTGCGACGCAGTGTGCACCCTGAAGCTTTGCATCCGTTGATCAACACCATCTTTTCTCTATGATGCGTATTCCATTGCGTTCCCTATAGCCGCCTCACGCGACCGTCGAATTTCGTCCCGTTTCTCTTCATTCTGTTCCTTCAGCCTCTCCTCCACCTCGTCTCTGATCCCAGCCAAGTCGGGTGGGATCGTCTGGAACTGAACACTCGGCGCGGCTTCCACAAAGCGAAGCTGTTCTGTTACATGCTGAATGATGTCTTGCAAACGCTTCGGGGGATTACGATTCTGTCGCGGCTCCCCCAGAATTTGTTCCAAGGTAGGGAAGAGGGTCTCGTGGCGGAAGTGGTCTCTCCATGGGGCGTGCTGTGGTAGGATGGGGTTCAAGATATCCTGGGCCCCTATAGCTATACTCGTTTCGTATGTCCAGGCTCGCGCGACGTTTCTTGGTGTGTAGCCCCCCCCGCCAAATAGGATCAGGGGGAGTTTCATCTTCTTGCAGAATTCAACGCAGGCTCCATGCCCCTGAACCTGGAGGTTGAATCTGCCCAGCCTATCTCCCGCCAGGGAGTCCGCACCACACTGAAGCGCGATGGCCCCGGGCCGGAACTTTTCAACAATTTTCCCAATCACGTTGTCGAACAGCATGCCATACTGCTCGTCTGTGATTCCATCATTGAGTGGGACGTTGACAGCATGATGGGCCCCCGGATTGTGTTCACTCTTAGGGCCGTTATCGTCAAGCGCTCCTGTGCCGGGGAAGAAGTTGTTCGGGTCGTACTTGTGGAAAGAGACAGTCATGACACGATCAGTAGAGAAAAAAGCCTCTTCCACACCGTCACCGTGGTGAACGTCAATATCGATATAAAGAACACGCGGGTAGTGACGGAGTAGTTGCAAAATAGCCACAACGATGTCGTTGATGTAGCAGAATCCGGAGGCCTCGGCTTTCTTCGCGTGGTGGAGGCCACCACCCCAGGCAATCGCGATATCGGATTGTTTTGTGCAGAGCTTTCGCGCCGCATCGAGAGCACCACCGGCGGACAGTGAGCAGTAGTCGTACAAGCCCTCAAATAGAGGGCAATCTGACCCTCCTAAATTGAACTTGAGGTCCGGATTTGAGTTTTCCAAGTCTCGCGGCACCGGCTCCGGGAGCACAGTGCCGAGGAAATCCAGATAGTCCGTGGAATGAAATGATGCGAGCTCTTCGTAGGTTGCGGCACGCGAAATGTAGTTGTCCATGGCAAAGGACATGCCATACGAATAGATTAGGCTCTTCGATAAGGTTAGTCGCCAGGGCTTCATGGGATGTGTCATGCCAAAGTGGTGCTTTTCCATCTCGGGGTTGCAGTGGAAGGAGACATTGTAGCCTTTCGGACGTGAGATTCCAGACTGTTCGGCATATTTCATGCATTTGCCGTAGAATTTGGCGTTGTCCATCTCATCAGCTAACCCTAAAGGAGCGTTGTACTCCTCCACGATGCCATCGCGGTCGACATCCTGCTTGTGCGGCAGATAGTTTGGCTTTGGTGTGCGGTACCGATAAGAGTTTATATCCATGGCGAGCAGAGCTCGCGCTCGAGCTGGCGGCTTGTGCTTGGTGAACCTGGCGTCGAGGGACGGGCCGTCAAATTTACTCTGCTGAGTCTTCCGAGATGCGCTCGCTGATACTGAGACGCTCAGATACCAAGAGCAGTGTGTGGTAGAATGAAATACGACGACAGAAATAGAACCTGGGGGGAAAATGATGCTTTTAGTTGTGAGGAATTCGTGAGTGTCGGGACTAACTATGAGCTGGGACCGGTGTTGAAGTTGAAGATGAGAATGAAGATGAAGATGAAGATGAGGAATATGCCCGAAGCGGCGCGCCATGCAGGTCCGAGTCTCCAGACCCATATGGGGGCACGGTATCAAGATAGGCTAGCCTGTCTGGGGACTAGCGCGGGGCGAATCTGATGACTGATCCGGGCCTTGTCGATAGACAGAAAAGTGTACTTCAATTTTGCGACCAGTTGGCAGGCAGTATCTGAAATGAGGCTCGTACAGCCGCAGAAGTGCAGCCAGCGTCAAGCCTGTCACCACAGCCCGAAACTTTGGCCTTTAGACTCCCAGCCCGGCGACGATATGTGAACAGTACAGAATTTTGGTTGATTCTTTCGAACAAGGTCTTGTTTCGTATCCCAACTGACCTCATTCGAGTTGTCACTTCCGAAGATTCGATAGCGACAATAGTTCCGCCCACGTAAAACGACGGTCGGCGATAACGGCAAGCACAGGAAACACCACCAGCACCAGCACCAACACCCAGCTGCTATCGGTACACATATCCTATACGACCAGTCCAGCCTGCGTGGGAATTTTTCTATTTTTCCTAAAAGGAGAATCTTGTGGAAGCTTCGGGAATTTGAGGTGAGCTGCGCCATTCATCGAGTCGCCCTCTGCCTGCTTGCAACTCCTGTGCATTGTTCTTGACCTTGCTACGATGCACACTTGAGTCACTTGCCTTTAGCAACAGCATCGGCATCGGCATCAGCAACTTCTAGCATGCGTATGCAACATCGATGACATCGATAGTGGTAGTTCGTGCGCAACGGGGCTCAACAAGACCTCTGTACTCGAGCACCGCGGGTACGGGCATTGAACTACCAACGTGAACCCGGTGCAGTGGCATAGAGTGGGGATCGATCCACCACTGTTTCTCGTCCGAGTTGATTTACTGTTTATCACCCTCTCACCTCATCCACGTTACGACGCGTCCAAGCGCTGCCGCTGCTTTCCTCACGCCTTGACGACGTTCTGTATACACGCTTTGCTTTACTTTGCTTGACTTCTGCCCGAAAATTTCTTCGCGGCGTCATAACGCTTGCTTCTGTTTTTCTTACCTTCGCTTTCTCCGGGCCTTTACATCTACCGTCAAGTTAACATCATGCCCAGAGACGATTTGTCCATCGACTTCGTCAGGAGAATGCCTCAGGCCGAGCCGCTGGATCCCGGCTTGATCCTGGACGACTGGATCAACCGGGTGCAGAATCTTCCTGAGGAGATCCGCTTCGTCCACGAAGAAATTACCGACAAAGATCGCCAATACCACGAATGTGTCCGCCTTATAGAGGATCGCGACGCGAAGATTCAGAAATGGATCAAGACGAACGGCAGCCACGAACCGAACCCTAAGGAGGACAACCTCCGTTCTCAGATCAGGGAAACCTTTGCGCGCGCCGACCAGATACAGAAGGACAAGATTGCCCTCACGCAGAAGCTCTCTCATATCATGGACAAGCATGTCCGGAATCTAGACATTCAGATCAAGCTGCTCTATGATCGCAGCGAGCCAGGCTTCAACAACCCTGACGAGATTCCCTCTTTAATACGACCCAGCGCTGCCAATACCACAACCCCAGCCGTTCGACCGACCAACGCGTCGAGCAGCATGAGCTCCGGAGGCCCAGCGGCAGCGGCAGCAGCAACAGCAAGTCCTGCGGTCGCCAGCTCCAATCCGACACTGGCACGACTTCCTAGCCATGCTCAAGTTCGAGGCGCCCAGAGCCAGCAGCAACTTCAGCAGCACGCAGCCTCGGCCCCAACGACGCCGGCTGCGAGCATGATTCTCAACCGTCAACAGCGGGAGAGCTCGGCCGGTCCTACCTCCAAGCGTGCAGGCCGAGCCAACTCAAATCTCGCCAACGCACCTACCACATCCTCCGGGCTAGCAAGGCACTCTTCGCTGGGTCCTGGGACTCCGAAGGGAGCGTCTGGCTCCGGTTCTGGTGCAGGCGGTGTGGCCCGAGCTGGCAGCGCCGGGCCCAAAGCTAGCTCTGTGAAATCAGGAGCTAGCAGTGCAGGCCGGCGTGGAACCCCTACTGCTAGTGGCCGTAAGAAGGCCCCCAACAAGTCTAATCTCTCTCGAGTCAAGAAGGCGTCGAGCAGGAACTCGCCTGCGTCCACAGCAGACAGTGATCTGTCAGACGCCGTTGGTGGTAGCGACAATGACGAGACTGAGCGCCGATCCAGGGGCACGCCAACTGCCGATGGGAAGGACGCGGATGGTGATGATGCGGTCCTAGATGCTGACGAGGACGATGAAGATGGGAGCGACGATAAGAAATACTGCCTCTGCCATAATGTGAGCTATGGGGACATGGTTGCTTGCGACAACGACGACTGTCCCTATGAATGGTTTCACTGGTCCTGTGTTGGCCTTAAGAGCGAGCCCAACGGGACTTGGTATTGTCCAGTGTGTTCTGAGAAATTCGGGCGGAAGACCAAGTGAGGCTTTCGAAGTATGCGTCATCACCAATACATCATAGAATTCACCAACAAAGAAACGGTTTTGAAAAGGGAAGGTCGGGAAGTGCGGACAGTACAGGCGTTATTAGGAAACAGCATTAGATACCCACAGTCACGGTCGACGTTGCCCATTTTTATCAAGCACATAACTTCAACAACGCAAGGACATTGACTGTTTCTTGAAGTGATGTTTGTGAATGCTGGCATGCTCCTTGGTCTTTTTTCATTTGTAGCTGTGGCAAGCTGTTATCCTGCCGAGCTCTTCTTTTCCAGAGAACAGCGTACGACACCTCGCCTCACTCCTTCTGTCTCTTCCCGCAAATGTGAGACGATAGCTCCTCTGTCCTGCGCTGCCACCACAAAGTCATCCAATGAGCCTCCGACGCCAAAGTACAATCGCTTAGCGCCCACCAAGGCGTTTGCTTCCTGGCCATCTGGCCGATTCTCGCGCTCCAGGATGGAGAAGACCGTTTCCGTGAAAGCCTGCAGCGCGAAGGGGGAGTAAATGGTCTCGGCCCCCAAGATGATCGTTTTCGGTGAGGGGGCGTCTGCTTTGGTGTCGGTTGTGCTATATGTCAGATCCACGAATTCTTGAGACCAAGCGCCGGAGAGGAAGGACAGCGTGATGTTTCTCTCCGCGAGGAATGCCTGAAAGGCTTCGAGAACTTCCGGTGTAAGCTCCAACTCATCCTCTCCGGCAAAGGCTGATTCTAGTGCCGGCGAGGTGGCTTGCTGTGCCAACGCCCAGGTGAGGATAAAGTTGGGCAGGGTCACGAGCTGCAGGACAGTAGGGTTGTAATCCGCAATGACGAGAGAAAATTGGCTTGCCAGAGTTTTCTCTTGTCTGATGGCCCATTGAAACATGGCCAGTGACGGGAGAGCCGTCCCGCAGCCGAGCTATTCGTCTTGTAAGCCCATGTACGCAAAGCCATATACGCAACTCTGATGACTATTTTCGAAGCTAGGTGGCATACCTCAATAATACGGAGTGGCCTTTCACCTTGGCCGCTCAAGTCCCCCATAGAAGCCAAGACCTTGACGAGATCCACGCTGCTCTCCCAGCTTTTGAACCCACCTTCATATACCCCCGTCTTCACGTCGTGCTCGCCAAGCCCTTCTAAGCCGCCTTTGCCGTCATCTTCGGCCATGAGCTGTATCCTCACATCCCACAGCTCTCGCCTAGGAATCTTGACAGAGCTCCCATCGTCCAAAGAAACATCAAGACAGCTAAAGGCGACCTTGGAGGGAAGCTGCGAGAGCAGTGAGGGCAGAGGATGATGTGTAGGCGGAAGTTGAGGCTTGCCGGGGACGGGGAATGCACTGGCAGCCGGTGTGCGATTTAAGGGCTTTTGCTCGATTTGAGGCGTTGATTTCTCGGCGCCTGTATCGTCTATATCATCCCCGGCGAAGCCAAATGAGAATGACATTATGGGTGTCCTGGTGCTGTTGTAACTTTTTGAGAGAATCTGGATCTATTCTGCTGCTAATAACCTTAATTAATACTACGAGCGCGTCAAGTAAATGCGGCGGTTGTCGACACTGTGCTTCTGTGGGGCCGAAAATTCGGCCAACTTGAGGACTAACCAGACTTAGTACCTAAGGTAGTGATTACCCTCTCAGTGCACCCGTCACCTACATAGAGCGTACAGGCCTACAGCCTACAGCCGAGGCGCCGGAGCTCATACTCTTCTTGCTTTCCGAACTCTCTCCTCTACCACTTATACCCAAAGTGGTTGCATGCTACACCCGGCAGTCTCTACGGAGTACTTATCGTTGCACCAGGCTCGATCATTCATTTCATTTGCTAGCTGGCACTCAGTGCTGTAATCCTGAGTCAACTGCCACCATGCGTCCGTCACTTCTGAGAATGGCCGCCCCTGTCGGCCAGCAAGGCTTCAGGCCCAGCCCCATGGCTCTTCTCCCTCCCATGCCGCTATACCGCCGTCTGCTGCGGGCACACAGAAAGCACCTCCCAAGCGAGATGCGGCTGCTAGGGGACGAGTACATCAAGGCTGAGTTCCGGGCCCACCGCGACGTGGACAACCCAGCTCATCTCGTAAATGCCCCCCCCCTCTCGGCGTTGTATATGCTAGATTGTGTCTAATGTACGATATACAACAGATAGGTTTCCTCACTGAGTGGCAGTTGTATGCGCAGAAAGTGGAAGGTGATGCCTGGAAAGGCGAGAAGATTGAGGAAGGCAAATTGCAGAAGCTGAGCGGTACGATCTCCCCTTTAAACATGGTTTTTTTTCCTGAATATACTGCTGGTGTATCCTTTCTTCTCTATATAACGTAAGGAATGCTGACCTTCTGCAGATGAGCAAGTTCACCAGCTATATGAATTAATGCAGGCTATCCAGAAACGTGGGGATAATGGAGATTCAGACCCATAGCGGGCCAAGACTGTGTCATTTAGCACGATGTTGTACGATGTGAGACTGGTAGACATGCATAGCCCTCCTGTTGTCAATTAATCTTTTTGCATATCTGGGTCATATCTATGCAGGATGAAAGCGGGCCTCGAGTGCATCAGCTATCCATGAAGCCTGAATCGCGCTCACTTTCTTTGCGTAATTCTTCTTCGTGAAGACATGCTCCAGGAACATGATGGCCTCCTTCTTCTTGCCATGCAGCACACTGGATGGATGTATGGCCACCGTGTGCTTTCCCTCCGTTGTCGAATAGCTGGCGTCCGGCTGCAGCAGCGCTGTCTTCAGAGCGAAGCCACGGAGGAAGCATTTGAGCAAAGTCTCTGCCCTCTCCGGCGAAACAGGCACGAAAGGCTGGGGATCGGGTGGGGCTGCCTCAGCCAGGAGTCGTTGGTTCAGACACATGCCTCGTAACTGACGACGAATGTTCAGAGCTTGTCTCATGTTCCGGCCATTGATTGCTCTTTTCTTGCACCAGTCTGTCCGGTTCGCGTTCTCGCTCGTATACTGCTGCATAGTCGTGAGACAAGTAACAACATCACCTTCGCGTCTTTGCAGCTCCCTGCGTGCCTCTTCCACCTGCTCCATCTCCTCCTCCCACTGGACTTGGAGAAATATGCTGTCACCTGCTGTTATGCAGGAGATGACGTCCACGACTTCAAGAACGCAATCAAACTCGGGCTTTGAAGCCGCTAGAAGCACCGCGGCCAATGGTGCAGGGATGGGGAACCGCGCCATCTGCGATCCGACAGGAGTGATAGAACCTTGAGCGTCGACAGCGCCCAAGAAGTGAAGGTACAACATCGCCTTCTTGATGGTCTCCACATCTGGAGGGTCAATCAATGGGAAGTTGATGACATCCTCGATCCCCCGAGCCTTCATTGTCAGAACGGCTCCCAGAACATCGGTCCGTAAGATCTCTGGCAGATCTACGTCCCGCAGACCATCGTAGCCCTCCTTTGTGTAAAGCCTGAAGCACTTGCCGGGGCCCTCGCGGCCAGCACGACCTTGCCGTTGAATCGCCGAGGACTTGGATATGGGTTTGATTAACAGCGACTCCATGCCTAGTCGTGACCGATACTGCTTCACCTTTGCTTTCCCGCTGTCGACAACATATCTCACTCCTGGTACAGTGACTGATGTTTCAGCAATATTCGTGGCCAGCACAATTTTTCGTGTGAAAGAGGCCTTCACCGGCAAGAAGACATCGCGCTGCGCCTCGGTCGGTAACTGCCCGTAGAGTGGCACGACCTTGATTTTCGGCACATTGGAGGCTAGGGTTGTGGCACGCTCTTCCAGCAGTTTCTGCGCCGACTCGATCTCCTCTTGCCCGACGAGGAAGGCGAGTATGTCGCCGGGAAATTGCTCCTGTGTGTGTATCTTCAAGACGGCGTCAACCAGAGCATCCTGTATATTGGGTACAGGTTCCGGCTCGTAGATGGTTTCGACAGGGAATTGGCGCCCTTCTATCCGGAGAATTTGCACCGAGTTGCCTTGCTCGCCCTCGTCGTTTGTGTCGCGGAAGAAGTCTTGAATAGTCTCGACATCGGCTGTTGCGCTCATGATAATGACTTTAAGTGCAACCCCTCCCCTACCAGCTTTGTCGCCTGTCACGATCTGTTTTAAGAATCCAACAAGAAGGTCCACGTCGAGACTTCTTTCGTGAACTTCATCCACGATGATGGCGCTGTAATCGAGCAGATTAGGGTCCCACAATAGCTCTTGAAGCATCATGCCCTCCGTGAGGTACTTGATTTTTGTTCCACGTGGAACATTGCGGTCGAAACGAACTGAGTAGCCAACCGGACCTCTGCGGTTTCCAGCGCCCAAAGATGCACCAGCTTCTTTGGCGACGCGATAGGCCAGCGTTGTCGCCGCCACCCGCCTGGGCTGGGTAATGGCAACCATACCGCCGACAAATTTTTCATCACTACCTCTGATCGTGACCTTCCGTGGCTTGCACCATGACTGGTTATAAAGGAATTGTGGTACTTGGGTACTTTTTCCAGAACCTGTCTCGCCCGTAAGAACTACCACGTCAGACTCCCGAATGGCCGTCTGGATCTTTGAGCGATGTTGAAATATCGGAAGCTCTTGACGCGTTTTCAGTAAGGCTTCAGCTTCGGTGTTCCGGGGTCCAGGCATATTCCCGGGGAAACGGGGTGATTTGTGAGGATTTTGGATACTACTCATAGTAGTAGGAGTTGTAGTCTTGCTTGGCAGCAGCGAAGCGCCTCCGCTGTCTGCTCGTTTGTGGCTCTCTGCTGCTGTTGTTGCTGTTGCTGCTTGTGCTTGTGAGGGCTGTTCTGCCGAGGCAGGCTTGGGACCGATCTTGCCATTGGCGAAGGTGAACCGATTTGCCTTGGACTCCTCTTTCTTCTTCATACGGCGCTCCCATCGAGCCGTGCTGCTGCTATCCTTAACGGTCTTCTGCCGCTTCTCTGGCGGTTCTGCATTGTCCTGGGAAGCCATATTGGCTACTATAGTAACTTGAAGTCAATGGCGCCCAAAACTGCCAGTGGATGGTAATATAGATCAGGTTTACTAGTAGTAGGAGAAGTCTCTGAAATTTATAGTGGGTCATAGGTAATTCCGAGGCACCCCAGTGCACTGCCCAAAAGGCAATATATGATTATGAAAATGACTATTAAGGTATATATTTATTGATAAAAAACTATTAGTATAGAATAATAAGCAATACTCAATCGCTTATTAGCTTTTTTGACTCTAAACAACGTTGACGACGATAACGACAACGACAACTACAACAACGGTAACAGTATCAACAGTTTGAATACTAACAACAGCAACAGCAACAGCAACAGCAACAACAACAACAATAACAACAGCAACAACTTGGGACGAACTGGAGCGAGCCGCGTCAGCAGGACGATAGGCGACAAAACAAGACAGGGTCCCTGGCTAGAGAAGCGCTATGAAGGTCCCATCCCCCTAGCTGGTATAACATCAACAGTAAATAAAGTAAGGTTTCGCCTACCTCGTATATCGTTTAGTCATAGTAAATGAAGGGTTCTACATTGTAAATCATCAAACTAGTAATATTGTACGTTATGATCACAATATACAGCGGGTGATAAAGACGGCCCTGAACGTGTCGGAATCTTGTATGCTGTTACCACGTGTATGGTTCACGATTGATCATTCAATCTAAAGCCCATTTGTGTTGTTTGATATAGGACGGGATGTTCGCTATCTAAAGCCACTAGGGGAAAAAAACCAATCTCAACATCCTTCAAGACAAGAGCTGTAAAACCCAAAACGCCAGGGCCAATACCGGCATTGCCATCATTCGCCAAACCTGAAGTCCATTCTGGTGGCCGATTTCATGAGCCGCTTGCTTACTTGATGCGAGCCAAACGTTCTCTGTTCATTCTTGTAGCATCGTCCACTTGGTCGCTCTGTATGGCAATCGTTAGTCAATCTATCAAGTCCACTGGGGGTGAGCAAAGGAAAACTGACCTTGTTGCCGATCCGGCTGATCTGCTGGTTTTGGGTGTGGATCTCCTTTCCTATAGCATTGCCCACCATGTTCATCATATGAACCTGACCCGATAGTTCATCAAGCCCATCGTCAATCTGATCCTCGAGTTGATTGGCCTCCTCATCTTCATCGTCCAGGTTGAATTTGCCGTAGTCCTTCTTGCCAGTCCTCTGCCTGCCGCCGCCGGCGTTACTGATGTCCCTGAAGTTCTCCTCCATTCTCTGGTTGGCGGCGTATCCCTCTTTGCGGGTGGTCTCTCGCGCTTCACGCTCAGTGCGGTGGCGGTTCATGACCTCCTCGTCTGCTCTCTGCTGGCGTTGCTTGGAAGTGAAGGGGTTGCCGACGTGTACTGCCCACATACTTCGGTTGAGGGTCTTCAATTCAGCAGCTCTGTCCGATGCAACCTTATTCTGGTTCTGGGCGAGGTCAAGGTTCTTCTCGGTGTTGTGAAGTCTCTCTCCTTGCGCGCCCAGACGTGCCAACGTCGCCTGACCGACCTCGTTCGCTTGCCTTGCCATCTGGACTGAGCGATTGACCGAGCCAGCGCTTTCTTGCTGGATTTTTCTCTTTTCTTGCAGAATAGATTGATAGTCTGCTTCTTCTTGCTCCTCCTCGGTCAACTGTCGCTGCTCGCCGTATCCGCCGTAGCCCCCGTACTCCCCTGCATCGGCGCCAGCTTGAGAATAGGTTGGCGGGCCACCCCCGGGCGCCTGGGGCTGCTCCTGGGCGCGCTGCTGCGCTCCAGAGAAGAGAGCATCACGGTTCGAATCGGGCTCAGCGTCATTTCGTCCCAGGCCACCATAGCCACCGGGACCCCTAGCTCCAGCAGCTGGCGAACCGTATCGATCTTGGCTGGGCTGCTCGTAGCGATTGGCGCCATAGCCTCCCCCCGATCCGTAACGATCAGATCCATAGCCTCCTGGACCTCCCGGCGGGGCCTGACCACCATAGCCGCCGCCTCCGCTGTGTTGTCCTCCGGCCTGCTGTCCGTACGGGCTTCCTTGGCGGCCAGCGGCAGGTCCGCTGGGAAGTCCACCAGGGCCTCCTGGGCCGCCCGGGCGATCTAGACCAACCTTTGCCTTTTGGTAGGCCGAGATGTTGGGGTTGGCATAAGGGTCGTTGCCTTGGGCTGGTTGTTGGGCATATGGGTTGTCGGATGGAGGGGCAGGGGACGACTTCTTGCGACTGAACAGGGCGCTTCGGCTCGAGTCTTCCCCGTCGTCGCCTTTCTTTCCAAAGCCGAATTTCTTCATTGTGGCAATTGTGGTTCTCTCCTCGCTGCTAAACGTATACCGTGATAAGGGATGAAGCGAAAGGAGGAGGGGAAAGTAGGATAATCATGGATGTTAAGAAACAGGGTGGACGACTACTCCGACCAGCCCAACTAAGTGCTGGGTGTGGCGATGCAATGCATGCAATGGCCCCGGCGGCGTCGCAGGTTTGGCTCCAGAAGTGTTGCAGGTATCGAAGCTACTAAGCACTACCACCTTACCAATAGGAAGGTACCAACACTGCTAAGGTTAGGTACTGAGTTAGTGTCGGCACTGCTACAAGGTTTGTTTCCAGCACCTCACTACAGGTTGGTGGGGGGTTTAGGGGGGCTGGATTGGGCCTGATTAGCAGCAATTAGGTAGCATTACCTAAGGTAAGGTACTAGATAAGGTACCTAGGTAAGGTAGACTACCTCAACCAAGGTGGCCCCTGACTTGTGATGCGCCACCGTGCTTGGCTGCGCCAGCGCTCCCGCCTTCAGGGTCCAACAAGCAAGCGGGAATAACACGTTGAACCGATCCAGCTTAGAGAAAAGGACATAGGGCCTGTAGCTCCTGGCTGGCTTGTTCTTAGCTTGCTGGCTGACTCGCCGGGGCTGATATTGCGAGGAGTGCACGTAATCCGTCGAGGCTGGGGTACTTCGTAGAAACAATGGGTGCGAATACGGTTATTCGCAATCATGCGCTCCTCAGGCTGAGCCCCATGCTCAACGAGGCTTATCCCATGCAATGCACTCACATCGCTAGCCTGCGGGTACGTTGCTGTTAATTGCACTTCTATAATCTATTTTTGTGGCTTTCTCTTCGGTCTTTATTGGATGTTGTGCCTGTTCGGATGTTTCATTACAGTCTTCGTCTCGAATAATAGTCGCATGATCCCATAGCTAACCTCCCTCAAGCATAAGTGAGGAGCACCAGACAAGCATTTTGAACAGGAGTATCGTGGTCAGCATCAATCTAGGGCAAGCTGTGATGTGAGAAGCCTACCTAGTACCCAATTTGACATTGATACCGCGGTAAGCTTGAGGCTGGACGTAGGGTAGGCAGCTGGCAGAGGACCAGGACTAAGACGGAATTCGGGAATTGCCTAGTTAGTGGCGGCCGACCAGTTGCCAGTGGCAGTAGAGGTAGCTTCTGTTAGAATCCAGTAATGGTATCACCTATCGCGTCTTCCTACCTCCACCACCCGGCTTCATTCTGATCGTCGTTGGTGCATCACGCAAAGCCAATACCACATTCAACTCGACCAATTGGGGAAGCTATCAGCTTCAATCAGCGACTTGGATTCTGGACGATTGCAGATTGCATTGTACAGCGGCTGCCTGAGTGCTGTTCGGTTGCACCCTGTGACTCGGCCTTGATGATTGACTCATCTCCCAACATGCTACTTCCCCTGAAATAATACATCTGCGCGCATACTCACATTATTTCACCCTTCTCCAGACCCTCTCCTCACATAACACCCAATACCAAGATGATACCAAGGACTCCGCAACACAAAGTGCTAGGGAGCAGACTTCATGCAAATGGCATATTGCGGATAGAGCTACAAAGGACATCAACACCAATACGAACCATCTGAAGGCCTCTCCCCCACCATAATGGCCTCCATATTCACCTATGATCCCGACCCTCCCAAGGTCTCATCCCCGTGGCTCACTCCACAGGAGCCGGGTGCGCGTAAAGAGGACGATGGACGTTTATCAGAGTTGGCCAGCCAAACCGGCCGACTTTCCGACTACGGCGTGACAAAGTTGGAAGCAGAGCCACAAAGCGGCCCTACCGAGTATAAGCTCCATCTGCTGCTCCGTCCTCGACGAGCTTACAAGTCAATGACTACCACCACGAAGAAAGTAGGCTTGAACGCCAACCAGGTGAAGGACCCGCCGGGCGCCTCTGCCTCTGCCTCTGCAACCCCCATACCGAGCCAGCCGCGCCAGCAGCGATTGCTGCATCTTACCACGCAACTCCTGTGGCGGCTTCAACAGTCCTCACCGTATCATGCCTCGAGTTCCAAAGAGGTTCCTTTGCCCACGCTCCCTGATGATAATGCTGATCTCGACCTCTGCAAAGAGCCAGACTCCCTGGTTCCGGGCCTCGAGGAGTCGAGAGGTGCCTTGTACGAGATTGGTGTGTCTGATGATGGAACGCTGGTTGGACTCACAAAAGATGAGATGGATGAGAGCATAAAGACCCTGAGAGTTATGGCGGCCAGCTTGGGATGTTCCGTGGAGGTTCTCCGTATGGTCATTGTTGGTGATTGTGAGTGGATTGAATCTGCTGCAATATCTCAATTGGCGTCAAACTCCAACGAGACTACCATGGAGGCCAAATTGTGGGTTGCGGAAGCCTTGGTAAAGCCAAACTTTGGTATTAAGCATCCTGATAGCCAGAATGGCGGAGCCAGTGAGGCTGATCGGGTCAATTCCACACCTGGAAGCGACGGGCAGATCGTCGAGCCCAGCAAAGGCAGCTCACACACACCACAATTGAGAGTCACCTTTACCGGCCCAACAACATCTGGAAAGTCTAGCTTGCTTGGTACACTATCCACAGGCACCTTGGACAATGGTCGTGGAAAGAGTCGTCTTAGTCTCCTAAGACACAGACATGAAGTCATGTCAGGGGTGACCAGCTCTATTGCCCAAGAACTGATAGGATACAAGGATAGGAATATCCTGAACTTCTCGCAGCGCAACATTGAATCGTGGACTGACATCCATGACTGCGCCGAAGGTGGCAGGTTGGTATTTGTCTCCGACTCTGGCGGACATCCTAGGTATCGGCGCACAGTCCTCCGAGGTCTCATGAATTGGGCACCTCATTGGAGCATACTTTGCGTCGCCGCAGACGATGGCGATTCACCTGCTAGAAATCCGGGCGCAACACCCACCGCACAGGACGTTCTTGGAGCGGCTGCCGCGAGTGTAGATCTTGTTCAGGCACACCTGACCCTTTCACTGAAGTTAGATGTGCCAATGGCTGTGGTCGTTACCAAGCTGGACCTGACTTCGAAATCTAGTTTGCAGAAGGCCATGTCTAAAATCTTGACTGCAATCAAAGAGGCCGGCCGGACTCCTAAAATTGTTCAACCCGACCAGGTACAGCACGGCGTGCTAGAGCAGATTCCTCCCGAAGACTCAGCCAAGGCACGGGACCTTGCGGAAATGATTGTCAACAGCGAGAGCTTGACCAAAATCGTGCCCATAGTACTCACAAGTGCGGTGAAGGGCACGGGTGTTGGCCTATTGCATGCTCTACTAGAAGCGCTACCCCTGCCTCCGGCTCCCACCGCACGAGACTTTGTCGGCATGGCGCTTAATCCCGAGCAACCGAAATGCCTGTTTCATATTGACGATACATTCAGCCTCCCAGCATCGTATAGTACGCTTTCGGGCAATTTGCAGTCTCAGACGGACCAAGGGGTTGTTGTGTCTGGCCATCTGCGGTTTGGCCAGCTGACAGTTGGTGATAAAATTGTGTTGGGTCCGTTCCCCCCTGACGATGAAGACTCGCGGTCTTTTGCGCCAGAAGACAAGGCGTCGCCAGGCAATTATGGGCTGTCGATATCTCACCCTTCTTCTGCTGAACTTGCCAAAATTGCCATGAAGAATGCCGTGTCAGCTTCGGCGATTACTGGAGAATGGCATCACGCAAAGATTGTTAGCATACGCAATCTGAGGCTCCCTGTTCGAAGCCTTGAAGCGGGACAAGCAGGTTCAATTGGGATCGTATTCGACAAACAAGCTAGCCGCGGCGGTAGTGAGGGGGGACCTCAAGAACCAGCTTCTCCCCGCATACGCCGAGGCATGGTTCTCGCAATTCCTTCAAAGCACATGCTTGACTCTGGGCTGTCGTTGCAAGCCGCGAGCGGCTTTGCAGCTACTTTTCACGATCCAGGGATGGAAAGCCTGCCTGTGGGGTCCTTTGTCAATGTTTATGTTGCGAGCGTGAGGGCCGCAGCCCGGGTCAGAGGCATCTCGCACCATCATCACAACCCAGAAACTAGCACAACAGCCACTGACGATATCGACGAAGTGTTTAGCCTCAATGAAGAGATGGGAAGCGAGGAGGTTGATACGCCCGCTATGGAAGGAGCCAGTACGGAGGTATTCCTGGAACTGCTTCACAACCGGGAATGGGTAGAGCTTGGGTCCCCAGTCATTCTCCTAGAAGGTGGCAGCCAGGATAGATCTGGCTTAGAGGGGTTTGTAGGCAGAATCATTGAGATCGTGGACTAGGAGGTTAGAGGGTTTTTTTTGGAGCTTTTGTGTTTAGCATCCGCTTTGCAAAGGCAGGATCAAAGTCGTTATTTATACAATCATGTATATTGATGGAAATTCGAGTCTATGATACACCTCACCCGAGGCGTCAAAATCCAAAACTCCACAGCGCCGGATGCTCACTACAACGAAGACGTCAAACCCTCACCAAGCCGTAGAACAGAGTCCACGTCAGCACGAACCCCGAGAGGCCGCTCACGAGACCGCCCGACCAAAATTGCCAAGCATTGCGGAAGAAGCGTTGCGTGTCGAGCGGGGCGCGACCCTCGGCGATGGAGTCGGGCGCAACCTTGAGCGTGTAGACGAGAAGGGTGGTAACGATGGAAAGAGCGACGTAGAGGAAGAAACCGCTGTAGGACTCGAGGCCGAGGATGCCCGCTGTGACGCCGAAGAGGGATGCTGTTAGGCTGTAGAGATTGGACAAGGTCTGGTAGGCGCAGGTGAGTTAGCCGTGTGTACACCGCGAAATTGGCTTGCTGCTCGGATTGTTCCGAATTCATGATTTTGCTCACCTTCGTATTGTGTATAATCGACTCTTGCACAATGGGATGGATCTGGTTTTCTCGTTCGACAGACATGGTTACGGTGTTGTCGAATCGGTGATCGGCGACGTGGGACGGCTCAGCAGAGTATTGAAATCGACTCTGGCTTGGGCGCAAGGCGTGCTGCGATCGAGGGCGATCTGAGCAACTATAATAACAACAACGACGTGGTAGGGAATGGTCCCGCAGATTTGACTGTGAGGGTGGTGGTGTCGCCTATGTGCTACCACTTGAGCTGAAGCAACTCCAGATGGCAAGCGACTGAGTCGGAGCTAAGGTGCCAGTGGATAGCTTGCTCCAAGCGATGATCGTAGTCACGTGACTCTAATTGCATATATATGACCACCTGGGAACCAATCATTCAACAAACTCCATGCCTTGTTCTGCTCTTGTTCAGCATCTATTTTTTGCTCCTGCACCTAATCGTCTCAATTGAAAACGATGATTTCCATTTTTCTATTGCAGCGCATGACCCGCAGGATAGACTCAACCGAAAGCCTGTCGGCCTGACCGCGCAGTAACAGGAGCGGCGCAGCGTGTTCTGCGTCATGCCCGGGTTTTTTTCTTGTGTGGTCTACCATTCAAGAATCTGATGATATTGCTCGATAATTCTTGCTCTCGAACTTCTGAAGGATTTATCTATCTCAATTCTACTAATCGAACCGAAGGAACGGATCTATGTAAGTGGACATGTAAGCTCCCTTCTCCATAGAAACTGATGATATTGCTCGATAATTCTTGCTCTCGAACTTCTGAAGGATTTATCTATCTCAATTCTACTAATCGAACCGAAGGAACGGATCTATGTAAGTGGACATGTAAGCTCCCTTCTCCTTAGAAAATGTGAACGATATGTACGAATGAACCAATGGCGTCTGGATGTCATCCGACACAACGTCTTTGCCACTGAAGAGCAATAGAATTAGTACGAACTAAATCAGTCATTGGGATATTTGATGTCAGGGAAGCACAATACTAACCATGCTTTTCCGAGCGTCGCTTCGTATTGACCGTTAGGGCCCCATTTCCAGCCTCGGGTCTGGAATGCTTTGCCGAGAGACTCGCCAATGGCCCGATCACTAGAAAAGTACTGGAACAAGGGAACATAAACTTTAGTATCGGGGATTTGCTCCCCGGGCTTGATCTCCCAGCTCAGCGTCATGCCTTTGTGCCCGCTCTTTGGTACATTAACGGCTTTCGAGAAAGAATCATCGACTGGGCTCGGCTCATTGATGAGAAAGTGCCAGATGTTTCGCAGAATTTCCAATCCTTCTAGCGTCGTCTCGTCGGTCTTCTTTCCCCCGAAGGTGACGTGGTCTCGTACTGAATCAAAAGTGTTATCAGGATGCATATAAAGCTTCACACGGGCGCCCATGGATGGGTCGACGCAGTCCATGCCTAAGACTTGGATAACCGCGGGTGTCTTCTGCAATGTCCTGTACTCTTCAATGTATTCGAGAGGCGATGTGAAACCGTCGCCCATGGGCTGCAGTCGCTTCAAGAGGTCCACGCAAGCTTCGTCGGAGTTGATTCCTGAAGCGATGTGCTTGATGACAGGATAGAAGTAGGCCTTCATGGACTGCTTGCTACCGTTGAGGTCGAATGCCAAAACGCATCGGGGTAGGCTTTTGGTATCTGCTGGCATTCTTTCCAACAGAGCCTTGCTCTCCTCCTCCGTCTCGAAGAATGCGGCGGCGGCTTGTTTCGCCCATCGCGTATCAGCGCCGATAGACTTTGCAATTTCCGGAACTGGCGTATCATCGAATGCTTTGCCCTGTCTCATGTGAGGTTCGAATGTGAACCTGACACATGGGCTCCTTGCGTCGTTAAGGTTGATACTGACTTCGAATGGTGTTCCGTTGGGAGTCAACAACGACCGTGCCCGCGCCTTCTCGGGTTTAGGCCCCAGATTCGGAATAATTTGCTCCTCAAGGAAGCGAATATGCGATGTCTGTTGTTCCGGTGTGTAGGAACCAACGTCTTGAAGTAGTGAGGACAACACGGGTCTGAATTGCTTTGTCCAGAAGGCAACCCCGTCTCCAGTCTCTGCGGACACCGGCGTCATACTAATATATATCTTTTTTATCAGTCTGCACCCTCATGGACGTAACGTGGCTTTTCCCCCTCACCTTGCAATCGCACTGTCTTTGCTGTCAATAGACCTCTGCAGCTGATCCGCAGTAAGTGTTAGTGCAGCAGCCGCGGCTGGTGATGACATGATCAAAGGTGGAATATCTTGTGGTCTTCATAGAACCCAGAATTGTGTTGCCTCAAACACGGATCATTGAGTCGCAAGATGAGAACAAGCTGATCGGCTGCGTCTTAGAGGACGAGTGAATTGTAAGCAGGTTGCTATGGATTTGATTCACTAAACCTGGGGCACTGATTTATTAAGTCTTCCACTTCGAACGCAAGGATGACCTTGGCCCGCGTAAAGCATTCTCCCAAAGCAGCAGTAGCGAGCGTTACATCTCGCTCGGCTTTTCTCATATTGATGCCTAGCGGTATGACATACATCCCCATACACCAAACCAGACAGAGTCCCCGCTTGGAGCAGAGAGTTGCAAGGACCCCAGGACGACTCCAAAGCAGTCGAGTACCGTACTCGTAATAGCTAGTGTCATCCAGCCTGGTATGCGTAGCTGTGCCGCACCGTAGCGGTTGGCAGGATCTGAAGATCGATCCTGAAATGTACAACAAAGTCTAGTGTGTCATGACGGAGGGACATTATCTACTGGTATTCCAGTAGAATTTGGGCATGCTTAAAGGGCATCTTGCCAACGCCTGAGCGTATGACAAGGCGCGTAGAAGAGCATGTAAATGGAAGGACTATACATACAATAACTGCTCACATCCTAGCCTTTGTTCTCTTGCTCTGGGAGATTCGAAAGAGGGAGCGCTATCTACTATTCCAGACAGGGCATGAATTGTCAATGCGACAGGGTTGCATGGGGCCTTCTGGGACGTTTTGTGGACTCCATAGGTCTTACGGACTACATGAAGCTCAATTGAGTTACATACAATGTAGTAGAGCTGAAATTGACCTTACAACTTGCTTCAACAAGAAAACTCCAGAATTGTTATCTTATAGGCGATGACCTATCTTATACATATGTACACGATAGTCCTACTGAGTTGTCTTCACTCTCGTGGATTGACGTAGTACTACTATTTGCCATAACAGTCATGTATGTACTGCCCAGCAGTACTGGCCCAAGAGCCCAATGCCCTATGTGAGGTGTGGGGCGGCGCATTGACTGGCTTGAGCCCTTGAATTGCCCCTCGTTCTTCTACCAGTGACGAGTCGTCCCGCGGGGCCCTTGATTGACTTTGAGCGAACCTGTGGCGGGGCAAATCTGCTTAAGGGCGACTGACTACCTTACTGCTAGTCAGACGTACGTCGAGCAACTCCGAGGGCCGAGCTTGTTGGAGGTTTTGGGCAGCTGCATCCGGCAAGACCTCAAATTGATACAGCTCCGTGGGACCCGATCACAATTTCAAAAGCTCCCAGCAATACACCATGGGGCATTCATTTGAGCCGCTGAAGAACGACCTTCTGCTTCGCGCAGCATGGGGTGCGTCAACTCGCCGCTGCCGGCCGCGGCTTCGGCCACAGTGCTTCCTGTCGTCGAGGGAGAAAAGTATGTGGCTAACCACACAATTCGGATAATAGGTCAAGTTGTTGAAAGACCCCCTATGTGGGTGATGCGACAAGGTAGGCTTTTCCCGGTTCCAATCTTGGTCATCTTTATTTTACTGATCATGTGGCATCGCAGCCGGTCGATATCTCCCCGAATACCACGAAGCCAAGGGCAACCGAGACTTCTTCGAATGCTGCCGCGACCCCGAGGTAGCATCCACGATTACCCTACAGCCCGTCGAGCGCTACGAAGGTCTACTAGATGCCGCCATCATCTTCTCAGACATCCTCGTGATCCCCCAGGCCATGGGCATGGTCGTGGAGATGGTGGACAAGAAGGGCCCGCACTTCCCGCAGCCCCTGCAAAGCCCAGAGGATAAACAGTACGGCCAGGTCATGGAGCGTGATGTCAAGGTCGCCGATGAGCTGGACTATGTATACAAGGCCATCACCCTCACCAGGCAGAAGCTGGCGGGGAGGGTACCGCTCATTGGCTTCTGTGGCGCGCCGTGGACACTCTTCTGCTACATGGTCGAGGGCGGTGGCACCAAGCTGTTCGCGCAGAGCAAGAAATGGATCTACAAATACCACGAAGAAACCAAGAAGCTGCTACACAAGATTGCCGATATCTGTGTCGACCATCTGGCCCTCCAGGTCCAAGCTGGTGCTCAGGTAAGCACCAACTTTCCCGAATAAGGACTTTGTGCGCTCTTAATTTCGTTGCTAACCGAAACATTTCGTTCAGCTTGTCATGGTGTTCGACTCCTGGGCTGGTGAGCTTGGCCCGGCCTCGTTCAAGGAGTTCTCGGAGCCTTTCCTGGCCCACATTTCAGAGAAGCTCCCGGGGAAGCTGGAGAGCTTGGGACTGGACCGCGTACCCATGACAGTGTTCCCCAAAGGTGCGTGGCATGCGCTTGACTCGGCTTGCAATCTCGGCTTCAATGTTGTTGGCATGGACTGGCTGCAAGACCCTGCCGACGCTGTCAAGATCCGAGGTGACAGGAACATTGTCTTCCAAGGCAACGCAGATCCTGGCGTCCTGTATGGAACGAAGGAGGCCATCACCAAAGCAGTGGAAACCATGGTGAAAGGGTTCTGGTCCGGGGAGAAGAAGGGGTGGATCGCAAATTTGGGACATGGTATGCACCGCTGGAGAATCATGCTAGAAAGCCCTTGTCCCATTCGAGACTGACATCTTGCTCTAGGCATTACCCCTGGCGTTGATCCTGACAACTTGAAACATTTCTTTGAGGAGATCCACCGACTAACCAAATAGATTTGACTCAAGAGATGTGAGAAAGGGTCGAGAGAGAGACAATATGGTGGTATATAAGATGGCGGGGGGAACGTGGGAAAAGTCATTCTGGACAAACATGCATCGAATACCATGTACAAAAACAAAACTAGGACAGAGGAAAAGAAGGCGAATCGAGCAGCTGTGAGCATGAATCAAAAGATGCATGAATGTCTATTTGTTTCAAACCCCTTTCTCGATGCGATGGTTAACCGCTGCATAAACCCCGTCACTTTCATCAACGCCATCGATTCCATTTCATTCCCCCAAAACTCCTAGGCTGCCAAAGACATATTTAAAGATTTACTCGCGCGCGAATGTATCGCCCCATATTCTTGTGTCTGAGACACCAGAAGTGCCAAAGCGGAACATTATTCTGAAGTAGACAACTTGTAGTGGAACTGATCAGCTATGCCTTCTTGCCGCCAAAGAGCCAGTGCTTCTTAGACTTGTCCGCCAAGTCACCCGTGTTACTGGACTCGCTGTCGTCGGCGACGGCCTTTTCATTCGTCGTCTGTCGCTCTAACTCTGCATCATCAGCGTTCTTGAAAATGTTACCCGCGCCTCCGCGACCGGCGTGCTGGGCTCCGGAGCTCGGCCTCCTGGCGACTCTATAATTTTCAAAACGTTAGTCCCCCGTCAATAGACCACCATAGTGATAAACCAAGGGAGAAAAAAAAAAAGAACCTACGCTGCAACGTCTTGTCGCAAACGAGTCTCAGAGGGGTCGCTGTTCTTGGCCATGTTTCCCGTACCACCACGCCCGGTGGTGACGAAAGGCTTCTTGAGCGTCGGTGTCTCGAGGTCGGAAGGGTTGAGCTTGGGCGACTGAGAGGCGTCGGCCATGTTGCCTGCGCCACCGCGACCGTGGGAAGCGAGATGGGACATGGCGGGTTGTCGTTGTGGGAGAGTTGTGTGAGAAGTTGGAACAGAGGTCGCAATGGGAGAGACAGAGCGCGCGCGTGCAGAGTTTGAGAGGGAATCAAAGGGGTCTAGAGAGTAGAATGTTCGATTTACTAGGACGCTTTGGTGAAAAGTAAAGAATGGTTCGCGCAACGAGTTCCGGAATGGATGCGGCGTTGGAGCAGCCAGAGGTGACAAGTGGGTTAGTACAAGTAAGTAGTACTATCTAATTACTCCTCGTAAGGTAAAGCACTACTATTAAAAGAAGAGGGAAGTACTAGTGTTTCCAGGTGACCAGGTCATCGGGGCCAGTTGAGGTTTTCCCACCAGCGCGGGCTGTGGAATGTTTTCGTTACCAATTTCCAGTACGTACAAAGAATTGATTCGCTCCGTCCGGCTTCGCTGCCACTGAAAAAACTCGCTTTCGAAGAGCTAAGAGGTAATAGGTGGGCACCGATGCCGGCTAGGGGCGCAACATTTTTAACCTTAAATTCTACGAGGCCTTCCGAGTCTCTTTCGCCATCGGCTAGAGCGTGGGGGGTTTTCTCAATTGGATCATGTGTCCCATCAAGTGGTCGTTCGACCAACTCAACTTGACTGATCCCCAAGATACTAGCTTGGTCCAGTACGACCAGTAGATGTTACGTTAAACCAAGTCAGCGATGGCCGTGACATGAGTACTGTGGCCATTAGACACTTGTTGGCAATTCACGGCCTCTTGCGTACATATACTACCGCTTTCCATATGGCCATGTAGAGGCTTCTCTATGATGGCTGTGACCTTCATTCATTGATGCACCCGTGACTCTCATCACCCTTCCGTAATCCATGCGTAAGCCTTCGTGCCGCCGGTCCCAAATCTCATTTCATTCTTTGGCATTCCAAAATTTAACATGACTGTCTGCCCAAAGCTGGGCTTTAGCGGCGAAGCCGCTAATACGTGCTCACCAGCTACCCAGGCAGACGTGGCGTTTTCTAAGCAAAACTTAGTCACCTAGAAGTGATAAGTGGCATTGAACCGTATTGGCATATGCGCAATGTCAGTAGACTGCTTTCCAATGACGTGATATGTCGTCTGGAGACATGACGGCTACTCGAGTCTGGATATCCAAGTAATTTTGTCAAGAAATCAATCATCTTCGTCTTCTCCGCCCTTACCACCATCTTTCCGGATGGGGATCTTGATGCCCTGCGTTGCAAATGTTTTGCTCAGAGAAGTACTCTCCCACACACCCGGGAATTTCTTGGCCGAGTAAACTTGGAAGCTGTTGCTGAAACACGAGGCCAGGATAGGGGCTCTGCTCCGCCGGATGCTTGCAGACGGTCTATCGCGAGTGCCTGCCCCAGGGTATCCGATGTTCACAAAGGAGAATCGAAGCCTAAGAGTTGAGGTCAGCGGACTGCAGAATCACCAGGGGTCACGAGCGTTCTTACTTGTACTTCCCCTCCAGCCGCACGCTTAAATCCTGAAGAACAAACCATATGCCCTCCGTATTGGTGGTGTCGGTCAAACAGAATGCACTCGCTGCCACACTCCCAATGAGATTGCGGTTCAAAGCCCCCTTATACTGGTCATTCACGTAAGCTACTGATGGGGACGACGCTTCAGAGTATCCTGCGGGGGTGTCGTATCGCTGTGTTGGGATAGCTCCAACACTCTGATCTGGGCGATATCCTTGAGCTGTATGCGGAGGGAAGTACTGTTGCGGTGGTCCATACGTGCCCGTTGCCGGATACGTTTGGGTCACTTAGAGGTCTAGCATTAGTTTTTCTTTTCTTCCCTTCCCTGCCTGCCATTATGCGAGAGTCGTACCTTGTGCGTATCCATGAGTAGCAGAATAATCTTGCACGTAACCCAAGGGCTGCTGCTGCTGTTGCTGCTGTTGTGGAGGTGGCGGCGGCGGCGGCGGTTGCTGAGTGTAATTCATGTCACCGGGAGGGGCCCCTTGGGAGGGGTAGCGAACTGGTGCCCCGTCAGCGCCGTTGACAGGAGTGTAGGGAAAACCAGGTGCGGCCGCTATTGACGGGGCACCGTTGCTGGGTGGCTGACGACAGAGGTTGACCTCCTGGCCTGCGACTTCGTCCCACAGGTCAACATTTAGCACGAACATAGAGTAGTCAATGTCCCTAAAGGCCCATCGTTAGTCAGTATCGCTCAACATTGAGGCCATATCAGTAACTAATACCTGGACTTGATCTCTTCCCCCGTGTCCGCGTCGGTGATGATTAACCGTACACATGGTGGAGGCGTGATGGGCCTTCGGTCCTACGCATCTATGTCAGCACACATCCGTGACTCCACGCGAACAGATAGATTGCCAAAAGACCAAGTTTTACACACCTTATCACCATAACCACACATACGGGCGCGCTCCGGCTGCTGTACGACATCGAGACTACGATTCCTTTGTCAGCGCCAATGTAATCCACAGAGCTTCCAATAGTCGCAAACTCACCGGTATCTACGGCGACTTTGGTCCTCCTCGCGAGAGAATTCTAGCTCCTGAGTCTCCTGGCTATTCTGCTCGACCGAGATCTGCCTCCGATGCTCGTTATCATCGTGAGACGACTGTTGTTGGTGGTGAGGATTCTGGGGTGCATGAGGGTGCGGGAGAGGATGGTGAGACGACGGATGAGGCTGGTGATGCGGAGGAATGGCATGCTGTTGCTGGTGGTGGTGCTGAGGTGGCTGTGAATGCTGATGCTGATGTTGATGCTGCGGCGGCGGTTGTTGGTGATAAGCATCTAAGGGAGATCCGGAAAGTGGCATGGCATGTTGTGAAGGTTGCTGGTAAGAGGGAGGAGCCATCCCGATATGTGGTGGTGGTTCAGGAGGAGCGTATGCTGTGTTCATCTCGTCTAGGGGACTCGATCGGGTGCAGACCGATCAGTGCCTGCCGAAAAGCGAAGTAGTCTTGCGTAGTCGGATCGGTAACCGTGCCATGTGATGTTGCAATGCAAAGAAACAAGAACAGCGAGGTTCGAGGAGTCTTGCGGTTCCCACCGTCCAGAGCCTTGTCCACAAGGCTGGACTCAATTTCGTAGTTGGCAGTCGAACATTAGGCAGCGATAGTAGGCAATGGGCGTTGAAAAGGGCCGTCGTCGTCGTCCCAGATGTTGTCGAGTGTCGTATGCGAACAAGGGTGGTGGGCCCAAGTTGGAGATCTCGAGCTGGAGGGCTCTCGGATGGGGGGGTGGTAGGGGGGTTGAGACGTCAAGGGAGTTCCTGGCAAGACCAATCAGACAAGATTTTGGCTGCGAGCACGGGGCATTCGGCAGTGGTCGCAACAGCTCCAGTAAGGATGAGAGGGAAGGTTTCTCGACGGTCAACCGCGAACAGAAACAAGCACCTTCAAGGCAAGAAGAAAACAAAAAGAGACGAGAGTGAATAGAGATAGGAGATCAGCTCTCGGATGCAGAAGCAGAAGCATAGAAGAGCGGCAAGTGGAGAGGGTGCGGGAGCGAAAGAGCAGCGCTAGGAGGGTCTCGAGGACGGTGATTGCTCAGCCAGCGCCTGGAGGTGTCCATTCCGGCTGCCCCATCGCAAGTCTAGTCTTTTTCTAGTTTAGCGTCCCAGCTGCGCGGTGGCCTGCCAAGCACGACGAGAAGAGCCCCCCCGGAATACCTAAACCGAACACTGGCCACCCAGACGCACTGAAATGCCCTGAGACTCGGGGGCTTGCGACGACGAGTGAAGAATCAAGGCTGAGCGGCCGGCCTTTGAGGTCGGCTAAAGCATGCGGAGCCGCATGTGTTTACCGTACGGCTCTACTTACCTACCGAGTCGCCAGGGAGGTACAGACGCTCGAGAAAATGCATTAACGCGCCGGGTCTTGTATCTGCATCAACACTGGAGACTGTGGAGTATATGAGATTCCTGCTTCCTACGAAGGTACTGCTCCTTTCCTTTTTTCCCCTTCCTTTTGGGAAGGCGTTTGTGGCCTTCTGCGACCACGATATGGACGGATCACAGTTTCTGCCCCTCAGCGACAACGTTCCCAGTTGAATGTGCCGCAATAGTGAGGTAGATGGCGGCCACAAATGCCACTGGTCCTTCCACTAGCTTGCAAGCTAAGGTAGGTCGTCGGAATCCAGTACCGATTGTTGGCTGGGTGCCTGCGAAGTACGAGGGCTCAATGGCCCGAATGGTTCAAACGGCAACATCAATCCGGCAACAGGTACACAACAACCACTAGGGTGGTGATCAAGCTACTCGTGTCTCGTCACCATCCCGGGTCCATCTTATGTTGGCTCAGGAAAGAAGTGACGGGCGGTGCCTTGCTATCAACCCGGTTTAAAATATAGTAGGGAGGGGTGAGAAACTTCGCCGAATGGAGTTTTCGTCCGCGACCAGGGTTGATAGACCCTGTCACGTCCATAACTTGAACCGTTGAGATTTCTGCCTGTCCATCGTCACACTGCATCGACGAAAACCAATGTGCGTGGGCTGCCTTGAGGTGTCACAATTATGCCTCATGCTATGCACTGGGGTATCCATCCACAACCACATGATCCCGAGTAGATTCTAGCCAAAGCGGCAAATTGAGTCGAAGACCCGACAGGAGCTCCCCATAGCTCGCTTGGCGTTTAGCAGACGTAAAAAGACCAATTGATTTTACCGCGTGGGTGGGAGAGGGGAGCATGCTGAATAGTAATTACAAGCACTAACACCTACAGTACCTTGATCTCCCCCCTAACTCGTGGCACTAAGCAATCATACGTAGTAATACTGCCATCTTGCGAAGACGGCAATCGAGCTCGACCAGCTCGACAGCCTTACTCCGGAGCCTGGCGCGTTCAACTTGCTGCGGCGTGTTAGTCTATTCCTTTTCCGTCGATCAGCTCCAAGCGCTCGAAAGGTTGGAGAGACGAAGAACGAGAGTGTTGGGACTAGTACTACTAATCTAGTACTAATGACTACTTATGGGTCTTTCTCGCGCCACCACAGCCATATGGCATGCTCTTCCTTTGCCGGCGTCTGCCCCTCCATGGTGGCTTGCGTACAGCTTGAGTGCCCCGCGGTCGGAGCTCATCAACAGCCGGTGCGACTCACACGGATTTAGTACTTGATTTAGTGTTAGGTGTTGATTGTTGGGCAAATTCTCCAGCCATTATAATTCGAAGCGGTCTTTGTATACCTGCAACCTACCTCTCCCGCGCAGAAGCCTCAGATTGTATCCAAAAGACAATGGATCTCGTTAACCAGTAAGTCGTGCGCAAAGCTTCGTAGTGCCGCACTTATTATCCAATCCCTACATTTACTAACGAAACTGTTACCCTTTTGTCCAGTCTCGAAGGCCGGCTTCTCTTCGCCGTACCCAAAAGTGAGCTCGCCTCCCAAGCAATCAATTGGGTCTCAAATCGTTGCTGATATTAGCAGAGGGGAGACTGAATGCTGCCGCGCTAAACCTGCTGGAGGGTGCCGACATCCAGTTCCGCCGCGAAAATCGCCTCGACATTGCGCTCGTCAAGAACCTGCCTATCGCCCTTATTTTCTTGCCGGCTGCCGACATTCCCACTTTCGTCGGGCAGGGACGCGTCGATCTGGGCATCACAGGATGGGATCAGGTTCAGGAATACGATGCCGGCGTGCTATCGACGTCTGCCAAGCGAGGGACCAATGAAAAGAGCGGCGGCTGCGAGATGGTCATGGATCTAGGGTTCGGGGCCTGCAAGCTCCAGGTTCAGGTCCCTGAGAAGGGCCAGTACGCTTCAACTTCAGACTTGGTGGGCAAGACCATTGGCACGAGTTTTGTCAACCTGGCGGCGGACCACTTTGCCAAACTCGAGGCCGCCGCCGACGGGTTGCCAAACGCAGGCGAGGCTAGAGCTGGGGCCAGGGAGCTCCGGACGCAAATCATCGAGCTGAGCGGCAGTGTAGAAGCAGCTTGCGCACTCGGCGTGGCTGAGGGCATCGTCGATCTGGTTGGTATGTCACGCACACCGGCGGCAGATCTTCATCAACCTACTGTGAAATACGGACTTTACTGACCATGTGTTTCAGAATCTGGCGAGACCATGCGAGCCGCAGGTCTGAAAGCCATCGATACCGTTGTTGAGTCTACAGCTGTTCTCATCAAATCCCAATCGCCCTCAAATGTCTCCCTGCTTGAGCTGATTGCATCGCGCATCCGTGGAGTCATCACGGCGCAACGATTTGTTCTCTGCCAATACAACATCGAGCGCTCTCACCTTGCTCAAGCTACCCAGATCACTCCAGGAAAGCGCGCGGCCACGGTGACCACTCTGGACGCCGATGGATGGGTTGCGGTCAGCTCGATGGTCGAGAAGAAGAAGATAGCGCTGGTGATGGATGACCTGACTCGGGTTGGGGCCCAGGACATCCTCGTGTTGGATATCCACAACACGAGGTAATGCGCTTGAGTGGGTGAATCAATATGAAAAACGTACGCGTGATTTATCAAGGGAACATGGGAAGACGCCACTACACGTCGCGATACTGCAGTGGGAACGTAGAAGTAGTAAAGGAAGACTTGGCCAGGTCTGCTATAATTACCTCGGGATCATTGAATAGATTGTTATAAAATTAGAATCGGAACTATTTGGTATTTTTGGTATTAATATTGTTCATTGGCAAGCACACAGAATGAGGTACACCGGGGTAATCCCAGGGATGGTATAGATCGATCGTTATTTCCAAGGCACAAGCACAGGCCAAAAGACCGATCGCCGTTACGGAGCCGTTGGTGACTTGGCCGTGCACCGAAAGCGACGTCAGGCACACTAAGTATGCACTACTACATAGTATTGCTAGTAGTAAGGTAAACGTGCTGAAACACTACCACTCGTAGGCACCTGCCGTTACGGCTTCCTCGGAAAGCTTCCTTCCACCTTTAGCTCTGCACCGAATCGAACTGCCTTGGAATCTTACCATCAACAGTTATCCATTTTAAGGGACGGTTCCTTTGCATGAGTTCAATTGGATTGCGACAGTCCAGGGCCTCTAGTGGCACTTGCACCGTGTTCACAGGCATTATGTCATCGGCCATTAGCACAGCATCATCACCACAACCAAAGGGCAACAGCAGCCCGAGAAGCAATGGAGGCTCTCCGGAGGCGGAGGGAAGACGAGCCGAAAATCGCTGTCAGCCTTCGACGTTCTACACGGTAAGCTATTCTCCAGCTATGGCTTAGACCAAGTGGTGTCCTCGGCAATTGTGCTGATGCCAGTGACAGATGGTCATGACGCCCATCAACTTTGTCACATTCATATTCTCTTTGGTCATTGTAGACCTTCGCTACACTCTTCTCCGGTCGCAGAGCCATTCGAGAGCACCGAGTCGTCTGCCTGGATGGCTGAGCGCGATTCTATACCGAGAACAGCCTTATTCGTATGAAACTCGTTTACACGACGCCCGCGGGAGGGCTGGTGAGGATGGCCCTTGGTATTACCATACCAAACAAAAGAAGCTGCTGAAGATGGAGGCGGATGAAGCTTTCAAGTTTCGTACTACCATGCTGTTCCTCCTCGGCACCTGCATGATGGGAGCTGTTGTGGGTTTTTTGTACCTTGTGCGCGGATTGTTTCGGAGGTGGATTCCAGCCTGAAGTATGTCACACCGCGACGACACATACTTGTACATGTCCAGTTTACGTACGACCTGCCCTCGACGTCGGCACCTACTTCACCAGCCTTTCGTCGTCCAATAACAGACATCGGATCGGAGTTTGATGCGCTTGTCCTCTAGGCGGTGCGGGAACAGCAGGGTACAATCATGATGTACACCCTTACCGATATTTGAAACACAGAACCCTTCCCCAGGTTCTGAGCTTTGATCAGTCGATCCACCCAGGGGGCGGCCTTTGTGAGACGGCAGATGATTCGGAGCAGTTCTCACTCGACTGCTTTGCATCAGAAAGTCTGCTGCGCCTCCGACGGCTTTTCGGCCGGCAACATGCGGATCGTGAAATGGCAGTGAGATGGCATAATTGGCTTCGTGCTAATTTGAGCCAGCCAGTATTCTCATCTCGGGAATGAGATTTGGATAATAAGTGTGGCACCTACTGACACCTCCGCCCCATACATCACAGATAATTGCAACAAATTCAATGACAGATAGGATCTTGGCCAAATGGTCAATTCAATTATGGGGACTTGTGCGTTAAACGTAGTCCAATACTCTTCGGCCCATTCCCATGATGACTCAATAACCGTCGACCTTCAGTCATGTCCCTGCCCTGTTTTCCCAGCAGGCGCATCAATCGTCCGAAGCTCTCAGAGCTTGCCGAGTGCAGAATGCTTGGTACTCGGCGAATAAATGAACACACGCGGAGATACTCCAATATCCAACACCCAAAAATCAAAAACCAAAAATGCAAAATCTCATCTTTCCTGAAGATGGCCATGCAAACGCCGGGTTCGTTCATCCGTTCATGTTGCTTTTATACACATGTGACACCCTGCTCATCGCAGAGGCTGAAAGTCCATCTGTCCGTCCAAGCTCTCCCAGTAGACCACGGGCCTGGGCTCGAGCACGCTGAGCTCGCTGGAGAAATTGCGATGCTCCTCCTGCAGATCGGCAACGGAGGGCACGCGAGAGATGGTCTCATTGACGGCAGACGCGGCCGAGCTGGTGGTTGTGTTGTAGGACCGGGCGGATCCGACAGAGGAAGAGGACGAGCGCCTGAGAGAGGCTCGAGAGATGGAGAAGCGCTCGACGACGGCTCGGAAGTGCGAAGACATGTTGTCGGTGGGATTTATTGGGGAAATCGGTTCCTTGAAAATGGATTCCTCGAAAGAATACCGAAGAAAATGGATCCTTCCAATTATCGAGTAGAAATTAAGTATGGCAAGAGTAGTCTTGTTTGGCGAAGGCTGTTTGGTAACGTTCGTCTAGATGAGAATGAAGGACTGGCCTGTGGAAACCGAAAAGGACGTGATAACGGCGTAATAATATGAGTAGGGAATTGATATAGTAAAACAGGACCAGCCTGACTTATGCTTGACTAAATAAACGAAGGAAGGTAAGAAAGACAATGGGAATGCAATACGACAAAGAAGTCAATGCAAAGGAAATTAGAACAAGAACATGAACCGGAACAGAGAACAAAGGTGCGAGCCCTATAATAGATCCCAAAGGGTGGCGCATGAGGAGCACAATGCCAAGTTAGTACAACTACAGGTAGACACAGTTCCAGGCGGAGTGCACGAGCTTGTCTCTTCTTGGTCGAAGCAATTGCCGTAAAAGACGATATGGTGCAAATTCGATACAGGACTCGCAGCTCATCAGACCAGCAGTGTCACCAGCCTACGGTAAATATGGCAGATCTGGCATTCATCTGAGCGTCCGTAACAGCCAGCAGGGGTGCAAAGGGCCTTGGGGCGTTTCAGGTCATCGTCGAGATGGTTGTCGTCGCCCCTTGAAACGGTGGTAGCAAATGTTGCTGCTATCGACTGCCGGAAACGGTAACCGTCATTGCCGTCAAAAGGACTTGGCTTACGAGTAGTACTTGTACTTAGGTACAGTACAAGTAGCACTAGTAGTAGCAGCGTGTGATTAAGCCTGTCGCAACTCTGCCCTGAGACAGTGAATATGTACTTGTACAGTCTACCTTGTAATATTTAACATGCATAATGCGATTTTCGTTCATCGCAGTGAGCTGAGACAAATGCCATGGTCTTCGGCATGAGCATGAGCATAGGCATGAGCATGAGCGTGGGCGCGCCATTGTTCGGAAGAGTATTTGGTCGTATTTGGGGTGCTGCAAGTGGGACAGCCATAGTACTACGACAATCAGTACCACTGAAGCTACTATCTTACCTGAGGTGCGATGATCTTGCACGAGATAGTAATCACTGACTACCAATAAACCAATTTGATGCGCGACGAGCACCTCAGCCCCGTCAAAGGAGCAAGGGAGGAAAATGAAGCCATCGTGTCCAATGCCCATATAGAAAAGAAGACAAGGCTTGACGTTCTGAATGGTACTATTATTGTACGAGTGCGCCTGCAATAAGATTCCTTTTTTTAAGTATCGCCTTCTAGAAGCTTTCCCAATGATCCCCAAAATTAGAATAAAACCAAAGTAACGCCTCGCTCGCTGTCAGTGGAGGTCTAGAGTTCTACCTACAGTCGTAGTAGTATGCATGAATATCATCGTAACAGTGTGTGTAACCCTTGCTCACCGCAGCCCCTGTAGAATACTTCAAATTGTATCATGCCAGTGCGTCGTTCACCTATACGGTCCCGCATCTGAGCCCCGCTCTGATCGTCTCTTGGTGGTGCTTCGTCGGATGCTATCAAGCCAGACCGAATCCTCAAGCATATCTCGGGCTTGTGAAGGGCTCACGGCGCTTGTTGGCCGGCTGAGCTCACCAGAACGCCGTCGCGGCGACGTATCCTGTATCTCAAACCCAAATCCGGATGGAGTCCCAGGTGGCGATGGTGTTGACGATGCAGAGCGTGGGAAGCTGAGAGGATGGTTGGCTCCCGAAACACGCCATGCCGAGTTCGACTGCGCCGACAGTCCGCGCGCGTGACCGGGGCTGGCGCCATCGACGCTCAAATGTGTGGGTGAGACTGGGGAAGCTGGCGCATTGTCGTACTCATCAAACTCCTTCTTTGCCTTGCCATCGTCCCCATCGTCCCCGTCGTCGACATAAATGTCGGGTATGTCGATCTGCGGCACGCTTGCCATGCGTGAAGAGCGCTTCCTGTCCATATGTTTCCTGAACTGGCGCGACCGGAATCTGAAATGTTATTAGTATACCATTCAGATACATTCATCCACGTCGACCGATTGCGCATCAATCAGCTCTGCAGCAGCACTCACAGTGTCTCGAAAAAGCCTTGAACGACCTTTCGTCGTACTGACTCGTCTACTCGCTGAAGGCGAGCCCGGCGGCGAAGGAACTCGTCCAACCTATGATGCTGTCAGCGAACCCATCTCGCAACTCAGGCTTGTGCGATGAGTGCATCGTAAAACTTACTTTAAGCTCTTGCTATCATTGATAATGTTGTAATGGGCCAAAATCATGAGAACACTATTGAAGGTAATTCCTCTGTCTGGGTCCGCACTGACAAGTACTTCTTCGTAAAAAATGTTGAACAATCGACGTCTCTCGCGAATCTTCCCCACATCGAGCTGCGCGAGTCTCTGATTCAGTTTGTCCAGGTCGACCTCGCCATTGTTGTTCACTGTCGGGACAGAAAGATGCCTTGCTGCCTTTGCATCCCCACGGACATCGTCCAGAATCGAACGAACCGAGTCCTTCTGCTCGTAAACCCTCATCTGGAATACGCCGGAGAGCTCTCCTAGCAGCCTCGGGAATGTTTCTTTGCTGATAGCCCCAGTTCCCGTAGGGTCGACACTGCGCCACGCTTCTTTGAAGCGGCGGATCTCGTCCCGATCCACAGCAGCAACCCAAGACGAGCGCTGGTAGACGTAACTGAAGCTCTCGTAGATGAGCGAGACGAACAAGTTGACAAAGATGTACATGCTGAGGATATTCCACGAAACGAACAAGAATCTTGCCCACGGCTTGCTTCCACAGTCGCTTTCGAAAAAGTCGTCATTGTCCACACAGAAAGGTGGCTCAATCGCGCCGAAATTCTCCATGACCTCGTTCCATCCTTCGCCAAAGCTACACCGGAACAACAAGATGAGTGCTTTCGGGACAGTCCGGAAGTTGATGTTGTTGCTAGCCTCGGTGCCAAAGCGGGTTAAGCTAAAGGCTTGTGTGAAAGCAATGGCAAAGACGATGAAGAGGACAAGCCAAGTAGCTAGCAAATTCCCGATGACTGGTAAACTTGCTGCGGCTGTCTTGAATAACTGATCCAGGGCGTCGTTCCGGGGGATCAAGAGCAACAGGATAGCAACTAGGAAATATTTGTTGACTTGTGCAATCGTGTCGTCGTCGTGCGAAGTGCTCACCGTGGTTAACGAGGAGATGAGACACCCGAAAACGCAGGCCAGAGAATAAAGGTCCCACGAACTGCGTCTGAAACGTGCCCAACCAAGGCCAAATATGCGGATAAAGATATTGCACACGTAGATCAGAATGAACAGAATGAATAGGAAGCCACGGGCAGTCGTCCACCAGGCGGGCTCTTTTCTATACTCCGCCACGAGCAAGAGAAAGTGTAGAACCAAAACCACAGTAATGGCTTGATACCAAGTACCACGCTTCTCGATCGCTCTCTTGTGGCACCATCGCTGCCAGGTCTTTTGGCCAGCCTGGCCATATGAGCTTTTCGAAGGTGAAACTTGCCGTAGCAGTTTCCGCAGCTCAAGCCACGATCGTTGCTCGGCAGTTAGGTAGGCGACGCCTGTCTGCTCTGTGTAGTTTCGCATAAAGACCGAGATGAACAGAGTAAGCACGAAGACAGTCGCCAACAGATTGAACACCACGAAGAACATAGCGTTGCCCTCGGCCGCGCGGTCCTCGGGCTGCTGTCCTCTGCCGGTGATCGCCTGGACGGCGAAGGACGCATCCGTCCAACCTTCTTGGCTGACGATTTGGAAAAGAACGAAAAGCGAGGACGCAAAGTCATCGAAATTGAAAAAGGGGTTGGCCGCCACACGTGGGGCGAGGAATGACCAGTCGTCGCTAAATGGCTCGCTGCCGAATTCACCAAAGCAATCCTGCAGATTCGTGATGCCGTCAGAATCGTTGCATTCAACCAACAGTCCACTGAACAGATTGAGCCCATAGATCGCAAAGGGAATAAGCAGGGCAATAGATATAAAGGCCGCCTAGGAGAAGTTAGTTAGTTTTCACCTCGAGGCACGCGGAGCCACAATGAGACACCTACTCCGAAAATTTTCCACCAGCCAACGATGATGAGCGAATGGAAAGTGTCCCGTGCACTGTTGCTAACATTGAGCAGACGGAGAGCCCTCAATGCCTTGAATGCGCCGATAGCTCGTGAAACCGTACCGTCATTGATAATTAGCGTACCGACGTTGATCCAGAGGGTAATGAGCACGACTGTGTCAACAAATCCCCAAGAGCTTCGCAAATATGCATTTGGCGTCGAAACCAGTCCGTCTGCTATAACTTTGATACCGCTCTCCGTTGTGAATAGTAGCGCAAAGGCCAAGTCGGTCCAAACATACCACTTCGGAGAATCACCAGGGTTGTTCTTCTGGTGCTCACGTTGATAAAGAGGAGTTGTGATGCAAGCAATGATAACCATGGCAACAATAGCAAGGTATATGAAGGCGGAGAAAGAATACCAAGCTACCTTGTTAGGTTCAACGCCATCAAATCGTTCGCTCCCTCTTGCGGGGCCAACAAGTGTTTGACACAAACGACGAAATCTGTTGCTGGGCTTGAAGAGATACAGGGATGTGTTGTAAGTCGGATGACGGGCAAGATATTCTCGTTGGGCCTTTCTGCGTTCGGTAGTCGCCGATACTGCTTGCTGGGCCATTTGCCGGGCATCTAAAGTTTCGTCTTGGTTTTTGAAGGTGAAATTAGAGTAGAAGGGGTTCGGCTCTCTTTCTGCGGTGCGACGGACAATCTTGCCCCAAATTTTGGACAAAAAGCCGGGTTTAACGTCACCCAAAAGGTTTGTTGTTGTTCTCCGTGGAGGGCCATTCTCTCCGTCCTTATCTTGAGCAGTCTCTGATGGCTCATCTAAGAACTCGCGAACAACCGCATCCTTGAGTAACATCTCGGTCATCGCAGGGCCATAGTCCAAAGGGTCTTTCCGTTGTCGCGACCTTCCTAGTGTGAAAATCGTAGATAACGCCAAGTTACTGGATGAGCTGCCAAGCTCCTTCCTTTGCAAAAAGGCTTTGACCTGTTCGAGTCGTTTCTCGTCTTCCGATATATCAAAGTTCTCCTGAATGACAGCAATGAACATGTTGATGAGAATGAAAAAGGACAAGATAAACCACCCTATCATGAAGGCAGCCCCTATCCATGCTGTGTTCAGTTCCCTAGTGTATCCAGTCATGGTGAACAGAATGTCCGTCCAGTTCTCACTGGTCAAGATCTGGTACATTCCAAGGAAGCAATTATAGATGGTATAAAATGAGATACGATTTGGCTCTCCATCCTCATCCAGGGGGATCTCGCCTCTGAACAACTGGGAAGCTAGAATAGCCATCAGGAACGTCATCAAGAAGACGAACATCATCAGATTGGCAATACCACCTGCATTTCCAAGAACTAATAGAATAAGTTTCCTGGTGATTGGCACTGCCAATACGACTCGATAAACACGAACAATTTGGAAAACGGTGAGCCACTTGTAGGAACGATGGTTGCGAATCGGTGGGATCAAGATGATGGATGTAACAACCGCCAAGAAGAGGTCGAAAAGGTTCTGCCGGCTGCGATGGAATTCGCGCCAATTGACAGCAATCCTGATCAGGATGTCCAAATCAAGGAGTAATGTGACCACAACTTCCGCGGTGTCAATGAACTGTTCCCGATTTGACGACATATCTGAGCTTCGCATGGCCTGACACATGAGCCCGAAGGCAATGACGACAATCCAGAAGAGTTTGGTTTTTCTGTATAATTTTTGAAGGGTTGACTCCCGCCGATACTCGTCTTCGGGATCGGGCACAAGTGATCTGTGATGGTCCGCTGTAAAGGCACTTGACTTGCTCTCTTCCCGAATGACCTGGAAAGAGGATGTAATCACAGCAATCAATAAATTGACGAGCCACAACGTCATGATCATAATGCCAGCACCAAAAAACAGAGCGGCCAGGGAGAAATCCGATCCCATCGTTTTATACATTATATCCGAGAAGGTGTTGGCACTCATGATGACGAAGACGAGTTCCAGCGAATAAATAATGTTGTCAAAATTGACGGTGGAGTTGAATGGGCTTTCTTGCTCCAGACAGATGGACCCTCGCGGGCATATGAAGCCTTTGCCTTTGTTTGTACCATTGGAAAGGTCATCTAAATCGTCAGGTGTCAACATGTACATCCAAGGCTTGATATCGCCAGTACTGTTGTCTCGATAACCTCCGCAAAACTGATCTTCGTTTGTGAATGCCGCTGATAAGTTCTTTGGATCCGCGGGATTTAGCCAGACACATTGTCGGCTGAAGCTCGCCTTAAAGCTCTGCACCCCAACGATGGCAAACAAGAGCCAGAAGAAGATAATCAAGAATGCAACTCGGACAAGCAAAGGGGCCGCTTTCTTCAGACTTCTCAAAATGATCTAACAAGAAATGTGGTCAGTTTTTGGTCTACATTCAACATTGGACGTTGGCGGTTATCACTCACCGCTGTTCCGTGGGTCAAGGCCAGAAGTCTCAGGATGCGCAAGCAACTCAGCATCTTGAAGAGGTAGAGATGAAGCTGGCTCTCGAGCCCTGTGATTCCCAGCAAGAATGAGATCCAGAAAGAAACTATGGCTACGAAATCGAGTCGGTTGAAAGAGTGACGCAAGAATGCTCGACGGGCCAGTTGGAACCGCTGCTGTTCCTCGAAAGTCTTTGGCAATGCCTGCTGGCCTTGCATCAGGGTGGTGAAAGAGCGCGAGATGGCTGAAGGCTCGGGAGGAAATTGTACGCTTTGCGCTTTCAGAGACTTGTGCCTCTGCGGTTGAAACAAAGCTTGGTACTGATCAGCCACTGCAGCGCGGATGCCTCTTTGGCGATCAATCGTGCTGTATTCCGACGCATTGAGGATGAACCCCGAAACAATGATACGAGCAATCAACTCCATAGTGAAGACTATGAAAAGCCCAAGCATTGCCCAGTCATTCCACCGTCTACCCCAGCGATCAGGCCGGCCATTGCCGTCCGAGAACACACTAGGTGCGGATTCTACCGTAAGAAGAACCAGCTGAAGGACGATAAGGAAGAGAATGAATGGCTCCGTGTACGGGTGAACAAGAATGTTACAAAGCCAGAGTCTGATGCGATTCTCGGAGTCAAACACGCCCAACGTTTTGCCTTTAAGTGGGTTCAAAGGAGGTTGACGCAAAGGTGGTATTTCGTTGTCGAGATGTTGATCGTTGTGTTTTTCCGCTGAAGGGTGCGTAGAAGGCGAATGATAAGCTGTGTCGATAAAGATTGACGATGTGCCTTCTCGACTACGACTTCGCTCAGAACCCTGGGGAGACCTTGACCGAGCCCTCGAATCACGTCGATCAGCAAGCTCAGCGTCGCCGCTAATGTTTACCACACGTTGGGACATAGCCCGAACAATGGAACCCGCGCGAGATAGGGCCCCGCCTGATGTGGAGGAGGATCGAGAGTGTCGACCCTCGGGTGCGAGCGACAACCCAAAGTTTCGCCGCCGCGGAGAGCTGTTGCCAATCTCTATGTCGTCGCCTGGATGCAGCGTGCTCCTGCGGCCTCGGGGCGCATGGTCGCCAATATCTGACACGGTTTGAAAGCTATCCCGACCCTGCGACTCATTGTTGTTGGCCGCGAGGGACCCGGACATGGCCTGAGCACGAGACGTGAGAGGGACGGTGTCGGCATTGAGGTAGTCTTGATTGGGGGGTGCTTCGGAATAAGGTGTTGCTTCGTCGAAGCTATGAGGTCTCCGGGACCTCTGCCCACCATTGAAGTCGGGGGGGCTGTGGAAATCAGGCGGCAGAGCCGACTGTAGCGCGGTTGGGTCTAGCATTGAGTCAACGCTCGATCGTTCGTCGGATCTGCCATCGTATGGTTGGTCCCAATATGACGGCGGAGTATTGGGATGGCGACCGGCTCCTGTAGCTCCATCGCGAGAAGGTTCCAAGTGGCTATCAGAACCGTGGCGATTCCTCCCATGCGTTGCTGTGGTGCCCAGTATATCCAAAGAGATGGCAGATAACCGCCTCGGTGTCTGGTGGCCTTCAGGAGGGTCTGATGCCATGACAGCAGGCTGTCGTGGACTAGTTCTGTTCCAGACAGATCCAGTTCTACAGGACGATGAATAGCTGGATAGGAGCGCCGCTTCGCATCTTCACTGGAGTCAAATGCCTAGCGAATGGAGGTAAAACGAATGATTACCTTTAGAATTGGTCTGTCCTGGTAGAGGAGGCTACAAGGGATTGGTCATTCGCATGCCCCCAGTTCAAGTAAGGGTTTTGAGTACACGGACTGTGCATCTACCTTCTGTCAGGGTCCCGAGGCACTGTTACAGGGGCAGATCCTGGTATCGTACAGTGTGACGAGCTCCAGGTGTGAGACGGGAAGACGCTTCGCGCGTAGAAAGGTGGGTCTCTCGTTTGAGGCTTAGCTGATGGAACGCGCCAACCCTGACAACCTTTTCTTGGGGGGACGCGACTTTTTGATGGTTGCCCGAGCTCAAGTTGAGTTCTGAGCAGACGACAACCAGATCGCATTCGTTGCGGCACGCCAGTCTCCCCGTCAATTTCGATCACAATAAAGCAACAAAAGAAACAATGCCATCACGCAAAAGATCACTCGAGGATGCAGACGGCGCTCCTTCCGATGAGTCGCCCTTGCAGCGCATTCGCGGCATGTGGCAGTTCGCCAACCTCAGCCAGTGGATTTACACCTTTGGGAGAGCTGCCAAGATCGACGATGCTATTGACATCGAGGTAGCGAAATTATGAAAACGACTTGATCGCAACGAATCCTTGCTAACACTCGTGGATTAGGAAATCGAGGCTGCTTGCCTAAACCCCCATTCAACGGTCCTCAACGACATAGCCTTGGCTCTCCTCAAACTAATATCATCACACCGTGGTCTTACGTGAGTTATACAACATGTCCATCTCATTACTTTGTTTGTCGTACTGAACGCTCATTATCCAGCCATGAAATATTCGATAGCCAAGCGCGCAAGCAATATATAGAGAAGGATCCCGCGTTCAACCCCTTCGGAACTGAAGAATCTCCAACAGATTTCCAACACTTCGATGTCTTCACCAAGGTAGAAGCTTTATTATTCCGAGAAACAGATCGATCCAGTTCTAATCATTGTTCTCCTTCAGATCAAGGTGCTCCAACAGATGACACAATGGACCATGATCTACCCCGAACGCATTAGAGAGAAAATGGAAGAGCAGAAAGACATCGAGCAAACAAGTTGGGTAAGTTTGACTGACAAGACTTGAAAAGGAGCACAAGCTTCACAATCTTAATAGAAAATTGACACATTACCAGAGAATTGAGCCTTACGGGTGGGATAGCGACGATCGGACATATTTCGTACTCGACGACAATCGTGTGTATCGCCTAACCGAAGCCCCGTCTCCGCCTGCTCTACCTAAACCCAAATCAAAAAAGAAGGCCGCGCGCAGCGGTCGTCGAGCAAGCAAAAGACAGAAAAGACAAACCAGCGTGGAGGAAGAGCCTTACGAAGATCACACAGCAGATGTCAGTACCGAGCCTCAGGACGACGGCCTTGGTGGGATGACGTGGGAGTGTCTTGCAGTCACTTTGGACGAGGTGCGTCAGCTGCTGGAAGGCTTCCGCAAGACAAGAGATGAGAACGAGAAAATTCTTCGAAGGCAGCTGGAGGACCATCTAGTCCCGATACTCGAGAAGCAGGAGGAAAGCATGAGGCGGAAAGTGCAACAACGCGAGCGGGAGCTTCTGAACATGGCCAAGCTGGCTAACGCTAAGCGTTCAAGTCGCATTGCTAGCAAAGTAGAGCAACGCAAACAAGAAGAAAAGAGCAAGGACGAGCTTCAGCAACAGCGGGTGGCTGAGGAGTCGCAGCGCAAAGAGGAGCGGGAGCGCCGGAAACGGGAGGAGGAAAGAGATTTCAGGATGGCGTCGAGAGGAAAGCGATTGAAAGAGCGCGAGGCTCGCCGACAAATCCACGAAGAAGACCTAGCTCAGCTGTCTGAGGACAGTCGACGATTGGAAGAAAGCGAGGGAAGGGTCTCTGAGCGGCGCCTGCAAGCTGAAATCGAAAGAAATCGGCAGGCGCTGAGGGAAATTGAGGATGAGGACGAGGATTGGATCTTTGATTGTACCTGCGGTCTTTACGGCCAAGTCGACGACGGTAGTCACAGCGTGGCCTGTGAGGGCTGCAACGTCTGGCAGCACAGCGAATGCCTAGGCATTAGCGAAGAGGAAGCAGAGAGGCCAGAGTTTCACTTCGTCTGCGAAGCATGTCGGCATCGCAGGGAGGAAGTCAAGAACAAACCGAGAGCCACTATCAAACTGAAAGTTCATCCCTCGCCTACATCCTCAAAACACCGTTTCGTGGATGATTCGAGGACTGGGATTCAAAAGGTGGACTCAGGACCCAATAGCACGCACAAAATGGCCGGAGAAGGCCGCAGTACAATGGAGGATACACCGTCATCCTACATGCTTCAGGACGAGACCTCCAGATGGCTTAATTCAATACCGACACCTCTGCTTCAACAATCAACACAAAGACCGGTCACACAGCCCTTCAAAACCGCCGGTTTGACGGTGAGTCCCGATGTCGGGTCTGTCCCAGAGCCCAAAGAGCCGCCGAACAAGATTCTGTCAACACCTGCAGTGGAACACGGTTCGAGATACCTCAAAAGCGCCGAGAAGTCGGACGCTGTTGCCAAAACGCCTTCTACTTCTTTGGCGCAGCATAACGGGCATCACATCACCCCTTCATCCACGATGAGTACTCCTGCAATAAGTCGTGATGTCTGTCGGCCCGCCGATACGGATCATGATAACCTGCCTGCACAGCCGGGATTTTCGCCCATGAAGACATCGCCACAAACTTCTTTCGCATCAAACGTGTCAGCTAGCAACAACAGCACGGCTCCTACTAGACTGCCTCCTGGAATTACGTTATCACCTACCCATGCGGAACCTATTCTGACACCACCTACGAAGCATTCTTAAGCATCAGTCTACCTACGTGCTCAGAATTACACTACCACTTCACCGGACAAGTACAAGAAACGAGACTGAGTTGAGAATTCAAATGATGCGGGACGACTTGTACACAATCAATCACTCGCGACTCGATTACTTTCAACCATGATCAACTCCCAAGGTATGAAAATGCAGAATGACTTGATTGGGGAGACATCGCATTGTCTACTGCAAATTTTTGGTCACAGACCAACTGGTGACCGTATGGCTCAGAGGACGGTGAGGTGGACTTCAACCCGACCTCATCGCTACAGAGGAGCCAACAAAGGCCGAGCAACCACCGAATTATTTTTGGGCCGACAGAGGCCACCTCCTCACAGATGTCCCAAATAGAATCCAACAAACGTATGCACCAAAGTTGGCCAAACGAGGCACGAGTGTATTCCAGGAACTTTTCGTCGTAAGGAAACAAGACACCCTTCGCGAAGCATACTAGTGCATACTTGTACGTGGGTGGGCGTAAGGTCACTCGGCGCATCAAGCGACGTTCATTTTGCTCGGCGGATGAATGGGCTTTCAACTTCTATTGAGCAACGAGTTCCACACTTAGGCCGAATAGCCAGCCAATCAGAATGCGGACTATGCACACATTTGACCTTGTCATTCCAGCCTAGTTGGGTATCGCAGCCTTGTGGCGTTTGACGGAGGTGGGCGCTTGGACCACGCGTCTCCCTGATGGCTTTAACTACCGCCTGCCATGACCACGATGAACAATAGCAACTGCGGGGCTATTTGGTCCCATGGCCAAGCTCGCGAGCCAGAGGGCGATCACAGTTCTCGATGGACTCTACCATTACCATGATGGACTCGCTCTTGGACGGACACAATTGGACTTGGCTTGCTATGGCTTGCTATTTACAGACATAGCATCGCAGCTGCATGGCATCGCAGTTGCATTGGATCGCAACTAGATTCACAATGTTATAATTGGTGACCATGAGCAAGGAGAGTGTCCATTGACAAAGGCAGCGAACTCCCTGCAACAAATCCGAGCGCCGGGCGCAGCACGCCGTTCTTGTGCTCATAGCTTTTGACAAAATAAGAAGCACCGCTAGGTAGTCAATTGGGGGGGCATCCCTAGATTCAATAATAACTCCTCAACCTCGCCTTTCCTTTTTTTCTCATCTCTTCGTCTTTGGTTGATCTTCAAACGAACGCTACAGTCAGTCTTCGTCCGTCTACTTCCAACGAAACTTCGGGCAGAATACTACCAATCCTCCACTGCTTGGACATGCCTGCGCCTGCATAGTCTCAAGCGTGCAATAACTTTTGAGGCCGAAGTAGGTGACTTCAACGCTACTGGCGTCCATCCATTGGGCACAGACCTTTGCATTTGGGAATAACCAGGCGCCATATCGAGCCATTCAAGAACATGAACCAAGCGCCCCGTACACGTTGGGGCTACGGCACCCCTCCTCTTGAAGAGAGCAGTTCCGAAGGGAATGGATATTTCCCCAAGCCATACCAATCCTTCTCTGTGGTAAGTTTCGCCCCGGCTTCGTAGGCCGGATGTTCTCGTTGTCACCCATCTTGACCTGCACATTGCTAGTGCTATCTACCTGTGCACACATTTGCAATCACAGGATGCTGATCGTCTGAGTAGTCTGATTCAAGCCAAGCATCATCAGAATACAACCAACCGCATGTTCCACAACCTCTGCAGCGCAACATGAGAGCAGGGAGAGGAGCAGCGAAGCGAGCCATTTCAATGGACAGTTGTGACTATGATTGGACGAACGATCGCACCGACGAGGCGGTTGGTTCTACAAAGAGGAAATCGGCAAGTACAAGGAGGAAGCGAAAGGAGTTGCAATTCCCAGATCTGGTAGCCCCTTTATCAGAGTGGGGGAGGCAAGCTGGGGTCGAGCCAAAAGATATTGAAGCTTTTGCCACGCGGGACATCAAGAACCGCATTGCCCAGGCTGAGAAAAATGGTTATATCAAACGCAACTTGAACGTCTTTTTCCTCTACAAACGCGCCTTTCGAGACGTTGCGCAAGCCTGGATGGAAATACACCACCCAGCTCTCGCGAAGACACAACCCCCTTTGGTTACACTTGTTGGTGAATCGTGGTCGAAGGAATCCGATGAGTTCAAAAAGTCGTACACCTTCTACTCCGACCTTGAGCGAGAAGGCCTCCGCCGAGCATTCCCCAATTACAAGTACAAACCAGGCACTAAGAAGGAGCAGCAGCCGGCAAAGGGTTCGTCGGCAAAGCAGATGCGGGACTTCGACCAAGACGCAACACACTACCGCCAATCCAGCGAGTCTTCAAGCGGCTACGGTAGCAATGACCAAGCATTCCAATACGGTCATTCACGACAACCCCATGGAAACTTCGAATCCCCTTTAGGAAGAGGCAGTCAGGCGGGCCACGTTGGTGGACCGCTCGTTGGGCACGAAGGCGAATTCAGCGAGCCACCATACTATCATTCTGGGTCCTCGCCACTTCCAATGGGCTATATTTCACCTTCGCCTTCCATGATGGGGGAGCCTCTATCCCTGCCTCTGGATTTTGAACATTCTTTTCTCCATCCCCAGCGAGCGGAGGCACATTCCTTTTCCAATGGCAGGATGAGATCTGAGTCCCCTGCTCTCAGTCACCATTCGCCACATCATCTGGATGGCGTCCCGATTGACCCCAGCTTGTCGAGCTCATACTCAGATTATTTTCCTTCGCGAGCGAATTCCGAGGAGCCGGGCTGCATTGTTCCGTCACAAATGCACCATCACATGCAGCCAGTCTTGGCGCATAGTCACCGTTGGCAAAGCAGCGACTCGTTTGCTACAAGTACAGATGACCCTTTCGGTCTCCCGATGCAGTTACCCTCTAGTATGATGGGTTCACGCTGTACCTCCGAAGAGCCGTGGCAGGAGGCTGCAGATTCTGTCCTATCCTCTGTACCCGTCGGCGACATGATGCCCAGTCAGCTCAACAATATGACTACTGTAGAGTGGCAACTCGACTCTTTGTCTCATAATGAAACGGTCCAGCCACCTGGTTCTTGGGAAGTGCCCGCTTGGGCTTTTGATTTCGGTGATAGGGATTTGGATGATGAAGGCTAGCAGTGCGAGACGTGTCCTGACAGTGTCTTGCCTTTCTTCCTCCCCCTTTTTCGCGTGTATATTCGTGCACTGGCACCCTTGGTTGGTTGCTCGACGCAACACGTTAACCGGGAGGCTCTATGTAAAACAAATTCTTGGATGGGCTTCATATGTTTGGCAACCAGTTGGTTATAGGGAGTACTTGCTGATTTGGATGAAATCTGTTGGTCCGTGTTTGCTACTTTTGAGATATGGGTTCAGTTGCTTTATCCAATTTACGTCATGCTCCATTCATTTATTGGAGCAGTGAATTTATTCATCGTCTTGATCATTCAGGTTACTCCAAGGATATTAAGGCTAAGAATAAGAAGATGTTCCGTATGGCGGTTGAATAACGCCTCAAGCATGATTCGCACAGGTTATTTTCATTTTTATTTAACGTTCGTCAGATCCACCTGCGATCACTTGCCATCGTTCCCTTGCGAGGTCATCTACGACGGACGGTAACTACCGGGTAGCAGTTGGCTAGGTACTAGGTACTAAGATAATCGCGTACGTCACTTACTAATCACCAATCATCAACGCTAAAGCCAGTGCGGCACCTGTCTGTTCCTTGCCAACCAAGTATAGCATGTCCCGCGAAAGCACTTCGCCTATGCAAAACGACATCTTTGCAACCACACCGGAAACTCACTAAGAGATGGCCTGGATACCCCGTCTCGTCACTCTGAGCGGCTTGCTGCTCCTGGCTCATGCGTACGCACTCAAACAAATGGAGAAGTCGCTATGAACTGAACTAACCAGGCTGCAGCGGATACTCAGCGCAAGAACACGCGGTTCTCACATCAACAATCTCACAGCACTCGCTCGCTCCCTCTCCAACAGCAAACTCTTTGCCGCTTGACATCACCATTGAGACACTCGTGGCAACGCTTTTCGTCTGCGTAGGACTCGTCCTTGGATCCCCCAAGCTGCGCCCGATTAGGTGGAGTGTATGGGCAGGGAAGATTGAACGCGAAGGGGCTTCCGGTTTTCGTGACGGCGGAGGTGAAATCGAAAAGGACTATCGCGGCAACCCTTTCGCCCCCTTGGAAGCTCGCACGGGATTCGTGGATATTCGAAGACAGCGCCGAGAGTTTGCGGATTGGGCCAAGGGTGAAAAGCAGTAGGCCAATTATACACTATTACCCAGGGCAAGTTGTAAGCTTTGGACGTCATGACTAGTCTTTCGAATACCACCTATGCTGCCAATCTGGATCCCATCCCAGGACGATGATCGTGACGAATTGGGGTTGAATGACGAAACTTGCTACAGAACCCAACAGACCTGACACCACCAAGACGACCTGTACCTACTAGTCTAGTACCAGCAATTACTAATTGTCCCTTCTGTACCAATTCTCGAAAACGATTACGCCTAAGTTTGGTATCACAGATACTCCTACTACTCGTACTCCTATTACTAACCTGAGGGGAACAACCCCGTCGGCACCTTCCGGCATTTGTACTGCTTACTACTTGTGGTCTAGCACGGGTTGCACTCGAGGAACATTCAAGGGCATGACGATGAGTCGCACCTTCCGGACAGCAAGGTAGCTTATCGAGACGACGTCATCAAAGAAATGCCACCAGCGAGAGAAGCATCGGTCTTGTTCCTTCTTCCTGGTCCCCAACAACGAATACAGAGATATACAACGGATTCTAGCCTGACTGGCCAGCAATCCTGATTACAGGTCTCCCTCCCCACTACCTAGTGTCTGAGCAGTGCAGCTTTTCGCGACAGGAGTTTCTCAATTCAATGGTAGACATACATCGAGATTAATCAAGGTAGCTTCGCAGAGATTCGAGAATATCTTGTCTGACCAATATGCCTCAATCCTCACTTTCCGGAAGTTCACGCCGTTCACCAAGGAAAAAGTCAGGAGCTGGAAGACGAGGCTGGACTAGAGAACACAAGGCATCGAAGAGCATACTCCACGCCCATGGAACAGACCCGCATGGCTCAATGATCAACAGATCTGGCACATCCACCTCATCTCCAGCACCGGATAGACTTTTGACTGAAGGCGATGATGGTATTTCGTGGCGTGATGCTGAAGACCAACCGACCCTGGAAGACTCACACGTGGACGAGACCATAATGGCAGTTGACTGGAAAAGCCAAGATACTGTAGGATGCGCCTTCTTCAACACTGCCGATGGTACACTGGCTGTCACCGAGGACATACCCATGGCAACTCTTGATGTTGTCGAGCACTTCATCGTCCAAGTACAGCCGACGACAGTTCTAGTATCCAGTAGAACATCCGATCAACTTCTCAAGATTCTCGAAGACCTCTCCCAACCAGCCGAGACTGGTACGTAGTCTCTGCTACCCTCTAAATCCTTCATTTTTCGAGCTCATGAAAGTTAGGATTTGGTACCGAAGGCTTTGTGCTAAGGGCTACTTCTTCAGCTGACTTCTCCAACTCGCTTGCTAGAGAGAAATTGATCAGCATTGACACCAACATCTCAGCATCAAGCCCAGGGGTGGTGTTTTTGCCTTACGAGCAGCCTGGTACTGCTAATCTCGCTAACGCGGTAGCTCCTGAAGCCCCGAACATCAAATCGATTCGATGCGGAACACACATTGATCTCGAGAATGTTGTTTCTGTGCGTTATTGGCAACCGGGCCTGCCCTTGACACATCCATAACTTACATTTCCCAGGTCGGTTGTGCTGGTGCGATCTTAGCTGATATGCATCGACGGCGCTCAGTCGGCTTTCTGCCGGATGGACAACGGGCTGAAGTTGTGTTCCATGTGCAGACTTTGAAGATGTTCTCGCTCTCTGATTCCATGTTTCTCAGCTCAGAAACTCTGCAGGCTTTGCAGATTGTCCGCTCTGAGCTGCATCCAAATCATCAAATATCTGGCGCTTATGTCAATGAAACTGGAAGTAAGGAAAGTCTTTCAGTGTATGGGTTGTTTCATGTTCACGCCTGCACCCCTCAGGGCCGCCTCCAACTTCGTCGAGCGCTACTGCGCCCGTCTCTAGACCTTGAATTACTCCATGAGCGGCAAAGGACAGTGGCACTTTTCCTCCGCCCCGAGAATACGGAAATTGTGAAGGAGACCACTCTTGTCTTAAGGAAAGTAAAGAATGGAAAGTCTATGATTCTCCAGCTACGCAAGGGTATAGATTCATCCGCCTTCACCCGATCATTTGACAGTAGCGTATGGGGAGGCCTCAAAAACTTGGCTGCTCAAGCTCTTCGCCTCCGGGAGATTATGAGTAATGTGAAAGACGCCGAGGAAATTCGAATTGTCCAGAAGGTAAGTCAAACGCTGGAGCTGACGGGAACATGATGAGACGTGATGTTGAAACAATGTAGCTAACCATTTCCCCACATACTAGATCCTCGCAACTATCGATCAAGCAGAACTTGTCAGTGTAGGGGATCTAATAGTCAGGACAATCGACTTCGAACAGTCAAAAGCTCGCCATAGGCCATCTGTCAGAGCCGGGGTTGACATTCAACTTGACGAGCTCAAACGTCGTTATGACGGGATGGGTAGCTTTCTTACGGAAGCTGTCAACCACATTAACGATAGACTCCCCAACTGGGCGAGCCAATACATTCGCTCTTGTATTTTCCTTCCGCAGCTTGGTTTTTTGACAGTCGTCGAACGTGATCCGCACACCGGAAGAGGGAAGTACGAAGGAGAAGGAACGATGGACGATCAGTGGGAGAGTCTTTTCACAGCAGATGGAGCAGTCTGTTACAAGAACAAGTTCATGAAAGAGCTTGACGAGCAATGTGGAGATATGTACTGTGAGATCGGAGGTAGGTTACCAGCCTCACAATGTTGACATTTTTCTGATTCTTTCAAGACCGAGAAGTGGAGATCATGTTCAATCTTGCTCGCGAGATTTTGGAGCGTGAGCAGCAACTAGCCATCGCTTCGGAAGTATGCGGAGAGTTGGATGTACTGCTGGCATTCACCAAGACTGCTCGGGACTACAAGTGGGTTTGCCCTCAATTAACCTCAGAAGGGTCCTTGCACATCGAAGCTGGTCGTCACCCACTGATGGAGCTTGTTGTGCCATCTTTTGTGCCCAACGATTATGAGCTCGACGGAGAGAACCAGCTCAGAGCAATTCAAGACAGCCAGCATGAAGCTGTGATATTGACTGGGCCCAACCATTCTGGTAAAAGTATTTACTTGAAGCAAGTCGCCATAATTGTATACCTTGCGCACCTTGGCAGCTTCGTACCAGCGGACAGCGCAAGGATAGGATTGACAGACAAGATACTGACGAGAATCTCGACAAGAGAGAGCGTGACAGGCAATGAGAGCGCATTTGCAACCGACTTACGCCAGATAGCTTACGCAACAAGGTGCGCAACCTCCCGCAGTCTGGTACTCATCGACGAGTTTGGTAAAGGGACGAATGCAGACGATGGTGCAGGTCTCCTAGCTGCGGCTATCCATCACTTTTTGTCTCAGTCATCTGTTCGGCCACGACTAATTGTTGCAACTCATTGCCATGAACTTTTTGAAGGCGGGTATATACATGAACATGAGCGACTTCACGTAGCACAGATGCAGGTGGAGGCAAGCTACGAGAGTGGGCATTCAAAGGAGGATATCACGTATTTATTCAAAATCTCGTCTGGTCACGGCACTTCAAGTTTTGGCAGTAGATGCGCTGCACTCAACGGCGTACCCAGTGCGATTGTTGATCGGGCGGAAGGCATTGCACAACTTCTTGCAAGACAAGAGGATCTCAGCTCAGCCTGCGCGAGACTTTCGAGCGAAGAGGAGCAACACCTTGTCGATGCGGAACACGTGGCGAGACGCTTCCTACAACAAGATTTTGTTGACAATCCCACGCTTAACATAAACGGGAGTCTCAGAGGCCTGATACAAGGCATGTTGGAGCCGAAATCTTGAAGCAGACGGAGTTTTCAGCTACTGTCCCTGGTTGTGCGTAGGGATTCATAAAGGGGGGTTAGAGGGTTGGTGGCAATGTTCTCAGAAGAACTGGGCAGAGTCTTTAAGTGAGTATTTAAGCAAGGCGCTCTAGTTCCATATATGCTTGTAACAGCTCCCTAGCCCGAGAGATGGACATTTCATAATCCCCTGGTAACTAGCAGTGATAACCTCAGGTAGTGCAAGATGTAGTGGACTGCCATGATGTCCAAGATATATACTCCTTTCACTTGCTCTGCACACAATACGAGACAGACTCAGATGACTGGCGTGCTGTCTCCCTCATTTTTCTCTCCCACTCATGTATTTACCTCGGGGTGCCCAATATCCCGTTTGCTCCTTAAATGCCTAATAGAACTTGTTTGAGTCTTATCATTACATTAGAATTGCGGTACCCCATGTCTGATGTATGATCTGACAAACGTGCCCAGAATGTCGTAGACTTGTCGACCTCGCTGGCGGAAAGCACATGGCCTCAGTTAAGTTGAACAGTTCAATACTGTTACGAACGTGTAACTCAGGCCTCTGCAACGCTTGTCGAATGTAGGCGACAACATTTCGACACCTTCCACTCGCTACCGAAGCGAATGTTTCGTGATTATGCTCCTGCTTCCGCATTTTTTTTTTGAAAGAGGGCTCTCTTGTGGTTGTTTGATCCGGCGATATACTCCATCCGAGACAGAGTCCCGAGCGTCTATACGGAAAATCAGCCTAGCAGCTTGACGGCGATGCTAGAAAGAGCGACGCTGGCGAGCAGCATGCCACGAGAGGGATATAGACTTGAAGCTGGATCGTCGTATGAATCGCACTGTGTTGCCTCAACGGCAGAACAGGCCTCTGAGCTTAGACTTGAGCAGATTGATGTGGCGGAGGGGCCCAGGTCCTGATTTGATCCGTCTACAGTGACGCCTCCACCCCCAGGAACCTCAATGGTCACGGCATAATCTCCATTTCCGCCCAATTGTTTCGTGCAGATTTCGTAATTCTCCGAGCACGCGCTCGCAGCCGAGGCACAAGAGGCACTGTTGTCAAAGTTGGTCAGGGCGTAAGGGAAGGAAAAATATGAGTTGTCCACGTATGATACTGCTTGCGTCGGGTTCGAGGGACTGCCTGTTGGCGCAGCACCTGTGCACACAACCCTGCGATTTGTCTCTGTTAGCATTGTATTGAGTAGTTGGTAGTCATTGGGAGAGCTTGACTTACCCGGAGGGACAGCAAGCGGGTCTGTTGTTATTGTCCAGAGCACATGTCTGACCGTCGTAGCAGCAGACATCGCTGAAAGCTTCCCCTAGGGACATTGGGCACTGGAACATGTCGGCTGGGCAGTCATTCCGGCGCATGAGCCATGGTGCATCAGGACTGCTCGTTGCAAGAGGCATGTGTGCCGCGGCAGCCACTGACAAACTGAGCCCAAGAGGCAGAATCAATCTTTGCAAAAAGCTACTGGCCATGGTTGCAAAGCAGATTAGATGGCACTCTAGTCTGGTTGGTATGTGTAGCAGCGTGTAGCAGCACCTTGGTGCAGCTTAGGTGGCGTTTGTTGCTCGATGATTCAAGATAACAGCGATACAGAGGATAGGGTATGGTTGTCGGAAGTTGAGAAAAAGCGATGCTCCTATCATCCGACGAGGGATCACTTCCAGCCCTGGGGTCAGAAAAGAGGCATGACCTATTTTGTTGATTGGGCCGCGAGCGGGGCGTCAATAAGTGTCGGTCAGGATCGAATGCATTATTCGTGACAACTTGGTCTAGAATTCGAAGGGTGTAAGAAAAAGAGGGGCAGCTACGCGTACTCAATTGTACGCAATTGCTAATTCGAGCCTTACTCCGCGTGTCTCACTTTTATTGTCACCTCCGAGCAAGGATTCAGCTTGAATCGAAACGGGCAGGTGTGCATGGTAGCTAAGGTTCAGGGTCTGTTGATCACCCTCCCAAATCACTCCCTGTCAGGCACTATACATGGAGCTAAAAACTACAAATCATATATAAACATTCTTATATACATGAACTCATTGATGATGCATGCGAGCACTTGGCCGCTTCTCCCAGCCAGGTGCGCCGAGACGTGGTTTGCGGAACAGTACTATTTAAAAATAGTAATAGCCTCTTGGCGTACGGTGCCATGTCTATGTGCATATACCCGTGCAAGGTAAACGATGACATGATGTCATTCGCTATGACATGGTTGGCCGAGCAACGGCTACCTTTCCAGTCCGCTAAGAGTTGCTCGCACAACCTCCAGCAAGATATCGTTCCCAAGGTACTATCTGTATTATTATCAATAACATGCGCGGATCCAGAACGCACTGCTGGGCTTCAGCTTTTATCTTATGCAAGGAACACTCCCGCGCGTCTGCCATTTCGACTGTACTTGTAGCTTGCCACGATGCTCGACATGCGATCCTATAATCGACCAATGCCCTCTGATAATCGACGATAATGTTCAGGCAGACCCTCGCACGTGAGCGAGAATCATCCTAAGCCGTCCTAAAGCCCCCTGACCATCTTCATCCGCCATCTTGTGGTTCTCTGGAAATGTGAGGGTATCTATTTCCCGTCTTGCTTGTGCCACCAATGGCCCAAGATCGCCCCAAACTTCTTCTGTATAAGCGGAGAGAACATCATGCCATTGACTAAGCCACGTGCTCTTGGTGGTTTGCAAATCTGCCGTGCCCAGATGATCCCTACTATCTGCATGTCCTGCAGGATGCCCTGAGATCACAAACTCCGGCGTGAAATTAAGTAGGTGATCCCATGGCAGCGCCGGACCAGGGGTGCCTCCGAACAAAGCATCGCGGAGTTTCTGCGTATCGGCCAAGCTGAGCGTCTCGTCTTCGTCGCTCCGCGATTGCGGTTCCTCTTCATCCCAGGCTTGATTGAGCAGATCTACAACGGCAGATCCATCCGAGGCCTCTACACGCTGACTTGAGTGATTTGATAACCCCATTTGATGCTGTTGTATGGTAGGTAGTGGATTTCCTTGCCCGTCGAGAAACTTATCAAAGGCTTGCGAAGTACCATGATTTGTTCCGGGCTGACCCTTGAATGATGTTTCTGCGATGCTAGTGGTGTCTGTGTGTCGACTCTGCGGTCCCTGACGCAGTGCCGCATCTTGGACAGCGCTCGATGGTCCGCTTTGGGAGCTAGGCTGGGAACCTGTGGACTTGGATGAAGGCCCGCCGATATTGGCCAGTTCTGGCGTTCCACCAGAAAGGGCCCCCGCTGCCATCTTGCTGGATGACCACATGTTATCGACAAAGGACTTCCCTTTCCCCTTGTCCTTGTCCTGAGTGCCGCTCGGTGTCTCCTTGTGGGACTGGTTGGGAGATGCATTCTCTCCGGGCCGCTCGGCAGCCTTTTCTTTGTTTCTGTGATCCATGCTGAATCCACTCTTCATACGCTGGCTCACTCAGCTGCAGGCCTCGTCCAGAGGAGATGCAGCTCTAGTCTCAGTTCGTTTGATGTGCAAGAGCAACAATCTGCTGCTGGTGATTATGGTGTAGCTTTTCCAAATCCAAGCCGAGGATAGATTCATGGATGGCCCGAATCGGGGACGAGCGGCCCGGATGCGTGTCTCGGCCCCGGATTAGCGGGGCAACCGGCAATCACCCCTACGTGCCAGGGACCTCGTGGTGGTGGTTTCTTCGGAATTACATTTCAGGCTGTAACAAGATTCGTAATGGATATCATTCCCGTGGCGTATATTGAAAGCGAATAGCAGATGGTTTGCAGGTACCCGAAGTTCTGCTCATGCTTAACGCATTTTTCCGCGGATTCGCTTTTGGCCCCGATGATGTTTTATGGTGGTACAGAGTAGTATTAGTGGGTGGTTTGGACATTAGTACAAGTACAGGAAGTAGCATGTGATATGACGCGGGAATCGACTGGTACGTGGCAGCTTTCACTGTACCCATGCATCTACGCCTTTCGCGTTATCGGTAGTACTACAAGAGAATACCAGTATCTGTCTACTAGACTACTAGTAGTACGTAGATACTATAATTTACAACATAGTCTTATACATATATTATCCTGAGCTCTTCGTACCAGGTCCGCGGGGCTCCAAGCCCCTGCAATATGATAAAATGCTGCGAACGTCAGGACAAAACAATGCCAAGTTGACCATCTTGCGACCACATCGCCGCAAATGCAAGGGTACAGAGTCACCAGGGCGCTGGAAGTACACGGAGTGAGCGGATGACTTACAACAACTGCTTTACGTGACATGGCACTGTGTCGGGAGTGGCGGCACAGGGTAGACGAGCCAACTCAGGATACCTTAGCCAGTGCCCGAGCAGCGACACTTACGCAGACACCTGAGCAGATTGAAAATGATGGTCCATTTGCGATACTTCTGACAGCGGGGAATGCTAGAAATACTGAAAAAAAAAGAAAACACCTTGTGGACGAATTGTCATACCTGAAAGTGTTGCCATCAGGAAGAGGAATATTGCCGAAATAGGTAGTTGTCTTGGGGGACTGCAGAGGCATGGCTGGAACCCAAATTGACGATAAACCACCCGCCTGCGGAATCGTACTTGTAGGTGCAATCTATCTACCCGGTATCTTATCGGGACTGAGGCACCTCCCCGCTGCCCACCGCCATCACCTATCGCTACCTACCTAGGTACCTAAGTATCTTAGGGACCTAGCACTGACCAAATCAATTCCCAGCAAGGCCAGCACTCACTACCTGGTTCCTTACTACGACTTGGTAGTAGCAGTTGCTTGCAATAATTACCTAGTACTTTAGATACCACATGAGACCATATGTCTGTTCTCTCGACGGGGTAGAGCAAGGTGGTTGTAGTAGGTACCTTCCAGCAGAAGGGCAAAACCTTAGGTGATCGTCTCGTGGCCAACACCTCTGCTGTCGATGTGAAGATCGCACACGGCCAAGATAAGTGCCGATGAAACCAGAGTAAAGTGCTACCATGTACATGTGTCTTCACAATCCTGCTCCAACTTCCTCTGACACCAGGTACACTACTAGTAGCAGCAGTTGTAGGTCGTAGTCAACCAATGTTACGTTCGTGGCTTTGACCTGTAAATTTCATAAAGCCGTGACACTTAGCGATTATTGACAAAACTTAATTTATCTACCATTGCTTTGTTCATTTTAAGTTATGTAGGGAGGGTTTTCTGAGGTCTGGCAGGTCATTGTCACCGCCTGGGGCAGCTAGCCACTACCCGCCCAGCCCAAGCTCTAAAGTACTTCACCCGAGCTCACACCCAAATCGTGGGTACCAGGTTCCCCACCGTCCGCCGCGAGTTGTGAAGGAGTCGTCGAGCAATCCCACCTCCAACTTAGTACCCCCATCCATCTCTCCTCAGCCAACGACATCATCTACAGATTGCTGCTGTTGCCGCCGTTGTCGCTCTCGTTGCCGACTGCATAGCTTTGTTCGCCCGAGCAAGGCCTCTAGTATATCTTCACGTCCATCAACCCCTCACCAGAGCGCACTCGACCCTTCATCGTCCGATTGCTCGCCGCGTTACTTCCCGCCTGCCTAGCTTCCTCGCCCAACGATATCAGCCCAGCCTCAATACACTCGCGACACTCGAACCCTTCACGCTTCAAAATTCGACCGATTCCACTGATTTTGGATTCCCTGGTCGACACCGCCAGCTGCCCACCAACATGGTCGACAGCGAAGCCAACACGCCGACGTGGAAATTTACACAGTATGTCATCTGCCCATCTTCGTCAACAGAATCGATGACGAACCATTTGTTGTAGATGTTTTGGTGATAAAGGGGACGTCGAGGACATCACGGAAGGTAAGTCTTGACAAATTTCCATCAGGCCGACTAATTACTATGCTGACTGACACTGCACCACTGCAGCTGATATCATCTCTACCGTCGAGTTCGATCATACAGGAAACTATCTTGCCACTGGAGACAAAGGTGGACGTGTCGTTCTGTTCGAGCGCAATGAAACGGTCGGTCTGCTCCCAACTCTCACATCCTCTCCTCGCCTAGCTTATCTGACATTTGTTCATCGTGCTACAGAAGAAATCCTGCGAGTACAAGTTCCACACGGAGTTCCAGTCCCATGAACCCGAGTTCGACTACCTCAAGTCTCTCGAGATAGAAGAAAAGATCAACAAGATTAAGTGGTGCCGGCGACAAAATGCGTCCCATTACTTGCTCTCTACCAACGACAAGACCATCAAGCTATGGAAGGTCTTCGAGAAGTCCCTGAAAGTGGTCGCTGAAAACAACCTATCTCATGATGTCACGCCAGCCAACGTTGCTGGTGGAGGTGGCGCTGCTCGACCGCCTCCTGCGTCTCAGTTCAAGAATGCAGCCGACCTGAAGCTTCCGCGCTTGACGCATCATGACACGGTCGTTGCCGCCGTACCGCGCAGGACATATGCCAATGCACATGCATATCACATCAACAGCATCTCCGTCAACAGTGATGGAGAGACCTACATCAGCAGCGATGACTTGCGAATCAATCTTTGGAACTTGAACATCCAGGACCAGAGCTTCAACATTGTTGATATCAAGCCTGCCAATATGGAAGAGCTAACAGAAGTCATTACCGCCGCCGAGTTTCACCCACAGAGCTGCAACTGGTTCATGTACGCTAGCTCTAAAGGTACAATCAAGCTTGCAGATATGCGAGAGAGTGCCCTCTGCGACAGTCATGCCAAGAGTGAGTCTTGATTCCATCTCTTTCACAGCTCAAGCCCATATCCCCACCACCGGAAAAAACAGAAAAGAAAAAAAAAACCCCCGCTGCCCGCCGCGAGTTGATTTTACTATGCTCTCCGGTCTCCATGAAATCTCTTGTCGCTAATCAAGAAATAGTGTTTGAACAGGAGGAGGACCCCTCATCAAGATCATTCTTCTCCGAAATCATTTCTTCTATCTCCGACGTTCGATTTTCGTACGATGGTCGGTACATTTTGTCTCGCGACTACCTGACAGTAAAGATATGGGACATCAACATGGAGCGCCAGCCAGTGAAGACGATACCTATACATGAACACCTGCGACCTCGTCTGTGTGACACGTACGAGAACGACAGCATCTTCGACAAGTTCGAAGTCGTCTTCTCTGGCGATGCGAAGAATGTCATGACAGGCAGCTACAACAACAACTTTATGATCTACCCGTCAGACCCCGAGAAAGAGACGGAGGTGGTTCTTCAGGCCGACAAGTCGGCTTTCAAGGCTAAGAAGATAGGTGTTCCTACACCCATCAATCCATCAAGCAGCCCTACAGCGAATGGTGGGAAGAAAGGGGGCTCCAGGGCAGGCAGCCCAGCTGGAGGAGCTCAGAAGATGCGGAAGGAGACCGATGCGGATCAGATTGACTTCAACAAGAAGATTCTGCACATGAGCTGGCATCCATTCGAGGATAGCATTGCCATTGCTGCGACCAACAATGTGAGTTACGCTCCCTTGGCAAGCTTCGTTCTTGTCCTATTCGTACGCATTAGCTGACACTTGACCCAGCTTTTTGTCTTCTCGGCACTCTAGACAACGATAGGATAGATCGATAATCGGGGTATCTAGCAGCATCGCATTAGAGACTCATGGAGCTGGCGGCGAAGGGAGGGATAGGGAGCGCAAATTGAGTTTGTACAAAGCTCAACCAACCTTCCAAGCAAGACGTGAGCTTGGCAGGTACTCCGACCTCCCGAGCAGCAACAAAATCCACAGGTAGGGGAGGCGCGGACTCTGTGCAGTCAACCGTAACGTCAAGTGACACCCATCATGTCAACATTTGAACCACTAGTCAACCTGATATCATCCGGGCAAGGAACAACCAGTTTGGGTCATCATGAGGCTTTGTTTTTCAATGGGTTGGTGTCACTACCTTGCGGCGTTCGAGATTTGGTGAGGAAAAGAGTCGAAATCGGGGAAGTGTGTAAGAACAGCGCCTGTGGCCTCCAGGAACTCATAACAATGTCAATTGACAAGAGAAGTAAAACTTAAAAAATCACAGTTCTAGAATTTGTTTATCGTGACGTGTGGGTTTAGCTAGCAAGCCTATCTCCCTTGGGGCGAGGAGAGATCTTTCGTTAAAGAGAGCACAAAGTGCGGTCGCGTGTTGCGGATTCCTCAACAACCGCAGCTAGGGAGAACTCGCAAGGGAATCCAATGACATATACGTATTTCACGTTATAAAATGGAACACTACTAGTACTACTCGTAGTTCCTTACGTAGACTATATTTTCTGCCCTGACCTCGGCGACAATAATTTATTATGTGTATTCTTGATTAGCAAGATTTATTCTCAAACATGCAAGGCGGCTCATGGCGGGCATTGTCTACGAATCCAAGGTAAATAAGACTACTACCTTAGGTTAGTACCTAAGGTACATTAGTACGTAGTACGTGCTTGCGCGCGCGCGGTAGTACTTGCTTGTATTTGTATGACCACTACGGTTGTTGCGACCACCAACCAATGCTACCACGATTTCGTCCGCGACCCCTGACCCACTTCAGACATAGCACCACGTCTGTCATCATTCAAATTGTAGTAGGAGATGAGCGACATGGCGTTTTTCTGAAAGCCCACAATTTTCTTTTGACCTCGCACCCCAAGGTCGAGTTGTTCGTGTTGTTTAATCAAAACGGAGGACCCCTCGAAGTCTCGTCGGGCTTGCAGATATCTTCACGCCCCCGCTAAACAACCTACGACAACTCCTTGTAGTTATGGGGGAGCTGCGACAGCGGCCGGGCCGCAACCAGCAACCACTTAATGGTGCGACTTCAAAGACCGCGAAGGCAGCTATACACGCTTCTCGTGAGCTAGGACCATCTCTTCTTGGTGTCGTGTTCATGCTGAGCATGATTTTTGGCGGCTGCTGTTCTAATGTAAGAGACATAACGATTCGCGGTTTTGCCCTCAAGGAGGCTATAGGGGATCTGCTGATGAAGGTTACGATGGTCAGGTTTATGCCCTTGAACAGGTCGTCAAGTGAGTACTCGAACCAGCACACTCATTACCCTCGTTATGCTGACCGCGTGTGTAGCTTTGAACCATCGAGTGGTGAGTACGCCCCGAACTAATCTAGGCCAACCAAGCCTGAAATGAGTCAACTGACCGCGTGCGACACAACCAGGCATACTGCTCACCTTTGTGCAGTTTCTGTTCGTCGCAGTCACCGGTTACATTGCACAATTCGACCGGACCCGGCCGCCATTTTTTCTAGCTCCCAACAAAGTCCCGATTCGGCGCTGGATTGTCAATATTGTCCTCTTCTTTGGAATCAACGTCCTGAATAACCATGCCTTCAGCTATGACATCTCTGTGCCCGTTCACATTATTCTTCGTTCTGGCGGCAGCATTACCACCATGGCGGCCGGTTATTTGTGGGGGAAGAAATATCCAAGGATCCAGGTAATCGCGGTCATCTTATTGACCGTAGGCGTTATCCTCGCCGCTTGGTCAGATGCACAAGCCAAGGTAAGGACTACCGGGGGGGGGGGGGGGGACAAACCAGAGAAGATAGCACATGACATGTTACAAAAAACTGACACTTCTCAGGAGGACAACGGGGGGGAATCTCGGCCAGCTTTCGGCATGGGGCTGGTGCTCTTGCTTGTGGCCCAAATCCTCTCAGCCATTATGGGTATATACACCGAGGTTACATATCAAGAGTATGGTGCTCAATGGAAAGAGAATCTCTTCTATTCGCACATACTGTCGCTACCTCTCTTCATCCCGTTCTACGGCTCCATGCACGCCTCTTTCACTCGAATGGCCAACACAGAACCTCTTTCGCTGGGCAGCCCGTCGGCTACGCTGAATTTGATAACTGCTCATTTCCCGAGTCAGATTGTGTACTTGGCAGCCAATGTCTTGACACAATACGCCTGTATTCGAGGCGTCAACCTCCTCGCAGCCGTCTCCTCGGCTCTGACAGTAACAATCGTCTTGAATATTCGAAAGTTAGTCAGTTTACTCCTGAGCATATGGCTGTTTGGGAACAAGCTAGCCTCTGGAACGTTGATTGGAGCAGTGATAGTGTTCAGTGCAGGAGGGCTCTACTCTTTCGGCCGCCAGCCGTCCGGTGGCCAAAAAGCGCCTAGCAGCGGGCAAGAAGAAGGCAAGAAAGCTATATAGATCAATGTGGCATTGTTTGTGTCCCGGCAACTTATGTGGAACTGGGAGTCCTTGCCTTAGCTGCCCGTGTCCTTGTAGCACCTCCCAGGGCTGCCTATGCTTCGCGGCATGAGACGCTGTACGTCCGTCCTCGAGACATAGTGCTGGCAACCAAACAGATCAGTAGGGTAAAACACAATGAAACCTAACACGATGTCCCTCTGAACTACCATGATGGCCAAAGCAAGTATTGGACCGCGACCTTGGCTGATCAAAGGACACGTGTAATAACTTAGCAATACCCTATGCCCCAGGAGACTCCAATGAAAACATGCTAGTCATGATTTTGTGTTTACAGAGAACTCAAAACTTCAATGAGCTTATTTGTCACGCGCTGTGTACCCGTCTGAAGAGCGCCGTAGAGCAAAGAAAGGACTTGTGCTGACGCCCCGCTCAACACATAACCCCGCCCGTAGGCATACTCCGATCACCTGGAGTCGGACCCCGCCAATGGAACACGCCAATGTGGAAGGAAGGAAGGAAGTTAGGTGGTCGCGTCCTGGCCGATTAAGCATTTGAGCTCCGACTGGGCGGCCGGCGTACGACCTGAATCTGTAAGAGTCACCAACCGATGACCCATAGCAAAAGAAACAAAAAACCCCAGTCTTCCGATTCCTAGCTCTTGGCCTGCTGAGAATTTGCCTGATCATCTTGGATATCGAAGCAAAAGCTTATGTGTACATCGTCTTGGTCATTACATTGCAATACCATACAATTGACGAGTACCTTGTCATGGCTGGTAAGTTTTCGACTGGTGGTGAAATCCCTATTTGCTCGGTTGTTGTTTATTGATTTCAATATTCGTGTGCTTGTAGATAAGACCGTGCCATACGAAGAACTCTCAACGTCATACAATGTACGCACAAGAGAATCCGACGCAGACGAGGAAGGCGATCCAGGAAATGGGCAGCCTGGGCTTGACGGTTCTGGTGACCTGAACAGCCCTTTTCACGAGCACGGACCTAGTCATTCTCGAGATGAGCTCGAAGATGGGATGCTACCACGAGATGTTCCCCAGAGGACCACCTTTTACGACCCGGTTGCCGAACGACAAATGAGCCAGACAGACTTCAAGTTGTTCTACCAACGAAGTAAAGCCGATCCTCGAAACGATAGCGGAGCTTGGGCCCAGGCCACACCTTTTGGGAGCCCTATGATCGCTGCCGGGTCACGATCTGGCACAGAATACGGGGCTGACTCGCTCACTCTTGAGTTTGATGGCCACCAGGGAGACGCTCTTCCATCCTCGAAGTCTCGCCACGAGCCCTCATCTAGAACCCCGGACCATTACAGCGGGGCCAACACCCCGTCGCGCTCAAAGACATCTTCTTTTCCCCCAACGAGTCATCCGGCCCCCCCGAGTGCAGGTGACGATGGTATTGGAGCTTCGTACGCTCAAGCTCCCCAATTCACGAATGCTAGTCTCATGGGGGGCACTGTGTTCGATACTGAGCCCCATATCACGTCAGAATTGAGTGCGATTTCTAAGAACATTCAAAGAATCATCGATCTCCGGCGAAGATATATTTCGCTGTCGAACCAAGGACCTGATGACAATCCTAGAGATGGACCTGGCTGGGAGATTTACCCTCCACCCCCCGACCCTGCTTGGAGAGAGGGCGATGCCGGCTATGGTGATTCACAAAGGCCATCGATAAGCCAGAAGACCCAGGGAGCCCAAGGGTCATCATCGGACAAGAACTATCAAAAGAGACCAACTCGGAAGCGGAAGCCAGGTTTAGATATAGGAGAGGATTTCGAAATGGAAGATATCCTCCCCTTACCTGGCGATGACGGCATGACATTCGAGCTTGATGAGAGCGGTGTGTTCCAAGTGTTTAATAGCACGGAGTCAGAGGAACCTGCGATCAAAGTGCCGACCATTCGGGAATTCTACATGGACCTGGACGATATCTTGAACACATCTTCCGATGGTCCAAGCAAAAGTTTTGCTTTCCGGCGGCTACAGTACCTCGAAGGCAAATTCAACCTCTACGCTTTACTCAACGAGTACCAGGAAACAGCGGACAGCAAGAAGGTTCCCCATCGAGACTTCTACAACGTCCGTAAAGTCGACACTCACGTCCATCACTCTGCTTGCATGAACCAGAAGCATCTGCTGCGGTTCATTAAGAGCAAAATGAAAAAGTTCCCAAACGAAGTTGTTCTGTACAGGGATGGGAAGCACCTGACTCTGGCTGAGGTCTTTGCCAGTATCAACCTCACTGCCTACGATCTGAGTATCGACACACTCGACATGCATGTGAGTTCGCGGCCTGTGATAATCAGATATTAGTCTTGTCTTCTAACTTCGTCAGGCCCACACTGACTCATTTCATCGATTTGATAAATTCAATCTCAAATACAACCCCATCGGAGAGTCGCGCCTGAGAACCATCTTCCTCAAAACAGATAATTTCATTCACGGTCGCTATCTAGCTGAGATTACAAAGGAAGTCATCTCCGATCTCGAGTCGAGCAAGTATCAAATGGTGGAGTGGCGTGTGTCCATCTACGGCAGAACTATTGATGAATGGGACAAGCTTGCCGCATGGGTTGTCGATAACAAGCTGTTCTCGCATAACGTTCGATGGCTCGTTCAGATACCTCGCCTGTTCGATGTGTACAAGGCGAGCGGGCTCATGGATACCTTTGAGCAGATCGTTCGAAACATCTTTCAGCCCCTTTTTGAGGTTACGAAGGACCCTTCGAGCCACCCCAAGCTTCACGTCTTTCTGCAGCGTGTCATTGGCTTCGACAGCGTCGATGACGAGAGCAAAGTTGAGCGACGGCTTTTCAAGAAGTTCCCAGTACCCAAAGTGTGGGACACCAAGCAGAACCCTCCCTATACTTACTGGATCTATTATCTCTTCTCCAACATGGCGTCTCTGAACTTCTGGCGCAGAAAGCGTGGCTTCAATACCCTCACTTTAAGGCCTCATTGTGGCGAGGCTGGCGACAGTGAACATATGGCTGTGGCTGCATTATGCTGTCATAGCATCAGCCATGGGCTTCTTCTTCGAAAGGTTCCATTGTTACAATACGTGTTCTACCTCGAGCAGATTGGAATCGCCATGTCTCCGCTGAGTAACAACGCTTTGTTCCTTCAATACGATCGCAATCCGTTCCACACTTATTTCAAGCGAGGCTTGAACGTGTCCTTGTCGTCTGACGATCCTCTTCAGTTTGCTTTCACCAAGGAGCCGTTGATTGAAGAGTATGCGGTAGCAGCGCAGATCTACAAGTTGAACCCTGTCGATATGTGCGAACTGGCCAAGAATTCAGTCATGCAAAGCGGCTACGAACTAAGTATTAAGCAGAACTGGCTTGGGCAGAATTGTGAGAAGCCGGGTAAGCACGGCAATACCATGGTTAAGACCAATGTGCCGGATCGGCGGGTCGAGTTCAGATATCACACCCTGCTGCAAGAGAGAGACGTGTAAGTGAAACAATCCGGCCCTCATTATCCCGCCGCTTTCCAACCATTACTGACCTACCTTTCCCTTTCATAGGCTCCGACAATATGTCATGCACAACTCGAGCCAAGAATCGACCACTACAGCCGCTGCTGCACCAGCTTCAACTGCGGTAGAATCCCAGAATGGGCCTCCGCCGAAGCTGCCACCACTGTCATCCGAGATAGGAAAAAGTCCAGCTGCAGTACCTACAAGTGGTACTATAGTCGAATCGCCAGAGAGTGTGCACTCACCGCACAACACTGCCTTGTCCAATGAGTATGGCGCTCATTTATCCGGACATGAGGCGCGGGCATTCCCAGGAATTTTCACGACCACAAGGACCAACCGCAGCGGGAGTGTCCGTAAGGATGACACAGCCCCAGGTTCCCGGGAGGATGGAAAGGATGGTAGCAACTAGTTCAAGTGTTCCTCATCCATTTTGACTTTTAGCCAAGTTTTTCGATAATCCAAACGCCCATGGTCAACTATGAGATCGACATTCGAGGTTGATCGTTTACGCTGGGTGCTCGATGAGAATCATGACAACGTTGCTTTGATTTTTTGCGTCTCAAAAATAGATAAAAATAGACAAGTTTCTGTCAAGGGAAGCAGGGTACTCATATTTCTTGGTTAAACCCTCCTACAACCTCGTGACTGTTCAAGAAATGCGGGTTTACGACGAGTAGTAGGACTACCACGTGGAGATTTCGCATTACAATTATGGTGGTACTCTTGGAATGAGGCAGTCACTGTCAAGCAGATTTACCCTTCAGTTCTTCTCGACACGCCATACGTGAAGTTGCAGATGAGACAGACGAGTAACGATGAAAACCTATCGAGGTTCGTCTCTGGAGTGGCTTATGTGTCGTTGTGGCTGTCCACTAACATGCGCAGATGTGGCTCGCGACCGTGCTAGTGCAGTGCACAGTGTGAAAGGCGGGCATGTATGCGGATTCTGCCGGGGTGGAGGGACTTTATCCTTCGAGAACTCCCTCCTCTTGGCAGTACCCAGGTACCAAGGTACCTCAGCAGATACCCCTTCCTGATAAGTGTACCTTAGTGCCATGGCGTTAACCTGCGCCCCCCGAGTAAGGTAAGACCAGCTGCTGTTAGTGGGACGGGGTACCACATTCGGCATGCTCCAGCAAGCTGCGTTGCCCGTCACCACGCCCAAGCGACCTGCCACCACTGACGATACCTTACCTAACCGCAGCGACAGTTATCCTCACACTTTCTTGCTAGCGACGCGGCAGACGACGCAGCACCCGCACGATCACCAATCGCAGCAGCGTGCCGCATCTCTGCCAGAGCTGCCCGGATACCCCCCGAGACATCTCGAGGCGACTCTTGGCCACGCTCGCTCAATCAGTCCACTAGGCACTAATCGACCGCGCTTGCACTGGCACGTCTTGGTGTAGAGCCGTGACGTGTTGCGCATCAACCCGCTTCCACGATTACGGGCTAAACAGGTCTTCGCCATGGGTTTCGCTGGCGTCTATAGGGCCCTGTATGATTACGAGCCTCAGGAGGCGCAAGAGCTCGCAATCGATGAGAATGACCTGCTATATGTCCTCGAGAAGAACAGCGAGGATGGTTGGTGGAAGGCCAAGAAGAAGGCCAGTGCCGAGGACGAGGATGAGCCAGTGGGCTTAGTGCCTCACAATTACGTGGAACAGGTGCGTCTCACTCAATAAATGCACTTTTCTCGTCCCAGTCCATGATGGTCGGGAAAAGGGGGGACTAAAGACTTTAATTATCCAGGCCCCGGCGCTCAGCCATGCTCGCGCGCTTTACGAATACACCCGCCAGACCGATGAGGAACTCTCATTTCCGGAAGATGCCATACTTGAGGTCTTTGACACGTCGGACCCCGACTGGATTCTGGTCGGCCTCGATGCCGATTATGGCTTTGTTCCATCGAATTACATCGAGCTGGGCGACGCCGAGGACGACGCGGCGGCCCAGTCGCCCCCACCTCCTCCTTCTTTGCCGACGAGGCCTCAGTCGATACCTGAGTCGATACCCCAGGAACCGCAGAGTCCTGTCGACCCTCCTTCGCCAGTGGCTCCGGCTGGGCCTGCTGCCGCACTGGCAGGTGTCATGCAGGGCCGATCGTCTATGCCTCAAGCTACTTCGCCCTCGCCTCCTCCTCCTCCTCCTCAACCGGCCCGCACGGCATCCCAATACGACGACTATCACCATGCTTCTGATGACGAGCCTCCTGCGAGATCACCAGCACTTCCAAGTCGACCGCGCCAGCCTGCCGAGCCCTCTTATAATCGATACGAAGCTTCTCCAGTGGAAAGCACACCTGCAACAGACAATCTGCGGTCCCCCGGGGGTTTCCATATGTACAATGTGAACGAGATGATCTCGGTTATGGGAAAGAAGAAGAAGATGCCGACAACGCTTGGTATCAATCTCCAGACGGGCATCATTCTGATAGCCCCCGAGCGAGCCCAAGATGGCCCTTCGCAAGAGTGGTCTGCGGAGAAGATGACGCATTACTCCCGCGAGGGCAAGCACGTCTTTCTAGAGCTTGTCCGCCCCAGTAAAAGTATCGATTTCCACGCTGGCGCCAAGGATACTGCCGATGAGATCGTAAGGGGCTTGGGAGACTTGGCCGGCGCTATCCGCGCTGAAGGTCTGAAGGAGGTCATTATGGCAGGAACCAAGAAAACTATGAAGAGAGGCCAGATACTCTACGACTTCATGGCTCAGAGCGAGGACGAAGTTACAGTGGCCGCTGGTGATGAGGTAATGATTGTTGATGACACCAAGAGCGACGAGTGGTGGCAAGTTCGTCGGCTGAAGAACGGGAAAGAAGGTGTTGTGCCCAGCAGCTACATTGAAGTCACAGGCATTGTATCACCGGGACCGGACTCAGGAATGGACTCGGCCTTGTCAACCGCGGAGAAGAACCGCCTGGAAGAAGTACGGCTGACAAAAGAGGCTTTGAAGGCTAGCAAAGACGAGCCGCAGCAGGTAGGCCCGGGAATGTCTCTTCCCACAAGGGGCAGCAGCCTAAATAACACGGAGCAGCAGCACAGTCGGCGTCAAAATGGTCGAAGCGAAGGTGGTTCATCCAAATCTAAATCAAGTAAGTCCCATCATCTACATCTGACGTTAAGAACACTAGACGCATGCTGACGCTATTGGCCCTCGCCAAAACAGAACCGGACTCTTCCAAGGTTCGGACATGGACAGACCGCTCCAGATCATTCAGCGTTGATGCACAGTTCCTCGGTCTCAAGGACGGCAAAATACATCTCCATAAGATGAATGGGGTCAAGATTGCTGTGCCGCTTGCCAAGATGTCTCGGGACGACATTGAATATGTTGAGAACTTGACGGGCATGACTCTCAAGGATGAGAAATCTCAACCAGATGCCAAGAAGTCCAAGAGCTCAGCTGCATTGGATCCGGGTTCTAAATCGCCCACGAACGACAAGCCTGAGTATGACTGGTTCCAATTCTTCCTATCCTGCGACGTGGCAGTCGGGCTCTGCGAGCGCTACGCTCAAGCGTTCCACAAAGACTCCATGGACGAGAGTGTGCTGCCGGACGTGGATGCCGGCATTTTGAGAAATCTCGGTCTCCGGGAGGGCGACATCATCAAAGTTATGCGGACCCTCGATGCCAAGTTCGGCCGCCAGCGCAATAAGGACGGCGACGGAGGGCTGTTTTCCGGCCCCGGTGGCACCCTGCGGAATAACACTCGCAAGGGGCGGCCGGCTCCTGCGGTGCAGAACAGTGACGTTGTCGATGCATCCGCCTTTTCGAAAAACGAAAAAACAAGTACCGGCGACGAGGAATCTCAGTCCCCAGCTCCCACAAGCCCGACGCCTCCAAGTGCGCCCTCCGGCAAACAATCTTCTTCCGGAGGCTTTGACGACGACGCCTGGGATGTGAAGCCTGCCAAGCAGCAACCCGCAGCCCCGAAGTCCCAGTCGCCTGCGCCCTCTGCAAGCGCGACCTCACCTCCACCAGCAAGCTTGACTGGCTCCATGAAGGAACTCTCTCTCTTATCTCAACCATTGCAGCCCACGCCAACGCCGGCAGCGGCTTCGACACCACCTGCTATTCCAACGACCGCAACATCTGACCCAACGGCCCAAGCGCAACATGCCGAGCCTCCTCGACCTGGTGCCACACCGTCCTTTTTCTCTAATCTTCCATCAAACAGCCAGGCATCCCCCGCGGCAGGGCTACGCCAACGTCCCGCCCCACCTCAGACATCGCCTTTGCAAGGCTCTCTAGTGCCGCCTCCCCCTCAGCGTCCCCTCTCCGCGCCCTTGTCTGCTCAACCCAGCGGCTTCCCTGCGCCTGGCCTCGCTCCTCAGATGACCGGCGCTCTACAGTCGCAGGTGGCGCCCCCAGGCCAGAGCCTCAACGAGATGACACAAGCACGATACCAGCAACAACTCCAGCAGCAGCAGCAGTATGCCGCACAGATGCAACCAAACTACACTGGGTACCCGATGATTCAAGGTCAAGGCTTAGGATCTTTCCCGACAGGCAACCAAGGGCAATTCATGCAACCCATGATGACTGGCGCTCCTACTCAGAGTCCATTTGCTGATGCGAACCGAGCGAACACTTTCCCGGCTTTGCAGACTCAACCAACTGGTTTCCAAGGGTCCATGAATAATCCGCAATTGTCCTTCGGGCAGCCACCTCAAGGCGTAGGTATTAATAACTACCTTCCCCCAGCTCTGGAGCCGCAGAAGACTGGCATGCCCCATATGCAACCTCAGCCGACCGGTATGGGCGGCTTCAACCAGCCTGGTCAGCAAGGAGCCCAGCAGCCTACTCAACCATTGCAGCCCCAGCAAACAGGACCAGCTCCTCCCGTTCGCTTCGGTGTTGCTCCTGATGCGAAGAAGCTTGCCCCTCAGCAGACCGGACGCAAGGCAAATCTCTCTCAAGCGAGTAAGTACCTGATGCTTATACTCACCATTTCGATGCTGTCGAATCTAACCACTGTTTTCCAGCTCCACAAAACCCCTTCGGCTTTTAAAGATCTAGCAGGTAATGGATAGAGACAAGCATTGGCTCGATTAGCGGAGGCCAGCGCGAAATCTGCAGCCTGCAATTCCGTATTGAGAAAGCGTTCTGAACACTAGGGCACTCATGTCTATAGATCCAACTTCAACTTTACTTATAGTACATATAATGCAAACTCATCGACGACCATGTTTCCCATAAATAAATCTCAGTGTATCTCACAATCCTCTCCCTTCCTTTGTACAGAGCAGCCCGTGATGCTTATCACGTGCCTTCCTCAGAGCAACTGGCCAAGATATGGGTTCACCTTGGAGTAAGAGATCTTCAGAGAGACACGGTGCGATCCAAGCCAGCTTCGATTGGTGTGTTCCAGTGAACAGCAATCCCAAGGTCGGTTTGACATCTACACATACCGATCGACAGCGAGGTCTACTTTAGCTCAGTGAGGCGTAGCCAACTCCAAAGTTGATCATCATAATCGTTGGGCGTCTAGGATTCGAATCCGATCTCAAAGCTATTCAACCTCTGCCTGAATAAGGTGTTTGACGGGCAGTGGAGCCCCTTGGTTGCCTCTCGACAGCGGTGTTATCTTGTTACTCAGATCTGAGTCATCCCAGTGATGGACTCAGGCTTTGCGGCGCTTCGGTTGTTGCTGGTTCATGACTCCCGAGGCTACCGACGAGAGGTCCACCTCGGCTTCGGTGACGAGTTCTTTTGGCTCCTTGGAGGGCACAAATCTCTTGCGGACAGCCGCGAGCATCTTCCAGAACCAGTAGAAGTTGAGAAAACATAGAGTGATGTTGCTTCCGAGGTAGGACAAGGCCACCCAGAGGGGCGCAGGCGTAGCTTGAGTGATGAAAATCATGCTACCGGTGCCAAGCTTTTCAAGGCTGGGTGGCGTTTGGACAGCCCAGAATAGATCAACCATGGCGCAATAAGAATGGAAGACGCCAAAGACGAGTCGACAAGTAAAGAAGGTCGCCAATAGTAGCAGGCCGTTGTAGAATTGAGCGCGAGTTCCTGTCATGTTCATCTTATCCATGAACCAATGGATATTGAGGAATGGAGTCGAAAGCTCCCAGAGAATGAAGACAGGCGAGTAATAGTTGACAAACGGACGCTACAAAACACCCCAAATGTCAGCAAGTACACAGATTTATGAGCCTTTAGCGCAAGTTCCATACATAACCAAGACTGTACACGAGTAGAGCCGAAATCGCATGTGCCAAAGTGCCAATTCCGAAGACGTCCAAATTGAAGCTTGTGACGAACAGGTCCCAAACAAAGTAGCCTGTCGCCAGGGACTGAATCAGGGCGCAAGCGCCGTCGTATGCCCAGATTCGGTCATCCCATTCCATGCCCTGGCGCTCATCATTCACGGCAATTATCCATATAGCGAGGACATTAATGAGGCAACTCTGAGCCATGGAGACTACATGAGCGTCCCAGTTGAGGCGCCGCTTGCGCGACAGCTTGGAGTAGTGCTCGGATGCGAAGATGTTGGAGAGGATGGGCGATATCGGCCAGAAGATCAGCGAGTATAGGAGCGCCGCAAAGATGACCTCGTGAATGTGCAGCGGCAACGTAGTCATGCCGAATCTATGGCACCATGGCTGGACGAGATCCGCTAGCCATGGGATCGGCGATATTATGAAGGGATCTTTCATTATCGTAGTCAAGTGCGCGGTGCTTCCCTAGACCAGTACCGGTGAAGGGGAGGATGCGTGGCCCTTGATGCGTGGTCCCTTTGTTGTTGTAAAGCTGCTCAGCCAAGGTAAAGTGCAAGCCAATGCGCTATCGAAGTGAAGATGTTGGGGAAACGGTCCAAGTTCTTAATACTGGGATGCGGAGGTAAATGGGGAAGATCCGGGATTTTGAAGGAGACAGACCACGGTTTTCACTAGCACTCCTGGTGATCACGCATGATACCTCACTGACAGGCACAGCTGAGCAGTGGCAGCGGCGGCAGGCTGGATGGCGGCCATACCAATGACCGTTTGTTGGCAGCCAAGGTCTAAATTGTTGGGGTGGTCTTTATGTAAGCCGCGGTCGTGACCAGCAGTAGCAGCCATGGTGCATGCATGTGCAGACACCACATGGCCGATCTTCTTTCCAGTACTAAATATTTCTTGGCTCGGTCATGTTATGCGATTGCTGCTATCAATACTAGTACTAGTAAGCAGTAGTAACATCAGGCATCACGGAGTTCCTTTGTTTCGGCTACCATCACCTATCGCTAAGCCCGTTCTCATCGAGCACTGACAGCTTGCATTGTGATGTTCATGTGGCTCCAGGTATTTCCCGGGTACTACTAGCTACTAATACCACCATTTGGTACCTTACTGTTTTAATAAAATTATCATGCCAGTACCGGTAGGACTCGGAGTACTACTAGTAGTAGTACACATGTAGAGAGAGGCCTTTAGGTACCTTATTTAAGGTGCAGGCAGCTTAGTTGCCAACGGCCAGGACGCCAGCGCCGCTTGGGGCGCTAAAACAACAGTACAGTTTACAAGGTGGTGGAGGTCCCCGGGTTGCAGCCGCTCCCCGGTTCAATTTACTACACGTACCTATAGTAGGTAGACTAGTCTAGTCTAGCAGTTCAACTTCAACCTCAAACTTCAAACGCCTAGTTTCAGTCGAGTATATGCCATGAAGCGGGACGCCTGCAGAGGTCACGCGCCACACTAAGAGAGCGGGCATACCATAGCAGAAGGCTTCCTTGCGAGTCAAAGAAGTTCCCGAGCGTCTAGCGTGCCAACTGTCAGCCGGGTGGGCGCATCGCACCGTAACGTTAGTGCCCGGTGGCACGTGTTCAGGACATCAGGACATCAGACATTCAAACCATCAACGGCTCACACAACGTATGCCGCGCCTCTGTCCCGCCATACAGTCACTGCTGACCAGCGAGGCTGGTTTGGGCGGTGTCGAGAACAATCAATCATGGCTGAGGCGCTGCAAGAGCTACTGGACCCCCAGCAAACAGTGAGGGACAGCACAGCTTCAGAGTATTTCGCCCAGCTAGCAGATCAGCCGGCTCACGCCCTGCGCTCCTCAGAGCCACAACGGCTTGCGCACACCTCGCACACATTGCTACTCTCTATCCAGGCACTTTCCAAGCGTTCTCATAAGCCTATTGTCGAATCAGCTACTAAGCATGCTTCGTTGCGCCGCTCCTTGCCCGCCCTAGCCCAGCATGCTACTGAACTCAGCCAGGCGGTTCCCCGTCTTGATTCTCAGGCCGAGACTTTCTCCGATACCTATGGTAAGGCAGCAGAGAGCAAAACCCTGGCGAGGAGAAAGCAGGCTCTACGCTTGTTGCAAAATTCGGAGCGCCTAGTCGATGTGATGGAACTACCGCCGTTGTTGAATTCGGCTGTCATGACGACTCCTGTCAACTACACCTCGACCTTGGATTTGTACGCTCATGTCCGCCGCCTTGCCTCGCTCTATCCCAGCTCCCCACTCGTGATGTCAATCATGGGTGAGGCAGACGCAGCAATCCGCCAGATGGCCACTGATCTCATCAACACACTGAAAACTCCTAATCTCAAATTGGCTGCTGCTCTACGGACTGTCGGATGGCTCAAGCGACTGGTCCCGGACCTCATGCCTGGGGTACCGGCAGAGGAGGCGTTGCCCGCCCTGTTCTTAGTTTGCAGGGTCGCAACACTAATATCTTTATTGGAGGCTTTGGAGCCGCTGCGGGAACTTGCTGAAGAAGAGAGGGCCCAACAAGGCAAATCCGCGCAGTCTTCGTTTGGAGGGCAGCAGACCGAAAGATATTTAAAACGCTACATTGAGATATTCCGAGAGCACAGTTTCAGCATAGCCTCCGTCTTCAAGAATGTCAACGCCAGCTTTACATCAGCGAGCGTGGTTAGCGAGGATCCACTGCGGCCACCTCCGCCAGCTATATCGACCCTGCCTTTACACCTCGTTGACATGCTGCTCGAAACGTTGAGGCTGTATCTACCAACCGTTAAAGACCAGTCCGCGAGGGAGAGCATACTCACCCAAGTCCTGTACTGCTCTGGGAGCTTTGGCAGATTAGGAGCCGACTTTGGAATGCTTCTAGCGACAATTGGTGTCAGCGAATGGGCTGACGTTGTCAAGCGCCATCGCCTACTGGCTGGCCGGTTGGAGTCGGTGATCGGCGATTACAACCGCGGGCAAACCGCGAGCGCTAGTTGAATGTATCCCATGGGGAAGAACAGAATGACCAGCGCAGCAAAAACGAAAAGAAATATGAATCAAAAAAAAAAAAATATTAAATTACAAAGAGAAGGAGGGAGAAACGATTCCCTCATAGCTGGATTTCACATCTGATGTCCAGGAGGCATAGCTTGGGTTGATGTTATGACTTTACCGGGGTGTTGTGCATAGTGGGGGGCGACTTGTCGCTTCCCAATTAGTACAGGTGTTGACTGCGATTCCGTCTCAGCCGTCATACATATATATACAAACGGCAATCCTTGACCTTGGGCAAGTTGTGACGCACAACTAATTGCCGCAACGCACTACACATAATGTTGGTTCATGTGAATTACAAAACATGAGTGAGGCAACTAAAGGTGCTGGCTCAGCCAAGCCAGGTATGCAAATCTCCCTCAAGATACAATAGCCAAAAGGAAAACACAACAAGAAAACATTACCTTGATCCAAAGCTCACGCTTTCTACCTGGGTTGCCAACCACCGGCTTACACTGCTTTATAAATAGGCCGGCACTTCATTTCCGGGCTCGGCTCTGGAGTCGCCTCTGCAGTTATTCTGCAGCCTCTTGATCTTCTCAAGACGCGGGTCCAGCAATCCGGTCACTCGACCTTGGCCGCTAGTCTACGAGACATGAGGAAGTCGCCCAATTTTGTGTCAGGTCTGTGGAGAGGGACAGTACCATCGGCATTGCGCACAGGCCTCGGATCGGCTCTGTACTTTACTACCCTTAACGCCATTCGCCAACATCTGCTCAGACGGAGTGTGCCCGGTCTACAGACCCAAGCGCGATCCTCATCATCAGTGCTGCCTTCTCTTGGCCACTCGGCCAACCTGGTTTCAGGCGCCACGGCAAGGGTGATGGCTGGCTTCATCCTTATGCCCTTGACTGTTATTAAAGTGCGCTTTGAGTCTAGCTTGTACTCCTATCCGTCAGTATGGGCAGCAGCAAAGGCAATCCATCAAACTCATGGCATCAGAGGATTCTTCTCCGGCTTCGGTGCCACAGCTATGCGAGATGCTCCATATGCAGGGACGTACGTGCTGTTTTATGAAATGCTCAAACCTCGCGTGGATCATGTTGCTTCTGCCTTGCGATCAGAGTCAAATACGCCAGCTGAGACGCAAGCATCCGTTGCAACTACAGTTAACTTTGCGTCAGCATCCATCGCGGCAACCGCTTGTGCTGTCATATCTAACCCATTCGACGCGGTGAAAACACGGATACAGCTACAGCCACAGCAATATAAAAACATGGCGACAGCGACCTACAAGATGCTGACAGAAGATGGGCTCAGATCGTTCTGGGATGGCCTGGCTCTTCGCATAGGGCGCAAAACTCTCAGCTCAGCCTTAGCCTGGACCGTTTACGAGGAATTAATACGAAGGTCAGGCGTCGCTTGACCCATCACATATGAACAGCGTTTCCATCCGGTAGGATGTATGATATCTCAACCTCGATGAGGTAAAATGAATTACAGAAAAAACCCCGACTCGCCACTTCACTGTTGTTGGCACTGGCAACTAGGGCACCTGGCTCGATGTACGATTTTAAAAGTCAATTCCCCAGAGACAAGAGAAGAACAGAAAGAAAGAAGCACAACCCCAATTCTTCGTTCCTTAACTCAAACAAGCTCCGGTGCACAGCGTGATCAAACGATGAGGACTACTAGAGGGAGGTGAGGGGAAGAAAAATCTTAGCAAAGGTGAAGGGCAAAAGTCAGAACAGTCGATCGCGGCTGCTTCTGCTACGCTCAACCGCCACAGGGTCTATTTCTCCTCTACTCATTGCTTTATCAAGCTGGGCGTGCCCCTGCTAGATACATGAGCAGAGAAGGTGATTTGCTCCGTTTACGGGAATGACTCTTCTTTCGAACCCACTCAAACTTCGGGTCATCCTCGTAATGACGCTTCTCCTCGATAAGCAGGGTCTTGCCGCGCGATTTTCGCAAGGACTTGGTGTGTTTCCAGAACATGTCCTGTTCAGATTCTGGTACCCAGCGCTTGACCAGGACATAATCGGGGTTCTAATTTTATCATCAGCACTCAGCCTCTCCAATTGCTCAAACAGGGAATGCGGGTTCTGCTGGTACTTACAGTGTCATACTCCCACTCAACGTGATAGGTTCGCAACGTCTCAATGGACAGGTGCTTCCTCGCCATACGAGTGTACGTAGGCCGGGCCAAAGCCTTAGCCTCAGCCTCGGCTTCAGGAATCTTCTCCTTCTTCATGATGGCTGCAATCGCCTTTTCATCGACGCCAGATTTCACAAGGTCGTCCTGGAGCCGTCGCCTGTATTCTTTCTCATACTCCTCGCGTTCTCTCTTCTCCTTGGCAGCTCGCTCTGCCTCCTTCTGCTTGTACTTCTCAACAGCCTCCTTGGCCTCCTTCTCACGTCGAGCTGCCTCTTCCTTGGCTTCCCGCTCCTCTTTTAGGCGCTTGTGCTCCAGCTCCTTCTTGATGCGTTTCTCCTCCTCGGCTTGGGCCTCGCGACGTTTGATCTCGTCGAGCTCTCGCTTTGCCTTCTGTAGCTCGGCGTCGTCGCGGTACTTGTCGGCAAGTCGTCGCTCATCTTTTTCTTTTGCCTGGGCAATACGGAGCGCCTCCAGCTCGCGGCGAGTCTGCTCGGCCTCCCAGTCTTCACGAGTCATGCGAGAGCGCTCTCTTGAGCGGGATGAGCTTGAGGACGACCGGCGACGACGACGAGCTACTTGGCGGTTACGGTGCCGCCTGTCATACTCCTCGTCGTCCGAAGAATACTCGTTATAGATACGATTGTTGATGATCAGAGGCTGCGGTGCTGGGGCAGCAGCAGGAGGGCTTGATTGACGGCGATCGCGAGAGCGAGACCGGGAATGAGAGCGAGAGCGAGCGATTACTGTTGTCCGGTGATCCGGGGTCAGCCAGCTAGGGCCGGCCTCGGCAGGATAATATCGAGGTTGAGGAGGTGATTGCACATAACGAACGGGCCGAGGAGAAACATCGCGACGTCGGACACGGATATCGATATCCTCATCATCATCGTAGTACGCCATGCTGGATGTATTGCTGGCGACTGCCAATCAACCCTACTTCACGTTTTATCGCTTGGCTTCGCGACTTCGGTCGACTAGGAGATCCAGTGAACCCAAGGTGGGAGGGGATCCACACAGTCTATGGCCCTCACAACGAGCGAGTGGTGAGATGGGACTGGTAATGGCCTGAGGGGTACTCAAACAAATCAAAAAGATCTTCGAACAAGGAAATAAAACAAAGAATCTACCGTAACGCTAGGCCCTGATGGTTGATGGAGAAGACGGAAGGCCAGAACAGTGGTTACAGTAAGGCTGAGGGGGGAGAGTGCGGAAAGAAGTCAGCATTTGCTGACGCCGAGGGTAGGGCTGAGATGAAATACTCAAGACGGGAGAAGAGGGGGAGGGGCTCGAGGCGGGTCGGGCAGACTGCACTTGTTAGTCTGCCATCGCATTAATATTACAGGTTGGTTGGCACTGCCGGAATTGCCTACGAATAGTAACAAGATGACGGGAGGGGGCGTGGAGGGGGGTGGATGCTGCCGCGGTGCAATTGGACCAACAAGCCAACCACAGCCGCAGCTGCATCGAGAATAAGCGTCCCGCCTGGGCAGGGGTCTCTCGGCCTCTTTGGGGCCGTGGGAGAGCGTTTCGATCATGATGGTGATGATCAGTGTAGTCGTACATATAGTAGTTGGTTACATGGTCCTTCCGAATCCGAAGCGAAGCCGAAATGCCTGTTTGAACAGTCCGTGATAGAGTCCGTCGAAGTCGAAGGATTCAACCTTGAGAGGGGCCTTGCGCGGACAGTTGGCAACTCACGATCTCCTTGCGAAAACGCCCAAGCAGAGCACAAGGGCCTCAATAGGGCTGAGCGTTGACAGAAGCAACACAAGGTGGGAGAAAAGGAAAGATACACAGTGTAGCATTGGTGGCTCTGGCGCCCCATCCGATCCGATCCGCAGCTGGCTCAGGTGGTTCGCCTGGTTCGCCTAGTTCGCCTGGTTCGCCTGAGATCCTGCTACTTGTACTTGGGTGTACCATGCAAGCAGTATCCGCACATATGTACAACGTGCATAGGTAGTAAATAGTGCAAATTGTTCAGATGTGTTACATCACGCGCGCGCCTGTGCTTTGGTAGCGAGTCGGTGCTCTTTCTCGTGTGTTAGGCGAACCTTGACGTGGCATTAGTAATTGCTTGTCCCTTTTCTCCTTTTGTCTCACACCGGTGGAATGGGTAAGACCGTGAGTGAGATCGAGCCCGCAGAACCATGCCACCGACGTCAATGTAAGCAATTGCCACAAGCAGCGGGCCGAGCGATGATGGTGGGAGGGGATTGCCTGGTTATTCCGCATGCTGACAGTTCGAAAGCTGACATCTCAATTCTAGCATTCTGAGCGGGGATGTTCCTTTAAAGCTTCTGCGAGTCCCAATCATACCTCTTGGACAACTCGCAGTGACTTGACCTAAGTGAAGGTTGGTTGGTTGGACTGGGGTAAAAATCCATGCTTGCCAAGAGAATCATCGGATTTGCGTTGCGTCCGACGCTTACTACGTCCGCTGAGCTCCTTGCACGATTCGCCCGCCGTCCACAGTCATGCAGGACGTTGATTGTGGGTTGACTCATAGCTCTTGACCACTAATACATCATGTATGAAGGGCTCCATGGGCTAGACACATCGTACAATAAGTCCATTTTGACTTGTTGGTATTTGCCATTTTCTACGGAGTAAAGTCCTCATCTCATTTGCCGGCCAGCATTTGTTCGATATGGTCGCGGCTATTCTTGTGCGTGGTTTCCAGATACAACAACCGTTTACTCAGCTTGTCCACTTCTCCTTCCAGATCATGCGTTTGCTGGTCTAGTTTCTGCCGCAGAGTCGTCACTGGCAGCGAAGCAAACCTGTAACGTTGTCAGTGGTCTCACCTCCTGGGGGGGGTCTCCGCTCGCTCGGTTCAGGTTCGGTGGTGTGCTCACATTTTTCCTACACCCTCGTAGACCACAGCGTCCTCTGGCAGGCTGGCCATTTCGCTCAACGTGAGCTTCACTAGCCGCTGCTCCCTCTGCTTAGATGTCATCTGGCCCCTCGCCACACCAATCTGTTGCTGGGCGGCATATGCTTGGCTCTCGATCTCGCGAATGAGCTGGAGAAGATGTTGCGTTAGCCGGATCGGTCACATTGGTCACTAACGGTGCCGTCACTGGAAGTCAGGAGAAGCCCTTCCCTTCCACGCTTAGTTAAGAAATAAAAAATGAAAAGGAAGGGGAAGCAAAAGAGGGTGATATGACTTGTGCGCCGAGATATACTGAGGCGGGTGGATGATTTAATTCAATTACCTTTTGCAGAGCTTCGTTTGGAATTGACATTTTGCTCGGGTGCTAGCTTGGTCAGCTTCAGTCACCCTGCTCAATAAGTTTGAATGGTCGGGACAATGTCTGGAGGTGAAGCATACAGACCGCGTGTTCACGCTCTTCAAGTCTCGCGGCTGCTTGACTTCTGGTACTTATCGCCTTATCCGGGGTTGGACACTTCTGCGGGGTGTTGACCTTAAGCGGGCACGCAGTCATATATTTCCTGGCTTTTTCCTCTTGTCTTCCCCTACCCTAGACATACATCAATGGAGGTGCCTGAGTCGGACATCACGGATGGCAGGAAGGTGAGATGTGCGTAATGTACAACGTAAGCGCTGGCAGACATCGTTGTTTCCATGATGATAGAGCGATCCATTCTCCCTGTCAATAGGCCGTCGGAGTATAATATATTGTAGTCATGGCAAGATTCTGCGAATCATGGTGACCTTGCGCCCCGATGCCACTGATGCCCTTCCATCCCTGCAGCCAACTAACTCCATGCGCCCCCCCCCCCCCCCTGCCTGGCCAACCATAACCACTTTGAGTATTACTGGCTAAATTTAGCCCGAAGGTGCAAACTCCACTGAATCTTTCGGACAAGGCATTCCTTAACGACAATCATACACTATTCCACCCAACCCAACCCTTCATATTCTCATATAGTAACCCCCCGATGCCCAACAACCGCGAGTGTTGCTGTGACAGCCTTGGTCAATAAGAGCTCCCATTAGAGTTGCTTGGGTTTTGGAGCGACTTCCAAGTAAGCTCCCGATGGCTCCGCCACAGGGTCGACCTTCAGGAGTTCGGGAATAGATGTCAGAAGTCGAGGCCAATATAGCTTGTACTCAAGCTCACGGCCTTCCAAGCACTGCCGTAGCCAGATGCCCCAGGTTATATAATAGTAAGCTGAATTCGACGTTAGCCATTCAGTACATTCCACATCCCTGGGCGTCAATACTCCAAAGCGAGACTACTTACCACCTAAACTCGATTTGTTAGCAAGGGTCCAAGAACTATGGAGAGGGCTGTTGCCAATGCATGCACATACCTATGCCTGTCATGAGATGCCACCATCCATGGCCCTCCAGCAGGATAGCCCACGGGAGACCAATGGCTCGTCGAAGTCTTCTCACTTCGGAACAGAAGGCGTTGTCCAAATTCCAAACGGCAAAGCCACCGACGAATATAGCTAGACCTTTGAAACGTGAGAAAAGAGGCGATCAATTCTGCCGATCAAACATACCAGTAGCTACCATCAACCACATAGTGGTGAGAAGAGGCCGTGTCCTGTCACCATTACGCGATTCTAACGCAGGTCTCAATTGTTTCTCCATCACCCACATACTGCGAAACACCACAGTTGCCGTAAGAGCTGCATAGGCAACTTGGTGAAACACTGGGTCTTTCGTAAGATGATAATATAACTATAGTTGTGTGAGGCACAATATAGCAACCGAAACAGCACGGATATCAAGGAAACCTACAGTGATGGACCCAGCCACAGACAACAATCCAGTCCCCAGAATCCACGAGAAGCAGCGAGAGCGGGAGTATGCGAGGCTGGCATACAGCATCAGACAAGTGGTGTAAATCATAGATAGTTCATCCACTAGTTGCATGGGATCTACGAACACTGTATTAGAATGACTTCATCGCGGCTGCGGCGATAGATGACCCGGCAACGCCGAGAGTATTAACTTACATTTCAGAGTCGTGTGAAATGATATTGAACCAACACCAACGGTGATGTAGCCAGTATAAGCCAGCAAAAAGACAGGATCATGGGACTGGCGCGTGCAATTCTGGATGCCCTTACACCCTAGCCACAAGAATAAGGCATTAGTGCCAGTCTAGAGGGAGGATCAGTCAGTGCGAGTTCGTAATAGTATGATAGCACAGACTGGTGTTGAATTTGAAGAGAAAAGAGATGTTTCCTACATTGATGACCTCGGCGCAATAAAACGACAAGACGTAATCCTGATGAAGGATTAACTTCCAGTGTTCCCAAGCGGTATAGCCTGGATTAACAATACCTCTTCGCAGAAGTTCAAGGTAGATGTCTGCTGACCCCAAAAGCCATGCCCATGATCAGGGTATGGTATTCTGAAGTTGCCTAAGAAGCCTAATACAGACATATTAGATGATTACTATAAATGGTGTTAATAGATAATGAAGAGTAGTTATAAGAAGAAGAAGGGTAATTAAAAAAACTAAAAAGTAAGATAAAATAAAATAAAATAAAATAAAATAAAATAAAATAAAATAAAATAAAATAAAATAAAATAAAATAAAATAAAATAAAATAAAATAAAATAAAATAAAATAAAATAAAATAAAATAAAATAAAATAAAATAAAATAAAATAAAATAAAATAAAATAAAATAAAATAAAATAAAATAAAATAAAATAAAATAAAATAAAATAAAATAAAATAAAATAAAATAAAATAAAATAAAATAAAATAAAATAAAATAAATTATATATACTAAAATAATAAGTTTTTTATAGTTTTTATAATTATAATTATATTTTCTATATTAATTAATATATTAATAATTAAATCAAAATTAATAATTTTAAAACTTCTTAGTTTTATATAAATACTTTATTTCATTTAAAAATTTTTTTTTTTAGATTAATTATATTAATTATATTTAATTAATAAACTAAATAATATATATATTATAGTTTTATTTAAATAATTTTAAAATTTAATAAAATTATTAAGTTTAATATTATTAAATTTAATTAATATAAGATTTTAAATAAGTTAAATTAATATAATAATAAAAATATTTTTATTCTTTTATTTAAACTTAATTATTACTTTTTTCTATTTAATTTATAGTTTTTATAAATCTTAATATTTTTATTATTGAATAGTAAAACTTTGATTAATTTTAATTTTTATTAAATATAATTATTATAATATAAATTAATAGTTATTAAACTATAAAATTATATCATTTTTTATCTTATAAGGATAAATTAAGTAATATAGTGGTCTTAATTAATTATAAGACCTAGTATAATTATATTAATCTAACTTGAAAAATAGCTTATAAAAACCTAATTTTAATCTAAAAGTTAAGTAAAAATAGGGTAAAAACCCTAATAAAACTAAGGATTAAAGCTATTTATATATATTAAAGAATTTCTTCAAAGTAGGTTTTATATTAAGTTTATTTTATATTAATATTACTTGCTTTTTAGATATACCTTACCCTTATATAACATAATGAAATATAGAAAATTAATTGATTTTTATTATAACATTTTCTAAATAAATGATTATATTAATTTTTTTTAAATATAATTTAGAAATTAAAGGTTTTTAATTTTATAATTATAATAATTAAAATTTCATAATAAGATTTATTATTTATTATAGTTTTTAATTCAAAATAATATTTTTCAATTTAGTAATTAATTATACTTTTAATTTAATTTTTTTTTCTTATTTGTATTATCAATTATAATTAATTATAATTAATTATGTTCTTTATATTAATATTTTAATATATTAATTAAATTAAGATTAATAATCTTAAGATTTATTATTTTTATATAAATCTTTTATTAATAAATAAAGAAATTAAATTATTATTATTAAAGTTCTTCTTTTTTTAAGATTTTAATTATTATATTTATTAAATTAAAAAGTTTAATTTTATTAATTATCTATAAAAATAATTAATATAATCTTAATTACCATATTTCTTATTATATTTATTATTAAGATAAGTAATGAATAATAAAAAAGCTTTAATAAAACTTTAGTTTTATTATTTAATAAAAAAGTAATTATTTTATTTAATTTAAAACCGTTTTTTTAAGTACTTATATTAACTATTTAATATTATCAAGTTTGATTAATAAAGTAGTTAAATAGTTTAGATTAATATAATAATTTAATTAACTTAAATAATTATCATAAGAACAAATCTATGTTTTATAATATAATAATACTTATAATAGTACTAATCTTAGTTAAATTTTATAGTATTTTTTGGATTTAATATAATAATTATTATATAAGTTTAATTCCCTTATCTATATTTCTTCATATTATTTTTCTGAACTTTTTAGTAAGTTAGTTTTTTTAAACTTAATAAATTAAATACTTATTATAGCTAAAATAAGCTTATATTATTCTTTAAAAAGGTTTTAACTTTATTAATATAAAAATTATAAAATTCTTATATTTTAAAAGCTTAGAAATATTTAATCATTTTATAGTTTAAAGCTAAATTATATAATTTAAAAAAGACAATAAAAACCTTAATTTAATCATTTAAATTATATATAGAGTTTATTATTATATTGAATAATGAACTGTATAAAATTTTATCTTATAAAAGCTTGAAATAATATGATTATAATTTATATAGTTATTTAATTAGTTTTTATTTAAACTATTTAGCATAAGAAATTTGTTTCCTATATTTAATATAAATACTTTTAATAAAAAGAAAACAAATTTATATAATATAATTACAATATTTTTATATTTTATTATAAGCTTTATTATTTTTATTTTTATTAAATTTATAGCTTTTATAAATCTTAATATTTTTATTATTAAAGATTAAAGCTTTTGTTAATTTTATTTTTATTAAGTATAGTTACGAAGATTTAAATTAATAATTATAATAATTTAGCTAGAATAAACCTTTAATAATAATTAAAACTTTAAAAAAAGAATTTTATTTATTAATAAAATAATTATATAAAAGTTATAAGTTTTAAAAAATAAAATTAATTATAATTTATAAAAATAATAATAATAAAAAGTTAAATAAAAAATATAATTAAGTATTAAATTTGAAAATACCTTTGTAAATTTAAGATTATAATCAATGTTAAATATTAATATAAAATTGATATATTTAAATTAAAAATTATGTTATTTTTTACTTTATAAAGCTCAATTAAGTAGAATAATACTTTTAATTAATTATAGAACTTAATGTAATTAATAATAATTCAATTTAAAAAATAGCTTATAAAAGCTTAATTTTAATTTAAGAATTAAATCAAAATAACATAAAAAACTTAATAAAATTAAAAAGTAAAGCTATTTATATATATTAAAGAATTTCCTTAGAATAAGTTTTATATTAAGCTGATTTTATATAAGTATTATTTATTTTTCGAATTTATTTTATTTTTATATAATATAATATAGGCTAGAAGATTAATTAACTTCTATTATAAGGCTCTATTAGTTAAATTATATGACTTTATTATTAGATTATTAAAGCATTATTCTTAATTAATTTTTAGCTTAGTCTTTTAATCCTATAATTAAGGCTAGATTTAAGCTAATAATTTTACAGATTTATGGGGTATAAGACCTTTATAAAGCTACTATAGTGCTAACTACTACACTATCCTAGCTAATTATTAATTTATGTTATAATAATTATACTTAATAAGAATAAAAATTAATAGAAGTTTTAATTTTTAATAATAAAAATATTAAAGTTTATAAAAGCTATAAATTCAATAAAAAGAGTATCAATAAAGCATAAATAGAAGATTAAAAAGAGATTATTATATTAAAAAAGATATATTCTTTTTATTATAATCATTTAAGTTAATTAGACTATATTAATTGAATTAATTTATTAATTATAATATATAAAGCTTTTATAGATAATCTCAATAATTTAATAATAATTATATTTATTAATAAAATAATTATATAAAAATAGTAAATTTAAAACTATTAATATTATTATAATTAATATATTAAACTAAAATTTTAAAAAATTATTAATAATATTAATATTAATATAAAAAATATAATTAACTATAACTAATTAAATAAAAAGAGTAAGAAAGAAAAAAGAAAAGAAAAAGATTAAATCAAGGATATAACTAATCATTAAGTTTAAAAATAATATTATAAACTAAAAATCATAATAAATAATAAATATCATTATAAAATTAATTTATAGATATTTTAAATAATTGTAATATATAAAAATAAAAAACTATTATTAATATATTAAAAAAGAATTAAATAAAGATTTATTTAATTAATAATTAAGATTATAAGAAATTAATAATATAGTTATATAAAGTTGATATTAAAGATTATCAATATATTAATAAGATATTTAAATTATTATATAATATAAAATAAATATATTAATAAATTAAACTTAATTTACAGGTTTTAAATTAATATTTATTATTAATCTTTTTTTTTTAAAAAAAAAAGAAATAATTAATTTATAACCTTTAAATAATATAATCATCTTTAATATATACTTAATCTTTATTAAGTATTATTTATTATAATAATTAATATTATAAAGTTTTTCTTATTAATTTATAATTTATTAAGCTTTTTAAATTAAATAAATAATTATATTTTACTAAAGTTTTAAATCATTAAATATTATTTTTTATAAATTTTAAAAATTTATAATTATATATATAAGAATAAATAAACTATTTTTAATTTAAATATTATAATTTTTTTATATATGAGTGTACTCAAAGTTATATTTAATAATTATAAATTAAATTAAATTCTTTATTTAATTTTATTAAAGATTTAATTTAATTAAGTTATTATAACTATATATTTATATTATAATAATTATATTTAATAAAGATTAAAATTAATAAAAGTTTTAATCTTTAATAATAAAGATATTAAAGTTTATAAAAGTTATAAATATATTAAAAAAGAAATAATAATAAAGCTAAAATAATAAAATAAAAATACTTTTATTAATATTAAAAAATATATTTTCTTATTATTATAACTATTTAGATTAATTAAATTATGGTATTAATTTAAACTTTTTAAAATATTTTATTACTTAAACTTAATAATATTAAATAATTAATAAAATAACAATTAATAATTAACATGTTAATTGAGCTATTAATTAATATAATTAATTTAAGAAGGGTCTTAATTAAATTAAATAAAACATTATTTTTGGTTAAATAAAGGAACTAAAGCTTGATTAAGATTTTTTTATTATTTATTATTTAAATTTATAATAAATATATTAATTACGATTATATTAACTATTTTTTATAAATAATTAATAAAGTTAAAGCTTCTTAATTGAATAATTATAATAATTAAAGCTTTAGAAAAAAAATTTAATAATAATAATAAATTAAAAACTTCATTTATTAATAAGATAATTATATAAAGATATTAGGTTAGAAAATTACTAATCTTAACCCTATTAAGTTATTAAAGTATTAATATAAAGAGTATACTTAATTATAATTAATTAAATAAAAAAAGGAAAAAAAAAAGAAAAAAAAAAGATTAGATAAAAAATTTAATAAATTATTAAATTTAAGAACAATATTATTAATAAAAAACTATAATAAATTAGATTTATTATTATAAAAATATATCTTTTATAATATAATAATAAGGATATTTTTATTTATTTATTAAAACTTTTTTCCTTTTTTTATTAAATTTATAGTTTTTATAAACTTTAATATTTCTATTATTAAAGATTAAAACGTTTTTTAATTTTAATTTTTATAAAGTATAATTATTATAATATAAATTAATAATTATAATAACTTAATTAAAATAAACCTTTAATAAGATTAAATTATAAAATATAATATTTTTATTTAATTATAGAACTTACTATAGTTAATATTAATTAATATATTTATGATTAAGTAAAATAATAAATAATAAAAAGGCCTTAATAAAGCTTTAGTTTTCTTATTTAATAAAGAGATAACTATTTTACTTAGTTTAATTAGAACTTTTCGTTTAATCAGATATATTAATTATTTTAAATTAGTAAATTGATTAATATCTTAATTATGAATTAGGCTAATAATTATTTTATTAATTAGTATATATATTATACTTTTATTTATATAGTTTTAAAAACTAATAAAGCTATAAAGTTTAATATTATTAGGTTTATTTGATAAAATAGTTTAAATAGTTTAGATTAATATAATAATTTAGTTAGTTTAAATAGTTAGAATAATAAAAAATATATTTTTTATAATAATTCTTTTTATCGTTTTATTGAGGCTTTATAACACCTTTTTTATTAAATTTATAACTTTTATAAACTTTAATATCTTTATTATTAAGGATTAAAACTCTTATTAATTTTAACTTTTATTAAATATAATTATTATAATATAAATTAATAGCTATAATAACTTAGCTAAAACAAATCTTTAATATATATTATTTCTTATATTAGTATTTATTTTTTATTATAACTTTGAATTTATAATATTATTTTTTAGATTTAATAACTAATTATATTTCTTATTTAATCCTTCTTTTTTTTTTTACTTTCTTTATTTAATTAATTATAGTTATTATATTCTTTAAATTAAATATTAATTTCATATATTAATTAAGTTAAGATTAATAGTTCTAAAACTTACTATTTTTATATAATTATCTTATTAATAAACAAAGCTTTTAAATTATTATTATGAAACTTCTTTTTTTAAAAAACCTTAATTACTACATTAAATTAAAGAGCTTTAGTTTAATTTATTACTTATAGAAAATAGTTAATATAATCTTAAGTAATATATTTATTAATATATTGTATGTTATTAATATATTTATTATTAAATTAAATAATAAATAATAAAGAAGCTTTAATAAAACTTTAGTTTTCTTATTTAATAAAAAGGTAACTATTTTATCTAGCTTAATTTAGACTTTTTTTTTAATTAATTATATTAATTATTTAAAATTAGTAAATTAATAAGTAACTTAATTAAAGTCTTAATTATTAATTAAACTAATAGTTATTTTATTAATTAGTATATATATTATACTTTCTTTTCCAAATAGTTCTAAAAGTTAATAAAACTTTAAGTTTAATATTAATAAATTTAATTAATAAAATAGTTTAAATAGTTTAGATGAGTATAATAGCTTAGTTAATTTATATAAATATAATAATAAAGAAATATATTTCTTTTAATATAAAGATAAAGAGATATATTTTTTATAATATAATAATAAAGGTATTTTTATTCTTTTATTTAAGCTTTATTATTAATTTTTATATTAAATTTATTATCTTTATAAATCTTTATATTTTTATTATTAAAGATTAAGACTCTTACTAAATTTAACTTTTATTAAATATATTTATTTTAGTATTAATTAATAATTATAATAATTTAGCTAAAATATATCTTTAATAATATAAAAATGATAAATTTTATAACTAATAATTTTAAGTTAATTAATATATTAAATTAAAATTTGATATAAATAATATGATTAATTATTATTAGAAAAAGAATAAAGAAAATAAAAAAAAATTAAAACAAGATATAAAAACAAGTGTAATTAATTATTAATTTTAAAAATAATATTATAAATTTAAAACTCTAGAATAATACTTATTATTTATTATAGTCCTTAGCTTATAATATTATTTCTAAATTTAAGAATTGATTATATTTATTATTTAAACTTTTTTCTTTTTTTTTCTTTTTTTCTTTATTTAACTAATTATAATTAATTATATTTCTTATACTAATATTAATATTATCAATAATTTTATTAGTATTCATGAATTCTAGCTTAGTATATTAATTAAACTAAGATTAATAATCCTAAAACTTACTATTTTTAAGTTATTATTATTAAAATCTTTTTCTTTTAATACTTTAAGTATTATAATGATTAAATTAAAAAGCCTTAGAATAAGCTTAATTAATTATTTCTAGAAAATAATGAATATAATTTTAATTAATATATTTATTAATTTATTCATTTTTAAGTTAAGTAAAAAATAATAAAAAGACCTTAATAAAGTTTTAGTTTTTTTTTTTAATAAAGAAATAACTATTTTACTTAGCTTAATTAGGACTTTTTGTTTAATTAATAATATTAATTTTTTTAAATTAAGAAATTAAATAATAACTTTATTAATATCTTAATTATAAATTAAGCTAATAGTTATTTTATTGATTATTTAATAATATTAAGTTTAATTAATAAATAATTTAAATAGTTTAGATTAATATTATAATTAAATTAATTTATATAGTTATAATAATAAAGAAATATATTTCTTTTAATACAATAATAAGGATATTCTTATCCTTTTATTTAAGCTTTATTATTACTTTTTTTATTAAATTTATAGCTTTTATAAACTTTAATATCTTAATTATTAAGGATTAAAACTCTTATTAATTTCAACTTTTGCTTAGTATAATTATTATAATATAAACTAATAACTATAATAATTTATTTAAAATAAATCTTTAATATACTATAATATTTTTATTATTAAAGATTTAAACTTTTCTTAGTTTTAACTTTTATTAAGTATAATTATTATAATATATATTAATAGTTATAATACCTTAGCTAAAATAAACCTTTAATAAGATAATTATTAGTTTAATTTATAGTTAAGATATTAATTTACTTATTAATTAATTTATTTATTTGGAACAATTAATATAATTATTTAAAACAAAAAAGTTTTAATTAAGTTAAATAAAATAATAACTTTTCTATTAAATAAAGAACCTAAAGCCTTATTAAAGCATTTTTATTATTTATTATTTAATTTAAAAATAGATATATTAATAAGTAGATTAATTAATATTATATTAATTTCTTTTTTTTAACTAATTAATAAAATTTATAAAAGTCTTTAATTTAATAAATATAGTAATTAAAACTTTAAAAAGAAAATCATAATAATAATATAAAAGCATTATTTATTAATAAAATAATTATATAAAAATAATAAGTTTTAAAACTATTAATTTTAACTTAATTAATATAGTAAGTTGAAATTTATATATTTTAATAATATTAATATTAATATAAAGAATATAATTAATTATAATTAATTAAATAAAAAAAAATAAAAAGAAAAGAAACAAAAAATCAATAAAGATATGATTAATTATTGAATTTAAAGTTAATATTATAAATTAAAAATTATAATAAATAATAAGTATTATTATTATAAAAAAAATAGTTTTAATTAAGCTATTATGCTTATTAATTTATATTATAATAATTATACTTAATAAAAATTAAAAATCTAAAATAATTTTAACTATTAATAATAAAATATTAAGGTTTATAAAAATTATAAACTTAGTAAAAATAATAAAAATAAAGCTTAAAGTAAAATATAAAAATGTTATAAGTTATATAAAAAATATTTCTTTTTATCAAAACTGTTTATATTAAATAAATTTAATAAATCCTTTAAACTAAATAATTGAAATAAAAATTGATTAAATAACTATATTAACTATTTATTAAGAAATTATATTATTTGGAACTTTTATTAAAAAATATATACTTAAAATAACTATTCAAGATTTATTTTAATTAAGCTATTATAACTATTAGTTTATATTATAATAAATATACTTAATAAAAGTGAAAAGTAATAAGAATTTTAAATCTTAATACTAAAATCTTAATTATGATTTATAATATTATTTAAATTTAACATAATAATTATTATATAAGTTTAATTTCTTTAATTAATTATAATATTTCTTTATATCATTTTTCTTAGTTTTTAAATTTTATTCCTATACTTTTTGATAAATTAACTTCATTAAGATTAATAATGAATTAAGTATTAATTATAACTAAACTAAGCTTATATTATTTTTAAAAAGGAATTAGAATTTATTAATATTAAAATTATTTTAATTTATTTATTATTCTTATACTATAAACTTTATATAAAGTAACTAAAATATAGTAAGTAATTTCTTTTTTATAAATATAAGGGGGAAAAATTTATATAATAATAAAACTTTATATATATATTATTCCTAATACTTTCTTAATATAAGCTTATTATACTATATATATTATAAATATTATTTCAATTTTACTTTTAATTAAGATAATTAATAAAGAATTAGTTATTAATAAGTATTCTTTATTAGTAAAAAAGTATAATATACTTATTATTAAATTAATATAAATATATCTTCTTTTTTATTATAAAGAAAATAATTAATAATAAGACTTTTTATTTATAATATACTATTTAATATATAATAAAAAAGTACTTATCTTTATTATATCAATATTATAAAAATAATATATAATATTTTTCTTAATTTTAAAGTTAAATTAAAGAAAGATAAATAATAATAATACTTATTTTATATTTAAATTTTATAAATAAAAATAAGTAAGATAAGTATAATTTAAAATAGAAATAAATATTTATACCTATTAATTTATGTTTATAATAATAAGTTCTTTTTTTATACTATATTTATATTATATTCTATATTATTTTTATAGTTTTTTTATATTATACTTATTATTATTATGAGTATTAGAGTTTAATATTATAATCAAGCTATATTTATTTAGCTTTTTTATACTTATAAATGAATAAATAATAATCGATTCTTTATTTTTATAATATAAAATATTGATTCAATTATAATATTCTTATAATAACTTTATAATGAAGTAATTTTAAGTACCTTTTTTTTATATAAGAATACTTAAAGTTTAATGTTTTTTTATTATTTAAGTAAATAAAAAGCTTTTAATTTTAATTAACTTATTATAATATTATATATTTTGATACCTAAGTTATAAATAAAATAAAATATAATATTTCTACTACATTCTTATAACCTATCTTTACTATATTTTATGAAAAAGATTTCTAAACTTTTTTTTTTATTAATATAAAGTAATTATTCTTAAAGTATAATCTAATTAATTCTTTAAGCTTAAAATCAATACTTTTTTATAATATCTTTACTATAAAAATTTAATTTTTATCTTATTTTAAATATTAAATTATAGTTATTTTATATATAATAAACATAATATAAAGATATCATATTTATATTATAATAAAGTTTTTTAAGATTTTTATTAAGTATATTTTATTTAATTTATAAAAGATTTATATTATATTAATAATAATATTATAAATTATTATTATATAAAAAGTTTAAATAAGATATATATATATTTTTTATATTTTTATTATAAGTTTACTAAAAGTTTATATTATAATAATTATTTTCTTAATTAGTACTTTTTTATATACTATAAATATAACTTTTTTATTAAATATAATGTTTAGAAATTTTATAAGTAAAACTAATATTAATACTATATTTTTAATATAAACTTATAATATAAATAATACTTTATTTAATATAAGAATTAATAATTTAAACTTCAAAAATAAAAATTATAATCTCTTTATATTAAATTATTTTTCATATATATTATAAATAATTATAAGTTTAATTTATATTTAATGTATATTAAAGCTATTATTTAGAATATTTATGTTATTTATAAATTTAATTATATTAAGCTTTTAAGTAATATTTATAGCTTAATATAATATTATAATATATAAAATAAAAATAATTAAAAATAAGAAGAATATTTAAGATATTTTTATATTAATATTAATATTATTAATTATCCTTTTTCTAAAGTAAAGTTATATAATTTATATAATAAAATATCTATAAGTTTAAGTTATAAACTATATTTAAAATATATATTATTTTAAAACTTAAATAAAGAACTATATAAAACTAAATTAAAAATATTTATAATATTAAGAAAAAAAGTATAACTATTTTATTATACTTTTATATTTTTAAAACACTTTTTATAATAAAAGAAATTCTTATTATTATTTCTTAACTTACTTAGTTATTAATTCTTTTTTTAAAAAAAAGCTATACTTTCTTATACTATTTTTAATATAATATATTATTATTAATTTAATTATCTTTTTTATAATAAATTATAATAAGATAAGTTTTTAATTATTTAAAAAATTAATATTATTAAAGGATTTTTTTAATTTAAAAGTTCTAATAATAATTATATAATAGAATTATACTAAGAATACTTTTTACTTAAGATTAAGAATTATAATAATTATCATTATAATATAAAAAGGTTTCTTATATTTTTTAAAAAGCTTATTAAAAATACTATTTTCTCTTAATATAAATAATACAATAATATAATAAAAGCTCTTTTTTATATTATTTTATTTTATAATTAAGTCTAAGTAATTTAAGTTTATTTATAGTATAATCCTTTAATAATTTTTTTAAATAATTTAATCACTTTATATTGAAAATATTATAATTTATTAATTATAATAAGAACTATAAAATCTAAATTATATAAGAAATTTATAGTTATTTTAATCTTAATAAATAATTTATATAATTATTTAATTAGTTTTTCTTTAAAATTATTTAGCTTAAAAGATTTATTTAATTTATTCAATATAAATAGTTTTATTAAAAAAAAAGAAAAATATATATTATATAATATAATCATATTATTTTTATATTTTATTTTAAGTTTTATTCTTATTATTTTTCAAAATTTAAGGTTTTTATAAACTTTAATATTTTATTATGAATAATCAAAACCTTCTTAAATTTTCAATTTTTACTAAGTATAGTTATTATAATATAAATTAATAACTATAATAACCTAGCTAAGACTACTTTAATAAACTTCAATATTTTTATTATTAAAAATAAAAACATTTATTAATTTTAACTTTTATTAAATATAATTCCATAATTATAATAATACAAATTAATAATTAGAATAGCTTAATTAAAATAAATCTTTAATTAGGAAGTGCTTTTTTCAAAACTTTAGTTATTATTATTATTAAATTAAGAAGTTTTATAAACTTTATTAATTATCTATATAAATAATTAATATAATTCTAATGAATATATTCATTATAAAATTAAGTAATAAAAAAAATTAATTAAACTTTAGTTTTTTTACCCTTTTATTTTAGCTTTATTTTTACTTTTTTTTATTAAATATATAATCTTCATAAACTTTAATGATTTAAATATTAAAAATTAAAACTTTTATTAATTTTAATTTTTTCAAAAGTATATTATATAAGCTAGCGTTTTATACTTAAGGAATTTATAATAATATTAGTCTTATATATAGTTTATAATATTATTTAAATTTAGTATAGTAAGTATTATATAGATTTGATTTTCTTAATTACTTAGTTTATTATTAATTATAGTATTTTTTTTTCTTGCTTTTAAATTTAATTTTCATACTTTATAATAAATTAACTTTATTAAGCTTAATAAAGTAAATACTTATTATAATTTAATTAAGCTTATATTGTTCTTTAAAGAAGCCTTAATTCTATTAATAATAAAGCTAAATAAACTTTATACTTTTAAAACTTTAAAATATTTAATTTTTTATAGCTTAAGGTTATATTATATAACTTAAAAAAGAAAATAATAACCTTAATTTAGCTATTAAAATTATATACTAAGTTTATTATTATATTAAATAATAAACTATATAGTAAGTTTATAAAAGCTTTAATAATCTTATTAAATAGTTTATTTATTTTATATTTAAAATCTTATAATTTATTAATTATAATAAGAATTATAAAGTTTAAGTTATATAAAAGATTTATAATAATTATTTTAAGTATATATTCTTTTATAAAAACTTTAAATAATTTAAGTATAATTTATATTATTATTTAATGAATCTTTATTTAAGCTATTTAATTTAAAAGATATATTTAATTCATTTAATTAACATAAATAATCCTAATAAAAAAAAATATTTTATCTAACTTATAATATTTTTATATTTTATTTTAAGCTTTCTTATTATTGTTTTTATTAAGTTTATAGTTTTTATAAACTTTAATACTTTATTATTAATAGTTAAACCTTTTTTAGATTTTTAACTTTTATTAAGCATAGTTATAATAGTATAAACTAACAATTATAATCACTTAATTAAAATTATTTTTCTAATATATTTAAGTATTAATTTATATAAGCTTATTAATATTTATTTAATAATATTAAAACTTTAAAGAATTAATATAATTTTAAATCCTTTTTTATTTTATAATTTAATGATCTTAAATAAAGCTTTCTTTCTATACTTTTAAAGAACTAATATTTTATATATTGAACTGTTTTTCTTTTTTTTTATTATATAAAATTTACTTTAGCAAAAAGTAAAATAAAAAACTTAAAATAATTAAATTACTTAATTTTAAAGTTAATAAATAAGATAATTAATTTTATTTATAAGTAATTAGTTAAACTAATATAAACTTTTTATAACCTAATTAATATTTAAGAAAGCTATTTAAACTTAAACTTTCTATAAATCTATACTTTAGTTTTTATTTAATAGTTTTAATTAAAAGATATAAAACTATAATAATAAAAATAAAAAAGTAACTTAAGAACTCTATTAAATTCTTAAAAAAAGATAAAGATTATAAATTATATTAAGCCTAAATAATAAATAAATTAACTTTAATTAAGATTATTTTAGTCTATAATAAGAATATTAATATTTTATTAATAACTATTTTAAGATTAATATTTAGTAAATTATTAAAGCTTTTTATAAATAAAGGGATTAATATTACTATAACTTTTAATAATTAATTATTTATTTTAATTATAACTGTCTTAATTTAAATTAATAAACTAAAGCTATAAAATTATTATAAACATTTAAATAAAAAAAAGAATAATTTTTTTTAAATTTTTTATTAAAATTTAAATAAATATTAATTAATATTAAGAAAAGTATATAATTTAATATAACTAAATTAATCTTTTTATAAAGTATTATAAAGTAATAGTTTTAAATTACTTTTATATTAATAAATCTTTCTTTAAACTATAATAATAAAATATAAAAGTTTAAAATATAATTTAAAATAAGAAAATTTAACTTATAAAATAAAATAATAAGAATATTATTAAAGCTTTAATAATTAATAATAAGCTTATTATTAAAAAAATATAAAAATAAATAAGATTAATTATATTATAAATACTAATCTTGAAAAAAAATATATATTAAAGCTAAAAAAGCTTCTTATTTATTAAGAATATAATTAAATAAACTATATATAAATAAAATATATTATTATAATAATTACTTTTATTATAATTATTAATAATTATAAGTTTAAAAAAAAATAAAAAAAAATAATAGTTTAAGAAAAAAAAAGTACTCTTAAGTAGAATTAAGCTTTAAAGAAAAACTAAATTAATAAGAAAATTAAATTAAAATATAACTTATATATAAGTAATTTATTTATAAAATATAAGAATAAATTAATAATAAGCTTATTATATTAATACTTATAAGTATTAATTAGAAATACTATATTATTATTAATAAAGTTTTAGTTATTAAACTAAGCTTATTATATATAATCTAGAAAATAATCCTATTAAAGGGATATAATAAAAAACTTAGCCTTAAAGTTAGCTATAAAGTTATTATATTAATAATTAAACTTTAAAACTTTTTAAAAAAAAGTTTAAATTTATATAATTAAAAAACTAAATTATTATCTATTTTTAAAAAACCTTTAAATAAAGAAAAATCTTATTAATTATTATATAATAAGATTAAGAATTTAGTATAAGTATATTAAGATATTTATTTATACAATTAAAAAAGAAAGATTCTTTTAAAAAGAATTTAAAGAATAAAGTTATTTTTAAATAGTATATTTATTATAGAACATTAATAATTATAATAAATATCTTAAAATCTTAGTAAGAAATATTTCTTTAAAATATTAATAAAGCTTTTAAAATAAAGTTATTAATAAACTTTAATTAGTTTATTTTAAAGAAACTCCTTAAAACTTACTTTATACTATTCTTATTTTAATATATAATAAAGCTTTTATTATATAAGTTAAGAATTAATATAAAAATAAATTTATAATAAGATAATAATGATAATAAAGTAACTTTTTTTTAAATAACTTTTTATAATATATTAAAAAAAAACTTTTAAATTTATAAAAAATATTAAAAAACTTACTTAATAAAAGATTTATTTAAACTAATCATTTAATTATTATAGTTTTAGTTCTTTTTATAAAGAAATTAAATAAAAGCTTTTATTTTTACTATAATTATTAAGTTTTAAATTAAATTATATAACAAGATTAATACTTATGATTATTAGTTTTTAAAGTATGCTATAATATAATTATTATAAAGTAAATTATTAAATTAAATATTATAGCTATTTTTTATAAATTATAAATAATTAAGAAACATAGGGAAAAAATAGCTTTTTAAATAAAGTTTAGTTCTTATAAATAAAATATCTATTTGTTTAAACTTAGTAGTACTCTTATAATATTTAAGTAATTTAATAATAATATATTATAAAAATATCTAGGGCATTTTATAATAGTTTATATAAGTAATATCCTTATTTATTTAAATAACTTAAAAATAAACTATAAAAATAAAAATTATTAAGTTTTTTATAATCTTATAATAAATAGTCTTTATTTAAACCTTAAGAAATACTTATTTTTAATAAAAAAAAAGTCTAATATTTATTTTTAATAAAAAAAAGTCTAATATTTTAGCTTTATTATTAAAGTAAGGAAAAGAATCTTTTATAACTTAAAGAAGTTATAAACTATTAATAAATAAGTAATACTTATAATAAGAAAAAGGATTTAAAGCTTTTTAAAATTTATAAACTATTATTAAGTATTTATACTATATTTTTTTAAAAAATAGTAGTATTTTTATATTACTTAATTTAAAAAAAATTATCTTTTTTTTTAAAAAATATAAAAAAAATTAATTTAATAATTAAAATATACTTTTCTTAATACTCTTATTTTTCAGTATTCTAACCTTAATTAGCCTATATTTTTAAAAATAAATACTTTAAAATAAGTAATTAATATAGTATTATTATAAAAGGATTTATAAAGTTATCATTATAATACTTATCTTTAATAAGCAATATTATAAACAAATACATATTATAATACTAAAGTATATGTCTAATTAAGTTAAAAACTATCTATCTATAAATAATAAGTAAAGCTAAACTAGGTCTATTAAAGCTTTTACTAGCTATTAGTTAGTATTATTTACTATTATATTAATAATTAGTTATAATTATAATAATTACCTTTAAATAAAAAACTAAAAGCACTATCCTTACAAGATATATATATCTAAAACTATTTATTATTAACTACATAATTAAGTACTAAAAGCTAGTAACTAGTAAAGAAAGTATAATAAATATAGTTTATTTATTAGTTATGAATAGTATAGCTTATTTAATATAATTAATAATAAATATAAGGTTTAAAATTAACTAACTTTTTATAAAAGAGTAATAAATATTATCATAATTCCTATCTTTAATAAGCAGTATTATAAACAAATATGTCTTATAATACTAAAATATATGTATAATTATGTTAAAAACTATCTATTTAGGTATAATAAATAAAGCTAAGCTAGGTTTATTAAGGCTCTTACTAATCTTTAGTTAGTATTACTTTTTATTATCTTAGTAATTTATTATAATTATTATAATTATTATAATTACTCTTTAAATAGAAAAATAAAAGCATTATTCTTAATATATATATATAAAACTATTTATATAATAAAATATAAAAAAAAAAGAAATTATTTCTTAATTAGTTTTTATACTTAATAATAAAGCTAATATTATTATTAATTAGTCTCTTTTTTTTAATATAAAAATATTAGTTATTAATTATATAAATAAGTACTAAAAAGAAGTAGCATCAAATATAGGTTAATTATTAGTTATAATTAAAATAGCTTATCCTAAATAACTAAGGAAAGGCATAGGGTTTAAGGCTAACTGATCTCCTACAGGAGAGAACGGGACGCGTGCGTCGTCATCCGCCAATCGCCGTCTGGACCAGTCATCAACCAGATTTATTTTCATCTGTTTTTCTTTTTCCTTTTTTTTTTGTGATTGCTCATACGCATCATTTCTGCCTTTACACTCGCTTCGAGTGCCCGATCACGTTGATCATGGCCGACCCTGATGTTCCAAAGGCGCTCACAAGCTATAAAGGAGAAACTTGCGCACTCTTCCTGTTTTAACCCCAAGATACGGCTTATAGACGACATTAAAACAGTGTACACTGACCATTTCCTGTGCGCTATAGCAGCCTATGATAGCGTCTATCAGAACTTGAATCAAGCCCTTAGTTAGGGCATACGTGGATGATATTATTATTTTCTCCTCCACGGGACATGAGCACGAAGAGCATCTAAATACGATCTTCGCTAAGTTTGAGGAAATCGGACTGTAGCTAGCTCCGCACAAGGCACATGTTGGTTTCTCGTGTGTTACCCTTTTGGGTTATACTGTTAATAGAACGGGCACGTCCTTGACTAACACACGGGTTTCGGCCCTTGCGAATCTGAAGTTCCCGAGGACCCTTCATCAGTTGGAGAGAACGGGACGCGTGCGTTGTCATCATGACCAGCGTCGTTGTCGTCGTCGTTGCCCGATGATAGCGGCAGGGGACTAGATTTGACCTTGACGTTATATTCTTGCTGGGGCTGGTTGGATTTGGACCTGTGCAGGGCCTGCTGCCAGAAATGATCGCTAGCATTGAGAAATTTGCCCACGCTTGTGTCCAAACCCCTCTCCAGCAGCCAGTCCAACCAACGCGGTGAATCCTCCCGTGGACAATAGAAAGATGGCTATAAATGAAATTCCCCAAAGACTGATGAGCAGGGGAAGATGAATGCACTTATTGTAGCTTTAAACAGTAGGTTAGGTTCATTTATGCCAAAGTATAGGAAGTTTGAACGGAAGGTTGAGATAGCTAATCTAGCTGGAGAACAAGACGAGCCCGACGAGGAAGGCGAGCCCCAACCTAAGCAGACCACCGAACCAAGCTCGAACGAGGACAATAAACAGGATAACTACAACGATACTCCAGCCAAGATTGGTTATTATCTCTCTTACTATGCTAACAATAGGATCAGTATCTTAAGCATTATTGTAAATTATTATCCTAATATCTAGAGTTTTAATAACATTAAGGCTTATTATTTTTATTATTTATAATTAGAATATAGTTTAGTTTTACTAATTCTAAAGCTTAATTTAAAGTATATAACTTTATTAAAACTAAATCTAAACTAATTATAATAAGTATTATAATAAAAGTTTTATTTAATAGTTTTAAAATAGTAATTTTATTAGCTTTAATAGTTTATAAAAAAACTAACTTAATTTAAAATATTTAGTTATTATTTTTCTTTAATTTAAGAATATATCTAAGCTTTAAAAATATTATAATAATAAAATAATTTAATAAGTTTATTATAATTATAAAGTTTAAGATTATATTAAAACTTATTTTTTTTATTATTAAATTTAATATTATAAAAAAGTTTATTAATAAACTTTATATTAATATTAATATTTTATATTAAGTTTTAATTAATATTTAAATTTTTTATTAATAAAAATAATTATATTATATTAATTTAATTTAAATTTATTATTTTTTATATTTAATTAATATAATTAAAAAACTTATTATTAAATAATATATAAGTTTAATAAGATTTATAGTTAATAAATTTTATTATTATTAAAAATTAATAAACTTTAATTATAAAATAAAAATAAAGTTTAATAAAAGCTTTTAAAAATAAAAAGAAATTAACTTAATTATATTTAATTATTTTTTTTATTAATAAAAAAAAAGTTTGAAATATAATAATATAATTATTTTATTAAGTTTAAGTTTATTTTTACTTTATTTATATTATTTAAAATTAATAATAATACTTAATATTTAATTCTTTTATTTAATAGAAAGTTTTTTAAATTATTTTATTATTTTATTTATATTAAATTATATTTTTTTCTTAATTAATAATAATTAAGTTATTATTAAATACATTGTTAGTTTATTATTTAATAAAATCTTTAATTTATTAAGAATAATTATAATAAATTTTTTTATTATTATTAAAATAAGTATAAATATAAATAATATAAATAATAATAATTATTAAGTTTTAATAATAAAATAAAATATAAATAATAAAAATAAATTAATAATAATAAATTAAAAAAGTAAAAAAAATATTATTATAATAATTAAATAAACTTAATTTTAAGAACTATTAATTAATAAATTAGAAAAAAATATTTTTTTAAATATTATAAAAGTATTTTATTTTAATTTAATTTTATTATATATTTAGTTTATTAAATACTTCAAAAACTAATAATTTTTTTATTTATATTTTAAATTTTTTTATAATTTTTTAACTTTTTTATTATTTTTTAAGATAATTAAATATAAAAATTTAAAACTATTAAAGTTTATTATTTAATACTATTTTTTAAAAAAAGTAATTAAGTTTATTATTTTTAAGAAAATATAATAATTAATATAACATACTTAAAGCTATAATAAATAATTATTAAAAATTCTAGTTTTATAATAATAATTAAGTTAATTATAATTAATATTAAATTATAATAAAGAAGTTATATAATATATAAGTAAGTAGTACTAAAGCTAGATAAATTAATATAAAATTATTATTAATTATTATAATACTTGTTTTTAATAAATAGTATTATAAATAAATATATATTATAATATTAAAATATATATATAATTAAGTTAAAAACTATCTATTTAAGTATAATAAATAAAGCTAAACTAGGTTTATTAAGGCTCTTGCTAACCCTTAGTTAATGTTGCTTTCTATTATGCTAGCAGTTAGTCACGATTGTAATAAATATCCTTATTATTATTATTATTTATTATATTATTATTATTAATATTATTACTTAATAAAGATAGTAAAGAACTAGGTTTAATCTTAATCTTATATTTATACTTAAATTAAGTAGATTTTGACTTATATACTTACTAAAAGTCTTTACTAACCTTAAGAAATTTACCAATATTAATGTTTATAATTATCCAAACAAAAGATATTAATATTAATATTTATTAATAATAATTTTAAAATAATTATATATTATATTTATTACTCTATAATATATAATAACTTATATAAAGGTTTTATATACTTTTTTAAGCTAATTATATTTATTAGTTATATTCTTATCTATAACCTTAATTAAGTAAGTAATATTAAGCATTAACTTTCTAAGTATATAAAGAAATGAATAAATATATTTAGCTTATATTAGCTAAATAGAACTTTAATTAATAAAAGGTTTTTAAGAACTTTAGATTTATAAAGGCTAAAACTTATATATTAATTAAGGATATTTTTATCTTATTAATAGTATAGTTTAAGAAAGTAATATATAAGAAACTAATATATACTTTATATAGTATTAATTATAGTTTATATTTTTTAAACTTAATAAAGATTATTTTAAAATATTATTTATACTTTTTCTTTATAAGGAAGAAAATAATAATATTATTTATATATATTTTAATAAATATTTAAAATAAGAAAAATAAATAATTTGTTTATTATTAAATATAAAAAAGTAAATTTTAAAAGCTTATAAAAATAATATTAAACTATTCTAATTTATAGTAAATAATAATAATTATTTTATAAAATAAATAATAAATTAGAAATTAATAAGAGAACAATAAAATATTAATTATTATAATAAATTATAATTCTTAAACTATACTAATAATATCTTCTTATAATAATAATAAATAAGTATTTAAAATAGTTATATTATTTAATACTTATTAATTAAGAATAACTTATTTTCTTATTTTTTTAAATAATAAATATCAATATTATAAATAAATAAAAGTTATTTTATTAACTTATATACTTAATATTATATAATTTATTAAATATTTTATTTATTATTTCCTTATTATATATACTAATTATATAAGGTATAGTTACTAATTATTATTTAATTTAATTATTAATTAAATTTATCTTTATTTATTATTTTTTAAATATTAAAACTATACTTTAGTTTTATTAAATATTATATTTTATTATTAAGTTTTAAAATTAAATAATAAATATATTTTAATAAATATAAATAAGACTTTTAATAATAATAAACTTATTATTTATTAATATTATATAAAAAACTTTATAATCTTTTTAATAATTTATTAAAAGTTTTAATTTATATTTAAAAATAAGCTTATTAATATTTTAAATTTTAGAATTATTTATTTAAAATATAATTAGCTTTATTTATATAGATTTATTAATAATAGTATAAAAATAAATATAATTTATATTTATAAATAATTAGTTTTATACCTTAAATTATATTACTTTATTTATATCTCTTAATTTACTAATTTTAATAATAATTATAAATAAAGTACTTATTTTAATTTATTCAAATATATTTCTTTTATTAATAAATATAATATTTATAAAGTATTAATTAATTATAATATTAATAAGTTTTATATAGTTTAACTTTAATTAATAAATAGTTATTAAAAACTTAATTATTTTAATTAATAAAAATATTATAGAACTTTTTTTTAATAATTATTAAAATAATTACTTTATATTAATAACTATAATAATATATTAATATATTATATAAAATAATATTATACTTTATAAAAATTTAACTTAAATATTTATACTATAAAAATAAATAATAACTTTATAAATATAAACTTAAAATATTTTTAATTAAATTTAAGTATTTAAGTTTAATTTTACTAGTACTTTTAAGATTATTTTATCCTAAAATTTAATCTTATTTAAAAGTTATTTATAAAAATAGATATTAAATATAGTTTTTTTAAGGCTTTTAATAAGCTTATTAATACTTTTTAGTTTTATTAATATAATATTGATAATTTTTACTTTTAATTAAGTATAACAGCGCTGTAGGCCGGGGGCTACAGCGGGTTACAGCGGGCTTGCAGGTGCCCATGGGGTCCTGCAAGGCCTTATAAGCGCTATTTGCACTCTTGATAGTTGCAGTCGTTGCTTCTATTAGCCATTCTTTTGCTAGTTGGCATAGTTGGTTAGTGTAGCTGTTACATTAAGAAATAATTTATTCTTTATTAATTAAAATAATAAATACTTTTAAGTTTGTATAAGTATATATAATAAAAATATCCTAAAATTATAATAAATAAATATTAAATATAGTATATTAATAAGTTATAAAACTATTTTAATTTATATTCTTAAATATAAGTTAAATATTTATTCAAAAACTTATATTTATTAAACTATAAGAATAATATTTTTTTAGTTTAAAATAATGAAGTAATACTTATTTTATTTAAAATTATATAATATAAATATTATAGATTTTTTTTTATTTAAAATTAATAATATTTATATATGTATATTTAAAACTTTTAAATATTTTTAAAATTAATTTTTATTTTTAAAAATTTTATTATAAAACTAATAATAAAGTATTTATAATTAATTAAAAATTAAAATAATTATTTAAATTACCTTAAATAAACTATTATAATAGTTATTTTATTTATTATTTTTATTTAAGCTTAGTTTAGTAATTTATTTAAATTAAAGTTTACTTTTCTTATTAAACTTATCTTATTCTTTAATTAGATTAATTATTTTAACTTTTTATTCAAACTTTTTATATTTATATATAAATAAACTTAATTTATTATTTAAAATTATAATAAATATACTTATTTTTCCTTATTTATTAATACTTAAAGAATTTTATTTATAACTATTTTTTTATTATTTATAAAAAGATTTATTATATTAATTAAATTAATTATTAAAAAAGGTTTAAAATATACTTAATTATTAAATAACTTTAATTAAGTTTAGTTATATTAGCTAAGTTATAGTTAATAAATATAATTTTATTATACTTTGATTTTATTTTTTAATATATTTAATTATAAATATGGTTATATTTAATAATTAAATTATAGAATATATTAATAAAGATATAAATTAAGTTTATTATAAATTATAATTAATTATAGCTTAATTAATAAAGTATTTATATACTTAATTAATTTAATAACTTTTAATATAAAACTTTAAATTAATTTCTTTTATTTATAAGCTTTTTAATTATATTTTAATTTTTTAAGTTTTTTTTTAGCTTAGCTTATATTTATTTAGAATTATTTTAATAAAGCTCTTATTTAATTTTTAATTAATTATAAATGATAAGGTTTATTTTACTTATTGATAATTAGTTTATAATGCTATTTTATTATATTATTTTATAATAATAATATTTATTCTTTTTATAAATAGTATTTAATAATAAAGAAATATTTAGCTAAAGATTATTTATAATTTTTAGTTTAAACTTAAAACTATAGTAAAATTTATAAATTAAATTATTTAAATATTCTAAACTATTAAATAAACTTAATAAAAAAGCTTTTTATTATTTATAATAAAGGTATAATTAATAATATTATAAATAATAATCTTTATTTAAACTAAAGTTATTATTATTATTATTAAAATAACAATAATATTATCTATTATAATAAATTTTCTTTTTAATAATAGTAATAAGATTACTTATTATCTTTTTTATTATATTAATAATAAAATTAATTATTATTTCTTTTACTATACTAATAATAAAATTAGTATCTAAAATATTATTATAAATTATTATCTTAATATTTAAAGTTTTTATAGTATTAAGGCTTATTATCTTTATTATTAATAATTAAGATATAATTTAGTTCTATTAGTTTTAAAACTTAGTATAAAGTATAAGGCTTTATTAAAATTAAGTAAGAACTAATTATGATAAGTATAATAAATATTATAATAAAAGTGCTATTTAATAGCTTAAAAATAGTAATTTTATTAGCTTTAATAGATTATAAAAAGCTAGCTTAATTAAGATATTTACTTATTATTTTTCCTTAATTTAAGAATATACTTAAACTTTAAAAATATTATAATAATAAAATAATTTAATAAGTTTATTATAATTATAAAGTTTAAGATTATATTAAAGCTTATCTTTTTTATTATTATAATTAATATTAATAAACTTTATATTAATATTTATATTTTATATTAAGTTATAATTAATATTTAAAATTTTTATTAATAAAAATAATTATATTATATTAATTTAATTTAAGTTTATTATTTTTTTATATTTAATTAATATAATTAATAAACTTATTATTAAATAAAATATAAATTTAATAAAATTAATACTTAATAAATCTTATTATTATTTAATATTAATAAACTTTATTTATAGAATATAAATAAGATTTAATAAAAACTTTTAAAAATAAGAATAAATTAATTTAATTATATTTAATTATTTTATTTTATTGATAAAAAAAAAGATTTAAAATATAATAATATAGTTATTTATTAAGTTTAAATTTATTCTTACTTTATTTATATTATTTATAATTAATAATAATATTTAATATTTAATTATTTTATTTAATAAAAAGTTCTTTAAATTATTCTATTATTTTATTTATATTAAATTATAGTTTTTTTTTAATTAATAATAATTAAGTTATTATTAAGTTAATTAATAGTTTATAATTTAATAAAGCTTATAATTTATAAAAAATAATTAAAAAAAGTGGTTTTATTATTATTAAGATAAATATTAATGTATATAATATAAATAATAATAATTATTAAGTTTTAATAATAAAATAAAGTATAAATAATAAAAATAAATTAATAATTATAAACTAAAAAAATAAAAATAAATTCTTATAATAACTAAATACGCTTAATTTTAAGGATTATTAATTAATAAATTAAAAAAAAAGAATTTTAAGTATTATAAAAGTATTTTATCTTTTTTTTAATTTTATTATATATTTCATTTATTAAGTACTTTAAAAGTAATAATTCTTTTATTTATAATTTTTTCTTTATAGTTTCTTATTTTTTTTATTATTTTTTGAAAACTAAAATATAAAAGTTTAAAGCTATTAAAGTTTATTATTTAATATTGTTTTTTAAAGAAAGTAATTAAGCTTATTATCTTCAAGAAAGTATAGTAATTAATATAATATAATTAAAGCTATAATAAGGAAATACTAGCTATTATATATAGGTTAAAAATATTGAAAATAAATCTATATAATTATAATTTTTTTATAGTTCTTATAAATCATAAAAACTTAAACTATTTCTTTATTAAAAATAGCTTAATAAATAATAAATATAATAAATAATAAAACTTAAAAAATTCAATTTCTATTTATAATATTAATTAAGTAATAAAACTATTATACTTAATATATTAAGTTATAAAAATTAAAAAATAACGTTAAAGAATAAAAAAATTAATTTTTTTTTTTAAATAATATTCTTTAAAGCTTAATTAAAAAAAATAAAGAAAAAAAAGATTCTAATTAATATAATTACTTTTATTATAATTTTATAATTTTAAGATAGTTTTTTAATTTTCTTAAAAAACTTAAAACTTTATAAATTATAAAATATAACTATTTAATAAAATAAAGTTTATAAAAAAGCTTTTATAATAATTTAAAACAATATAATTATTTTTTTAATTAAGCTTAAGCTATAATTATAAACTATTAAATATAAGATTAATTTAGAAAATTATATATTTTTTTAAAACTAAATATAAGTTTTTAGAAAAAATAAAGTTAATAAAAATATTAAAAACTTATTATATAATTAAATTATTTAAAAGATTTATAATATAATATATTTAAGCTAGCTTAATAAAAAAAGTATTTATATAGTAGTAATTATTTAGTTTTCTTAGTTTATAATATTATAACTTATTTAATAGTTTATAACTACTTATAATATTTTTTTTAAAAAAAAGGTTTTAGTAAAGTACTAAATAAAGCTTTTTTAATCTTTATTAATGTTTAAAAACTTCTATAATAATTTTATTATAAACTTTATAATTAATCTATTTATTTTTAGCTTTAATTAATCCTAGTACTTTTAGATTCTTATAGACTAACTTATAAAATTAGTTACTTTAAAAGCTATAAACTTTATAAATATTAATATATATATATATAATAGTTCTTTAATTATTATTATTATTATTATTATTATCTTTTATACTTTATTATAAATAATTAAAAAATAAATTAAATAAATGAATTTTATAGAAGATTATATAAGCTTATAAAATGATATATTAATTAAATATAATTTATTATTCTTAATTTAATAAGAACTTAAAGTAGTTTAATTAAAAGATTTAAGCTTATTTATATTATTATATTAATTATTTATAAATAAACTAAGCTTATTAATTATTTATAACAATATTAATATTAAACTATAAAAAGTTTATAATAATTAAGAATTTTTTTTTATAAATATAATTAAGAATTATATATATTTTTAATATTAAAAACCTTTATTTAAAAAGCTTAAAGTAGGTTTAAAGCTATTATTTAAGTTTTTATTATATGCTTAAGAATAATTTTAAATTATATTTAAATATTTATAGTATTATCTTACTAATATATAAAAAATATAGTAAATTTAAGGTATAAGTTTATTAAATAGTATTAAATAAAGAATAAAATATAATAAAAAATAATAAACTATAATATTAATAAGCTTAATAAAAAGCTAAATACTTTATAGTATAAATACAAAATAATTAAAGTTATAAACTTTTAAATAATTAAACTTAGTATTTTTAATATATTTTATTTATAGTTATATATTAATTGATAATAATAAGTAATATTAATAATTATAGTAAATTAATAGAATAATAATATATAGTTTTTTATAATCTTAATTAATAATTAAGAAAAATAGTTAATAAAAAGAATTCTATATAAAAATTAAATAATAAAACTATAGCTATATTTATAAATACTTAGTTATTTAAAAAAGTAATAAATAATATATATAAAAGCTTTTATTTAAACTAATTAATATAATAGTACTAAATAAATACTAAGAATTATATAGATTAATTAATTAAAATAATACACTTATTATTAACTTTAAAATAAAACTATAATAATATTATAAAAAAAAGAAAATAAGAAAACTAAAAATCTTATTAATGAAAAAAAACTTTATAATATTTATATAATAACTTTATAAAATTAAAGTAGAAAGTAAAAAGATATTTTTTTTAGCTTAATTTAATATTAAGCTATAATGAACTAAAGTATAAGAGCTTTATAGCTTTATAATAATACTATAATAATTACTTAAAAAGATTTATATTTATTTTTAAAATAAACTTTTTCTTTTTATTCCCTTTTTTTTCTTTTTTTTATAAGTTCTTTTAGCTTATTTATAGTTTTTAACTTATTAATAAAGCTAAACTTAAGCTTTAAAGTATTTACTAAAATAATCTTAATACTTTATATAAGTTAATTATAAACTTATTATATAAACTAGATTAAATTTAATGATTTTATTATAATAATTTAAAGTAATATCTTAATATTAGCAATATAATAAATAAAAGAAATATTATTAAATATAATATTGTTACTCTTTTATTTAATAATTAATTATTTATAAAAAGTTTAAAGTATATTATATTTAATATTTAATTACTTTTTATAAGTTTATAAAATAATTAGTAAAATTACTATATACCTATAATAAAAATACTTATACCTTTATTATTAATATTATATTTATAATGAACTTAAATAAAGTAATAAATAATAATCTTAATAAGCTTAAGGATTTATTTATAATATTAATATAGCTTTTATATAGAATAAAAAGGAGAAATTTATTTATAAAGTTATAATTATATTTTATATTAATATATTAATATATTAATAATACTTAATACTAAATCTTATTTATAAAATTAGTTATAAAACTATAATAATATTATGAAAAAAGAGGAGCTTATTAGTTAAATTAAAGTAATACTTTTTATTCAAATTATAAGTAAAAGCTTAAATATATTATTTATATTTATAAAATTAATTATAACTTTATAATAAAAATAAATAATAAAAGTTATAAAGTTAAATAATACTTATTATACTTTTTCTTACTTAAGGATTATAAAAAGATTAATAAAACTATATTTATAATAAAGCTATATTAAACGTACTATTTTAAACAACTTAATAAGCTTTATTGTCTTAACTTTAATAAACCTTTTTTAAGCTTTATAACCTTTTTCTTTAAAAAAGGTTTTTAATATTACTTATATTAATATTATATACTTAATATAAAAACTAAAAAAAGATACTTATTAATAATATTAATAAAAATAATAATATTATTATTATTAAAGTATTATATATATTAATAAGTACTTTATAAGAACTTTATATAAGAAAAGAATAATCTATTAATTATATTTATATTTAAAAAATAAAAATAAAAGAATAGAAACTTATAATTTAAAAAGATTAAATAAAGCTTTTAAATGAACTTTAGAATAAGTTAAGTATAAAAATATTTATAATAAAAAGCTAAACTTTTTATTTATTAAATTCTTAACTTTTTACTTATTTTTTACTATAAAGTAATTTTATAATAAAATTATTATTAAATATTATAATTTTAGCTTTTATTAAGTTACCTTTAAAAATAAAAAGCTTCATTTAAGATTATCTAATTATAGATAAAAAGAAAAAGAAAAATATAAGATTATATAAATTTATAAAGTTTTAATATTATTAAATAAATATTAAGAAGCTTATATAGATTAACATATAGATATATAAAGCTAGCTTATAATAGTACTTTTTTAAAAAAAATAAAGAATTTATATAATTATTATAAAGTTAAAAAATATTCTATATATATAATAAATAAGATTATATTAAGAAAGTATACTATAAATTTTATTAAAAAAGTAGTCTTTTATAGTATAATAATTATACTATAAATTCATAATTATAATAACTTAATTAAAACAAATCTTTAATTAAGATTTTATTTTAAAACTTTAATTATTATAATTATTAAATCAAAAAGTTTTATAAATTTTATTAATTATCTATAAAATATAATTAATTTCATTTTAATTAATATAGTTATTAATATATTTATTATAAAATTAAGTAATATATAGTAAAAAAGCTTTAATAAAGCTTTAGTTTCTTTATTTAATAAAAAAATAATTCTTTTATCTAGCTTAATTAAGACTTTTCTTTAAATTATTTATATTAATAATTTAAAATTAATAAATTAATTAATATTTCTACTTTTAATTAAATTAATAGTTATTTTAATAATTATTTAATATTATCAAGTTTAATTAATAAAATAGTTTCAATAATTAAAATAATTATAATAATAATAAAAAAAATATTTTTTATAATTAATAAGAATATTTTTATTTTCTTATTTAAGCTTTATTATTACTTTTTTTATTAAATTTATAGTTTTTATAAACTTAAATATTATTTTTATTATTAAAGATTAAAGCTTTTATTAATTTAAATTTCTATTAAGTATAATTATAATAATATTAATTAATAATTATAATAATTTAATTAAAATAAACCTTTAATAATAAAAAATAAACAATAAATATTATTATAATTTATTATTTCTAAATATTTTAATTTATATTGTATAATTTAATTATATTATAAATTTATTATTATAATAGTTTAAATAAAACTAATTAAAAAATTAATATTAAAAACTTTTTACTTTATTTTATTTTATTTTATTTTATTTTATTTTATTTTATTTTATTTTATTTTATTTTATTTTATTTTATTTTATTTTATTTTATTTTATTTTATTTTATTTTATTTTATTTTATTTTATTTTATTTTATTTTATTTTATTTTATTTTATTTTATTTTATTTTATTTTATTTTATTTTATTTTATTTTATTTTATTTTATTTTATTTTATTTTATTTTATTTTATTTTATTTTATTTTATTTTATTTTATTTTATTTTATTTTATTTTATTTTATTTTATTTTATTTTATTTTATTTTATTTTATTTTATTTTATTTTATTTTATTTTATTTCATTTTATTTTATTTTATTTAAAATATACTATCTAGAAAAAGAACTCATGATTGTATATCTCCTATCAGAAAAATCACGTCCCTTAGCCTATTGCTGCACCGCCTGCCCTGTATGGACAAGCCGTGGCCTATGCCTTTGTGGGTGGGTCTTATCTGATGGCAGAAAAAAAAAGTTTTGGTGGGATGTCCACCTTGTTTGTGTTCTTAGCATATCTTTTTCTTAGTGGTAATCGTCGAAGATACCATTCGCGATGGGGTTAGCAATGATCCCGCAGAAGCGAAAAGACTCGTCTGGAACTCTAGAGTCTGTGGAATCCCTCAACGGTGCCCTTTCAGACGACATGTTCTCTGACAGCGGTGACGATCCAGAGGATGCCTCTGTCGAAAAACTTTCTGGCTCTATTTCATCTGGTGAGGAAGACGAATTCAAAAACTCCGATGGAGATAACGACCTGAAGACCGGTGTCGATGGCTTCCAATATGAGAATTACCGCATTGTTCAAGATGCCAATGGGAATGAGCGATTCGAGTACTCGGAAATAGACCCTGTGTACGACAGCGATGACTCCGATGCGCGGGATCAACCCAATACCATAGGCAACATACCTCTGTCTTTCTACGATTCATACCCTCATATCGGATACGACATCAATGGCAAGAAAATTATGCGGCCAGCCACTGGCGAGGCTTTGGATGCTCTCCTTGACAGCATTGAGGTTCCTAAAGGATGGACTGGATTAACCGACCCGCAGACTGGGAAGCCCCTCAATCTCAGTCAGGACGAGCTCGAGCTTTTGCGCCGTCTTCAGATGGGAGAGGTCCCCGAAAACGGATTCGATCCTTATCCAGTAAGCCATTGCCCTTGCGCTTCAACTCGATTGACACTGACACTGTTTTCAGGAAATGGTGCCATATTTCACTGGAATTGAGGAGGAGATGCCTTTGAGCGCCGCACCTGAGCCGAAAAGACGATTTCTGCCGTCAAAACACGAAGCCAAACGAGTCGCAAAACTGGTTCGAGCAATCAAGGATGGTCGGATCCTGCCTTACAAACCTCCTGAAGAACGGGAGCGTGAACAAGAAGAAGTTGAGGAGACTCATTACGATATCTGGGCCAACGAAGAGGCTCAGGATCCACATGCCATGCACATACCAGCCCCCAAACCACCGCCACCCGGTTACGACATGAGCTACAATCCTCCACAAGAATACTTGCCCACGACAGAAGAAAGAGAAGCTTGGGAGACTGCCGACCCTGAAGAGCGAGAGAAAGAGTACCTACCAGCCCGTTTCGAAGCATTGCGGAAGGTGCCAGGGTACGGAGAATTTGTTAAAGAAAGATTTGAGAGGTGTCTGGATCTCTATTTGGCTCCTCGCATCAGGAAGAATCGCCTGAACATCGACCCCAACTCTCTACTGCCTACTTTACCTAAACCGGAAGAGTTAAAGCCATTTCCAACTCTTTGCTCGACCCTGTTCAAGGGTCATGAAGGCCGAGTACGCACGGTTGCTTTCAGTCCCGATGGGGAGTGGGTGGCTTCTGGTGGTGATGATGGGACCATTCGCGTCTGGTCGCTTAACGGTCATCAAGAATGGATGGCGCATTTGGGATCAGAAGAACCTGTCAGTGTCGTTAGATGGCGGCCGAGCAGGGACACTTTCATTCTCTCAGCCGCTGCCGGCGAAGAGTTGTACTTTGCCGTGCCGCCGATTGTGAGCGATGCGACTGAGAAACTGAGTCGAGAAGTTCTAGACGCCGGCTTTGGGCACGCAGCCAACGGTGGCCAGATTGCAGCTGCTACTGGCGCTGCGAAGGAGCCGCCCGCCAAGTGGTCTCGACCAGGGTCCAAACTCGAGAACGCAAACGTGTTACTGAAGGTTACAGTGAGGTCACCGATTAAGATGCTGAGCTGGCACAGAAGAGGTGATTTTCTATGTTCTACTTCTCCGACGGGGCAACGTAGCTCTGTTGCCATACACACCTTGTCCAAGCATATCAGTCAAATACCCTTTCGTCGACTACCAGGCCGAGCTCAGGCTGCACACTTTCACCCTCTTCGGCCCTTCTTGTTTGTGGCCACTCAGAATCTTATTCGCTGCTATGACCTTCAAAGGCAGGAACTTGTCAAGGCTATTCAACCCGGTGCGCGATGGATATCAGGTTTCGACGTTCACCCCGGCGGTGATAACTTGATCGTCGGTTCGTACGATCGTCGGCTCCTTTGGCATGATCTGGATCTGTCAAGTCGCCCCTTTAAGACTATGAGATTCCATGACCAAGCTATTCGAGCTGTAAAGTATCATAAGAGTCTTCCATTATTTGCTGATGCCAGTGATGATGGCACCGTCCAGATCTTCCATGGCCGAGTAGTCAGTGATTTGATGGAGAGCGCTACAATCGTTCCGGTCAAAATGCTGCGAGGACACAAGGTGACGAGCAAGCTGGGTGTGCTGGATATCGACTGGCACCCTCGCCATCCCTGGTGTCTCAGTGCTGGCGCAGACGGAACTCTGAGACTGTGGTCCTAGTTTGTCCCCACTATCCCGCAGTAGCATATTGTATGATACATCGCGAACGAAGTGCATCTGATTTAAGAGCGTTGGAGTCATGAAAGGATCAATACAAGGTACACTATAACTCTACCGTTCAAATAACCCTTTGCTCCCAGCTTTGTGCATGGCATTACTCCTGATTATATGTCCCGGGGTAGGTGATTATATCCATACTACTAAGATGTTCTCGCTCTTCTCTCACAGCTTCACAAGGATGCTATGTGCTGCAATGGCCAGTGCTCTGTACCCAAGCGCGTTGAGGTGGAGGTGGTCCCCTTGGTCGAATTCTGGTCGAAGCTGAGCTGTATTGTCGGGATGGCGCACTGCCTCATCGAAATCAATAGTGGCATCGAAGTCGTCGCTTTCCCTGATCCACTGATTCACTCGTTGCCTCGTCTTCTCCCTATTTGGATGTCCGTACGCCTGACCCGGGCCTGTCATCGGAGTGATAGTGGCTCCGATTATCATCATGTGGTGCCTCCGAAGACGAGCAATCATCTGCCCATATGCCTGGATGATGCGATTGCCAACAGTTTTCTGACTAGCCTCGTCGGTTGGGGCAGTGCCAATATCATTCACACCTTCGAATATAATGACGTATTTTACTCCAGCACGGGCAATAACATCGCGATCTATCCTTCCCAGCGCATTTGGGCCCAAGCCATCCGTCAGAATCCTGTTACCGCCAGCTGCCTCATTCACAAGAGCCACAGCATGGTCTGATGAAGTAGCTATGAGTCGGTCCAACAGCTGGTCAGGCCATCGATCGTTTCCGTTCGTCGTGGAGCCTCGACCATCCGTAAGCGAGTCCCCCACAATCGCAACGGCATAGGCATCGTCAGCAGACAGCGCCTCTATAGCACTGATGAAGTACCAGTGATCTGCCGAGGCGGGGTTTTCCAATTCTTCGTTTGCTGTTTGGTCTCCCGACGCAAAGTACGATGTTGTTCGACTTCCTGGATGCGAAGTGATCAGATTGGTCGTTTGTCCACTCTGGAGATAGATACTAATCGAGATGATATCGCGCGCTCGAACAGACAGATTGACGGGGTCAGAAAGCACAACAGCCCCACTGGGTATGACAATGGACCCTGATCCCGAGAATGTCAACGGGATCATGGTGCCAGCTTCGATCCCGCTCACACCGGACGCCCCATTTGCCGGCAAAGCAACAGATGCCGCTGTCAGGGGTAGGTCAGAACCGCCAAAGGCATTACTGACTTCCAGCCGGATAGTTTCAGCATCGAGGGTTACCATTACGCTTTGACGCACAGTCGCATCTTCGAAGACTAATCCTGTTGTGTTCTGATCATTCAGCAACATGACATGCTGGGTTCCCATGCTTCCATACACACTTACATACGGCTCCGGTGGGAGGTTTGCGGGCTCCGTTAACTGAGGCATGGCCCCCCATATTGTCACCCATTCTGGTATTTCCTCCTTGCCGGCGCCAGCCCCTAAGAAGAAGCACAAAACGATGGCACAAGTGCCTGAGTGCCAGAGAAATTGCATAGAGTCTCGAGGATGCGACGCTCGTTTCTTCAACAATCACCAGAAGCCCTTACACGTATCATATAGACACCTCATATTTATCGGACTATACCTTTCAATCATGCAGACACGCACATATATATAAAGGCATTCGAATCGATTTGGATCCATCATCATCCCTGATATAACAACAACTCAGGTACAATTTGGGATGGTATGAAACTAATCCGTCATAACCGGTTAGGCTAAATGAGTAGAAAGCAGACTGGTCTTGAATGAAACCACGAAGAATGGAACTTACGGCTAAATGAATTAAAGGGCTCCTGCATCTCCCCGACCGATCCTCTAGGCTGCGAAAGAGCAAATTAAAAGGGGGATGTTGGGCCGGTAAAAGCAACGGGAACACGGACGGAATGCTTTCCCGAATAGGAAATAATCACTCTGTTAGTCTACTCTGCAGGTGGCGAATCCCACCCGGGACATAGATCGCAATATGGGAGAGGGTTCTATGGATGTCGTAAGCACTCTTTAAACCATGATACTGCAGTTTCGGCCCTCGGCGCCTCGTGCGTGTGAAGATTGTCAATTGCTTTTCACTACCTAAAACAGCATACAACCCAAGCCAAGAAACCCCCAACAAAACCAAGAAACTAATTAAAGTCATGGGCCCTCCGTCGTGAACTCGTGAAGTAAAAGCAAGTTGCAACAAAAGCCAGTTCAGATCCTTCAATCTCAGAGTCTCATCCAACTTGATGGGACAGGCGCAAAAGATACAATGAGCGTGGTATGCAGCCTCACCGCGGCATGCCATTTAAAGTTCTTGCTTGGCATTCGCAGCCTTCTTCTTCGCCTCAGCCTCAGCCTCGGCGGCCTTCTGCTTAGCGGCTTCGCTCCCAAGGTTGAGCTGCTCGGATACCCAGTTCCAACCATCCTTGGCAGCCTCCTCGAGCTTAGCAAAGACGGTCCCGCCGGGAGACGAAGTACCATACTTGAAGTAGGTTGCCTGCTTGCGAGCTTCGGCCTTCAGCTCCTCAAGCTTGCTTCCCTGAGGAACGGGTACGCCGTAGCTGTCCAGGTAAGCCTTGAGCTCAGTCTCAGACCAAGCATCGAAAGTGTTCTGCTTGGCGGAATCGGTGGCAGCGGCGATGTAGCTGGTGGCTGACGCATAGTTGGTACCGCCGGCCGTGGAAGCAGAAGCGTAGGCGGAGTTCGCTGCGCTGACGAGTTCCTGGCGAGAAGCCTCTTTCTTCTCAGCGACCTTCTTGGCGGCCGCATCACCATTCTTGGAAAGGTAATCCTTGAGACTATCGTAGGAAAGGTCGTCGAAAGTCCAGGCACTCCAACCAGAGGCAGCCTTGCGGGAGTGCTTGCGGACCAAAGCACGGACTTCGTCCTTGCTAGATCCTTGAGGGACAGGAACACCACGGGCATCAAGATAGGCCTTCAGACGGCTATCGGACCACGTGTCGGCGGCTTGATTGAATGCATGCTGAGCAGCAAGAGAGGCGCTATCGGAAGCCTTGGCATACTCATTCTGGGCATTGGAAGTGGCAGCGCCATAGGCGGAGGAAGCCTCCCCGAGGATCTCAGCGCGGTGCTTGCGCACCAGAGCTCGAAGTTCATTCACCTTGGTACCTTGGGGAACGGGGATACCGTTGGTGTCGCAGAATTCCTTGAGCTGGGACTCGCCCCATGCGTCGATGATCATGTCCGTGAGAGTTGCGTACGCCTTCTGAGCGCTAGCAGTAGCGCTGGCAGCCTGCTCCTGAGCTTTGAGGTAAGCAAGGCGAGAGTTGCGGCGCACAGAGGCAATGAGAGAGTCGCGTGTAGATGGCTGGGGAGCCGGGAAGCCATTTGAGTCAAGCCACTCCTTCAGCTCAGACTCTGACCAGGTCTCGTATAGCCAGTTTCCAGGGTATGCGGTAGTTTCACCAAGTTTCTTGGCAGCGGTTTCGTAACCGTGACGAGCTTTCTGAAGAATAGTGTCACGCTGGCGAGGTTGGGGGACTAGACAGTTAGGATTAGCTCAAGCTTCTCATCAACGGCGAGAGCGGCCGCAGCTGTGATGGTCGTAAGATAATGCACATACCTGGGATGTCGTGCTTGTCAGCGAAGGCCTTAAGCTGGCTCTCGGTCCAGGTATCAAGGATCCAATCTCTAATGTTTCCCCAGGCTTGCTGGGCCTTGTCCTCAGTCTCGAACCAGTTGGCCTGAACTTGCTCAACCAAGTTATCCTTGGTAGCTTCGGCCTCGGCCTTGGTCTCCTTGCCCTTGGCCTGAAGGAAGGCGCTGAGCTCGGCGGTGTCCCAGCTCTTATATGGCGCAATGACGTATTGATCCCAGTTCTGTTCGATCAGATTCTCGAGATCCTTGCGGTCCGCAGGAGTAGGATAGGGGACGTTGTGGTCGGTGAGCCAACGCTCAAGCTCTGTCTGGTGCCATTTGTTGTATACTGTAACAAAGAGTTAGCTGACATTCTTCCGAAACATTGAATGAGACTATCAGCTGCTCTCTAACAGCTTGGCCAAAACTAACCAGCTTTGCTTCCTGGGAACCAGCTGCTTGCGGCAGCACCGCAGACGGCCAAAGAGGCCGCGAAGAAAGTAGACGGCCGCATGAGGAAGCTTTCACGGGTGTAGTGGTGAAGAGCAAGCTGGTGCGTCGAGGGAAAGATGATTGACAAACGTAGCAGTCCCAAAGGTAGGTCTAGAGGAAATGAAAATGAAATGATGGGGGTGGGAAGAAAGTAGGTGAACGGAGCAGACAAGGCGGCAGCTACCTATTAAGAGAGTGGGCGACGAGGGAGTGAGGTAATGCCCCGGTGGGAGGCGTCAAGACACCGGACTGGCAGTCACTCACGCACCAGCTTAGCTACCTTAGGCTGGTGCTGTAGTACGTAGGGGATGGTTCACACTAGCAGGTAGGTACCAATGGCACGCACCGGTTAATGCTTGTGCTTTTTGTTTGGGCGGAGCTCTTGAAAGCTGGCACCAGAGCGTTGGAATTGAAATCCATAACGTCACTCAATGTCTCGTGGCTGGTAATTATTACTACGGAGTAGTAGTTGCCATCCAATACATCGCACCTGCCAAGGGGTCATATATGTACTTCAAAGATACTTGATCCCAGCTCGAGAAACATATCTGCACATGAGTACTCCTAAAGTCCACGCCTTTTTACCAACGGCATTAGTAGTACAAGTACCTATACTCAGTACAACTACTAAGTACTAGTAGTCAAGGCAGTACCCTCCTTACCCTCTTACCTCCCCTCCCTCAAAGGGAATTCGGTAGCAGACTTGTAGTACTACGGGAGGATGCTGAAAACGATGAATTGGAGGCAAATAGATGCCAGTTAGATGGCATCTGTTGGTGAGATCGCGATCGACGTTTTGCAGGTAAATTACGATGAAATTGTGACCGCTGCAATGGAAGCTGCTAAGTAGTAGCTCTGGAAGATCTGCCTGCCATAGCAACATTGCAGCTTCCGAGTCTCCGGACTTTACTCCAATCCAAGACACTTCTTCATTCTCGTTTATTTCGCAACCTGCAACTCAAACCAAGCTGTAGATTTACCATACATCATCGGAGAGGTTGCATTTTCCTTCGGCGTTGGAGTGCAAGGAAATGAGCACCGTTGCATTGCGTTGTGAAAGCTATGGCAGCTTCCACCGCACTATGACGTATGCATACATCATTGGAGGACCCTGCTGGTCCGTGTCGCCGTGAGGTACTAGACCTTGGGCCACCTAACAGCACGTTGTATCCACTTTCTAAGGTAGCGAGCAGCTGCCAGTCTACGACCTACTTGGAACTCAACTACTAGCAGTAGGTATGTAATACCAGTAGAATCGCTCGTTGAGTTCTTTGGAGCAACTTGGCAAGTAGGAGATACCAATCGCGCCAAACACAGAAGGTTAGGAACAATCCTGTCGTGGTGATTTGATGCACGAGTGTTGGAGAAAAATCTGGTCACGCATGTATTGGGGCCCTCAAAGCCGGTGCTGACGCAACAAGGTGTTGTTTTATTCTCTATCGACTAGGATTAGGTACTGCCTACTTTACTCTTTACCCGTTCCCGAATTTCAGTACTGAGGATCAACATTTCCAAGATCGGCGATGTGGGTGACTATTTGGCCTGCTGCAGTTCCAAGTGGTCGCCTTAGCAATAGTACTACAAGTATAGAAGTAGTCTAGTAGTTAGTAAGTAGTAGTAATTAGTATTAAGTTTTTGCCGTACGCTCGGTGCAAGCACGTCAGTCTTCCTTGTGGTGCGATTGCTGACACAAGTAGTGGTGGACCAAAAGCTCCGGACGGACCTAGCTCAAAAATCCTACGACTTGTAATGTGCGGAGTGCCAAAGAGGCTACATATGGCGAGCCTAGATATTGCGAACATCAAGTTGGAAGGGCTCAGGTAAGGCAGCATGGCGATGACTCCTTGAGGTTGCGACTGTCTCGGGGACACAAGGTTTAGGGTTTCTCAACATATCACGGCGTGGCTGCTGGTAAGGCACTGTCTATTGATTTTCACATCTGCCGGGGGTCTGCATAAGCACAGCACGGGCTCGGTCAGTGAACCGGACGAATCATTTGCACCGTTTTGGTCAAGTACGATCTCAGTTGGATGGTGTTTCAATCCCCCTCGGGGATGGTCTATGAGATGGAACGCCTGGTTATAGCTCCATATTCCTACAAACGGCCAAGAGCTGCCGTGATGGCCACAGCATGCAAGTTGCTCCGTGACAGCATTGATCTTGAGGGCTCCAGCTCGAAGAAAGCTGCATACAGTCGCCTCGGGCTTAGGCGTAAAAGTTGACAGTCTGTAGCATGAATTAGTTAGAGGCGTTGCCAAATCGACACTGACAATATCAGAGGCCAGACAGATACTTACGTCCTTCTTCTTGGCCTGCACCTCAGCGATGGCGTCCACGTAGTGTTCGTGCCCGATTTTATTCTTCCCCGAACGCAAGGCGATCATTCCAGCTTCGACGCAGACAGCCTTGAGCATGGCACCGCCGAATTCGTCTGTGCTACGAGCAAGCTCACCCCAGTTGACGCCCGGGTCGACTCTCATCTTGCGTGAGTGAATCTTAAGAATCTGTGCACGAGCCTCTTCATTCGGTAGAGGGAACTCAATCTTTCGGTCAAGACGACCGGAGCGAAGTAGCGCAGGATCAAGGACGTCGACTCGATTCGTAGCTGCCAGGACCTTGATGCGGTCGTCTGATGCAAAACCATCCAGCTGGTTCAAAAGTTCCAACATGGTACGCTGCACCTCTCTGTCACCACTCTTCTCGCTGTCGAAACGCTTGGTTCCAACCGCATCCAGCTCATCTATGAAGATGATGGCGGGGGCCTTCTCTTTCGCCAAAGCGAAGCAGTCTCGTACCAATTTTGCACCATCGCCGATAAACATCTGGACTAGTTGGGGACCAGCAAGTTTCAGGAAAGTAGCATCTGTCTGAGCGGCGCAAGCACGAGCCAGTAGCGTTTTACCTGTTCCAGGAGGACCGTACATGAGGGCACCTAATTGTCGATTTGCGCATTAGTCTCGCTTCAATATGCAGCTCGAACGACTCGAAACTTTTGAACGAGAACATACCCTTTGGCGCTTTGATTCCGATTTTCTTGAAGCGCTCTGCCTCTTTCATCGGCCACACAATAGCCTCTACTAGCTCCTCGATCTGCTTGTCCAAGCCGCCGACATCGGTGTACTGCTCTGTAGGCTTCTCATCGACTTCCATAGCCTTCACTCTGCTGTCGTATTCGGCAGGAAGCGTATCGAGAATTAGATATGAGTCCTTGTTGACTCCGATTAGGTCACCAGGCTTCAGCTTTTCCGAATCGACCAGGCCTATCAGAGGAAGGAATATCGTCTGTCGTGTGGACGTCTTGATTACTGCCGATTTGCCAACTCGGGTAGCATCGAGATCAATATTGGCGCCTTCTTCGGACGATTCGGCGGTAGGATCGAGGTCTAGTAGTTCGACAACATTACCCACCAGATAAGGCAGTTGTCTAAGCGGCCTGTTAGCGAAGCTCAACTTGTGAGAAAGCCTGCTAGACTTACCTGTTATTAGCAATCTTATCAACATTCTCCTTGATCTTTTCGCCCATCGCGGCCTTCTCGTGTGATAACCTCGAGAGTTCGCTCTTCATGATTCTTGAGTCGTTCTCGAGCAAACGCTTGCGGGTCTGGATATCTTGCGTTCCCAAGCTTAGAATCTCCTCGTCGAGAATGTCGTCCTCCTCCTCGGCTTCTTTCATCTCAGCGTCCCCATCTTGGAGAGTCTTATCTTTCTTGTCTTCGCCATCACCGCCTCTCTTCTTGTCGTCCTTGTCTCGGCGGTCGAGATCATCAAGCTCCTCGAGGGTCGACATGACGTCGGTAGTAGCGAGATGAGTTGCGGCAACACGATACTGAGAAAATTACAGAGATGATGTGGAAGTTGATGGGGCGACACAGGCTAGCCTGTCCAGATTAAAGCAAGAGTAGTCGTAAGGACGGTGGTCGCTTCAATGAAGCTCTGTTGTGGAATAGGTAATTGGTGCTAGTAGCAGTGGTGGGTGTTGCAGGCAGTAGCCTTCACGTAATCAGCTCGTAGCGACGTTTGGTGTAGTAATTACTCCGTACCTCACATGCTAGGTACTACTACGACTGTTTAGTAGTACTGGTAATACCTTAGAATGCATAGAGCTCCCGGGCTCCAGCCGCTTTGGTACTACTAACCTAGATATGGCTTGGTGTTAGCGCTAAACCTGACTGTGTTAGACACCCAAGGGAGGGCGGGTGATGGAATGATAATGATCCGGGTCCATAAAATATTTCTCCAGAAGAGCAGCGTCTGAGGCCGACTTGGGGAAGCCCAGCAGAAAAGCCTAGTTCTGGGACAATTGAGTCCATTACACCACGAGGTCAGTACAATTTTTGCGCAAGGATGAATTGCAATTCTCATTAGATGATAGGATGACTCGAGCGATAACTCAGGTGGTACGTCCGTGCCTTCGGGACGTTGGAAAAGGGACCATTCTTCCGTCGAGTTCCTGCGCGTTATCACACACCAGAGTATCGACCTCCTTTAAGCAGCACACATCCTCGAGGTCCGCATCAACGTCCCTTGCGACCAATTCAGCTCTCAAAATTCCAGTTCAAGATGCACCGGCTAGCAAACCGCCAAGTGCACGACCGATCGAGACTCGGAAGACACAACTAATACGCACATATACTTCAACGCTTCGAACCACTCCAATGATCCTTTTCTTCCAACACAACAACCTCACAGCTGTCGAATGGGCGGCTGTAAGGAGAGAAGTCACCAAGGCTCTAGCTGCTGTGCCAGTATCTGAGAGTGTGGCCGGTGGGAATTTGCGTGACATCCATTCGCAAATTAAGCTCTCCGTCTTAAGAACGAATATGTTTGACGTTGCCCTGAAGATCGTCGAGTTTCACAACCCCGAGGTCTCCGCGGCTTTACCTTCTACACCACGAACTTCGAAAGGCCCACTCGTCCACGATTTGTCGGATGCTGCGTATAAGACCATCAAAGAGATGCCTATCCCTCCAGAATCCGCATACGCCCAAATTGAACCACTCATGGTTGGACCATTGGCAGCACTATTTGTGCCAACAGTTTCACCAGTGCATCTCGCGGCGGCTCTAAGTATCTTGTCCCCTGTACCTGGGAAATTCCCTGCACCAAAGAAGAGCAAGAATCCTGGGTACCACGAGCCTACCTGTCAGAATGCTCTCTCCAAGCTGCTCCTCGTGGGAGGGCGCATCGAAGGCAGGGTATTTGATCAGGCTGGCGTTAACTGGGTAGGTGGCATTGAAAGCGGCATGGACGGACTCCGTGCTCAGCTGGTCAGCGTGCTCCAGAGCGCTGGTCTGGGTATTACTTCAGCCCTGGAAGGCGGCAGCAAGAGTCTGTGGTTGACACTCGAAGGGAGGAAGAGCCAGCTAGAAGATGATGGCAAAAAAGGAAGTTCTGAAGGCTGAGCAAACATTGAAGGGGGCAGGTCCAGGCGAGAAACTATACTCTGTCGACACATGATCTGCGGGTCGATCATCCCAGTCGTGCGGATGGCGAATTGTAGCAACACTTGTATAGCAATATTTCAGTATCTACGGTGTACAAAAAAGCCCAATCTGAAGACCTAGAATCTTGGAAGCAACTCCATGGAAGCTCGACGCAGATTTTCCTGTGACTGTAGTAAAATTCAAAATCAAGAGGGTGGTGGTGATTTCTTCCCACCGGATCTCCAGATTAGCTGCATGTATGCAAAGGCGCATCTTAATCTAGTAAGTGAGGTATACGGGTACCTAGCACAGGAATCTCCGTCATGCTGCTTCACCCCTGTCACCTTCAACTCCTACCACTTACTCTGTTCATCTCCATCCGCATCACGCTCATTGTACCCTGCACTGATTGTTCCCGCAAACGACGACTATGCACCCGCATTGAAGCCATAGCCTCTCTCTAACGCCCTCCATGGACTTCGCGCCCTACCAATCCTCCCCGCCAGAGCACGGCCGCGTCGCGTCGCCTGACTACAACGCCTCTTCGCCCCGAGCATCGCAAGACGCGCGCCGACCGTTCTCACCAAATTCTCGCAGCCCGCCGCCGCTTCAGCACCCGCAGCCACAAAGAGGATGGACCGGTTTCGATGGACAGACAAGCAACTGGGCTGGTGGCAGCGGTGACCAGCCAGCTGAGGGCATGCCAGGCGCATACCCTGCCGCAGAAGTCAGCGAATGGGACACCAGCCTGGGTCTAAGGCTCGACTACGAGGCATGCCTAGCCTATCTATTGTGCCCGCCTATTGGCGCCATATTTCTGCTCATCGTTGAGCGTAATAGCGACTTTGTTAGGTGCGTTCGATCATCTGTAGCGTACGACAACTTCTAACCAAATATAGATTCCACGCCTGGCAGTCAGCGCTCGTCTTCACCACAATCTTGATATTCCATCTTGTATTCTCTTGGTCTAGCTTTTTTAGCTGGTTTTTCTTCTTGTGCGACCTTGCTCTCGTCGCTCTGCTCACTATGCGAGCCTACAAAGACGCCGAAATCTTAGACAGGTACGTTTTAGCAGTATGGGTCCAGAAATAGGGTCAAGGTACTCACTACGCTCTAGATTCGAGCTTCCTTTCTTCGGCAGAATAGCGAGTCGTTTCGTGGATGACGAATGAAATCTCAGGCCACCTGGTTGTAAAGGAGTCATATCCTTTACCTGTATTACATTGAACTCAATTTTATCGCTCTATACCCTCACGCCATCGCCAATTCGATTCCAAGTCGAGATCTCATCTCGCATGCTATCCCCTTGTTCCCACATGTTGTGAAGTAGGACGGTTGTGTGCTTAAAAAATCAATTGGCAAATCAGTACGGGATAGCGACATCCAGCTATCATAGGGCGCTCCAACTCCGCCGTTTGCACATTGACATCGTTCCAGCCTCTAATGCATGATCCGACCCTGAGTCGCATCTGTCTATGGACTACAAATCCTCGTTTTTTCGTGATCGGGACTTGCGTTTTCAGCTAGCTCCTTCACCTAGAGAGGACAGGTATCACTTCACCCTGGATAGTGGCTCGCACGTCAAACATGACTTCTTTCATGCCATTACCATCCGTACAACCCTCTTCAAGCCATGTAGTGAGAAGCTGGTTACTCTCCTTTGGCTTGACTGAGTTATCCCGCGTACCAACCGTGATGTGAGCAACGCGGTTCACGCACTGCCATCGATCGCCTTCGTCGTGCAAGCGGACCACGATAGCCATGATACGATCGTCGAAAACAACCTGTTATCACATGATCAGCAAGGAATTAGCGTTTGTGAACCATACGTTGAATCCGCTTACACGTTCCATCACAACACCGCAGTCACCCAGTTTTGCCTCGGGGTTACCAGCTTCTTCAGCATCTCTTTGCAGAGAACTGTATCTCTCCCAAAGTTGCGGATGGTCCTTGGCTGATGCTCTGTGAATCAGGGTAACATGAAACTTGCTTTGAACTCGACCGGTCTGCTTGAGTTGCATGTAAAGACGGGAGGTATCCGGGCTTGTCTGATTGAAAGCCTGGTTCAGACTATTGGTGATGTCCTGGGCTGGAACCACAACGGACATGTACTCGAGAGGTCTTTTCTTCTTCTTCTTTGATGCTTCTTGCTGTTTCCCAGGAGCCTCTTGATCCTTCTTTCCCCTATCGGGAATATTGTGCTTGAGCCCCGGTCGATACCCTAAAGCTGCTTCGATGGCGGCATCGAGTCTCTCCGGGCTTGGTATCTCTGCTACGAAATTGGGAAAGTAATGATGGAGGTCCCTGACTAGTTTTTCAAGATTTTGTCTGCTTTCCTGCGTGGGGTCAAGGTCGATCACAATGTCAAATCCATCATCTGGCTTATGATGGGGATTACATGGCTCAAAGCGGTTAATGAAGCTCTCCATGACGCCCAAAAATTTGTCCCTGTCCGTGGCAGCGTGGATAGTCTGGTGATTATCTCCCCTGTCCATAACCCTCCCCTGGGTTACACGGCGAATGTCATCAATGGCGGCTTCGTTGTGTACAAAATTGAGACAAACGATTTTCAACGACAAGTGCTGGAGCTTGAGATCACCAATCAACTGTTTCCTTTCATGCCTCGAGGCATTGTTCCTGTCGGCAAAGACGGCCGGGTGATTGACGAGCTCTCCCAATACGGCTTTGGTGAACCGAGGAGGTCGGCCCTTCCCAGAGATATTGTCATTCTGAATATGTCCCCAGCCAAAGAGGTGCTCGAGAGCGAGAGCAATGGTGGTCTTTCCACACCCTATTGTCGCGATGGGACAGAGAACAACATCTTTGGTTACCTCAGTCATGGGTGCAGCCTTGAGCTCCTGGGTTTCCGCTTCAACGTCCATGTTGGCAGCATCAGCTCCCTTGAGATTTTTGAAATTCAGGAAATCATCTCGTAGCGCGATGATGCCATGATTCTGTTTGTACAGCCTTCCAAGCTCAGGGTCCGAGGCTAGCCGTCCTCGGGCATAAAGAAGATACTCCTCTGTGATTTTCTGATGCTTCTTGTACTTTGGTTGTTTGCCAGAAATCAGGGCCTTGGTGCACTCTCTCCACTGCCGGTACATTAGGTAGGGTTCTTCGAACTTGAATTTGAAGAACCAGTCGCCATAGTCTGAGCCAGTGGGATGACCTTTCCTTTGGCATCGGATGACGAAACCCTCAACGTCGCGTCCATTGTAAGCACCTGTTTCCGCAGCTTCTTCCAGAAATTCTTTCACTTTCAGAATATCATCCATGACCGTGAGACCGGTCTTGCGGAAGCCCCAGCGTTCTGAAAATTCTTGAACCGCGGGACTTGGATATGTTGCGAACTCGGGTAGGTTGAGGTTGATGCCATGGAGATAAAGTCCAGCCTCGTCAGGGCCGTAAGCAAGAATATGCTCTTCGAAGCTATCATCGCAGAGCTCGGCAACAGCGGTTATGTTCTTTTGTCGAAGCTCTCTGGCCAAATCAGCTTTTGTCCTTCCGACGGCGGCCAGTTGCTGCTCCAGTCGGACTTGGCCGGCACTTGCGTGGCTGACAGTCACGTCAGAACGGTCGCCAGTTGAATGTTTGCTGCATACGAGGAGCGTATCATCTTCCAAACCCGAAATGAAGATGATGCAGCCATTTTCTTTCAAGGTCAGTTCGTAGGGGCCCTGAGTTCGGGTAAGAATATTCTCCCATTTAGTTTCGTGAACTTCCCCGACATTGAAGAATTTGTCATAGCCTCGGACAACAATTTCCGGCTGTTTCCGGCTATTCTTGGTGGTGAAAAGGCCTCTCGCGTAAGTTGGTAGATCACGCCGCTTGTAGTCCCACTCGTGCATTCTCCATGAATCGACCATGATGCCGGCGGACGAACCCTTGACCGCAAAGGTAGTCTTCTTGACTGACAGCTTCGCTTTTGATTTATTCGTCAAGCCTTCCTCCAAGCCTTTGATCATCCACACCACATCCTCAACATTCTGTGCCACATACGGGGCAGTAGGAGTTGCCATAGTAAAGAGAAAATCCTGAAAGTGTAGGTGACAAGCGCAGAGGCTCGTTTATGAATGGTGTTGCAGACCTGACTCGGGGTGTGCTCATCAAGATCATCTAGTAGAGCAGCTACAGCCTGACAATGGAAATGAAAAAAAAGCTGGAGCTGAGTTTTCGTACCCCACGGATAGGGTCTTTGCTATGTTGTCCAAAGCTTCCAACCGAAGCTCGTCATTTGGTGGCCGGTTAGGAGTGAGGAAATCGGGTGAGTCAGACCGGGTTGTCACAGCGAGCCTGGAGCTCCAAACAACCAATCACAAGTACCTTGCAGGCTATCAGTAAGTCCTAGAAACCTCAAGTCAAGAAGCAGTCAGTAAGATGCGTCTTCATGATAACGTAGGTACTAGACGTAGGTATACAGAAGGGCAGACCAACTCACCTCTACCTACTACCCAATGACTATTACCAGCAACTGAAGAAGGCAAGTGCTGCACTAAGGTAGCTGTCACCTCCTTAGCTTCTCCTTCTGGTCACTCCAGAAACTTTTGGGTTCCACCAATTGAGAATGCTGTCGCCAAGCAGGAAAATAAGTCGGGAAGAAACTAAGTAGAAAGTGATCGAAAAAGTTGATCGGAGTACTTTAGTGCCAATCAACAATACCAACCGGTAGGTGAGAATGCAGGCGCTAGAGGGGCCGCGAGCAAATGCTGATCTGCTCTACCCCTCCCCCGCCAAATTTTCCCAAGATTTTTGACCACCAAGTGTTTTGTCAAGCGCGTCCTACGTCCAGCACGAAACTGGACCTGTCCATCGTCGGTTTCTTGTACCCGAACAAACAGTCCTGCAGAGCATTTAAGAGACAACAGTCGTCATTACGAGGCCATCTATCACAGTTTGTTCTCAGAATTATGACGTCAAACCCTTTCTTGCTGGCTGCGGACAACAGCCCCGAGCTGCTACCTCTTCTACGCGAGAACCCTGCTCTCGCCTCGAAGCAGGATGAGCACGGGTACTCTCTCGTCCATGCTGCCGCCAGCTACAACCATATTAATCTCCTCCGTTCATTGATTCGGGAATTCAAGGTCGACGTGAATACCAAAGATGAGGACGAGGAAACGGCTCTCTTCGTTGTCGAGACGACCGATGCGGCCAAAATCCTGATCGAGGAACTAGGTGCAGACCCGCTGCATAAAAACACCGAAGGCATGACAGCTCGCCAGAAGATCGAGGAAGAGGCGGACTTCCCTGATGTCGCTGCATATCTTAGCACATTAGATCCCGATGTCGAAATCGCGCAAACTAGAGCCAATGCCCTTCCGGAGACAATTCCACCTCCCCCAGAAGGCATGCGCGTGACCGTTGGTACAATGGATGAAAGCCAGGATGTGCCAGAGGAGGTAGACAACGAGTTTAGACAACGCATTGAGGAACTTGCACAGAGAGCCGATTTTGATACACCGCAGGGTCAGGCTGAGTTGCGAAGCCTTGTGGAGGACGCTGTAGCCGATCAAGGGATCGGTGACGAGCGCTCTGTCCGACCCAGGGCCAGCTAATTGCCCTCATTGTGGTGTCTTTATCTCCATTAACAGGTACTCTGACGTGGGTCCTGCTGGCTGCAGCATCACAATCTCGTCACTAGTCTTAGCAACGCTCCGCGAAAACTCCGTCGCGCTGAGACAAAACCATGCATTCGCCGGGCATGATGAGAGCAGAGTCATCAGTGTCTGACGAAGCCATTCGGCGTTCAAGAGCCCTTGCCAAGTCATTTTACAGATGTGTGGCTTCGCAGCGTCATCTTCCGGAACCTGGTAGCGTGAGATGTAGGAGTCAACCTTGTCTTCAGCGCTCACCCGTGGGCTCTCCAGACGTATGAGAGCCAGCCACTCGTAGAGATCAACAGCTCTCATCTCCAGCTCCTTCCTATCTCCGGTGTCGAGCACCTGCTGAGGGATTGAGGGTGCACTGCCGGCTATCTGAAGCTCCGGCACCACTCCCGGGGATGAGGTGAACCTCGTGGGATAGTGTTGCTCAAAGGGATCAGGCGTGGGTGCTGCGAAAGGTCAGCGACTGTGTATAGTGGGACTGGAGTAGACAGACTTGATCCTTGACCGACGCTGCACAACCACGTCATGGTTTGGTTCATCGCCTTTTTGCAGGCATACACTAGCCTGTCAAACCCCTTCTTGCCATGTAGCATGGATGGGCTTCGGAGATCATAAGATACAACTACCCAGTTTGGTCAGCCCAAGGTCTCAAGTGGGGAATAAAGTCTAGATGTACCCCATCTCGGCTTGAGCCCTCGACTACCCTTGGCACCTTGTGGCTTGCCTACTAGGCCGGCGCGCTCATATAGATCCTTCTCGAGATACATGGTCAAGACTCCTGATGTGAATGATCAACACGGCATCTCTTGTCTACGTTTGGACTGGCAGCGTACCTTCGTCTATCGTGAAGTGGCTTCCAGTTGTTCTTGTGCCTTCCGATAACATGCTGAGGGTCCCTAACCTCCGATGTAAATCCTGGTGACGAGCTAGGGCAGTCTAGACCTCTTCCTACCTCGTTTTACGTATTCATTGAAGAAATCGCCAGTAAGAATCTGTTCCAGAGTCATGTTTACCCGGAGATAGCTGGGCGGAGTCGGCTCTTGTACCAGTCTTGAGTGTATCACATCGTGAATTTCTTGTGGAATGATGATTTCTACCTGCTATTATGTTAATATCATTTGGGGGAAAGACGTGGTTCAATGTTGAATCTTGGCGCATTCAATCATGCACAGACCTTGTGGATGAATTTTAAGGACATGATATTTGACCACGGTTTGCTTCTACGAGGAACCTGCTTGGGATCTATGTGACCCATTGAGCCGTATGTGACAACACATTTTGGCGATTGGTATATCGACGTCGAAGATGGCAGCATTTTGATTCCTAGACTGGAGTATGATATATCCCAGTCGAGGGAATTGATGAGTATCCGGAGGATCGCGCGGGTTTTCGGTACTGCTGGCTGCAACAGAAACGCCCCTCAACGTATGTGGTTGTGAACCTACTAGACAGTATTTGCCATGAGTGTGTACGACAGAAGGATTGCTTGATAAGTTTTCTTCGAGCCTTGCTACCCGGTACTAGTTTTGCTATGAAATTTCACCCACTACTGAGCGAGCCCACTCACGTCGAATATTGATTTCAACCAAAAAAAACATTGTTTTAGCATTTTTCAGTCTCTCGGGTCTGCTTCCTTTATGTTATATTCAATTGAGTGCTACTGGGTGCGCAACTTGCACGGCACATCTCGGGACCTGATCAACATCCCACCAACGAACCAGCGTGGCAGCCATTACCAGGTCGACCCAGCAAATCCGCGCATGCAACTCCAAAAGACTCTGAAGAGTCCTCAAGAAAATAATGAAGTTCCTAGTCAAGTTTGCATTCATCCACGAGACCTTCCGCAAAGCCGAAATCGAGGCCATAGCGGAAGTGGAAAGACTAGAGCTCACAATCATTGAATATAACCCAGATGTGAGTTATCCCAAAAGTCGGTCCACGCGTTGCCTCAACTCAGCCTGGATAGTCGCCGCTTTGTGTAGTCGACTTGCCCTCGGTGGAGAGTGCTAAACGATTGATACGGCGCTCCATTCTCGCTCAATCCATCCACGAACTGTGGGGAGAGGGGACGACGCTTGAGCAACTTCACAAGCATGTCAAGGATACAAGTCAAGAGAGATGGCCCCTATTCAAAGATGCATCCTTCAAATTTGAAGTTGAGCCGTTCCGCGGGACTAGATCCTTGAAGAGCCGTCTCGCCATTATCAAATCTTTCGCATATCTGCCCTTTGATGGTCCCATTAGCATGTCTAATCCAGACCAAACATTTGGCGTGTTTGAACTTTGGCCGCACAACAGTGTTACTCTTGGAATAGAGAGCCCAGAAAGGGTATACCTCGGTCGCCACATACAGAACTCTGCTCGGGAAATGATTCATCGCTACGATCTAAAGAAACGAGGGTACATTTCCACAACAAGTATGGATTCGGAACTGTCCCTTGTGACCGCAAACATGGCGCTCGCTGCGCCTGGGCGGTTGATTTATGACCCTTTTGTTGGCACCGGTTCTTTTCCTGTAGCCTGTGCTCACTTTGGCGCAATGACTTGGGGAAGTGACATCGATGGGCTCAGCATGAGAGGCCAGGGCGGGAAGAAGAGTCTGAAAGGAAACTTTGAGCAATATGAATTCAGGAACAGGCTTGGCGACGTTTTCGCCGCTGACCTTACCAACACTCCCATTCGCAAGGGAAGAATTTGGGATGGCCTTGTTTGCGACCCTCCTTACGGGGTTCGAGAAGGCCTCAAAGTTCTCGGCCTAAGAGATACCGGCAAGTCATCGTCATTCAACCTGTGGAGTAAAGAGAACTACAAGTATGACATTAACCATCTCACGGTTTGGACAATCATTACTAACAGACCTTTCCTTATCTTACCAACTAGAACACCAACCTACGTACCGCCCAAGAGACCATACAGCTTCCTTGCAATGCTGGACGACCTCCTCATCTTCGCGGCCGAGATCTTAGTTGATAACGGAAGACTATGTTTCTGGATGCCCACGGCAAATGATGCTGATCAACAGATCGCTATACCCGAGCACCCATGCCTTGAGATCGTGTCAGTCTGTGTTCAGACTTTCTACAAGTGTAAGCCAAGGTGGGAACTAAGCCCGGAGGCTTTCCGACTAACCAAGTGCGCAGGGTCAAGGCGACTAATCACCTATCGTCGTTTGCCAGACGATGTCGTGTCGACTGAGGCACTGGACGCGTACAGAGCACGGCAGGTAAGCGATACGAATCAGGGCAAGACGGCCAACGATCTGAACCCCTTCCGAAAAGGATATTTCAACAAATTCAGTACGGAGCAATGAGAAATTATCAAGAATCATCTCTAGTAGCCTTGACAGAGTCGTCTGCATCGTGATGAAAGTTCCAGTAACCGCGAGCCCTTCCCTCAATTGGGACTAGCCATGGAAAGCGCCGTTCATGCGATATCTATATACGCCGCCGTCCCCCATGTACAATACCTGTTTCTGTTCTGGTAGGAAATGCATTTAATATGAGAAACCTGACCTCGAGGACCCAATGACTCAATACACAATGAGAGCAAAGTAATTCGTAACTCCTCGAGGTGGTGTTAAATAATGACCATGCCCGCTATAGCTTCCCATATCCTGAAGTATCTCAAAACAAACGCTCACCGAAACTCCATCGCACTGAAACATCCCCGATCTGGCACATGCTTCAACTCGAGCTGCTGGAATCTGTAATAGTTTGATGTCAGTAGTCACGACTGTTAGAATATAACATTTACAACTTACTTCTCACTCTTCGAGTGAAAGTAAATTCCACTAACTTCGCCCTTGATCTGGTTGAAGCATATGTAGTAGAACCCTTCGAAACTCGCTCCTGAAATCGTTCTGACGCGATGATCGGGCACCAAGAAGTGCTCTTTCCAACGCATAAAAATAATGTCCTTCTGTGAAACATCGTGAATGGTCACATGCCCTCTCCTGGCCTGCTTCTGATATGGCCTGAAGGCTCCGAACTTAGACCAATGGCTCAAATCCACTTTGTAATTAGCACCCCAATCTTCGTGTTTGGTGTAGAAGCCGTATTTTGGCCCAATTATCTCTCCCTCAAAGTAGGTTGTGAGTGTTGGATGGTCCTCAGTAAGCCCTACAGCGAAAGTCAGGCGCCCGATTCACATTTATATCAAAGCGAAAAGTAGCAGTTGCCCAGAACGAACCTTGAATACGCAGATAGCCGCATAAAAAGGACTCGCGCATGTCCACGTTTTTAATTTCCACTTGTACATCATAGACTTGTCTTTCTGACTGCTGCGTGCCGTGGAACTTGCTACCGGGTCGCAAGAAGGACGAAGGTGACACCGGTTTCGTCTGAACAATGTTAGCTGCAATGCCACCAATGTAGTGTAACATTACTGACCCGTCTTGATGGAAAGTCAAATCCCATAGATGGCGCATATAGATCGTCGCCGAAGGCTACGTCCGGTGTTTCGGAATTTCGCACGGTAATATTTTTGGTTTGCCCTGGGGACCGACGACCAGGCGAATCCTCTCCTGCCTGGGTTTGACTGGTCACAACCCGCCCCAATCTACTTTGAGTGCTGACAGAAGATAGTTGGGTTTTATTGACATCGTTCTCAACACTTGTGGATGCTGGCGAGGTTGCAGTGGTGTGGCTCGAGTTTGGCCTTGGGGACATAGTCGTGGCACGCGACGAAGGCTCGATAGTCGATCGTTGCTCGGCGAGCGCTGATTGGGACGTCGCCGACTCGACAACATCGCCCTGGATCTCCATACCGACGCTCGATATGGTGTTTGGCTCGTTGCTGATCCCAGCCCAGTCCAGGGTTGAGGAGTCCTGTAACTCATCGGGACATGTGGAAAACGAATGGGCTTGTGGCGAGGGCGGGTCTGGGGGCTGGTTGGACGACGGTGTGGGCATTTTGCCAAGCTGGGGTCCCCAAGATGAGGAACGAGTCCGAGGACGAAGCGTTCGATCGAAAAAAACAACCGGAGGCTTCCGTAATCGACTGTTCAGTCAGAAGCCTAGCAGGACGCTGTTCACAATGTCGATCGTTTGGGAAGACGAAGCCAGTCAACCTAAGATACCTGGTCCCGAAGAGCACAGGGCGATCTTATGTTCGAAGTAGAAAATACGTCCCTGAAGGTAGACGAAGGGGTTTACCAGCCAGAAACCATTGAGTCGACTCTAGCGGCTCCAGCACGCAGGCGCATGTCAATGACTCCCAGTTCAGACACTCGCGCGCATCACGAGTATCAATAGGCACAGACGCGGTACGTTTGCGGGGTGCAAATGAAGGGTAGTGATTATATCGGTAGCTGTCGGATGACAGACAGCTTAGAGCGATTGATCAATTTAGGAGGGGATGATTGCGGGTTAGTGATGACGGCGTCCTGTATTTTTCAACCCAGTCCCATTATCGGCTGGCTCCCTACTATTTATTACCTTACCGCTGACTGTTGGCTCCTGGGGCTGGGGGTTAGTCGTGGGTAGCGTCTGGCATCGATATCTACCTTAGGTAGACTTTGAGGGGAACATGGGCCCATAGCCTGTAGCCCCAGGCGCCCCTTGAGCCTATTCCACATCTTGATTTGCCGTCCTGGCCACCCCCGCTGGCCCAGCAGCGCACTCCAACACTAAAGCGGTTGACCCCATTTGCACATGGGCGCCGTTCCGGCCTTCCATCCCACATAAACATCTGGTGATACTACAAAAGCTAACAGTGACATGTAGTAGTGGTGGAAAGTTCGAATATATCTACCTATGTACTACCTACCCTACCTTGCCCCAAATTATGGACGAACATGCCTCATGTGCCAGTGTAACCCGAAGGAAGCCTGATTAACCAAATATCATGCTACAATGACAAGGTACATGGTGTTTTGGAATGACAGTAGAAAGGTGGACTTGATCTTTGACCCACGCTACGTAGTTTCGCTTAGTGGAAGCTACGCGTCTAGAACTGTGACATTAGAGCCATACATCAAGGACTTCTATTACCAAGAACCCTGGATTGCGTATCTGGAGTTTCCTGTCACATATTACAGTGCATTACAGTGCATCCATATATCAATACTCATAGTGGTAGACACGACCAGCGATTGCGCACGGTACAAGAGTCTAACTTGAGGTCATTGCTATGCGTGAGAACAACACCACTTGCACGTCCTATTCGCCGAGGTCCTAGTACACAGGTAGTCACACGATGGGCTGCCAGTATCAGACTTCAAGGGAGCTCATTAATCAGTAATGGACACGATGGACACAACATTGTTGCTTCATTTCAGCCTAGTAAGCGGGGTATCGTCCTCGTTCGCTGTTCTCCTATCGTCTCCCTTAACCCTTTAAATCGGCTTGATCTTGAAGTGCAAAGCTATCAAGCTGAATACAAGTGCCTTGAGATCCTGGACAAGATAATAGAAGACACGCAGGCCTTCTGGATCTGCTGATTCTGTGACGTCGACCAATGATCCAATCTTCGCTGTCTAGATGCAATATTAGACCGCGTGCTGGGACTTGTTGGGACGATAGCGATGCAGCTTACCTCGAATGAGATATGGTCATTTCCTAGGCGGATTTCGAGCTCTTGTCGACCATCCTTGTTTTTCTGTGGCCATTTGGAATCATCTTCCCTGTGTTACTCACGTTAGATAGCAAACGGGAACCAGGCTACGACCACGCAGACGAACTTTATGATCTCGCTCGACTTGATGATACGCCTGATCTCGTCGACGACAACAGAGCTAACGCTCACTGTCAAAACTTGGTCAGCATATTCGATGCCACTAATGGGATATGAAGGCGGTCGTACTCTCTTTCCGAATCAGACTGTCGTTTCTATAGTTCGAGTTGTTCGCATATCGTGCAACAGCACTTCGGCCATCTCCAACCACCCGAAAATCGAATTCTGTTGTAGTACTGTAAGTGTTTGGCCCGGATGGCTCAGGTCATCTGATCGGGAACCATACCGAGAAATTCGTGGCCGAAGCGGCCCATGTGACCGGAGCTACGCAGAAGTCAGCACTTGAGGAGTATTGAATCACATTGAGAAATCCCGCGGAAACATACTAATACCGGAGATAGAAAGGCTCATTTGCAGACATGGCTGCTGTCTGGTTGAGTGGTGCGCTTGTTGGAGGTTTGTCGAGTATCGTTTCCTGGCTCTAGCTTTTTGCGAACCCGCGAAGTCGGACCAGTCGCATGGAGCTAGCCTGGCGGCACATTTCGCAACTCAGTCTTGGCCGCGGGGCAGTTCAAACCGTGGCTAAGCTACCTGTCATTCCTAGTACGACTTGTACACAAATATTGCCTTGCAGTACTAGTGGTAGTCTAGTACCTACCAGGTCCTATTGTACGTGTCTTACCGAGTTAGCCCCCTGCCCAAACATCCCACCAGGGGGCGGGCCACTATTGGGGGGGCTTCACGTGATGCGCCAGTCAGTGGGCGTTAGTGCCACCTGTTCGACACGGACAGATCTTCTAGAGGCTGGATTGAGTCCGCAAGAGAGCTGGTATAGACGACTCTTAATCGATCCGGCAATCTTCAAAGCCCTGGAATTGGTGCTACGATACTCCAGCCGAAGGCCTTGGCTAGGCATCTAATTTCTCTACCTTCAGTCAACGGTGGCTCGCTTCGAATAATCCTCCAAGCCCCTGATCACCCCCACCGCTCGACTTGACGCCGACGTGCAACTTCCCACCCCTCGAATCTGGGCACATTGAATACTCCAAACAGCATTGTCAACGCTCTATAGAAATCTTTCATGATGTCTGGGTTCTTGGAACACGCCTACAGCTTAGTCCACCAGGACAATGCTGCGGACGTTCCATCTGTGTCCGACTTGCGAACCCAGCTTGAGAAGGGCACCGATGATTCCAAGGTCGAGACCATGAAGCGCATTTTGACCATCATGCTCAACGGCGACCCAATGCCTTCGCTACTCATGCACATTATTCGATTTGTTATGCCTTCTAAGCACAAGCCGCTTAAGAAGCTTCTCTACTTCTACTACGAGATTTGCCCGAAGCTTGATGCCGGCGGGAAGCTCAAGCAAGAGATGATTCTAGTTTGGTAGGCGATCCGGTTTCCACCCAAACTCTTTATGTTGCAGGTGTTGACAACTCTGGCTTTGAAAGCAACGGCATTCGCAATGATCTTCAGCACCCGAACGAGTACATACGAGGCAACACTCTTCGCTTCCTCTGCAAGTTGCGGGAGGCCGAGTTGATCGAACCTCTTCTATCTTCTGCCCGGTCTTGCCTCGAACACAGACATGCCTATGTCCGCAAGAACGCCGTCTTCGCCATTTCATCTATCTACTCGCATTCTCCATCTTTGATTCCCGATGCTTCAGAACTTATCGCTGCTTTCCTCGAAGGCGAGACGGATGCCACCTGCAAACGCAATGCTTTCGCGGCACTGGCCAGCATCAATCACGACGCAGCTCTGGTTTACTTGAGCTCAGTCTTTGAAGGGATCCCCAATGCGGAAGAACTGCTGCAACTAGTGGAACTTGAGTTCATCCGTAAAGATGCATTCCAAAATTCCCAGAACAAGGTCTGTGCAGCCATTATTTACGTAGTCACTCGCTTTGGCCTACCTGCTAACTCTTGTAGGCCCGTTACCTGAGACTGATTTTCGATTTGCTTGAAGCAAATACATCGACTGTGGTATATGAGGCCGCGTCCTCGTTGACGGCCCTTACAAACAACCCCGTGGCCGTTAAGGCTGCCGCTGCCAAGTTCATCGAACTCAGCATCAAGGAAGCGGATAATAATGTGAAGCTCATCGTCCTGGACCGAGTAGATCAGTTGCGGAAGAAGAATCAAGGAGTGCTTGATGACTTGACCATGGAGATTCTGCGGGCCTTGAATAGTACCGACCTCGATGTTCGCAGAAAGGCTTTGGAGATCGCATTGGAGATGGTGTCAAGCAAGAACGTCGAGGAAGTCGTTCTTCTTTTGAAGAAGGAGCTGTCCAAGACCGTCGACCAGGAGTACGAGAAGAATGCCGAGTACCGCTCGCTGCTCATCCATTCCATTCATCAATGCGCCATCAAGTTCTCCGAAGTAGCTTCTAGCGTTGTGGAGTTGCTGATGGACTTCATTGCCGACTTCAACAATGCTTCAGCAGTTGATGTCATCAGCTTTGTAAAGGAGGTCATTGAGAAGTTCCCGAATTTGCGTCCTACCATTGTCAAGCGTCTTGTCTCGACTCTTGGCGAAGTTCGGTCCGGAAAGGTCTATCGCGGCATCATGTGGATTATTGGAGAATATTCTTTGGAGGAGAAGGACATTCGCGACGCTTGGAAGCGAATTCGAACAAGCCTCGGCGAGATTCCCATTCTAGCTTCTGAGCAGCGCTTGCTTGAGGAGCATGAGGACGGAGAGCAGCAACCCGAGGATCAGGTCAACGGTGGCTCAAAAGCTGCTGCTCCCAGCGGGTCACGTAAGGTTCTTGCCGATGGCACATACGCAACCGAGACAGCACTCACTAGCCAGTCCTCGGCAGCGGCCCGACTGGAAGCTGTCAAGGCTGCGCAAAAGCCCCCACTGCGCCAGCTCATTTTGGATGGAGATTATTACTTGGCCACAGTTCTGTCATCGACTCTGGTAAAGCTGGTCATGCGCCACTCCGAGCTTTCCTCGGATACTGGTCGTACAAATGCCCTGAAGGCCGAGGCTATGCTGATAATGATATCAATTCTCCGCGTTGGTCAGTCACAATTCGTGAAGGCGCCCATCGACGAGGACTCCGTCGACCGCATCATGTCTTGCGTGCGTTCACTCGCCCAGTTCACCGAGAAGAAGGAACTGGAGACTGTATGGCTAGATGATACCCGGAAAGCGTTCCGGGCTATGGTCCAAGTCGAGGAGAAAAAGCGCGCTGCCCAGGAAGCTGTCGAGAAGGCCAAGACTGCTGTTCAGGTTGACGATGTCGTTGACATTCGACAATTATCCAAGAGAAACACCACTGATGGCCTAGACGAGGCGGTCGTAGACCTGGAGAGAGCAACTGGTGGCGAATCTGCTGCTGAGGATCTCTCATCCAAACTTAGCCGTGTCGTACAGCTTACAGGCTTCTCCGATCCGGTGTACGCCGAAGCGTACGTCAAGGTTCACCAATTCGACATCGTGCTCGATGTGCTACTAGTCAACCAGACTATGGACACCCTGCAAAACCTGTCGGTCGAGTTCGCGACCCTCGGTGACCTCAAGGTTGTTGAACGCCCGACAACCCAGAACCTTGGCGCGCATGATTTCCACAATGTGCAGTGCACCATCAAGGTCTCGTCTACTGACACTGGTGTCATCTTTGGCAACGTCATTTATGATGGTGCCCACTCCACCGATACTAACGTGGTTATCCTGAACGACCTTCACGTTGACATTATGGATTACATCCAACCTGCAACTTGCACAGAAACCCAATTCCGCAATATGTGGACAGAATTCGAATGGGAGAACAAGGTCAACATCAATTCCAAGGCCAAGTCTTTGAGAGACTTCCTTGAGCAGTTGATGGCCTGCACAAATATGAACTGCCTGACTCCCGAAGCCAGCCTCAAGGGCGATTGTCAATTCCTGAGTGCTAACCTCTACGCTCGCAGTGTGTTTGGTGAGCTTATATACTACCCCTTTTCACACCTTCGCACACTAATAATGTTTGCTAACGTTTCGTAACAGGTGAGGACGCTTTGGCCAATCTCAGTATAGAAAAGGAGGGTGAAGACGGTCCCATTACAGGCTTCGTGCGTATACGCAGTCGGTCACAAGGACTAGCCCTGAGCTTGGGCTCATTGAAGGGGTTGAACAAGATCGGGTCTTCTGCTTAGGTTGAATCACGGCTACTATCTTAGGTGTCGACGCCGTCGTTACCAAACGGTCTGGGCTAGCAACGTGGGGGGGGCGAGCATCAACCGAGGTTTGAGGTTGATGTAAGGATGGTAAGAGCTGGTCATGAGGAATGATTTCCGAATAACAAAAAAATTACATTGCAATAGTTGCAATGGGTTCAGTTTAACATATATGGCGTCAGCCAGGGATGCAAGTCTAGAAGCCGTCTAGTCCAGCGATGTCAGCTCGAGGCCAGGGACTGCCTCCAAGGCGCCACGCCGTGATCGGCATGTGCAATCATGAATATCAGATGAAGAAAAAAAACTGGTTCATTGTGACTATCAGTTATGCCGCCTTGGGTAGTGACCAGCGTGTAAGATTTCATGTCAACAGGCCTGCCCGTGCTACGAACCTGCGCCACTCCCAGAAACGCAGGATTACATCTGCTCGTCCCCCGCCTATCGACTCTAGGCCTTATAGCTTAGATGGCGGTGAGGATCATGAACTTCGTAATGACAGGATGAGATAAATCACCATGCGCTATCTGTACATCGCAATTATTTATAGCAACCATCCTCCCTCCCTGCCGCTCGGGTTACCGGTCGAATACGAAGGCATTAATAGTATGTCCTTCCTCCCAATGCTGGGCCTCGAGTGTTGTATTTTCCCTCAATATCCTGCCCATGTAGGCTATACGCACCTTCTTCGCGCTGGGTATCTTTATAATCACGACGAGTCAGTTTAGTGCACGATTGGAAAATGGATTGCGGGACTGCCTCTCTTCCTGCAGAGAACTTACCGACGCCTGTTCAGCGATCTTTTTAGCTATACTGCGTACAGTATCGGCCGTGGTGACAGATACTTGATAATCGCGACCGTTCTCGCTGAGACGTGCGCGCAGGGCAACCTGTTCACGGACGTCTATCACACCTTTCCCTTTCTCTTCCCGGCGTGATTCTGCATCATCTCCATCCAAATCGTCGTCATCGTCGCCCGTCACATCGTCAGGGCTGTTGGACAACTCCCCGTTGGCATCTCCATCATCAATCACATTTGTCGGATCACAGACTATCCATTCGGGCAAAGGATAATAATTGCCGAGGGAGTCATACACGCCATTGGCGAGATCGCCAGTTGGCAGGGAAACCTCGGCGGCGGACAGGATTGTTTGCGCCATGTTCAGCCCGGCGCTGCCATCGTCCTCCTGACCCGTCGGATCCCAGAGCACCTGCAGCGCGGCGTGGATTGTCTGCCATACTTCCAGTCGCCCCGTCACTCTCGTATCGAAGAAGTCGCGTCGCTCGTGGGCTAGCTCGCCCTTGGTCCAGGTTCGACCTTTAGAGGTCCAAACATGGCGGCGGAGTGGCTTGTCTATGTGCTGGCCCAGGGGCCGTTGGTCTCGCCGGCGCCGGCGGGGAGATTCTGGTGCATTGGTACCGCCACTCTGCGGCTGGGCGCTTTCGGGGAGTGTGAGGGGAGGCGGGTTGATGGCCCGGGAGGAATTGTTGGGGCCTCCGTCAGGATATGGCGAATTGGGTCCCGAGGAACGGGAAAGGCAACAACCCTGGGGAACGAAGACGAGCGTTAGCACGGTGTAGACCATACAAGTGACACAGCTCGTAAATCTGGAAGCAGCGATGATGCCTAGGGGTCCGAGACATGTGCGCGGGCGCCGCGTCGATAGGGCCAGAGGCTCGGGCGACAATTGGGCATGTTCACTTACCATTGTCTCGGTTCAAGGAACTTGCACAAGTCAATGCGTTCAGTGCCAGTGCAATATAGCGTATACTCTGGGCTACAGCTGGTCCATCGCCCTGACTGCGCCCAATGATCCAATGCCGTCCTCCACCTCGACTCTGTTGTGCCTGAGCCTATGTCAGGTTCAGATGATTGAGGAAAAGCTCCGACAAGAGAGCGATGAGGAATGGATGGCAAGATGGCCGAGGACTGACTGCCTGTTAACAGCTGATGCTGCTGCAAGTTAGTTAGTGCCCTGGTACCTACAGTACCTTAGGTACTACCTGGTATGTATTGGCGTGGTCCTCGCTCCAATCGGCGGCGCGCCTAGATCTCCCCACTACCTACCCGTACTGATTACTTGTAGAAGACCTACTAGCACTAGTAGTCCTACACGTATATGTACTTCAAGTTGTTCACTTTCACTTCAGTGACACGCAGGCGGGCGGTGCTTCCCAAAGCCCCGGCTCTGGAGGCGAACGCACGGTCAATAATCCTAATATTGGAATCTGGTAGTCCCTGGCAGTCTAGGTGATCTAGATCACGGGCTCGAGCGCCATCCAACAAGACGACTATTTTGAGTCGCCCGGGTGCGGCCGCGGGTTGTCAATCAACTGTCAGCTTGGCCAAGATGGGATTGTAGTGGGCAACGAAGAGGGTGGGAGGAATGACGAATGCTACGATTATGATGAGTCGATGAATTGTACCTCCGATATGTGTTGGTGCGGGAGCCGCGTGGAGGCAAAGTCTGTTGAATGGAGAAGGTCGCTCCGTTGAACTCTATGGGAGCAATTCACCAAATCAGGTACGAGAATGGTGGAAGCTCCCAGTGAGTGAGTTCGGGGGCGGGGGGGGGGGGGGGGGGGGGGGGGGAAACAGGGTTACAGCAAGAAGCTCCACGCAGCTTCGAGCATGTCTTGTAGCTGAGGGACGTCCGTATGACTTACGGTGAATAGCATGAGCTGAAAACAAAGAAGAAGAAAAGCGGGAAAGGCGAGGGGAAAACGAAATTGAAACAATCGGACAATATCGTAGCATTGCTTGATCTGGTATTACTATTCATTCAATGGCTGGCTGGCTGCTGCCAAACCATGTCACTACGACTGAGGCTCTCATCACCGAAACCTGAAAGCTACCCTGAACCCACACCTTCAAGTGTCTGACCAGCTTCGAGTTGGATCCCAGTCGTCATTCCGTTGCCTTTTGATACAATAAAACTCGAAGTCACGGTGCGCTAATTCCGTCACCCGGTGCTGCGAGAATGGGGACTGTTGGTATTAGGATGCCGGGAGCAGGTCACCGTCATGTTCGAGCATTATGATTTAGTAATGTGGTTTGTTTCTCCCGATATTTTACAACACCAGTGCTCATTTGTCCTTGTTTAACGCTGGGCGCACTTGATTCTCTCCAAACACGAACAACTCGCGGACGACATTTGGTGACTATATGACATTTGGTGACTGTATCCAACTACTCACACCAATTTCGAGATACATCAGGCTACTCTGAGTCGTTGGAGAACCGAGGGCTTTCTGCCAGCTATCCGTGGTGCCCTAGCCTAGCATACCGGAAGGAGCATCACACAACGCCGATCAAGCACCATAAACTAGACCGTGACAGGGAGACTTGGCCTCATCACAACGTCTATCTACGAGGGCTGTGTATAGAACCTGATATATACATCAGAATCATCGTTTGACGCGGTGCTCACCGAAGCGAAGCCTGAGATGGAGGGAGTGACGCGAGCACACTTCCTTAACCACGGGAAACCGGTTGGTACCAACCTCATGTCCAGAACCACCACAGCCACATGGGATACCCGCTCACCCCAGAAACTCACAGGGCATCGATGAAGAGAAAAGCCAATGCCACTGGTGTCAGCTGCGGTCTTTCCCGACACAAGCAACTGCCCCAATCACTGTGGTGAATGAGATTGACGATGAAGTGCTGCCGGGCAACTTCGAGTTCATCAACCAAATGGTCCACAGGGAAGGTGTGGAAGCCGCGGAGAATAGTTTCAGAAGCGGCTGCGCCTGCGGAGGTGACGGCAACGGGTGCAAATTCACCACTTGTCAGTGCCTCGCCGACCTGGACGAGGAGGAAGCCAGCGACGACGACCAGGAGATTCACGACAGGAGCAGGGAGGCGTATGCCTACTACTCAAAGGGCCCCGAGGCTGGATTGCTGCGCTCCGAGATGCTCGAATCAGCGCGGCCACTGTATGAGTGCCACCCGGGATGCTCGTGTTCCCAGTTCTGTCCCAATCGCGTGGTTGAGCGAGGCAGGACTGTGCCGTTGCAGATTTTCCGGACCAAAGATCGAGGTTGGGGTGAGTTCAGTTCCCCCCTCCCCCCCCCAAAAAAGGCACTAGTCTCGATACTTGTTCAAGATACTGACAGCTACAGGTGTGCGTTCTACCCAAACTATCAAGAAAGGCCAGTTTGTTGACTGCTACCTCGGCGAAGTCATCACGGCAGAGGAGGCCGAACGCCGCCGCCACCGATCCACCGTCTCGCAGCACAAAGATGTCTACCTGTTTGCCCTCGACAAGTTCACCAATCCGGGGTCACTGGATCCGCGCCTAAAAGGCCCCCCGTTGGAGGTCGACGGAGAATTCATGTCGGGCCCAACACGGTTCATCAACCACTCCTGCGACCCTAACTTAAGGATCTTTGCGCGGGTGGGGGATCACGCGGATAAGCACCTGCATGACCTCGCCCTCTTCTCTTTATGCGATATACCTAGTGGCGAGGAGCTCACATTCGACTATGTCGATGGAGTTGCCGATGACCGCGAGAGCGCAACACAGGACCCTGAGCACATGACGCGCTGTCTCTGTGGAAGCAAGAAGTGTCGCAAGTTTCTCTGGTAAGACGCGGCGGCGGCGACAAAATTGGTGATTGGAAGTTACAGTGAACAGGCGTTTGGTCATTTGCTATGCTAGGCTTGCTTGCTTGCTAAAGTGATAGTTCACCAAGAACAATAGACTTGTCTGGTCACTAGAGCTGCAAGACCTGTTTGCTGTGGTCTTTGTCCCACTGTACTTTGTCTTTGTATCTTGTTTCCTTTGTTTCCCACACAAGCATGTTCTGCTCTACGCAGTCACTGGGGAGTGCTTCATAACCTGATGCCTCTAATCTCGATGCTCCTTGCCACTACAAATTTTAATCATTCGACACAAAAGCTTAGTGACGACTACAGAATATGGAGCAAAGCCAACTGCTGACGGCAGGCGCCGAATTGGAGCTCAACCAGAAACAAGAAACAGGAGGACTGCCGCCCGCAGAAGCGCACGCGCATCCCGATCCGAAGAAGGATGGACGGCGGTCCCGGACAAGGAGGGCAGCTGGACCCGAAAATGAAGGCGAGTCTGAGATGCCAAAGCACGGATTCCGCCGCAGACCTGGCGAAGACACCGAAACCTTCTTTGCGAGAATATGGCGTGAGACTGCCGAGAGAGATAAGGAACAGTCACGAGAACATGAGAAGAAGCGGCTGTTTGGTGGGGTGGCTTCCCTGCGAATACCCGTGCCCGACGGGGTGGAAGATTTTCAGAAAGGGTCCGCGGCGGTATCACGGACACTCGTCCGGCGAGAACTCGATTACTACCGCAAATACGAAGAGCAGGTAAGGCGTGGACGTCCGGACAAGACGTGGCAACAGTGCAACAATCCATCCTGCTCCCGATGCTTCTACGTTGAGCTTCTTCTCATCCCAAGGAATCGCACAGCATACGGACAGGGCAAGTCTGTCGCTGGACGGGCCCGACTTTTCATCGACGCCATGATGAGGCACTTTTACAAGACCAGGTATCCGGCTGAAATGAAGAAGAAGGAGCGCAGGCTGATTGAGTCTTTTGTTTGCTCACCTATCGTCAAAGGAGCCATGGGGCAGTTCGATTACCTTTGCCGCGTTCATAGACTGGAACCCAGCTCAAAGACCCTTGCACTTGTTCTGACAAGTATACGATCTTCAGTGAAGCATCTCGTCTCCGCCATCCAGGATAGGAAGCTTATCGAGGCTGCGCACGAGCTGCTGACAAATGATGGGACACTCTACTCCCGGAATTGTGGATTGGAAGATATCGCTTTGCGATTCTGTGCCCAGGTCGAGTCCTGGCGTCGGTACGGAATTGAGCGTGGGGCCGAATGGGAGTTTGGCTCGGATGAAGCCATGACGGATTTCCTGGGCGCATTGCTGATGGATTTCCACGTCATGAAGAGGCACGGCGCCGTGCAAGTGCGTCGGCTGAAAGCACCACGGCTTAATCACCTATGGGAGGCATGGCTGGACGAATACCACTTGTTCAGCAGTTGGGCTGAGCAGAGTCAGAAGCGAGGCCCCGTAGCTGTCCAGGATTTGACAGAGGTCGCCCAAGAGGCCAATTGCTTGGCTGGGTTTGGACAAGGTGAGACGCCATGGGTATCGGCGCGGATGAAGCAATGCTCTGCATAGTTTGGCTCGTCAACATCAAGGAGTATTTGAATCCAATAAGAAAGTTGTAATAGTATGACAAGATGCGAAGAAGCAGGAGCAGCATGCGCGGGATGAGCTATAGCCTTGGCAATCGAGGAGGTTATGAATAGCAGATGAAAACGACAATGCCACTGCGAACACTATCTCGTTCAATCTCAGAATGAACGCCGTGATGATAGAATGTATCATGTAGGGACCCAGTACGAGTTTCGTCTACCATGCATGTTTGTGGATGTGGCAGCATGATCATCAGGTGATGAAGGAAGATGATCGCGCGATGCTGCAACACAAGGAAGATTAGAAAACCGACCAAAATAAACTCGGAAGGCGCCGACACACGATAAAATCCGGAGAAACGAAGTCCGGTCAGACCACTCAGACCACCTTCACCTTATGCTTTCTCCCGTTCCCCGTTCCCGAAAAAGCCGACAATGCCGTCACTGCCAGCAAGATTAGGAACAATGTTCCCATGCTCGCTTGGAAGAGAGCTCGTTAACCGAGCCAAAGACCGGGACGGGCATGGGCGTTAACCGGAAAACGAATGGGTGGATATTCATGGGCATCCACCCGCGGCAGGTGCAGGTGCAACAGCTGCAGCTCCGAATGCTCCCGTTAACCCGCGACGAGCCCCAGCGACTAACACCACTTTTGTTCGGTCATACTTGGACTACATACTGACTAGGTAGTAGTAGTAGTAGTACAACTCCGTAGTACGTAAATGTAATTCAATTGGCTACTTGACTAAATAGTAATAGTAGCTACCTGAGGGAGGATAACACCAATGTGAATAAGTAGAACACACGGCCTGTCGGCAATAGCCAATGCTCCCACTGCTCCCACTGCTGCTACTGACCACGCAAATCGACAAAAGTACAACGACTGCAATACTACCTCAGTACGAAACCATATCCCAAGGCCATGTCTGAGCGACCTTTCTCAACCGCGGCAAAGGTGTATCCCGGTCATCTTCCCCAGATGCACCACCTCCAGCAGCGGACCTCACATCGAATGCCTTCCAAAAAATGGTGAGCGAGCGAACGGCCACTAATCTTCTTCACACAGAAAGGGATATCAATGTTAATGGGTTGACTTGCTGATTCGTGTTTGTCGTGTGACTTTAGGCTCCCGTCAATAGCCGCCGTCGCCATCACAGGCTACGGGGTCCAGGCCTACTACAACTACGCCGCCCAAACCCGTGAAGCCGAGGCTCAAGCCATCCAACAGCGCGAAGCCGAGCGGCGCCGGCAGAACGAGGCCATGATGGACGAATACGGCGGACGAGAAACTCTGGAAGAGCTGGAGCGCGCAGTACAATTTTACGAAAAGAAATGAGAACAACCCCCATCGCTTGTATTGAATCAGGCATCGCGTTGGGGTGAATGGGTGGATGGGTGGATGGGTGGATGGTGGCATGGAAGAATGGTAGCATGGCCGCATTTTGCGGGGAAACTACAGAAAGTAGTGAGTGAGGGAGGAAGCAAGGTGTTTTCTCCCCCTACCTCTCCTCCTCATCTCACATGAATTGTTTTTTACTCAGCGAGTGGCGCATCTTGGCTTAATCAATTATTGCATAGGGACAGGGCGTATCAATCGACTGGCAGTTTTGTAACGAGATTATTCATGGACTTTAAAAAGTCCAAAAGTCACATCGTTGACCAGACAGAATCGAGAGATAGCCTATGCATGTGATGAGCCCGTCTGTACATGTCAATGGTCAAAGAATCCCCCAGTATTGAATATGGTACAACGAGTGGGAGTTTAAGAAAAGAAGCTGTCTTCATGGTACATGGAAATCATAGAATGACGACGAGAGCTACGCCGGCGGCATTCATTGAGCCTGTGGGCAGTCAGTTTGGCGAGGTACGGAGTAGGGAAATGCCATAACCTGGATCTCTCTAGGCCATATTGGCATTCACGGTGGTGGTCCGCTAAGCCCCAGACTAACCTGGACAGGACAGTAGTCGCATTGATACACCTGAGTAAGGTAGCTTTGGACTCTAATAGTGTAAGGAACGTTTAGAGCCGAACAACTATCTAATAGCTAAAAAGTGAGGTAGCGTAGCCAGAAGTCGACTGCAGTCACCCACCTCCGGAGGCCAAAGAATGACCCTTGCTCCCGTCTTTCAGCCCTATATCAAACCACTGGCAGTCCTTATCAGTAGACTCAGGGCGTATGTAACCCCCCGCATTCTTGTATTGTGGGGTCGTTTATGTGCTACAGCCTGAGCCTACAGCTGAAGACCCCCTTCCGGCCGTTCCCAGTTCCTCCCACGACCAAGAACAACCATTGGATCCAGGCTCAGGACAACCATCGGCTATGGTGTGTTCTAGGCTACCTGTTCTCGGTCTGGAAGCGTGGAAACCTTCTTTGAGGCTTCGACAGTCGTTGCACGCTTTCCAATCCCCTTCAAGGTCTTGATGACCCCAGAGAGGGTTGATGTCTGGAATCGAATCATGGGGGAGGAGCAATAATACCACACCATTTTTACCATTGTTATCATCATCCGGATTGTCCTATTAGGGGCGTTCCTCCAGGCTGTAAGCTAATGATTTCTATGCTTCAACTTGTGACTGCGACATTCGGATCGATTGTGGAATTTTGCCGCTATACTAGATGGATATCAATCGGCGTCAAGCCACCCAATTGGCATAACGCTCCTTAAGTAGACCATGACCACCAAGCATTGTGTCGATCGCGGCGACTCACCACCAGCCAATCAATACCAACTGGACCCATCCTCTGCCAACTCGTGATCTTCCATGTAGGGCGTATACCGATCGCTGAAATGCAATCTTCAGGCTCTGTTATACTATGGTCCAAACTGTTGGCAAACCCGACATTGTAAGTCTCAAGTATGTCTTTCTGCTCTACGATTACCATTCCAAAAATCCTCTGCGAACCTCAACAAAGCCAGATACAATCCGTGGATTCACAGCACGGCAGATCAACTGCAACAAGGAAACCGTTCAAGTTGTAGATGGCCAACTGTAGTCTGATTTCCTTCATATCTGTGCCAGCCATCTTTGGGTTGTACTCCCCTCCTCTCCCTGAAATGCGCTCTAGCCCAAATACACACATCTATTCTATGACATCAAGGGCCCGGTCCTGACAGTTCTTTCCGCTTGAGTTTCCGTCCAGACATTGAACCCTCTAGCTTCCTCGCGAACCCCCTCGAAACACTCAAGACGAACCTCGGCCGCTCCAGGCCCTTGCCGCCGGTGCTGTTCTCGTCCATAACCTCGCACCAGCTCGCATAACCAACGCCCTCGCAAAAGTAATGAATAAGTGTACTCGCCAGATCCTTCTGGATAATTTGCTCCAAGTCCAGCGCCTCGTATCCGTCCGCAAAGTCCTGGATCAGAGCCGCCTGCAGCCCGCTGTCGTTTGGAGAGCGGAACAGCGCCCGGTGACCTTCCCCTATGGACGCGCGAATTGAACTGTATAGGAAATCCGTCATAGTCGGGCAGACAAAGCGGTCGCAGAGTTTGTAGACCTCGATCCAATCCCTGAGTGGTGTCCGCGCGCTGGAAGCCTCCGGATGATCCGAGGTTTGTGGTGTTGGTACCGGTAGCATGGAGGAGAAGGTGAAGGCCACGCCAACGAACAGTCCCAAGTATCTCGGCTCAATGTCGTCGAATGTAATCGATCCCTTCTGTGCTTCGGACCACGGTTCTTTGAGGCATCGCTGAAAGTACTCGGAGTGCTTGGTCAAGATGTCTCGATGAGTGACAATCGTCTCGCCTTTGACCACCAGCTCTACCATCTGCCCAGGTGTCCTGGATGTGAGAAGAGCGCAACAAGTTAGCCCCTCCAATAGTCAACGTAGCTATACCGCAACTGTGATGCAAACTAACTGAGGGCCTTGCGCAATGAGGGAGGCAGACATACTTAGACAGCCAGCCAACTCGGCTATCAGCAGCGAGTGCAGATAAACTCAGCGTCTCTTCGCTCGGGGAAGTCTTGGGCTTCTTCTTCGGCGGCGCCATACTTTCGATCAAGAAGATGCAGAGTGACTAGTATCAAGGGAAGCCCCGTGCTGCTCGATGGAGCCCTGGCAGGGATATCACTAGCAGAATTGAGGTAGAGGTATGGGTTGGGGAGATTGGAGGCAGAAAACGTGGAGCGGTGGCAGGCAAGATATTTGGAAGGTGCTGCAGGCACAGGATAGGTGATAAAGCAATCGCGCCCTCCACCAAGCCTCACCCCACTGAATGACTGGAAAGAGGCTCGCTGAACGCTGCGATATCAAGCGATAAGGCACCCCGCACTTTGGTATGGTGTAGGATGGGGACTTGCGGTCAGTGAGGTAGTAGTAGTAGTAGTAGTAGTATAATGAGGATGATGATGATGATGGTGCAGGTAGGTGAAGTTGATAGAGGGTTGCATCACGAAGCGGATTCCCTCGTGCACTGACGGCACGATGTTGGTGTGGAAGACCTTATGAGAAGTTTGTACCTCTCGCCTGACATGAAGCAGCTCATTTGGGCCTTGCTGGTTGCGAGAAGCTGATCTTGTGATTATGTGTAAGCTGATTGACCCTAGAAATCAATACTCAAGTGAAGTTCTTTCAGCCAAGGAACAACACCAGAAGAGGGGGTGCACGTACTTTCCACAATGGTGATGTGAACCATCGAAACCACTGACATGAACATATTTACTTACATGCTCACGGGCGATCACCTCGCCCGAACTTTTCTGATCACCACCTTCTCACCCTCAAGCTCCCAGCCTACACCATCGTTCTTCCTCAACTCGTCCCAAGAAGAATCCGTCATGCACTCCAAGAACCCGAGGTCCACGGAAAGATACGTTCTCCCAAAAGCTTTTAGCGTCCGCATCCGCACGTCGTTCTCTGCATAGTCCAGAAGCCGAGCGCGGTGCCCATCGACAGCCGACCTCATCTTCCGGAACTGCGTGTAATTGTCGTGGACCAGCGCGTGGAGAACCATGTCCACCTTTGGATCTTTGAGCTTGTACAGCTTTCGGAGCGAGAAGGCTTCCGCGAGTTCCTTTCGCCGACAGGCAGTGTCGAGAACTAAATAACCCACAATTTCTTGGAATTCGACTGAAGTGAGTGGGCATTGCAGGTGAAGATACCGCAGGAGATAGAGGATGGCAGGATGGTAAGACTCTGGATGCTTGACGAGGATGGAAAGGCGGACGCAGAATAGATAGGCCTGAACAGAGAAGTCATCGACACGCTTGGAGGCTACTATGCCTTCTCTCAGCTTTCGCAGAGCCATCATGACGTCCGAAAGGGCCTTGGTGTTGGCAGGATTCTGGAGAGCTTCCGTGGAGGGCTCAACAGCCGTATTACTTGGGTTAGGAGCGGCAGTGGCGGCGATCTCAGCGGCTTTCGAAGGACCCATGTCTGACTTCGTCTGACCAGCACCGCCTTCATGAATCTCAAGCGAGGCAAATCGACGAAGAAGCTCATCCCGTTTTCCTGCATCGGTACAAAACGTCATGTACCGCTCCATGATTTTGGTGTAATACTTCTCCTGCGCCTTTGGGTCTAGCAATCTGATGGGCGAATCAGTCAGGTTTGGCTCCCTCTCCCATTTTCATCGATCTGCTTCCATTGGCTCACCGTTTGTCCCCCTTTGAAGGTAGACCCATGGCTTCAAGGGGGTCCTGCTCTACCGGCTTCAGCCTGCCCCATGGACCGGACGGTATCCTGCTACCCTTCTTGGACATCTTGGTCAAGAGATACACATGCGGAGAACTCGGAATGTTCTGAAAGACAATTGATTGGCGATCTCTGCGAGATTTTTGTTCTTCGAGCTCGCGATTTTTTCGAAGATAAGAAAAACAAATAAACAAGTAGGAGTGAAGTCGGAACGTTAGTGTACGGCGGACCATAGGTACAAATCCGTCTTTTGAAAAAAAATCCCAATTTAGTATATATGCCCACCCCCTTATGTATATACACCTTATTATGTAGATTGTAAAATTTTAGATAGAAAGTTATTACTATAATATAAAAAAACCTTATATTAAATTACTACTAATATTTTTTTTTTTTTTAATATATTTTATAAATAATTAGCTAAGATTATATAAGTAATTTTATTTTTATACTCTTTAATCTTTATAATAATTAGTATTAAAGCTTTAGTATTTAAGATCTTAAATAAGGAAGTTTAGCTAGATAATTTAATTAAACTTACTTAATAAATAATATTAAAAGCTTATTCTATTTAATTAAATAAAATAACTTAATTATATAAAAAGAGAGGTTTAAAATGCTTTTTATTATTAAATTAATAAGCTAAATATAGTTAATTAAAAATATTATATTTAGATCTAACTTAATTATAAAATATTAATACTTTATTAATTTTTATTTTTAGTAAAGTATTTAAAAAGCCTTATTCTTAATATTTTAGTAATAATAGTATATTTTTTTAACTATATTATATATAATATAATAACTTTAAGTATATATATAAACTATACTTATTCCTTATATATATATAATTATGATTTTTATTATATATATTATAATAACTTTAATAAAAAAAAAGTTAATAAAAATAAGTTAAAAAAAGAAAAATAAAAGAAAAAAAAGAAATAAAGTAAAATAAATAATCTTTATTATAAAAAAAAGTAAGAAAAAAAGGCTAAAACTTATTTAAACTAATATAAAGAACTTTTTATATATATACTTTTAATTTTTTATTATATTATTACTTTTTCTTTTCTTTATTATACTTTTTAAATAAAAAATATAATAATAGTTTTAAAATATTTAAAATAATATTATTTATTTCTTCTTTTTTAAGACTTTTTTTCATTATTTTATTTAGATTATAGAAAGTTTTTCTTATTTTTTTAAGTTTAAGATTTATTTAGGGAAAAAAAATAAAAACTTTTTTTTTATATTAGAAAATAGTATACTATAAAATTATATAAGAAAATAGTAAAAAAGATCTAATTTATAAACTTAATATTATTAATATTTTCTAAATATTATAAAAATACTTAAATATATTAAATCTAAGTTAAATAATTATAAAATAAACTTTACTTTACTTTAACCTTTATTTATAAATTAAACTTATTTAAAACTTATACTTTAACTTACTTTATAATAAAGTTAGTAAATTTATAAAATTAATATTAAAAAAATATATAAAGTTAAAAGAAAAAGTTATTAAATATTTATTATACTATATTTCTTTTAAATAACTTATTTATTAAAAAAAAAAAAATTTTAGAATAAAAATATTATTATATAAAGAATTTATTTATAAAATTAACTTATTAAAGTTTAATGATTATAAAAGTAAAAATAATATATAGTTTATATTAAAAAATAATTTAAAGTTTAATAAATAAAGCTATAAATCTTAAAGTAAACTTTAATCTTAAATAAAGTTCTTAAATATTAATAATATTTATAAAATCTTATATACTTAATAATATTAAGAATAATTATAAAAAAAAAGTTTTATAATAAAAGTTATTATAAAGTTTTTTTAATTATATATTAATTAATTAAAAGTAAGTAAATAAAATATTATTTTATTTTTTTTATAAATTAAAGAAGAAAAAAAACTAAATATTAAAAGATAATTTAGCTTTAAATCTAGATAATAAGAAATAAAAGAAAAGAAAGGTAAATTAAAAGGTAAGAAAATTAATAATATAATTAAAATATAAATATTTAGTTATAAAAGATTTTTTATTAATATAAAAGTAATTATTAAAAACTAAATATTTAGTTAAAAATAAGAAAGCTTTTAAAGAAATTATTAAAGTAAAGTAAGTATATTAATAATTATTAATAATTATAAAAAAAAAATTAAAAAAATTAATATCTTTAAACCTTTTTAATAAAGTCTTTAATAATATTTTCTTAAGTTTATAAACCTTAAAAAAGCTACTATTTTTTAAAAACTAATTAAAAAAGATTAAAGAAATTAAGTAACTTTTATTATAAATTAATAAAGGTATATATATATAAAAGTAAATAAATAAGAATAAAATACTTAAAAAGGTTCTTTATTAATATTAAGAATTAGCTTTTGCCTTTTTTAGCTCTTAAAGTTATTAAATAGCTATAATATTTTACAAAAAAGTAGTTTAGTTTAATTTTATTAATTACTTTATTTTTTTATATTATTTTTAATACTTACTTTTTTTATATAAAGTATATTAAATAAATTAATTAAATAATCTTATAAAAGTTTTTATAATTATTAATAATCTTTAATAAGCTTTTATAAAAGGTAAAGATATTTACTTTATTTCTTAAAATTTAATAACTTATTTCTTAAAATATAATATTATTTTATAAATAGTATTAAAATAAACTTAAGCTTTATTATAAATAATAAATAAAAAAAAGAGTAAAAATCTAATATTTTTTTTAATAAGTATTTATTTAATTTCTTTATTTAACTTTTAAATAAACTATTTAAAGTATTAAAATAATTAAATATTATTAAAAAAGAATAGCTATTATTAGGACTATTTAAATTAAAATTAAGCCTAAAGTAAAGAATATTAAGCTTTACTTAAGAGATTTAATTGCCCTATTTTTAAATTATATAAGTATTTTATATTTAAATAAATTATACTAAAGAATCCTATATATAAAGTATATAAATATATAAGAAAATAATATAATTTAAAAAGGATATATTAGTAAAATTATTATTTTTAAAAAGTATTTTAAATACTTCTTAAAACTATATTAATATATAAAAAAATTATAAAATAAAAAAAAACTTACTTATTATAAATAAATAGTACTTTTATATAAAAGCTTTTATTAAAACTTTATATAGATATTTTTAATACTTTAATTAAAAATAAAGAAATCTTAAAATTAAATAAGTACTTCTTAATTATTTATTTACTTAGTACTCTAATTAATAAAAAAATACTAGATTATTATTAAGATTAAAACTTCTTTTTTATAATTAAACTTTAATTTTTATAATATTATTTTCTAATTATTTAAAATCTTAAGATATTAAAATATAATATTTAAAATTATTATATTAAAAAAGCTATAATAAAACTAAAGAATAAAGTATAAGAAAATATTAATTTTAGTATAAATCTTAATATCTTAAAGCTTAAGTTTATTATAATCATTAATAAATTAAGTATAATTTAATTTATTAAAGAAAAATTTAATTTAATTATACTTTTAATTATTAAACTATTTTTAAAGGTTTTTTTAAAAATACTATTAATAAACCTTATAAAAAGTAGTTTTTAAGATTAAAATATATTATTAATATATAAAAGTATACTATAAACTATATTTATAAGTTTTTATAAGTATTAATTTTATTTAAAATTATTTAAAAAATTAATAAATCTTTTGAATTACTTTTTAATTTTACTTATTATTATTTTATTAAAAAATGCTAAGTTTTTATTATAAGTTTTTAAATTACTTTAGAAAAATTTAGAAACCTTTATTTTATAAATATATATAAATTTTATAATTTAAAAGTAATTATTTATAAAAGATTTTAAATATTTAAAGAATTAAATCTATATAATAAATAATTTAAAGCTTTATTTAAATATTCTAGTAATAAAGAGTATATTTTAAGGTTATTATTAATAAAAAGATTTAAAATAAACTTTTAATAAAAGTAAGAACTTTATAATAATTATAATTATTTTAATAAAATATAATAATTTTAGAATAATAAAGCTTAAGATTAATAGATTAATAAAGTATATTTTAGAATATTATAGTAAAATAATATATACTATATATAAATAAAAGAAAGAAAATATAATTAAAAAATTTATAAAATTAAAATAGCTTAATAAAAAAGAATAAAGCTTTCTTAATAAATAAATAATAGCTTTTTAATTTATAAAACCTTATTAAAGTTAAAATAAAGAGAAAAAAAAACATTATTTTTAATTAAGGGGATTTTTTTTTTTATATTAAATAAAAGTATATATTTATTATCTTATAACTTATTAATATTATTATAATAATTTTTATACTTAAGTATACTTAAAGGCTTTTAAAACTACTTAATCTATTTATTTTTTAAGCTTTTTCTTTTAAAATTTATAAAATTTAGCTTTTTTATTTTTAAAAAGCTTTTTTTAAACTAAAAAAATAGTATAAATAGTATTAAATTAAGCTTATTTATAACTCTTATTATTATTATTATTCTTATAAATATACTTAATTTTTAGAATATATTAGTATATAAATATAAATAAAAATAATTAAAAAGATCTAAAATTATATTAATAATAGTAGAATTATTTACCTAGTACTTAGTATTATTAATTTAATATTAATAATTAATATATTTAATATTAGCCTTTAAAAAGATAATATAGTTTATAAACTTTCCTTACTTTTTAGTATACTTAGTATATATATTCTTTCTTTTATATTCTTTATTAAATAAATATATAAAAAAAGCATTAACTTAGGCCTAATTTTAGCTATTTATTTTAGCTTTAATTAATATCTTTTTATTATTAAGCTTTATTTATATAAAGATATTTTATTAAATTTAATTAAAAAGTATATATTATTATATAAATTATATTAAAATTAATTAAAATTATCTAAAAATATACTTTATAAGTTAAATCTTTATTATTAAATATAATTTTATACTAATTATTTTTATAATAAAAGATAATACTATTCTAAAAAGTAAGTATTTTTATTAAGAGTATAAACTTATTATCTTACTTTTTTTATATAAAAGTATTATAATTATTAAATAGTATATTTATTTATATTAACTTAAAAAAAAAGTAAATAAAATAGTTATTTTAAGTATTTTTATAAATATTTATAAATAGTTATAAATATGTGACGGTTAGGCTCAACTACAGGGTAGAAGAGATGCAGAGTCGGGTATGAACTAGTCAGACTAGGTGTGTAAACTGAACAATGAGTGCAAGGAGTTGTTTGTGTTATAGTTAGGTGCTAGGTTGGAATTGGAGGTGGTTAAGCAATGACTATATTATTGATAGCTAAGGAGCTAAGAGTAGCTCTTATTGTAAGTATTTTAAAGATATATATATATACTATAAGGGTTATAATGCTTACTAGGTAAGTTCTATGAGTTTTATAAGCTTACTTTATGGATTATTAGTGATCTATAGTGATCTAGTATAAGCTACTTATTTATATAAATATATAATATTTATGTAAACTTTAGGTAATAGGTTATTTATATAAGAAAATTGTAGGTTCCCTTTTAGTTATATAAAGGTTATATATTAGGTTATAATATAATATTTTCCCTTTATTAGTTTTCATTCTGAAACTATATATAAGCATATTTCTTATAAGTGTTGTGGTCCTTAGGTTCTTCTTTTTCATTTAATTAACTATTATGCTAGATTATGTGTTTAAGTGTCTATCAAAAAAGACTACTAACTATTAAGCTTTTATTAATAAGATTAAAAAAAATAGTTATAACATTATACTATGTTAGTATTATTATAAGTATTAATTAGTATATTGTATAAGTAATGCTTTATTATACTATAAAGAATATATTTATTAGGGTTAAACATGCAATAATATAAGTATTAATTTGTTTTATAAGTTTTTAATGTTTATGTATGTTTTTATTATTATTTTTACTAACTTAGTATAGTATAGTGTTTTATTAAAGAATAGAAGCATATTGAGGCGGATCTTGAGAAGACTAAGGAGGATCTTTAGGAGATTTTAAGTTATTTATCTTATTTATGCAAATAATAAGATATACTTTAGAAACGTACTTTAGAATTATTTAAGCATAAAATGCGTAAGGTAGACAAGGAGAACAACATTTATTCTTAAAAAAAGGCTATTCTTAAGGAGTAGTAGGCAATAAGTGACATATAATTACTAAGTACTATAGGTATTCTTAATTAAATTACTATATAGCCTAAATTAGATCTCTTTAGTAAAACTATTAAATAAGCTATTAGTAGTTCTTTAGGTGCTTAGTAAGTTCCTATATATTTTCACTACTAAGGTAGTTTTTCTATTTAATAAAATAATAAATTTATCCTTTAATTTATTATTTATTTATAATTTACTTTAGTTTATATTCTTCTTTATAAATCTTAATATATAGATCTTATCTTACGTTTATAAGTGCTAGTTTAAGGAGTAAAATATGAAAAATAGGATGCATTTTTATTATTATTAGTAGCAAAAGTCTATAATTAAAGTTAAAGATAGCTTCTTTAATCTTAAAAAGTTTAACTTTCTTAAAATCTAGTTTCTTACTTAGTTATATAGTAAAAAAGTTTTTTTATAATAAATAAACTTAGTCTTTCCTTTTAAAGGTTAGTTCTTTAATCCTTTTTTAATTATAGTATTTAACTATTTATTCTTTAATAAACTATAGTTCTTATTATATTCTAGTATAAAGTAACTTAAGTTAATCTACTTTAAGTATAGTTTTTTCTACTAATAGTCCTTATAAACTATCTTTTAAAATTTCTAGCTTAAATCTTTTATTAATATAAAATAATAAAACCTTTATTAATTCATTAATTATACTATTATAGGAAAATTAGGTAAGTAATAACTTTTTAGCCTAATTATTTTGTTTATAATTGATATAATAGTATAAGTATTATTCTAATGTTTAATTTATTTTTTTAGTTTATTTATTTATTTATAGGTAATAAGTAGTACTTAACTTATACTTAATTTCTAATTATACTATAAATACTTACTAAAACTTAGATATAAATATTATACCTTTATTAAAGATAATTGATTCTAATAATCTATATTTACTAATAATATATTGTAAGAATATATAAGCTAATTTATTAGCTAAACTTGCTTTTATGTACAGAATAAACTTAGTTTCTTTAATTAAGTAATCTATAATAATAAATATACTATTATATTCTATTCTTATTATTAATTCCTTAAATAGTAGTAGTTTTATAATATAGTTAAATATAATTGTTTATTATAGTTATAATAGTACTAATATAGGTTTTAATTCTTTATAAGGTTTATATTATATAGCCTTATTATGAGTATATATTTTATAGTTTTTAATAATATTTATAATATTTTCTTTAATTCTTTTATAATTATATATCCTTTAAATATGTTTAAGTATTTTTTATATACCTTAATATTTAGCTATTAAGTAAGCATAAATATTAATTAAGATTTTATTTTTTAGCTTAAGTAGTATCTAAATTTATTAATTTATTTCTAATATTTATAGTACTAATCTAGGATTATATACATAAAGTAGTTATATAGTATTTATAAAGTTCTAGATATTATTCTTTTATTATTACTTAATTTTATTATAGTATATTATATTTAGTTATACTTTGTATAATAAAGTATTAAGTATTATTTAAATATAGTTCCTTACTTTATTCTTTTATAATAATTATCCTTTTACTTTTAGTTACTTTATTTTATAGTTTAATTAGTAATTAAGTATGTTTATTTTACTATTTTTTAATTCTTTTTAATAAATAATTTCAATATTGTAGTTTAATAAGAATTCTATATAGTATACTTATTGTTTACTTAATTTATATATTGTAATAAAGTAAGCTATATTTTAATAATTTATATACACTTTTACTAGAAACTTAGTTCTTAGTATATAGTGTTTAAATTTTTTAATAACTTAGATAATAGTTAAGAATTCTTTATTATAAATAAGATAGTTTAGTTCTATATTATGTAGTTTTTTCAAGAAGAATGCTATTAAGTAAACTTTATTATGTTCATCTTATTGTCTAATTTGCACACTTATTGCATAATTTAAGGCATTAGTTTTTAATTTAATTAGTTTATTTAGATTAAATATAATAAAAACTTAGTTTAAGAGTATTTTATTATAAATAGTTTTAAATACTTATTATTATTCTATCTCTTATTTAAATTCTCCTTTTCCCTTAGTAAGCCTTATTAAGGGTACTATAATACTACTAAAGTTATATATAAAGTATTAGTAGTAATTTATAAATCCTATAAATAACTATATATCTTTTAATATCTTTAATATAGGCTATTCTTTAACTATATTAAGTTTAGTTTATTCTATTAGGATTTTATTAAGTTTAATTATATAACCTAGGAAAATAGTTTCTTTTATATAAAATATGCTTTTTTTTGGTTTAATTAAGAGATTTATATTTTATAATACTTTAAGAACCTTATATATATATTCTTTATGTTCTTTAAGGTACTTTAAGAAGATTAGGATATTATTAAGATAAGCTATTATAAAGATATTAAAGTACTTCTTAAGTATATTATTAATTATTCTTTAAAAGGTAATTAGTATATTAGTAAAGCTAAATAGTATTATTATATACTTAAATAGTTTAAACTTAATATAGAATATAATCTTCTATTTATTTCCTTTTTTAATTTAAATAAGGTTATAAGCTTTTTTTAAGTTAAGAGTAATAAACTAGTTCTTATTATAAAGTTTATCCTTTAGTTTATTAATTAATAATAATAGTATTTAATCCTTAATTATAATATTATTTAATTATTAATAATCCACTATTAGTTATAGCTTTTTGTTCTTTTTAAGAATAAATATAATAGAGTATCCTACTTTTAATATAGATGTGCAAATATATCCTTTCTTTAGTATATTATCTAGATATTTTTGTAAAGTTTTAAGTTACTTTTTATTAAGATTGTAAAGTTTATGGAACTTAATTATAGCTTTATTTTTAAGATATATCTTATAATCCTATTAATTATATTATAGTACTCCTATTTTAAGTGTTTTTTTGAATAATTTATTATATTTTTTATATTCTTATAGGATATTTTGTAAGCAATCTTCTTTACTTTAGGGCTTATTCTTTTCTTTTTAGGCTTATTTTTAGCTTACTTTATACATTTTTTGAATAATATTAGTGCTTATTTATTAATATTTTTTACTTTTTTTATATTATATACTAAGTTATATAGTTTTCTTAGTTAATATATTAGCTTTTACTTTTATAGTTTACTTATAGTTTCTTTATAAAACTTCTTTAATAATTAAGTTATAGTAAATATTCATATTCTTTTAGTTAAATAGTAATTATTATATTATTATATCTATCTATATTAACTAGCTAGTATACTAATTAATTACTAGATTATTTTCTTATAATTATAGGTAACTTAGTATTATATTATGCTTATATAAGTTTATTATATTAAAGATAATAGTTTCATAATATCTATTTATTAAAATTAAAAATTGATCAGTTTTTTAATTAATTTTCCTATTATTATAATCAAATTTTTTTCCTTTAATATTAAAAAGCTTATATACTTAAGTTTTATAATTCTATAATAGCTAGTATTAGTTAACTATTATTAATAAAATGTAATTACTTATTACTCTATTATTTAATAATACTTACAAATAATGTCTATATATCTAAACTTTTAAGATTATTTTGTTATATTTAGCTATCTTAACTAAATAAAAAGTTTTAAGTTTGTAAAAGTTAGACTATAACTCTCTTATAGTTAATTTTGTTTATTTTTTATTTAGTTTAGTATTGTACTCTTTATAGGGATATTATCTATAAATATTATATTTTTATATTTATATTATAGTATATATAACTTATTTTATTAGTTTTTCTAATCTTTAGAATGTTTTTGCTATATTTTAAAATTAAATTATTCTATATATAGATTATATACTTCTAAGTATACTTATTTAAACAATACTTTTTTAGTATATCTCTTACATAGCTAAATCTATTCAAGAATATTTATTCTTAAGTCTCTATATTTACTATTAGTTTATTGTTTAATTAGTTAAAATAGGTGCACTTTTTATTTATTCTATGTATATTCTATAAGCCTTTGATTATACTATTCTTAATGTTCTAGTTTTCTTTTCTATACTTAGAATTTAAACCTTTCTTAATTTATAGTATTAAGTATATTAATGATTTCTTATTATTTAATTATATGCTTATTATATTTAAAGTAATTTATTATATATTCTTTTTTATAGTTTTTAAGTTATTTTTATTATCCTAATTCTAGGTTATAGTATATAATATATTTTATATTATAGTAATCTTTTAGTTATTTTTAGATAAAGTACTATCTTCTTTTAATAAAGTATATTAATCTATTGTCTATAAGGAAGCTATATCTATTGTAGATTAGCTTATTAAGGGTTACATAAAGGTCTTAGTAACTTATAATTTTCTTTATACACTTTATATATAGTATTTCTATCTAAATAATTTACTATTTAACCTTATTTAGTTTGTTTTTAAGTTTATTTTATTAATAGTAGTTCTAGCTTTCTGTTTAGTATCTTTGTTTATTATGATCCTTCTCCTTTTATTACTAGTTATTAATGTGCTACTATTATAGTTTAGCTTTCTTATAGACCTTATAAAACATCTATTTATATTTATAGAGATTAAATAGTTATTTAATGCAATCTAGTAATTAGTTTTTGCTAAGCACTAATGTTATAATACCTATATTGTGTTATTGTATAATAAAGTATTTGATTTTCTTTTCTTTATAAGGTTTATTAATAAGTTTAGTTAAGTTTTATATAGAAAATATATCTTATTATACTTTATCTATAAAATAAATATTATAGCTATAATTAATATATAAAGTTTACAAAATATATTAATGTTCTTTATAATATAGTTAGATAATAGGATTATTATCCTTTTACTATTTTACATTATTATTACCTTATGCTTGTATATATTATACTATTATAATATAAATAGTTTCATTATTTCTATTAAGTACAGAGTAGTAGTATTAATTTACTAACTAAATTTATTATTATTTTGCTTTATCTATGAGTTTACTATATCTTTTAAGGAAATCCTTTTGTTCCTTTAATTCAATAAAGTTAGTTTTTAAAGTAGTTTTTAAGTCTACTTTAGGGTCTTTTTATTATACTAAAGCATTATTTTCTTTATTATATATTATTATATAGTTAAGTTGCATAACTATAAGGTTAATTAGTACTATTTTTACTTTACTATATACCTTCTTTAAGTACTAGTTATTAAGTTACTTCTCCCTTTAGTAAACTATATAAGAGTCTTTTATATAGTTTATCTAATATAGTTTATTATAGCTAAGGTTATAGTTTTTAGACATATTATATCTAGTTTAGGCTTAGTTAATAAGGGTATTTAAGGATCTCTTACTTTCTAGAACTAGTTTCTAGTCTTTCTTTTTTAATTAATATTCCTTAGTATAATATTCTTTTTTTTTATAGTTATAGTAAGTTTCCTTAGACTTATCTTATATTATGTCCAATTCTATAGAATTACTATATATCCTATACTATATACTTAATAATTACTATTTTTTATTATAGTTAATTTAGGATCTTTATTATCTTTTAGGTTAGAAGTGTTTCTAATTTTCGTTTCCTTTACCTTATTTTTCCTTATATTATTTATACTATTATATATTAATATATACTACTATAATAATATAGTTTAAAAGACTATTAAGGGTATTTTCTTTATAAAGTTTATCTTTAACTTCCTTTTTTAGGCTATTATAGAAGATACTTATAAAGGGTTTATTGTCCTATTTTATCTTAAAGAATAGTTATTTAAACATTATAGTATAGTTTATAGTTAATCTTTATTACTTAAGTTACTATATTTTTTAAATAGTAACTTAAATTTTATTAATATTGCTAAATACTTCTCTTATAGTTTTCTTAAAGTTAGTAAAATTAGCGAAAATATTAGTTATTTTTTGGTCTTAATTGTCTTTATCTTTCTTAATATAGTCCTTAAGGATAGGTTTAAACTAAAAAAGTATTGCTTCTATAAGATAAGTTCTAGCATAAAAGACTTTTTCTTATTAACTTTAAAGTTATACTAAGTAGAACTTATAATAAGTTTTAAGTTAAGTTAGAAATCTTTAAAGTTATTTAATAGTACTATTAAATAGTTTAGGTATATTAATCTTTAAAAATTTTTTTAAGTTTTTATAGTACTTATTTTTATTACTTAAGATAATAAACAATCTAGTAAAAGTTACTAGTACTATGTTAATAAGTAGAACATAATATTATTTAGAATATATAAGTAATTTACTAAATAAAAGCTATTAATATATAATAGTTAGGCTTAACTATAGGGTAGAAAAGATATAAAGTTAAGTATAAACTAGTTAAACTAGGTATATAAACTAAACAATAAGTACAAGGAGTTATCTATATTATAGTTAGGTACTAGGTTAAAATTAGAGATAGTCAAGCAATAACTATATTATTGATAGCTAAGGAGCTAAGAATAGCTCTTATTATAAGTATTTTAAAGATATATATATATATTATAAAGGTTATAGTGCTTACTAGGTAAGTTCTATAAGTTTTATAAGCTTACTTTGTAGATCATTAGTAATCTATAGTGATCCAGTATAAGCTACTTATTCATGCAAATATATGACATTCGTGCGAACTCTAGGTGATAGGTTATTTGTACGAGAAAATTGTGGGTCCCCCTTTAGTCACGTGAAGGCCGCATATCAGGTCGTAACAAAATATTATATACTTTAAACTTTAAGTAAAGATTAAAATCTTAATTAATATCCTAATATAACTTTAATAATCTATAATAATTTATAGATATTATTAATTATTTAAAATTAATTAAAATTAACTAAAATTAATTAATTAACTTATAGATTTTTATAGTAATAGAGATAGTAGTAAAAGTAAGTAAAAGTAGGCTTATATAGATATAAAAGAGAAAAAAAATTACTATAGAAAAATTTTCCTATATAATTATGTTTAAATTACTTATATTTATTTAAACAAAAATACTAATTTACTTAGTTACATATTATTCTACTACCTAGTAATTACCCTATAGGGTCCCCTAAGAAAAGACGGATTTGTACCTATGGTCCGCCGTATGATGGGGTAGTAGTGCTCAGGCACTGTACTTGGTAAGGTCGCGGTAGAAGTAGTATTACTAGGTACTGTTAATCAAGTCGGCTGCCCCGCCTTCTCTTGAAGATAGAGCAGTTCATTAGTACTACTACCACTACTACTAAACTGCTTCTGTGTATAAAGCACTTTGTGATATCACATCTTTCATCATTCATGTGCTGGGGCTGAGCTTAGCTGGCAAACCGCTGTCTCTAAATTTGATATTCGGATTAAGTTGGCTAACGCTGAGGTCTGGTTCAATTATCACGCTACAACGAATGCTCGTCCTTTCTACACATTATACTGACGCTACCATTTTCAACACATCGTAGACGTAGAGCTCTAGTCTGTCTTCTCCGGGGCATCATTGAGAGCAGTCACAACCGCGGCTTTCCTAGGCTCTCCCGCAGTGTATGCTACGCGTTGAGCCTGACCTTTTCTCCTGATTGTTGCTTCCAGGTTCGGGCGCAGGTCCGGGAACATGCTCTGGATCGTGGACGACGCCCGCGGCCCATTCACTTACACTTATTTTTCTCTCCCTCCTCACGCCAAGCTGCGTCAGAGTAGCTATGTTCTTGGCCTTCGCTTTGCGATTCCTGCCCAAGTTTCGCAATGGAAAGTGTGAAAAGCTGGCCCGGGCCTTTTCCGCCTAAGTCTGATGGACCTTTGGTGGGCTCTCGTTCGTGGCATGATTAGCTCCGTTACTTGTGTCCCCATTCGTCCCGGGCGTTTTCTGGTCCTTAACGGGTTCTGGAGCCACATTCTTGTCCCAACCTATTGGGCCTGGCGCCTCGAAAAGCCTGCCATTCTTCGACAGGACCCGCCCTAGACCCCGATGGACCTCAGCCTGAAAAGGCTCGAATGGGATACTCTCTCCGTCGATACTGATGAACCCGTCACTCTGGTTTCGCGGGAAGATGCGATAAGCCGAGATCTTTTTGTAAGTGACCTCAGGAACGTCGAAAAACTTGCCGGATTCAACCGACAGGAAAGCCTTGACTGATTTGGCGGTAGAAATGTCTCCATTCATGATTACGAGATCCATGTACCCGTCGGAAGGAAGGGCGCCAGGGAAGAAGTTGGCATCTGTAGACATCCACGCCATCTACCGTACCGTATTGCATTAGTAGTTGAACAACGTGTCAGGCAACTAAGAGGCCAACTCACATTTCCACAATAGAAATTGCCGACACTGTCCCCAGGAATCTTCTCCCAACCCTCTAGGTTCGACGCATCGTCTTGAATTGTACCATATTTCAAAGCAGGGAGGCCTTCTGATTGAGTGGACTCCAAGCTGCTGTTTGATTCCGTAGAGGACTCGCCTTGAGCCTTTTCGTTTGCCCTCACATATTCGGCGTAATGTTTCTTTACATCTTCCTTGTCTGGTATCTCGACCTTGGCCAACACGTCACATGGGTAGCAACGCTTCTGATAGATTCGAGTGATGACCCCAACTTCAAATCTCTTACTACCCATCCAGCGAAGATGTTCGGTTCCCAGGTCGCTTTCGGCGATGATGCCTAGTGCCTGTGACAGGAAGGAAATAGTGCGTGTCGATCCTTGCGTGACAGAGACGAGATCCATTGGCATCTTGATGCCTTTGATGACCCCGAGAGCGGCCGCGGAAACCTTGGTTGAGCCATAGAGATTGAGGGATAGAGCATTGCCTGATCCACAGGGGATGTGGCCAACGGCTATTTTCTTTAGAGCGGTGCCCGCGTCGGGCCGCTTGGCAAGGCCGTTGAAGACCTCGTGAGCCGTCCCATCTCCTGAGCATGAGATAACAGCATCAAATTTGGTGATATCCATGTTTGCCACCAGGCCTACTGCCTCGCCGCCCTTGGAGAGCGTGACTTCCTCCATCTCCATTCTAGCGGCTGCAAAAAGTGGCCTTGCATGGTTCTGCCATTTCTTTACGCCACCCCCAGGACCAGAATGGGGATTAATGAGCACAAAGACCTTCTTCCGCGGTGTCGCGCGTCCGTAGGCTTTGGATTGAAGAGACTTGGCGAATTGGCTCAACTGGTCCTCGTGGTCGGCGTTTACGGCAGTCCACGACAAGTTTTCGACCTTCGCGGCAGATTTGGTCGGCTCAGAAACATGAGCGACCGTGAACGCATTGGCATTGTATTCACACCAAAGAATGTTGTAGTAAGGGATTGTCTTGTTGTAACCAGTAGCTAGACGTCTGTCAACCTAAGCAATCAAGTGTGCGTTGTCTGGGTATTAATACTGCTGAGGCTAAGACCACTGTCCAAGAGCTTGAGGGTGCCCGGTTTACCCTTGAAGCTGAGAAGCTCCACGCTCTCGTTGTCACTCATGTTGAACGATGAACGAAGGAAGCCGCCTGAGAAAGTCCCCAAAGGGCATACAGTATATTCAAGAGTAGTTTGGACGTATTTTCCGCAAATCCCGAGTGATCGTGGCGACTTGATAGCTTTCGGCGGTCTGCGCTGCTCGTCGTCGTAGCGCGATCCGTGGGGCAAGTAATCTATCGGGGTAGTTGTATATAATGCGGACGCTGAAGGGAGGATCTAGCGAGGGACAAGAATAGGAGAAGGAAAAATACGATGCAGCGATGAGCTACCTAATCAAAAGACTTTCCGAGAGAGTAGACATCGTCGAGGGGGCATTTGTTGGGATAGGTAAGCATCAGGGTTATTGCTGACAGAGAGGCAAATCCAAGCAACTACCGTACCGGACGCTCCAGACGGCTGAGCCTGCCGTGATCGAAGTCGAGCCCCCCAACCCACTGGCAAGCTCCGAGTCGCTGGCTGCAGTGCCCACAGTAGCTCCCCACTTCAGCTCACTGCATGCCAGTACTGCAGGTACGGATAGAGAACGATCTATTTGCAGTCGCGGACTACATATACTAAATAGATCGCATCTAGCATTGCCTACATGTATTATGCAACTACCGCTACCATACCTAGGTACCTTAGGGATTGATTTAGTGCATGGTGTTTTACAGATGAAGCGGTAATCACTACTTCTTGACGCCCCATGGCTCGTGTTTGGCATCGTTAGTACTGACAGGTCGTCGTAGTAGTACCTAGTAATTCGAGTGCAGAGCTTGCAGAATTATATACTACTAGTAATTACCTGCACTGCTGATGTGTAGCAACAGTGGCAGAGCTACCCTTGCGACTGTTGTGCCTTCCCCTCAATTTTTCTTACAATGACCGTCTATGTACCCGTTCTTTCTCATTCAGTCTGAATACATCTAGATGTAGCGACGGAGCTTGGATCTAACACTATCGACGCAAGATTTCCCAGCGCTACTGAGGTCAAGGTCTCCGGTCATGTCAACCCTCAGGCCAGCCTTGTGACTTCTGGCCATTTCGCCTGCGCCGCCTTTTTGAATTCCGCCTCCTCTGGGCTCTTCCAACGCTTCAAGGTCTCCAGCGCCTCAATAGCGATTGTGAAATCTATGCTAGAGTTGTCCAACAGGCTTGTAACCTCCTTATCACACTTGCTCCTGTCTTCGCCCAGAACACGCTTCACTCGGATGGCTGCAAGCACATGGCGTGGGCTGGCTTTGTGCTTTGCCTGAAAATCTTGGTTGTACTTCTTGAGGTCGGTTGATGGCTCGATGAGATCGAACTCCTCTTTGAGCACCTCCTGAACCTTAGCTGGGAGTTCCTTCTCCTGATTCAACGCATGGCGGAGCGCGACAGTCTGAGAGTGTAGTCTAGGGCTCTCGGGATCAATGGCCGCCGCGGCCTTGAGAGAGCGGAGAGCCAGTACGTATTTCCCTGTATGCAACCGAGTCAGATGATGTGTCAACCTAATGGACGCGGATGCCCAACTTACGGCGGCTAAGATAGACCTCAAACCCGGTATGCTGAGCTTCGAGACTCTCGGGACAAACCTGAAGCAAAGGGCTAAGCAGCTTTGTTGCCTCACCAAGAGGGTCTTCAGTGGCAGCGAGTTTGAGGCCCAGGGGATCATCGTCCTTCTTCTTCGTTTCGGCACCCGCTTGTGCAGCCTTGTTCGGATCTTGCTTGGCTTGCTTGTCCGCAGCCTCGCGCTCAAGCCGCTGCTGTTCCTTCTTGGCTTTCTTCGCAGCCTTCTTCTTGGCTAGTGCGTCATCAGCATCATCACCATTGGTACCATTCACTCCATTGGCGGACGGCTTGTCCGCCATTTTGAGGTAGATCTCAATGGCATCGAGAGCAGCTCGTGAGTAGAATGAATGATCTCTAATGTGATCCTCCCACCGAATCATGTCAATGTACGCCCGGATGTGTCCTTTGCGCAATGAGAAGCTGTGGAAATCGAACTGGTCCTCTTGCCACACGTCGAAGATGTTGGTGACGGCGAGGAGTCGCTTCAAGGCCATACCAATGTTGCCTTCCCGGGCGTAAGCCTCGCCATCCTCAGTAAGGAACCACACGCACTGCATATCCAAAAGATCCGCCAGAGGCCCTCCAGGAGTGTCTGCGCGAGTGAAAAGGCCAACCGTCTTTAGGCCATTGTCGTTCTCATTGTTGCGTAGTTGGTACTTGGCAGCCTTGCTATTGATGTACCGGTCCTTGAGATCTAATTTCCGGGCATAGTCCATGGCCTCCGAGGCCTTGGCAATGTTGCCAGAATGTTTCAGTATCCGGGCTTTTGTCATATGGAAGTCAACACTCTTGGAATCTTTTTCAATGGCTTTTTCCACGTATTCTGTAGCTTTCGATAGGTCGCGACTCAAGTGGTAGTTGTGATGTTGAGCAAGGTAGAACAAAGCAGCAGCCTCGCCCTTATCCTTGCTTTCGGAGTCGGTGCTCTGAGCTTTAAGATACTTCTCCGCAACCTCCAGAAGGGTGTTTTTCTTGAACTCGTCGGAATAAAGGTGCTTAAGGTTGGCAAACGTCGACGGCACACCCTTGTTCAGCATGAGAGTGAGGTACGCCTCTGCAGCAGTCCTGAAGTCGTCACCTGCGATGTGTCAGCAATGGAGTCATTCTACAGTCTCAAAATTCCAGGTTACAGTACCAGTGAGGAAGTCCAAAGGCAGTCGGCGAGCAGCGTCGCAGCGGGGGAACTTGGAAGAATACTCGTCGTAGACGGCTTTGCGAGCTTGAATGTCACCATCGGCTACGCCCATAGAGTTCACCAGCTTGTCGTAGTATGCTTGGCGATCCGGAT